>OY754329.1:12992182-13606999 GCA_963573305.1 Pyrrhosoma nymphula
AGGAGCATGTTGGTCAGGACTGCTAGACATATGATGTCATTAGCAGTCCAAATCGTGCGCTTAGCGCCACAGTCCGCGAGGATAAAGCCATATATTGAACACGATGAGGTATTCGCTCTATTGACCAATTTTGAGGAAACCGGGACTAGCCACGGTAGTAACCTTTATGGAGTCACACGCTAGTGCATATAAGTGCGATATTCCATAGGAGTCATTCGCCTTGACCGGGATTCGAACCCGGATCCCTCGATTTTGCGCCGAGTGCTTTAACCAGTTAAGCTACCGAGGCGTTCTTCTCCACTGTGGATTATTTGGTGGCTTTATAGGAGCATGGTGGTGGAGAAAAACGCGTCGGTAGCTTAATTGGTTAAAGCACTCGGCGCAAAATCGAGGGATCCGGGTTCGAATCCCGGTCAAAGCGAATGATTTTTCTCCTGTGGAATATCACACTTTTGTGCACTTGCGGGTGACTCCGTAAAGGTTACTACCGTGGCTAGTCCCGGTTTCCTCACAATTGTGAGGTGATGAGATTAGATAGTAACTATCACAAACGTAATGTGGCGTCTTCAAAACGTTTGAGAGATCGGATTTAAGTTTGAGTCAAAACGAACGAAAATAAGTGTAGGGAGAATTAGGCAGGGATAATTCTGGTACCTGCATTATCTATAACGAGATCCAACAAAACCATTCTCGATTTATAAAATGGTATTACCATATATCCAGGGAAATAAATTACATCAAAATAGTAAACCTTGACTTGCACTATGAAAAGTGTTTTACTTTTGTCGATGTTTTCAGGCTTAACTAGTGGAAATCTATTCTCAATGAAGTAAAAAACAAAATATATGTTTCCACTGACGTTTTTATGGTACAACTAGTTTCGAGGTTCCTGACGATGACACCGATGCGCCGAAACCAGTTGTACCATAATATATGTAGGTGGAAATATACCTACATTGTGTGTTTTACTTCGGCGACCTTGATTACTAATATCCAATATTAGAATCTCGCTAAGTGTTTAGATCGTTTCAATTTCCGAAGAGGGTCTTTAACAGACACGGGCCTTTAAGGGAATGAAAATAACTCAAGGGTACAAAGATCACACTCCTTCGGGGATCACCAATAATTGTCCTCAATAAATCCTCGGACTGTGAAAGATACCTATTGCTGGATGCAGTGGGCGTCATGGCATGGCCAGGAACTGTTGGAGGGTGGAAGATTTTGTAGAATGTCCGGCACTGCTCTTTCCAATCAGATATACCTACAACTGGTGTCCTCCCTCGTCTACAGCCCCTTCTGATTTAAGGAGAGGGCACGTTGGTGACCTGGGGACAATGGACGGAGGGTTCATGGTATTCCTTATTGCACCGGCGAGAAGCGAAAGGACTACTTCAACCATTCTTTCGCTAATAAACGATATAACTTTGTATTTTCCACACTACTTTTAATGCACCTCAACCTGTTTCGAAGTTTTCACACCATTTTCAAGAGGAGACCTATTGAGCAGTTTGCCTGACATATATATGTTCGAGAAGAGTAGATGGGGTAAGCATAACGAAAATATTCTATGATATCCATTTTAGCACCTTTGTCAATAACATGTAAAATATGAAAATTAAAAATCAGATGAATGGCCACAGTCCGATAAATGCCAAGCATACATGGATTTGAAGTCAGAAAATAATAGTGATTTTTTATGCTCATCTAGTCTTACAATAAACCTTAATCCAGAGTGCCCAATATAAAAACTATTACAATCAGTTGTATTATATTTTACCAGGTAGAATCCACTTTTTTCTTTATCACTTATGCAATCTTTAGAATTAAAAAAAAATTACTGGAGGTCACTGGATTATAAAAACATAATTTAATATTTTCTAATCTTTCTTTTGGAAACAATCTTCTTAATTTATAGGACGAGTTGCCTAGAATAGGTGCTTTGGCCCACTTATCATTGAAACACAAAATGAGAGAGATATCGCTGTCGCTCCTCCCTTTTCTTGTCCTACTTTCGCAGTTGAGGCGAAAGCAGGGGTCATGATCATATTGTCTTTGCCCCATCGCAGCTCCCCACCTCAATGAAGAAGTTGACTTGATGTAGAAAGGTGACGGGAGGAGGGTCAGAGGATTGAGGGTTTTCTCTTGTGGAGGTAAGGGCGAGGAGGGGATGCTGAGACTTTTGATAGGAAGAAGGAGTGAAGGAGAGAGTTAGCGTGGTCGCCGCTTCATTGCGTTTCTTTGTCGCTTCCCGAGAAGTGATAAACGGCTAATAGTTCTGAAGATTCGAGCTAAATTTTCTCAAAATCTCTCGTTGCTTATTTCATGTAAAAAATAAATGTTTTCATATTACAGGGTACAAGTAACATTGTTGCTGTACATTGGATATAATGCTTTGTGCGCAACCTGAGGCTTAGAATCGGATGAAAGCTCTTTAACTATGTATATCTATTCTCAGATAATCAGACCAACCCGTAATGCGTAAGTGGCACACGCAGAGAACTACTCTTGACTCCAAAATACTCCATTTCCCACTGGGGAAGTTCGTGACGACAGTGGATTAAGCCATCGAAAACGTTGACAACTGAATACTTTAAAACCCTGAAAGAACCCGTTTAAACTTCATTTGAACTATTGCTATGAGAGAAAATCAAATCATCTGGAGTATTACATAGAAATAGGAAATATTGCTAAATATATTTGAAAATAGCCGCGATCCATAGATAAGATTACATGAATAACATAGTTTATCCGCACAATGTTTTATTCAGGACATGTTTTTAGTGGTAGTACAACTTCATCAAGTTCTGATCGAAGTCAGACCTAATGTTGTTGCAGTAAAACGAAAACTAAGTTGTGAACAAAACATTTTATGTAGAAACACTAAGGGCCGAATTTATAGTCGTTACCCAGCAGTCTCACAGACACTAGCACTGCGAAGGGGCCTAGCAGGCCCCTTTGTCAAACACTATTTATAGTCAAATTTCCACCCTCAACAGCCCCCTTAGCCTCTCCTAATTCTGGCAGGAGATGCATGCTCCACCAGGGGTCCCCTTATCGAAATAATAACACAACAGATACAACTAAACTGACTCTAATGAACGTGCATAGCCTTAAATTAATAATTTCGAAGATTTGGTGTTAATAAAACAACGGTGAGATTTGCTCTTAACCAATAAATATCTGATGTCACGCCAGACTCATTCCAAGGATGTTCATATACACTCGTAGCATATTTTTTCCCACTATTTCTTCTTCTTGAGGCAGGAAACTGCGTCCGTTTTATTGCTTTCCACTATATATTTATGCTTCTCCACCAGGTCAAACAAAATCTTCTTCTCCACACCGTTGAAGCTATTTGCACGTCGAGCGGCCATCTTAACAGTTTTCAGGCTGCGTCTGGCTCTTTATTTATCCGTATCCATGTTGATCAGGAGCGTAGCCACTGAAACATTTGAGCTGCGAATTCCATTTCCCACCGTTTGTAGTCCTTAGTTACCAGATCTAAACCCCAACCATCCCCTACCTAGCAGCTCCCTTAATTTTGACTATAGGACGCACAATTCAAGGGGCCTGCTGGGTAGGGGATGTATAATGGGACTGCTAGCTAACGACTATAAATACGGCCCTAAGATGTTCATTGTTATTAACGTTTAAGAGTTCCACAGAGTTACACTATAAACAGCTAATTTAATGAGATACAGAGTACCTTGGAACTAATAATCATGACCTTTTGCCTCATCAACAAGAATAGTTTGATTTAATGGTTTGAGACAAATATAAAACGACAGCTTCACGAAAACATAAACGTAAAACAATTTGCTCTGAAGATAACCCACTAAATTTGATAGCATGAAGTGCCAGTTGGTCGTAATGAACCCTGTCCCTTCACATTTACCGAGATGTTTCGGAAAGCCACGCTTTTTGACTATGTATATGGGGTTTCTACGATTCCATACAGTAAATACATGAATTAAAGGAGAACACTGCATCTTGAAATTCAAACCCTTAGTTCACTTGGAGACACGACTGGAAATATGTTGGCGCTGTGCGGTTCCGTTCACACCAAACGGGGAAAAGTTCTGCTCGCACGCGCATTTATGTTCGACTAAAAAAAGAGTTTAAAACAGAAATCCCAACATCTTGAGCAAGAAAGCGCAGTGGTGCGAGCAGAACAGACCCACACACAGGGCATCGTCATTTGCCAACACTTTCGACCCTCAACTTTTCACCGCTGGCTTCAGAGCAATAATTAAATGAGTCAGAGAAGGATTGTACGGCATTGTGAAAAAGGTCTCGCCCTTCGTTGCAAACCATTCACTCCCCTTTTATGTCCCAATGTCCCGTCTCTATAACCCATCACTGTTTTACGGAGAGGACAGTGATTCTCTTGAAGGGTAGAGGCCAATCCGTTGACTGATAGTCACCACTGCAAGTCACTAAATGAATTTGTACTTTTCAAATTACACAATTTTTTATTTCAGGACTTGGTTTCAGAAATAATTGTCATTATATTCGGCAATCATGAAGGTTGTTATATTATTTGAAACCACGGCCGCAAAAAAGTGTGGAATACACAAAGTTCAAATTCATTAATAAACGCGCACCAGTTCAAAACATGTTGCCGAGAACCGTCGACTTTAACCAGTGAAATCTTTAACAAGTACACCCTAGGATGGCACTAATTTTTCGGAATTGAGAAAAGTAATGTTTCCTTCCTCTTAAGAATAATCATTGTGGAGTGTTATTGAACGTGTTTATGTTTCGTCACTCTTAGTTATCGGGGACCCGAGCCCCAAAGGGCCTGTAAGAAATCGAAACTAAATATGCGTTTTTGTGCGGAAAAAGCGCTCTACCTATGAAAAACGCAATGTTAGTCTTTCAGGGCCAAAGTTTTGACGGTTTTTAACGTATCTTTTTGCGTTTCTGAGATATGATCCCACGCAGTTGTAGCCGTACCTCATGGTGCCACCCAGCACCGATGCACCACTGAGATAAAGCCCGCACCATTCCCTTCCCCTCCCTCCGTGCTTAGGTTTACGCATTTCCTCTCGAACTCTGACATGAGGTCTCAAATTCCGGGGAATTTTCAATAATATTGATATATTCACAACTATGCAAAAGAGATACTTCGTATAATTTCACTCATTATCATTTGACGATAATAATCACGATTAGTTATACGTCTTCAATATGAGGTGCAAATATCATGAGTTTAGTTCAAGTAATATATGTATACCTATATATATATATATATTTTTTTTTTAACTTTTGCCGTCGTTTCGGATTTTTATTTATCCATATTCAGGGCTATAAACAAATGATTCATGATGTTAAATGTTTGACAGTTCTGTTTTTATTACATAATGGTTTATTTACAGTCATTAAATATAAAAATACATGGACATAGACATATTCATGATTGTTACCTTTAAATTTTGGTGCTGTTTTTATTTATTTACAGATTTAATTTGGTTGCTTGGATCCAAAATTTCTTTGTTGAAAAGTTATGTGTCATTTATTAAATTATGATAAATTTTGCTAAGATAAGTAATGTCTGTTCTTTTATTGCAACTTTTATTATTTCTGGATATATGATACATTTCTTTGAATAATCTTTTTGATAAATTTGGTTCCGAGTCTAAAATTTTGGCGTCTTCGAAATTAAATGAGTGACTATTTGTTCTTGCTTGATTTGCTTTGATTTGCTAATGCACAAAGTTGAACTTTAGTCTTAATTGATGCTTAATGTTGCGAGATCCTATTTTTTAAATATTGAGATGTTTGGCCTATATAGCTACTTTCACAGTCTTTTCATGGAATGGAATAAATTATATTGCTTCTTAGCTGTATAGGGGTATCTGACTTTAAGTTTTGAATATATAAGTTTATGCTGCGTTTTATGGTTTTTATGTGCAATTTTATAAATTGTTTTTTTGAATACCTTGGTAATTTGCTCAGATAATCCATTTATATAAATCATTCCCCGATATTGGTCTGTATTAGTGTTTGATATATTTGTTGTATTTATTGAATTGTGAGTATGTGAAGATGATTTTTTATTTGAGTAAACTATGGTATTGATTAATTTTTTTGTCTTCAATATGGCGAGATTGAGACTGGGGCTGTCCGTTCTTCCATCTAACCCTTCTTCAAATACATGTATGAAATACATTTGACTATAAATATTACATAAAATGAACAACATTTTGACCATCAATTTTTTATAATGAATAAACTGGAATATAACGAGTGTAGAAAGATATACCAGCTTGTGGGGAAAAAGTAAGGAATATGGAGATGATATATCCTTGACGAAAAAACCCACTGCGGGTAAACCCCAACACATGAAAAGAGGAGTGTGAAAAACCGGCGAACACTTACTAATAGACAAAGCTAATGTACTTAAAAAAAGAAAAGTGAGAAGTTTATAAAAAGAAAGAAAAGGGGAGCTGATATACGTAAATAAATGTGAAATTAAAATATTTAAAAAATTTCAAATCAATGATTTAAAAAATTCATTAATAAAAATAATATATGAAAAATGGTGAAATATGATTCAACGATAAATTGAATAGTAATTATTACTATATTAATAAGAGTATCTATATTTAACGTTTAAAAAAATTATAAAACAAAAAATGAATAATACACGTCAATCATACATTGCTATAGAGAGCGATAAAAAATAACAAAGATAACCAACTAAAAAGAGTGAAATATTATGAATAAAATTGATACTCCGTTCGGTTTCAAATTCTTGACAGAAAAGGAGTTGGCAGTTGACATGGATGTTGACAGCCAACTTCCATGCGGGTGGCAAGGAAGGTAAGTGGCTACACATTTATGTGACTTGCTTTTAGTATTGCATCATTCTGCTTACACATTATTGCCGGGTTTTCCCCAATTACTAAATGGCAAAAACTTAAATATTTAAAAAGCAGTGTGTCACTTAACGGAAAACTGATATGCTGTTAAAATTTTTAATACCCGCACGCAGCCGTGTGATCAGGAATTTATCGGATTCGGAATCGAAAGCTAACCTGTGGGTAACATAGAAGCCAGTGAATTTCCCGTGCATGTGCGAAGCGTGGGCTATAGTGTACCGATTAAGACCACCATTACGGCCGTAGACGTATGTGGTTATGCATGGATATTCTAATTGCATTCAATTAATGGGGCTACTGATATAGAAGTAAATTTTGGCGTACAAGTATAAATAAATAAAAGAAAAAAATAGCAGGAAAAAATAAATAAAAATAAAAATTTATAATAGAAATAAATATAGAAGTAAATATCATAAATGTGTAAAACCGCTTTTTTTCTCGATATAAAATTGAAGGAAAACTGTTTTAAACGTCCCTTAAAAGCAATACAACGTGAGTATTAGCTCAAGGGCACTTGGAAAGTGTCAAATTTGGAACAAGGGAAAAACCTGTAGGAAAGGGGGAGACTAACCAAGAAACAATATCGAGGTCAATAGTAGACATCCAAGGGTGGCATGTGTGCTCTTTTGGGGTTGGGCAAGGGGTTGAAAGGGTTATAAGGGAAAGTTATAGAGCTTAAAGTGACTGTGGATTGAAACAACAAGTTAATTTTTGTTTAGTGGGGAACCAAGAAAGAAAAGTGTCTGAATCCATAAATTTAATTATTATTGGAGCTAAGTACCGAGATTTATTAATTTTCAAGTTTATACTGGTCGCTTTTCTATCTTCGTAATACCCTTTGTAGGAACACCAATTTATTTCTCTAGTCTAAGCCTACTTTGTGAAACTTAACAATCGTCACCTTAATGCAAATGAAACACTTTGTAAGATTCCCAAGTTATTGTAAACTCTTCAATTCTATGCGCAGAACCAACTGCCCTATGCCGACCACCCAAAAACACTCGCGCCATCCGCGGACATCTCCTCTTGGCCTCGAAATTATTTCTTCTAACTATCCCGCCCAAATTGCCTCACCATTAATTCAAATTTTTACATTAATGTGGCAAATGGCCGAAAGCTATAAAGCTAATTTTCACCAAGTCTTGCTTGTCAGGAATGTTCAAAACAGTTCCAATACGATTTTACAACGAGGATACCGTTCTTTGAAACAGTTCTCACCACCTTAACCTTTTTTCAGCAATGTTAGGCAAATAAGACAGTAACATGCATGAAGGCCGTGAAAAGAAAATTTAACGAACAAAGCTCAACTTTACACCAATAAGTGTCGACAAACATGGGCCATATACAACACCGCAGTCGTTGATTATGCTTGAAAAGAAAGTTGTTTTTGTATGGTTAAATTGGCCAGATTTGTACGACGGAAACAGATTAACCTCGTGAACAAAAATGATCATCATCACAAAATCTCGCACGCAACAATTCTCTGCACTAGTCCTCATAACGAGTGCAAAGGAATAACAGAACAGCTTGGCCCAATTTTCATTATATTTACAATAGAAATCATCAAACCAATACGAACCAATGTCACGCGAGTCACTCTGCTAAAGGCGAAGGCTCTGGTAGTGAAATACTACGGGGTAAGAACTGGTGAATGCCCAACTATACTGTGATTTTAGGAGAAGGCAATCTTCCTTGGGCAAGAAAGATTTATTGCCATTTTTTCATGATTAGTTAGTTACTCTAAACCAACATAGTTAACCACCACAGATAGTCGATCGGGAATAGCCTTCGTTTCTGGCGAGCACCTGTTTTGCTACCGTGTGGGTGGTCTCACTGTATAAGACCATTTGAGTGCTATATCCCCTATGCTCATACTTAAACTCGCTCATTGGAAAGTAAGCCCTTACAAATTGTTAAGCTATGAAGCTTAACTAGAGTTTTGATAGTTTCAATCTTGTGTCCTTTCCCGCAGTCGCGGCAAGAGACGACCGTGAATTCCGTTGAATTTGGCCGGGAGCGTAAAAAAATACTTCGCAGAAACTCCGAAAGAATTAATATAAAAGACGCATATGCTTTTTTATAAGCGACGGCCCTCTCAGCCAGACGCTCGCAAGTAAGGGAGTCGGAGTTGAGTGGTGGACTCTGAGATAATGGCGTAGCGAGGGATGAAGGAGGGGGGAGGGGAGTGGGGGTTGGTTGGCATGGGATCAACAGGAGGAAGTAGAGGGGGGATCGTAGGGGAGGGCTTAAGGAAGGGTGTCGTTGCCAGAATAAAAAATAAATAAAAGGAAGATGTCTCTTTAACGAAAGGGATGGAAGTTTTCTTTCGGCAAAGGCTCGCTTCAAGAAGAGCTCCTTCACAGAGAAAAGGCTTTCCACAAGTCTGCATGCAAAGCATCGTCGCATCAAGGGTGGACATAAGGAGACCCACGGAAAACAAACGTGCTTTCTTTCTATGTCTGCCTTGAAGAGGTCAGCGGGAGTCCGTCTGGATAAGATGGCTTAGGTTGCTGCACAAGTCCAGGGCTAATTTGTCTGTTTCAGGGGAAAGCATTAAAAACCTTATACCGGAATGTTACACGTTCAACTTGCATCTCTCTAAAAGAAAAATAGCGGTGGTTTTAACTCGTACTCTGATTACCTCCGCAGCAATAATATAAAACGTAACTTCGTTCTGTTTGTGTTTATTTAATAGCATGACGGCGGCATGCATCTGGTCACATCTCCTGTACCAAAACATTAAGATGAGGGCCACCATACGAATGCCGCGATTTTTTTTTGTTTTTAGACTGCCGGAGATATCCACTGCGGCCCTGCTGGACGACGGGTGGTCACTCTGATTCTTCCTTACTCATAGGATGAGTCGTAGCCAACGCAGAATAAAAAAATGCTTGTTTCGCTTTTCGGTTTAAGCCCATTTGCCTATTCATGGCACCTAGGGTCCAAAGCTGCCATGTCCCATACCCGTTACTCCTATCCTTTTTTCCTTAATATTCCCGAAGCCTTCCTCGAAACCTGGGGTATAGGCGAGAGCCTGCAGACCCGGGGACCCCTGTACCCCTATGTTGGTCCCTGCGCTGAGGACCCCTGTACCACATGTCGGAGATGTCAAGAAACTCGCATGTAAGCAATCCCGTGCAGCCGTTAAGGTATAGTTTGAGCGAAAAGCCACTTCACCTAGAATTAGATGAATTTGGCCTCATTTTAAAGAAAAAACTCTCATATTACCAATGATATCAAAATATCTACCCGTTTCCGAGCTACATTTCGAGCTATTTCTCTGTAAATATAAACTGTTTTACATGGGATAGATTACGGCTGTGTGCTCCAGAGAGAGAATATTTAAAAAATTAGGAACTTTTAGCACCTATATTTCGTCAGAATCTAACGGTTTGTAGTTTGCATGTTTTCTCAACTATTTATAAAAAATAATCTATTACTCACCAAAGTAATTTTTACAGAATAGCAAAAAACCTGCTGTTTTGAAGGGTTTTCAGCCGTACGGCGGGAAAACATTAGTCAAGTTAGAGACTTATGTAGCTTTATTTATTTCATTACTGGGAATTTTGATCATATATCACTATAACTTTGCGCCATTAATATTACAATATTAATATTACAATATTTATTTCATACTTGTTACACTCTGAAATCAAAAAATAAAATTTGAATATGGTCTCCATTATGACTAGGGAACTATCTCACTCAAACCACCTTAAGTACGGCTGTATAGAATTTGGTCCATCGTTCCGCTCGCTTCCTTTCAATCGCCCTGGAGCTACCCTCATCACCCTCCACCAAGCTCCCTCACGAAAAACAAAACCTCACAAAGTTATGAAAATGCCCGGCGCCCCCACTGCTATCACCGCGATCAACTTCCCCGCTCTCCACCCTCCTCCCATGTCTCTCCAGCTGTGGTACGCGCCGACGGCAGTTCCATCCGCTATGATGGAGACCAGTCCTCTTTCAATCCGGGCGGGCCGTGGCTGCGTACAAATTAAATTGGCTTTGACCTGCGATATGGGTTACTTATATGTGTTCGGGGAGAATGTTTCTATCTTACTAAAAACAAGTCCTTGTTACTCACTCACCATGACTCATAAACGCTGTAAGATGGAGCCGCAGTCTCTTAAGTTTTAAAATGCAATGAAACAATACATCCAGTAGATAGAAATTTAATCTCATTTAATTCGTAGTACACCTACTCATTCATTTTTTATTAATTACTTTTACTTTCGGATTCGTACCTACTATGATATTGTCTTTTCCCATACTGAGTTGAAATATTCTCATAAGCATAACGCTAATGTTGGTACAAATAAGTGCGGGCAGGGGCGGGCTGCGAAACTAAGGGACCCGTGCAATACTCTATCCCATCCGATGCCTCGCGTGATGACGCACGCCAATTCGTGATTAGTGAGCTAAGACGTAATCAATCACAGAGTGAAGAGAATCACAGAGAGGACAGAGGGCGCTGAAAGTGTTAATCATCTCGATGCGCATTTTGCCATGTTCTAAATAATTGAACCGTGGTTAAGTAGAAGGAAATGAAATGAGTCTATAGTTGGGAATTTGTTATCTATTCGCATGAATATTTAGCGTTTTAACAGCTATCTCTCGAAATAAAAATAGGGGGTGATATATTGGAAGGATAGTTTTACTTATGTAGTACTTGGAAGTTTTTACGGAAAGTGATTGATTACAAGCACATAATCTGATTACCAGTAACGGATACACGTGACTTAATTTTTTACTCGTAATAGTTACATTTTCAAATTGTAATTTCACTTATAATTTACACCCAAAGTAACCTTTACATTTGTGAAATCGTTACGCCTGGAGCAGTTTGTAATCGGCGCGTAATTAGGCGTGTGATATTGTAGATTACCCCATTTTTCATTTCTTTTCCACTGCAATAGCATTTGCTCTAAATCGTTTATTTCGACTATTTTTTTTCGACTGTCACCCCTTCAGTACTTTCTCCAGCCGAGTCCTCACCAGAGGCATTTTCTTCGCAAAACTGTGCTCCAACGCCTATGCGGCCACCTTCTCCTTGCGTCGCAGTCAAAGACCCGGTCTTTAAGGTAGAACCTCTACTACATGGACCTTCAGTAACATGCCCTGATATTTTCATATATTGCAGAGAAATTATGCTTTAGTCAATCTGTGAAAAAGTAATTGGAGGTAATCGGCCATTTAGCGCTGATAACAGGATTTGAAAATAGTCATTTTCAGCCTCAAATTACATTGCTCCTATGGCGGAATGGTGTCGTCCCTCACTTCAGCATTTTATTTCTCGAGATTTTCCTCGACAAGGCTATCTCAAAAACGACCATATGGTGATTAAATAATCAACGGATACAATGAATATTTTTCAGGTTACCTTATCGGCCATTTAATGCAGATATTTATCATTGAAAAGCGATGAAGCGTCTTACTTTCGTTCCGTAACCGCCATATTGAAACAGACTTGGCAACTACGTTCGAGGAGTAAACAAAAACATTGGAGTGATACTGAGCAAACAAACAAAGGTGCCGGACCGGAGTGAAACTATTATATGTTGAAAGCTATACAGTGTTGTCGAGTTCATCGTCAGCAATTATACATAATAAATTGGTTATAATTACGTTTACATTAAAAGAGCTAAAGCACTCACTACTTATGTTGTTTTAATTCATCCCTAATTTTTATAGCAGCTTTACTGCAGTTCCAGAGAAAGTTTTTAAATTCCTCTGAGACATGGCGTCAATATAAAAGCCATTCTTCATATGACAGGATTACTTCATTTTGAAGAAAACTCATGTACTGTACAGCCATGTTGATTGATTGAAATTTATTTTCAATTATTATTAATAACATTTTGAGCCATTTTATCTAGTTGCTTTCGAGTTTATCTATGTAATGAAAGCAGTACTTCGAAGCTCAGGTTATACCTTAATCAGCTGAACGAAATCTATCACCGTTAGACAGACTAGATTGGGAAAAATAAAAAAAAAATATTTATCTCGCAGATGAAATCCGGAGGATCCAGCAGGAGTTAAATGAGATCCCATTTCAATTTCTTGTTTGTCGTAGGAGAAAGTCTGGAAGAAAGAAACATCACTCTACAAAACTAAATTTAAGATCGTAGAATAATCTGAAGACTTTTGGAAAACTGAATAGATTCCTCTGCTAAATAAGAAATGAACAAATAAAAGCTTTGACTAATCAGTTAGGATGTTCATGACGTGAAACTTCTCCAGAGATTGATTTACAGAAGAATGAGAATTGGAGAAGTGGACCCTAAGGGACTTTGAAAGAGTAGTTCGGTTTCAAAAATGGGAGGGGGCTAGGGATACGATTGAGAAGGTCAACATCTAAAGTGGATAGATATTTGGGAAAAGATCGAGAGATTTTATTTACTAAGCCTTTGATTGCGTTTTTAACAAAACATTAAAAATAAATTCTATTGCGTGTGATAAGGAAAATCGTTTCACGAATTGAAAAGAAAGGTATTTGAGTGTATAAAAAAAGAGATGATAATTATGATGATGAAATGGTCGGAGGTAGACAATGAGGGCACAGCATCTAACTCCCCATGCTCCATTCACAGTCCTATACGGAAATATTTCGATACTCTCTGATACCATTGAAGATCTCCCCATTGGCATCACTCAATGTGATTACGTTGGATTTAAGGCATAAATATAACGGAAGTGTTAACTAAAAATATTGCAGGTAAAGTTTTCGAAGGAGAATAATTTTATCTCCGCTATATCTATAGACTTATTGAATATAGATTATTAAGCAACTATTGAACATACATCCATAAAAATTATCGACCCACTTATTTTTAATTTGATAAAATTTCGTTCTCTTCTGCACCCTTCTAACTCCACAAAAGTAGAAAGACATGGCTCATAGCAATTTATAACATAGAAAAAAATGGATTATCACAATTTACACAATCGATCATTGATAGTCACTCTATTGAAAGCCTAATCTTAAAGGATATATTACCCGCAGAATCTTTAAAAATGTAAGCACCAATATCGGTACCAAAACATAAAATTGCCTGGAAATTTAAGGTGCATTTTCGGAAAGTCGTGGAAAGGCAGAATGTTTCCGCAAATACCAGCAGCCTACCTAAAGAAGAATTTTGTATTATTTTTCCTAGATGTTTCCTTGCGATTAAAAAACCATACCGTAATGTCATATTGTTGCACTTGACATATAATTACTGTTATAATAATGCTCATTTGAGAGTTAATGCGCCATTTTCTAAGGTATGGGAAGTCATAAGAACGTTTGAGTTGCTTCGAATTTCCCATACATTAATTAATTTATTTTCAACATAGCCGCCGTGTGCAATATCCATCACAAGAATACATTGGTGCAGCCACCAAGTGTCCGCTCTGTATGCCCATACTCTGTGGCACTATACCACGAACATGGGCACCGAATGCGCCCTAGTGACAATACCGGCTGCGGCATGTAAAAAATATACCAAGAGGCAGTGCGGTGCCAACCACTATTCTCCTGGTATCGAAATGGGGAAAAATCGGACAGGCCAGATTTCCTACCTGCCAGGAAGGTGTGTCGAATATTTGCAGATGAGTGGGAGATGCTATGTTTGTGTAATGTTATTTATTTTCTATTTTGTTGCACGAGAAGGGAGGAGAAGACAAAGAGTTCGCCACTGTAGCTTTCACGGCTTCAAACGTACCAGCATCCTCACGTGGAACTTGTGTCAAGACTTGCTTGCCGACTTTTCTCGCGGCCGAAAGTTCTTGGTGGGATATATAAATATCAAAACTATGAAAGAAACTTTGTCAAAACTTTCGTCGGCCCCGATGGGGTAAAAGTTCTCACCATCTAATGCAAAGGTCGAGGGTTCGAGTCCCACCTGAGTGTATTTTTCACCACTCTGAAGGAGATGGAAGTTTGTATTCGTCCATTGTTACTTGTTGGAACACCACGATGTAAAAGTCCCTGTAGAGCTGTTTTCGGGACTGTAAAAATTAATCAATTTATGGATAAATAAATGAAATTGGAAGGACTGCGGTTTGAAAAGATGTGGGAAAGGATCTCATCTTTTTTCAAAAGAAGATCTTATCTTCAAAATGTGAAACACATTTGTAGATACTGTAGCCTAAGGAAATATTATGGCACTATCTTACAACCTAAAGCGAGGTAGCTTCAGTAAGAATTTAAAATGCCCTCAGAAATTAGGGTTGAAAATAACACTTCCCTGTGTAGCCGTAGAAGGCATCATTGTAATTCTCAATTCATATATATTCCTCATAGTGAATTAAGTTAGCCACCGTATATGTACCATGCATTGTATCATTTGTTGAACCTAGAGTCCTTAGGACTAGGTTCTAATAAACCCATTATTATATTCTATTCTATATGAGGTGTATGGAATGAGGTATGAATTTGAGAGTGAATATTTTGGTCAATGATCACCCGCGTCCAGGAACATTTGGCTTGATAGCTATCCCATGCTGACTGACTATTACAGCGGTCAGCAATCGACATATTTACACGAGTTTAATATATTTTGCATAACATTTAATCACAAGCCGAGAGCGAGCAGCCCCTTAATGTTGACCTTTCTTAAGGAAAACAATCTTTTTCTTCTTATATATAAAAATGAATTTGTTTTGTTCGTGTTTTATGCACGCCAATACCATTCATCCGATTGCGATGAAACTTTGGTGAGACGTTGTGCGTGTGCTCGTAAAGATTTCTGAATTATAAAAATGGCAATTTTTGGGGTTGTTTTTACCCCAATATTGTTAACATTTACTCCCATAAGAAAAGCATTGAAGTCGGTGCAGGCTTTTATTTAATTGCTTTTTTTAATTACCTACTTGCACTCATGATATGGGATGGTAATTTGTATCATATAACGCATAAAATAATGCAGTATTTAATTCTTACATTCAATTTTCTTATACGCTTCATTTTTGTCCAAGTACTACGTTTTTATCTCGAAATTCATCAATTTTTATTCCTTTTCCAAAATAGAAATTTCTTTGTCAACCAGGCGTGAATATCCATTTAATAGCGATTTCATGAATGGCTATTCACTCCTGCTGCATTTAAGGGCCAGATTCAGTGACTAATTTTATAGTTGTAGCCAAACGACTACAGTTCGCCTTGCCTTCTCAATGACCATCAAAAAGATACAAGGTCAATCGCTTCAAATGTGTGATTGAAATCTGGAAATGAAATCCATGCTTTTCACATGCTCACGAGTGGGACAGCCGAAAAGTTTGTTAATGCTAGAACAAGCTTACTAAAGTAAGCTTTGTAAGCAAGCGACGAAGCAGATCGTTCACGAGTTGCTTAATCACGTGCATCAGAATCGTATCAGTGAGACATAATATTGCGTGCATCAGATTCATATCAGTGAGACGGAATTTGTGTTAAAAGTTACATATTTTATTTGTACGTAGAATATGAATTGGTGCAGCGGTCTCTTTGTTTGCTTTTTTTAAATTGCTTACACGATATTGTTTTTTAAACGCTTATCATTAGACAACTTAAAGAGCGAGGTTTCGAATTCGTGCATTCGATTTTGTATATATTTAACCGCAGGATAGGTATGGAATAGAAACTCATGCCATTATTTGTGCTTTACGAATTCATGTGTAGGTACGAGGAATTTATTGGGCTAGGTTTCAGATTCGTTTATGGACCGATTTTCAACCCAGAAGAGATTTGTTGGACAAGCCATGAAAAGTATGGAAATCAATGGGAACTTCAAGATAGAATATTTTACTTTGCGAATACACAAAAAATCATTGTTTTTCATTTTTTTTGTACATGTTGGCTTCGTTTAATATGTGCCTGCTTAGAAAGAAAAAGAGACATTGCAACGCATGCCGGGCAAATGATAAATATGCTTTTCTTATTTTATAAATTTTATAAATAAGAAAGGCATATTTATCGGAATGTTAACTTCATCGTCATTGTATTAGCGTACCATAAACTAAATATTCTCGAGACACCTAGTGGTCATCCATGCCATGCCATCGCTGGACTAGACCACATTACCTCTACCAGAAATCTACCATGAGAGCCTAGAGCGGGAGTGACATCTGTTGTTGTTTTGCTCGTTCTTGTTTAGTTATTTTGATGATTTTAATTATTTTATTCAACTTAAAAATGCCAAAATAAATATATTCTGAACTGAACTTCAAGCGTAGCTAAGCACGCTCTAGAGACAGGGTAAAAAAATTAAAACTAACAATTTAAATCAATAAAGCGTATTTCCAACAATAATTGTAACGCGGTTAGGAGCCTTTTGATGCATGGGAATAAGAAGAATATAGTAAAAAATACAATACAATTTTATACTTGTTGACTCGCAGCCATCTTTGAAGATCCCACATCCCCTTTTCTCCCTTTCCCCTTTAAAGTACTTTAGAGAAAAAATTACATGAAACACGTCCACCAATCAAACGATATAAATGCCAACGCCTATACACTTTGCAAGTATGTTACCCTGATGTGAGGATAAGTACTAAATTAGTGCGTGAATGTGTTCGCTTTTGAGACCAAGGCCAAAATATACATCAGGTTTCACTCTTAAGTTCACCTGGAGGTTTTTCAAAGAAACGTTTCCTCGACATATCAACGCCAGTACCTACTTCATGTAATCTACTAATGCGCGTTGTTTTATTCAGGACTTTACGCACCTAGGCATTATAATACTGTGGGGACAAACTACTTCATTCCTTTTAGTTATCAAACCACCGGAGGCTGTCCTGTTCGGAGCAGGTAATTACATTCTTTCCGTCATGGTAATAATGCAGTCCACCGAGTTCTCATTCTCAAAGCTCCCTCTGTGCTAGACGCCGAACTTTGGAAGCTCCCGCGTACCAGGAAGTGAGTGAACAAGGATATATACTCGTGTCTTACAAAAGGATCAATATTTGTCTCCTTAGGGGTCTGGCAGCATTTCTCCCGTCAGGCGACACGCTGCCGAGACAAAAGACTCTTGTGACGGAGAAAAGTGGGAGAAAAGGTCAGCTTAGAGGACAGGGAGGGGGCATCAAAGGCCGACTTCGACAAAGCAGGGGAAAAATGCGATTAAAAGCATAGTATCACCGCGTCAGATAAAGCATTTAAGCTAATTATTGCATGAAGAGAGGAAAGGAACTGATAATAACAAGACTCCAATTGGATCTTAAATTTAATTCCCGCACACAAATGTTACTAATAGCCTAGACTAAGGGCCGTATTTATAGTCGTTACCTAGCAGTCCCCTTATCCATCCCCTACCCAGCAGGCTCCTTGAATTGTGCGTCCTATAGTCAACATTAAGGGAGCTGCTAGGTAGGGGATGGTTGGGGGTTAGATCTGGTAACTAAGGACTACAAACGGCGGGAAATGGAATTTGTAGCTCAAATTTTCAGTGGTGACGCTCGTGATCAACATGGATACGGATAAAAAAAGAGCCAGACGCAGCATGAAAACTGTTAAGAAGGCCACTCGACGTGCAAATAGCTTCAACGGTGTTTTGAAGATTTGTGTCACTTAGCTTCAAGAAGATTTTGTGTGACCTGGTGTAGAAGCATAAAGATATAGTGGAAAGTAAGAAAACGGACGCAGTTTCTTGCCACAAGAAGAATTGTGGGAAAAAATACGCTGCCAGTGTATATGAACATCCTTAGAATGAGTCTGGCGTCACATCATATGTTTATCGAATAAGAGCACTGTTTTATTAACACCAAATCTTCGAAATTATTAATTTATGGCTATCCACGTTCATTAGAGTAAGTTTAGTTATATCTGTTGTGTTATTTTTTCGATAAGGGGGCCCCTGGTGGAGCATGCATCTTCTGCCAGAATTAGGAGAGGCTAATGGGGCTGCTGGGGGTGGAAATTTGACTATAAATACCGTTTTTGATGAAAGTGGCCTGCTAGGGGCTGTGGGACTGCTGGGTTACGACTATAAATTCGGCCCTAATTCTTTACTAAAGCATGTATCCAAATAATTTTCCAGCACTTAAAATATTTATTACAATGCCAATTTCTTCTCGATTACTGTTCAATGGTCTAACGTGAAGTTTCAAATAATGAAACACGACATTAAAGCGGAAAGCAATATCTTTTTTAGCGAACTTTTTTTCGTTGAAATACGTAAAAAGCAATAAAAAAATTATATCGACACTTATAGCACCAACATCCCTGATGATGTAAAGATAGACTCTTTTCGAAATGTCGGCAGTCATAGAAAGTATGTACACATCACCCGGAGAGAAACCCAAGAAAAGTTTACTTCCGAGGTTCTCCGGGAGAGCATCAAGTCTTTCCGGCTTTGCATTAAAGTACGCTAGCACGGTTGAATAAAAAGTAATAAATTGTCGCCAAGTATTAAATGATTGGGTGACACCCTCAGCTTAAGGTGGTTTGAGCGAGATAGTTCCCTAGTCATAATGGAGACCACATTCAAATTTTATTTTTTTATTTCAGCGTCAGTAATAAGTATAAAATAAATATTGTAATATTAATGGCGTAGAGATATAGTTAAACATGACCAAAATTCTGAGTAATTAAATAAATAAAGCTGATTAAGTCTCCAACTTGACTCATTTTTTCCCGCCGTACGGCTGAAAACCATTCAAACCGGCAGGTTTTTTTTGCGATTCTGTAAAAATTACTGTGGTGAGTAATATATTATTTTTTAAAAATAGTAGAGAAAACATGCAATCTACACGCCGTTATTTTTTTGAAGAAATCTAGGTGTTAGAAGTTCCTAATTTGTTTAATATTCTCCCTCTGGAGCGCACAGCCATAATCTATATCC
Source organism: Pyrrhosoma nymphula (assembly GCA_963573305.1). Taxonomy (NCBI): domain Eukaryota; kingdom Metazoa; phylum Arthropoda; class Insecta; order Odonata; family Coenagrionidae; genus Pyrrhosoma; species Pyrrhosoma nymphula. The sequence continues at coordinate 13,011,870 of OY754329.1, forward strand.
CATGCAAAACAGTTTATATTTTCAGGAAATTTGCTTGAAAAGTAGTTCGGCATGGGGTTTTATATTTTGATATCATTGGAAATATGATAGTTGTTTCTTTAAAACGAGGCCAAATTCATCAAATTCTAGGTGAAGTGGTTTTTCGCTCAAACCACCTTAACAAGTTACATAATCGGCGGGTTTCATACTAAAGGTCCATAGTTTGCTCAGTGACTGCATCCTCCAGCAATACATGGCTAAATACACGCCAAAGGTATCGCTGTTAGTAAACGGCATGAAACATTGTTTAAAAAAAGAATTCGACCACCATTCTTTCGAGATCCAGGGAGCATGTAGGGAAGGCATTGAAGCAGAGATAAAACACGTCGCAGTCAGTTCGTGTGAATTAATTACCGCCTTATCGCACCTGTGGACCCCTGGGTTTGGTGGCACGAATTATTTTTTTTACGGACGGAGCGTTTTATTCGGGGAATACACGGACGGCATGCACTCGGCAGAGATAACAAAAGAACGTGGCAGAGACAAACGACGGCGATGGAGGGGTAAAGAGAGAGTGTTGCGAGGAAACCAGGGAGACGAGATGGGAGGGAGTAAAGTGGGGAGGAGGAAGGACACTATAAGAGCACCTTCAAATCGAATCGAAGGCGAAAATACAGATTATAATATGAATACATAGAGAAAACGTAGATCCTACCATTTTGAATTGAGAATTATGAAATTTATATGAATTTCTGGCGAACTCAAGAATGAAAAAAAATCTCAGGCATGACAAGTCTACGGAACATAAGCGAACATTTCCGAGCAGGTAAAGGAAACGCTTGTTTCAGAATTAGAAAATTGGACTTTCCAAGTTCATCACTGATTAACTTTTAGTTCATTTATTCAAGTTGCCGGTCACTGGTTATAATTCCCCAGAGTAGAGGCGCAGTGGAGAAAAATATTTCTAAAAGTATACCTATAATGCAGGCAAGAACGTATAATCACCATGGGTGTTCAGAAAGCGTTGATGAAACAGAAAATGTAACGCGGAAGATATTTCCAGTTCAAAAACCAAACCATACCGCATCAGTATTAGGCTTTGGTAAACAAAAGCATTGTTCCTAATTAATAAATAGGAAGATTTTACAGCAGTGGAAAAGACTTCACTGACCACTTTGCAGCAGTGGGAAATACTTGAAAGACTTCTAGCAGTGCTGAACATGTGAATGCCACTATCGCAGGGACGTAAAATGATAATTATTACCCAGTACCAATCAAAAGAGATGGTTTCAATTGGATTTCATTGGGATTTTTAAGCATAAAACGCTAAGACGCTGCCAAAAAAACAGAAAATAAGAAATAATTTAATTTTTCATTGTATATAGAACAACAAAAAATTTCGTAATTATTTTCAATGTAAGTACTGAGCAATGTAGGTACTAGGAAGGAACTGAATTAATGAGCTCCCTAGTACAGGTTGTAGGTTTTTAAAGTCGCAAACCAGTCCAATCACTCAAAATATTGATCTTGAATTGCGCACATATTTAAAGGATGAGTTATGCAATGAGATGTCATCCAACTTGGACACCACGAAACACGTTTCGCAAAAACCGAGTGAAGCGATTCAAGTCGCCGGGATTGAGTGTATATGCAGTTAAGGGTTACGTCGGCGTGTGAGTAAACATGAAATGGGCGGAGGATGCTTGCGGGAAGGGGGGAGTGAAGAAGGAAGTTCAGGAGAAGGAAAAGGAATGGGAGGTAAGGAGCAGGTGAAGCTCCTTGGAGCTTTAATATCCTGTCCGTTTAGCGAAATCCAGATAAAAGAAGATTCCTAAGGTTGAGTGATCAGTAAGCTGAGGATATTTAGGCACTAAAAATGAAGAAATAGGCAGCCTAAATTGGCAATAAAAATTACAAAATAGGCACTTAAAATAGGCGGTTAAAATATTTTTTAATGGAAGATATGAAAACAAAAATTAAAGAAACCGATAAATCGAAGAAATTTCAGTTATTAACTTTGGCCCCACAGAGTTGGTCGATACCAGTAACAGCTGTCACTAATCTAGAAGAGAAGAAATATGATCTCCTTATAATGAAAATGATCCGAAAGAAATTCTAGAGGGTCTTTTCTTGTAAAAGCGGGGAGAAAATACCCTATTTTTGGCGTTTTTACAAAAAGTGTTTCATTTTGACTCGATTTTTAAATTAATGGAAATCACTAAGAAGATGAAATATTACATTCATAAACCATGTATTAATATGTTATCGTGCTCAAAGTTTCACGTGGATTATACCTTTACTTCCTGAAATATAAAAAGCCAAATTTTAAATTTTTTCGATCCGCAATTTTTCGGGCCAGTTTCGCCCTGAATTTTCTAGGAGGTCGCTTTTATAGTTATTTTTATTATATTGTTTAATAGAGCTCAAAACTTTGTACAAGACAGCCAATTTTTGTTTCTCTTATCAAAATATCTCCTGAGATACTATGCCTCAAAGTTACCGAAATCTCATAATCATACTGAAGAAGGCCGCGGCACGGGGCCAAAAAAATTACTATACATCAGCAAGTATACCATCGGCAAACGTAAAACCTCACAAATGATTATTGGGGATACGTGTGAATGTCCATACAAAATTTCATTAAAATCAGTGATGGCCGAGCGGGGACCACCACCACTTGGCATGGAATGACCTTTAAGTGGGTGAAAAAGACGTTCGAACTGATGTATCGGAGGCGCACATTATTTCTGTCATATACCTCACGTATTTCAATAATTTTATTTGCAGAGTATAATGCAGTATTTAGCCATGTTCCCCATAATATCAATACTGGCTGTGAAGGCAGATCAACTTCAGGCATACTGCCTGAAATTGATCTGCCTACACACTCAGCAATACTGAGTGGTACCTTCAAAAACAGGTTTTTGGTAATTGAAATCATCGCATGTACGCATCACGTAAAATTACAATAGTTGTTTTTCTACTCTTTATATAATAATACTTTGGGTGATTTTTCTTTATGCATGTTTAATGACATTATTTCAACATTGATAGATTAAAAAAGGAACTGAAATAACAGTCAAGCTCGGCACTAAAGAGAATTTTGGTGACGTTGAAAAGAATATTGCTTTTTTAGGCCCTTAAATAGGCGATATCAGCAGAAAAAGGCATAAACAGGTAAAATAGGCATTTTTAGGCAGTAACAAATCGCTTTAATTTTGCCATAAATGATCCTAAATGAACTTATAACTTCATAAAATTAGTTTCCTGAGTAAAAGAAAAAATAGGCATTTTAGGAAATGTCCTCAGCTTAGTGATCAGGAAGAGGGAGTGCCTACTGACGACGATCACGACAGCATAGCCAAACATTCTCCACCAATCCCAAAAGCTTCACCACTAGTGCGATCAAAGAATGCAAAGTCCTGATATTGCCGCGCTGACACGGATAAGAGATGAGTAGTATTTCCGGGAAGGGAGGAGGAACTTTTTTCTAACCCTTGGATGTAATTCTAATTGGGAAATTAAATGCACAAGTTGCATTTATAACCAATTATTCACGGCAGATATGTACACATAAGTTTCTTCCACTTCAATTTCAACGCGATTGCAACCGTATTTTTTGCAAAAGAATGAAACTATATAGCTCTAACAACCGAACTATCTCAGACGGCAAAAAGAGACCCAGGCTAGCCTAGCACTGGCGATGGTGTCTGAATTTAATGTTAAAATGTCTCACGCTGCTACGAAAGAGATGCTACTGTTGATTCGAGATTCCTCTTTAATTGCATACGTGTTCCTGTCTGTCGCACCCTCTTTGCATATACGCCATTGATTTCACACGTTGTGCGCTGGAAGCACCACTTGGGAGCACCGAAGCTAGCATAGGTCCTTATCCAGTCCCCTCGACAAATTAAGATTTCAAACGGAAGTCCTTCCGATGGTGCACAGAGTAAAGTATTACGTCGCCGTTTTCATTCAGCTCCGTTGATGTACCAACCTTAACGTCTGCCATAGGCTCTTGGCACTATTAAGATTTTTCAAGGCCATCTATTCAAAAAATAATCTTTTTAAGTCTCGGCTAAGTAAAAGAGAAATTTCCAGTGGAATTGCCCAAGTGAAAAGGGCATTTTACCAGAAGAAGATTCTGCTTACAGCTGCAAATATAAGCGTGGAAGTGAGGAAACATTTCATTAGAACATACATCTGGAGCATTCTACAATATATGGCAGCGAAGCATGGACAATAACAGCAGCAGAGAAGTCCAGGCTGGAAGCATTTGAAATGTAGTGCTACCGAAGAATGATGAAGATAAAATGGATCGACCAAGTGACAAATGAAGAAGTCTTAAGAAGAGTGGGAGAAAAGAGATGTCTACTGAAAACCTTAAAAAGGAGACGGGATAACTTAGTAGGCTACACATCTTAAAACAAGACGGCCTGATGAAGACAATCGTCGAGGGAAAAGTGAACGGGAAGAATGGAAAAGGCAGGCCTCGCATGAGATATATGGAGCAAGTTGTGAAGGATGTAAATGAGAGGAGTTACGTCAATATATGAAGAGGTTGGCAGATAGAAGAATTGAGTGGAGGGCTACGTCAAACCAATCCTAGGATTGTTGACCGATGATGATAAGACACGGCTCCCCTGCTTTCCACCAATACAATCCTACAGTTATTGGTACTGCACCCTTCACCGGAGAGCTTCGATCGCGTTCACTGCTGGGAAATGGTAGCTTGTACTCGGTTGGGAGTCAAGGGAGTGCCTCTACAGTCATAATATAACCCATTCCACTTATGGGGTGAGTAAACATTTGGTCAGCGGAATAAACTTGGGCAGCTCCTCCCTTTGATTATCAAATGTTTGCACCTGGACGTCTGCATACACAGCATACGGCGGACGGCCAATCTACGGTCACGGAGATGCTTTGCGCCCCACAGGATGGCCGGATTAGGGACTAGGGGGTATATCAGCTGCAAGGTTTGCTCATCGTAACCATGAAGATGGCGGTCGAGGTCCACAGGGATCTCGCACACGCTTCAGCAACAAAGACTCCTTAGATCCTCCTCGTTAGTCCACGGCCACTTTCTTCGTCGCAGTAACGGATGCTTCGAGACACGTCCACAAAAAATGTTGAGAAAAATTACAGCCCAGACGTTCGCAGAAAAACGTTGAGGCGGAGAATGCTAGGCAGAAATAAAAAAAACGACTCACATAGTGATGTGCTCGCGTACCTATGCGTGCTTACATAATACGCTTAATGCGTGCTTACTATGTATACACTTTACGTCTTAAAAAAACTGATGACAGGGTTTAAATGAGAAATTTCTCACAGATGTTTAAAGTCAATATAAGCCTCAAATAAAGAAATAATCCACATGTCACATCATCAGTAAATTTTCCATTTGATCCGTCTCGGATCCGTTTCGCCTCAATCAATACGCAAGCACAAGGAAATCAAAACGTTGACTTCAACGTCTCACATCCACTCTTAATTTTATCATTGAACAGTTTCTTGAGTAACTCCTTGGAATTGGGTTTCAATCACGAGATAAGGGAAATTTGCCTTAAGTCGCATATTATGCCCGGTTATTGGGTTTACCAACTGGAGCATTCAACTTCGTGTTTTTACACCTCAGCGCTCTCTTCCAGCCGAGTCACAGAGTGACCCCATCATTGGGAATGAAATGACGCCTTTTAATAAGGCTGGGATAAAGAGACAGATTAGGAAAGGACAACACTTCATTATGACAATAAACGTGGGCAAGACAGATCCATTCCACCACTGGACCCCTTTTGATATTTAAGAAGAATGTTCTCAAGAGTTGAAGAATGAAAGGAAGACAGGGAGTTTAGTGAGTAAAGAAGTGCAGCTGAACATTACTTTGAATTCAGCGGCAATTGTAAAAAAACAAAGACTGCCATTACATCGCGAAACTCGTTGGCAGGTTTCAGCGGAATAATCACATATTAGACGATGCTAATTTCGCTTCATTCAATACGTCTTTACAGCACAATACGTATACCCAATAATCGAAAACAGGAGTATAATCGATATTATCGATATAAGGAGTAGGTATAACAATAATACTACATCGTGTAAATTGTGGAATTCTCTTCCTTAGAATATAAAGACGTTGACATCAATGTATGTGTTCAAGAGAGCTCTGAAACAGTATTTATGTTCTAAATATTAGTATGTAAAATGTAAAATTTATTTATTTGTTTTATTTTTTGTAAATTATGTAATATTAGTGGCTGTTTATACAAAGCATTGTAAGTGTTATGTCTTTAATAATTTTATGTAATACCAACCTCTAATATTATGTCTCCTGCATGTCTTTATGTAGCTGTTACTTTATTACTTTACGTTGTTTGTAAATCTTATCAGCAGCTTAAAATATAAATAAATGTAAATGCCATGTCCTTGTGCTCTATGGGATTGTATAGTCCCAGTGTAATTAAACTTTATCTTATCTTATAATAAGTAGCTTAACCATCTAATGTTTTCCTTATGCTTAAATTTTGGAACACGCCCTAGAAAACAAGATCGCTAATATTTTCAGGGGTTCTAAAAATTATTTTATGTATGGCGTAAGGAAGATATAAAAGTTACGTGAGCAGAAGGAAATTGAAGGGGGAAGGATTATGTGAAAAAAATACCAGGAAAATTTGAAAATACCTAAGTAACGAGAGAGGAGAGAGGAAGAAGCGTGAATTGTAACAGGAACTGGAATGCTTCCAGAGAGAGAGAGAGAGAGAGATGAAAATTCGTTCTTTGGTCTTCCTCCCCTACAACTCCAAACTCAGTATTTAATCTGCCTCCTCCACCGAAAATTTCCCTCCCTTACTCTCTCTGTCTCTCACTTTCTCCGACACCAACTCCCACTCCATCCAAATCACCAAGACTTCCTTCCTTCGAGACGAGCCTTCTCCAAAATACTCATTTCAATAACCCGAATATCTGCACAGGACGGAGACGCAGGTGCTGTGACTTAGCTTTCATTTTTGCTCCCCCAAAATTTCTAATAAAGGGAGTGAAACATAACTTTGAAGGCAACATTATTTTTTTACGCTTAGAGTATATACTCGTTTGTGAGCAAGTGACTCTTCCGAGAGAAGGATAAAAATGTAGGAATCAGAACACCGGCAGATTCCAATAATAAGTGGAAGCTCGGCAAATATTAGGGCAATGGGTAAGGGAAGGAAGGAATTGTGATTATCGTCCTCTTCATATTTTATTTTTGGTTCTCAAAGAGGTCGATGCGAAGATGCGGAACATACTTAATAAATAGTTGCTTACCCGTCGCGTAGCTTTGACAAACATATTCATCCAGGTTTGAACCACAATTCTTGGGCTGCAAAATACTCCACCGGAGACAAATTTATAATTATTATAGTTATTACTATGCTAACAACTTCCTCATTGTTAGGTCTGAAACCACCAATTACATAAAGCAGTTGTTAATGTTTTATAAATCTTTTAAAGGCTACTCAAGAAGTGTTTATTCGGAGGCGTCAGAACTTACTAGTTACTGAAGCAACGTTCACGTCTCCGTAGCCAACGGCATGAGCTATGTATATTCAATTTATTTTATTTTTTTGTTTTGAAAAAAAAAACAATCGCAAAATAGATTTCACGGGATTCCAATTCTTTGCAGTCAGCGTGGACATTTAGGCGAGTACGTCCGTCATTTAATCCGATCTTCGCTCCTAATTTTTTTATTTTCACGGCGCAAAATTGAATGGGGCGCAAAAATAATCCATTACCTTCACAGAGGAGAGACGTGTCGCGAGTAGAAATAAGGACCCCCGGAAGGACGGTTGTGTGGGAGGAGGAAGGAGTGAGAATTGACACCAATAGGGGGAAATACGGGAGGGGTAGAGGAGAGAGGAGCAACGAGGAGACGGGGCCGAGTCGGGCGGGTATACTGCGTTTACTCTGCCGCGTGCAAGTATAAATCATTCCTTGTCGCGTTTCCAATTTCCGTTCAATTTCAAGTTCCGTTTTCAAGCTCCGCATATCCAACTGTGCGTTTCTTTTTCATACGTTTCCAGGGCTTCGGAGATCGGAAGAGATTTTTGCGAGAGGGTGGGAAGGAAAGAAGGGTCTATCGCGTGTGTTGCATTGATGGGACGGGGGGCGGACGTCTAGGTGGAGAACGTCTAGGATTTCCGCTAAATTTATCGGAAAATATCACAGATTATACCGTCCATAGAGGATGCGATACTCAACAACAATTATGGGTGCCTTCCTTTCGCTTCCAGTACGATAATCACTTCGCAAAACACAACAGCGCACTTGACAGCCCTTCGTGATTCAGACACTGCGCACTAGATTAGCGCACTTCAAAACAGATCGGGAGCAAAGTTGATTTGCGCTAAACAACAAAAGAATGTCGATAATGTCATCCGTGATTGTTGTCGAGTTCGTTGATTTTCAGCAAAGGCGGAAAATATGCATAATGTAAAGGTTTTTATGTCTCAGCAAAAAAGAGCTAACATTTTAAAATACTTATTTTGAACAAATTAAAAAAATTCACACAATAAATTCGCCCGAGACTTGTTTTTCAACCACGGAATGCTACTACCTCTACCGGCAGGTTACAAAACATTTCGACAGCGCACATCGCTCCATTCAGCGTCGTTCATGTGCGCTAAAGTGCACTATTGTGTTCCGATGCAACCTAACTTCAAAACCTCGAATGGAAAGCCCCGAAATGTCTTTCGATCAACGATGCTATTTTTATAATTCCATCAAATACCCGGCAGACTCATAAGTTATCTTGCATCCCAAGGGATGTAAGATAATTTATTTGAAAGGTATAAATATTGCCGCAAAACTTACGAAAAATTTTTACAGATTATGCCTCCAACAAAATGGTGTCGACGCGTCAGATCCTGTATCTATCAGGCATGAATATAAATATGGATCTAAATCTTCGGCACCACTGTACGGGCGGAGGTGCTGCCTAGCTTTCCACAAAAGCAAGGTCGCGCAGCAATCGGCATGGTTCCGCTTCTGTGTATCAAAAATGGCCAGTTTAATAGGGAGGCTAATTCTGGTACCTTTATTTCCAGTAGTATCTCCATTTGAATCACGGCCTTTCCTTCGGCATGGTTCCGCTTGTGTGTGTCAAAAATGGCCGGTGTTCATAAGGAGGCCAATTCCGGTACCTTTATTTCCAGTATCTCCATTTGAAACACGGCCTTTCCTTATTAGAACCACCTTCTGTAGAGTGGCGGCGCTACAATCTGCTTGGTCCTGATTTTTCGGTGCATGCAGAATGCAAGTTTCGGTGCATGCAAAAGTTGAGGATCCATATGTATATTCATGCAATCAGGTATCGTTCAATCCAATCACTCGTCAACATCGATGGTAATTCCTCAGGCCGGAAGAAATCGTGTAAAATGGGGGGAGACCCCTAAATGTGATATTTTCGCGTGAAACCCATTTCACTCCAATTCCACTGCCGAGCCTCACGGTCACTGGATCCGGCTCCGGGGACGAAGAGCTGCCGGAGAGAACGAAAGGAACGAAAGGGGGGCGGAGCGGGACTCAAGTTTGCTGATCGGCCGGGTTCGCCGCTTTTTGGAGAGAGACACTATAAAGGTCACCCAAGATAATAATAGCGCAGTTGACAGAAATGCAGGCAATCTGTAAACACGTCCAATGCAGGAAAAGGAATACAAGTCTTAAGGCCGTTTTACACGATGAAAGATTTTGTGCAAACGAATGTACGTGAGGTTGCACGTTTGTCTCAATGAAATTAGAGCAGGTTCTATTTCCCGTGCAGGCATTGAGACATTCGCACAAGCGTTCATACAATTTGCCGCTTTACACGATGCATTTTCCCTCATGCAAGAGTTCACGGAAGAGTTTGTACAAACAAATGTACCGTGTAAAACGGCCCTTTAGAACGTATGGTGCTTCGATCTAGCCACCGAACACTTAAGCGAATTTGCTTTTTGCCGTTTCTTACAGAAGTAAAGTGATACAGGTGACACTGGACGATGTTTGTCACTTGTATTACTTCAACTCTCAGGCCCTCAATTATGGGATAAAAATATCCGAATCTCAAATACTATCATCGATATTTTAATAGGTTTTATTTTAATTCTCTCCCATCAAAATATTGTCAAAAGTGCTATGGAATGACAACCTATTCACTAAATCTACTTAATTTTTCATAAAACCAAATTCCAGCTAAAACATCAATGCTACGGACATTCTTTTCTGAAACAACAGAAATAAGGCTCCATTGGGCTCAACAAAATTGGAAATGTCTCCGGCCAATCCGTATATAAAAGGAATTTAGGTAAACCAATAAAAAATCAATAAAAATTATATGCCTATTTATGTATTTATGTAAAAAGGTATTAGTTGTATAAATAAAAATGAAAATTATCATTTAATTATTTTATTTTCAAATTTATATTTTAGGTGTGAAGTTGATTTATTTAAAATTCAATTAAGGCAATGAAATAAACTTAAGTTGGTAGCATTGGGGTGAAGGCACCATTGTTGATTTATTAACAAAAAGGTGCGAAATTGAAAGAAGAGGTTATGGTTATAATTATTTATTGTCATTTTATAAATTCAACTTTGGCATCTTAACTTTCGAAAGACAATGACTTTTAGTCCAGGTCTGGTCGTAAAATGGATGAAAAAAAATATTTGAAAGAAAATATACTTTTTATAAAGAATAAATGTAACATCCGTTATTTACGGATTGGCTGTCTCTTAAAATCCTCAAAATAAATTTGTGTCAAAAAAATACGAGCTATTCGATTAAGGGTGACTTTTCCCCCCAGGGGTGAATCAATCAGGGTGAACACCGGAGACGGCACGGGACATCCGTCGACCGATCGGTCACGCTCTCCACGGCGTGTTGGGCGAGCAATGTTCAGGCTCTGATTTTTTATCCGCCCGACTCTCCCAGCACGCCATCGTGGTTGATAGGGTCGAATGCCCTGGAAGTTTGAAGGTCACCACGCAGCAGAAGAGTCACAAGAATGACTATTTGTGAAGGGAAAGCGATGGAATATCACAACCATGAATATACATATGAATCTAAATCTTCTGCACCACGGTACGGGCAAATGTGTTGCTTAGCTTTCCGCAAAAGATAAGTCACGTTGCAGTCGGCGTGGTTGCGCTTCTGGGTGTCAAAAATGCCTGGTTTAATTAGGAGGCCAATTCCAGTACCTTTATTTCCAATATCTCCATTTGAATCACGGCCTTTCCTTCGGCATTGTATACTTGTGTGTGTCAAAAATGGCCGGTGTTAATAGGGAGGCCTATTCCGGTACCTCTATTTCCAGTAACTCCATTTGAATCATGGCCTTTCCTTAATAGAACCACCTTCTGTAAAGTGGCGGCGCTACAATCCAATCTGTCCAATGTTGTCGTGATAAAGTGGTTCTACTTCTATTTTGTTAGATTTTTTCTCTCTCTCTCTTCGTTAAAAATAATATCCATGACTTTGCTTTGAAATTTTACTCCACAACGTTGGTTATATTCCACTTTTACTTCGTACTTTCTTGGTGACGACAATGATTTAATTTGTTCTTTACGCTGCACTCGTATAGGTATAGCGAAACTTAGTGGCACTCGCTTGAGAAGATCATGACTTAATGGAGAGGAAAGCAAACATGAGATGTGGGATGATGTGGTCGAGCCTTTTTCCAGAGGACCCTGTGGGACTCCTTCGATAATATTGCCCACTCCTCAACGCTTGATTTACGGTCAGTGTCCACTAATCATCCGCTGGTGAGTGCCATCAAGTTTCACTATACCTATACTTAGGTGGCTTATCACAGACATATAAATCAATAAAAACATTTTGGCATTGATATTGGACGACGAAAAAGTCACGAAAGACGGACGAAGAAGTCCCACTTTACATACTTACAGTGCCCCGGGCCGGCTTAAGACAACATTTTCACCCGGGTGAGAGAATATTCCGGCGCCCCCCCCCCAGCCCTCCCCGCTTATCAAACCCATTCAACAATTAACTATCGTGGTAAAAAATATTCTTTCACCACCAACATTCGGGGTGCCCCTTCCTTTGCGGTGCCCCGGGCATTGCCGGTGTTGCCCGGGCCTTAAGCCGGCCCTGACTGAGCCACTTAAAATGATAAAAACTAACTCAGATCCGTTCAAAGAGTACAACTCTGTCCATAATCCCGGAACCAATTTTGAAACATTTTCAGAATCATTTCCCCTTGCTCACCCCGTCATCCAGGTTAGTGACGCATCGAACATGGAATAAAAAGCTCCTAAATCCTCATCCGGCATGGATGTTGTGGTTTTCCTTGGATTAAGGCCTTAGATTTTGCGCTGATTTACTGCCATTAGAGTCGGAGAACATAAAATCTCTATCAACAGTTAATGAACTCACTTGTCGACTTCAAATCGTCTTTCCTCGCGCTTCTCGACTTCAATAACAGAAACTTCGATAAACGTCTTAAGTAAGCCTCTCGGCCGAAGTGCTCCGATGGCGGGCATCAAGATGTACGAGGAATAAAGGGCAGACAAAATCATGAATTGGAGGAGGAGACATTTATTTCCGAAATTAGGTTCTGCACTGGTACATCGGGCCACTTCGTCTGCCAGAAATGCGCTTCGTTGGATTTGATTCTCTTTATTCTTGCATTCTTTTATGTAATTCAGGCCCAAAAGTTGTATGTACAAGTGGGTACGATATTAAGATTTAAGCGAAAAGGGCGTTTTACCAGAAGAAGATTCTGCATACAGTTGCAAATACAAGGGCGGAAGTGAGGAAACATTTCGCTAGAACATACATCTGGAGGATTCTACAATATATGGCAGCGAAGCATGGACAATAACAGCAGCACAGAAGTCTAGGCTGGAAGCATTTGAAATGTGGTGCTACCGAAGAATGATGAAGATAAAATGGATCGACCGAGTGACAAATGAAGAAGTCTTAAGAAGAGTGGGAGAAAAGAGATGTCTACTGACAACCTTAAAAAGGAGACGGGACAACTTAGTAGGTCACATCTTAAGACACGACGGCCTGATGAAGACAATCGTCGAGGGAAAAGTGAACGGGAAGAATGGAAAAGGCAGCAGGCCTCGCATGAGATATATATGGAGCAAGTTGTGAATGATGTAAATGAGAGGAGTTACGTCAATATGAAGAGGTTGGCAGATAGAAGAATTGAGTGGAGGGCTCAAGTCAAACCAAACATAGGATTATTGACCGATGATGATGAAATATATCATACATACAATACTTATTAGTAAAGCACGTTAAGCACTCCGTTTCAATATCTGAGCAGTGGAGTGCGTGCTCTTCAAAGCGTCAGGCTGATTTGTGCCCGATGACTTCCGATCGGCGTTTATCACGGATCGTGATTTCTCTCAATCGATGAATCGACTTTCTCCGAAGCGGAATACAAGTGGATAAATAAGAAAGAATATACATTTCCCCATATTTTTGAAGGGGATATATATGGTTCGACCTACTCTCGACTCCATAGGATATTAAACGGACATTTGCTTACGCCGTCTGACTCCAGAGATTGATGAACGCCTGTGGGTGAAGTGGAGGTTCTGGGGTGAAGCGAGAGAGTTTGGGAAGCGCATTCTTACTCAGCACGACGATATTTCTCACTTTATTTTTCCAGTCAAACGGTCTACGGGGGGAAGATTGATTTCCTTTGCTCCCGAAACGTTTTGACGCGTCCTCAGCAATTGTTGGGAGCGTGTGTCCAGAATATGGGGATTGACTCGTGGGAGGCCGCCACTCTGTCGGTTTTTTAATCGGTGCCTCTTGAGCGTCAAGAGATTCCTCCCTATCAATCGGGCACGTACGCGGTACAGATTTTCCAAATTAACTGACACTTTACTTGAAAAACAAATGCATAAAAGTCACGGAAATACAAATGAGTGCAGACATGTCGGGAAACCTCTACGCGTAGCATTTGAATGGAAGAAAACTCCCTTCGAGGATAAAAAAATTGTACGCCAACTAGCTTGTTCGCGTACTATGCGTAAACCAATCCTGGGATGATGAGGCGAGAATTTTTAGTGATTGCCGAATAAAGTTTTTTTTTAATACATACATGCGTCATGGTATGTACTACATTGAAATGTTTACCAAAAGAAATGATGCGAAACGTACAAGGGAAAATATTTTGCATGGGAAATATTTGTAATCAGTAAGTTACGTACGCATAAAAAACTTAAACTTTGTGGTTCCACAATGATAATTTTATTTGCACGACCCGGGTTTCGACGTACTATAACGTCATCTTCAGGTCTGAACTAATTCTCCTGAAGATGACGTCACCGTGCGTCGAAACCGTCTAATTCGAAGGCCGACGGTCGAGATTTTAATTCCCTGAAGATGAAGGTCACCTGAAGACGACGTTAGAGTACGTCGAAACCCGGGTCGTGCAAATAAAAGTATCATTGTGGAACCACGAAGTTGAAGTTTTTCATTTACACAATGAATAACTTCTACCAAGTAACGCCTGAAAATACCAGTTATGTACGCAGTATAGTAGGCATCATATTTCTTAAATTATATAAAATTACCGCAAAACAAAAATCAACATTAACACATCTTAAAATATAATGTTTTAAGTTTTGATTTCTGACGTACTTAAAATATAACATTCCGATGAAAAGAATGCTGCTTTTTACGAGGAAAAGAGTACGATAAAAGGGCTAAAAAATCTCTGCATGTAAAATTACACCAGAAGGTAAGATTATATTCATGATCACCAATCACGCGTAGGGAAAACTATTCAAACAATTACGCGTCGTCATTACCATAATAACTTTTGATATTCCACCAAATATTATTCTTTTGTTCACATGTGTTACTGCATGCATACCCTAAGGTAATGCGTACTTCGAGGATTATTTTGTATTTAAAACATTGAACTCTTTAACATATACGACATTCTATATTTTCCTAACCTATTCCCTGGCAAGCTTTTCCAACCGAAAATGAAAACAATAAAATTTCGCTTTCCCCTTCTTTTTACGATCAGCCGTCACACCGCGAAGGATCCCAATTCGGGGCATTTTCATTTATGACGACTTTCCCTTCCTTCAATTTACGAATTTTATATTTTCACATTCAGCTGTTGCTTTCCTTTTGGGCTTCCTGTTTACGCCTGACATAAAATTTCCAAATTTCTTCACATCATGCCCATATGACGCTGTAACAAATAGAACCCGAGTCTTAAGACCTTCTATCGCAAAGTTTGACCAATTCTCTATTACGCGTAACCTTAGGTGAAAGAGAGCCAAGTCAGAGGGACTTCAGGTATTACTTAGATGATAAAATATAGCAGAAAATCAAAGTACCAAAACATTCATTCCAATGGTTTCTTACACAAAAACGTTGTAATTTATCTGTAACCAAGGCATAAAACTAAATAGATTTTTTTTAAACTCCTATAATGTCGGCGCAGAAGATAGAGCAGGTCGAGCAGTTTACGTACCTGAGTAGTATTTTGGAGGAGAATGGGTTTAGTGGTAAGGACATTGCGCTCGCTAAAGAAGCATTTGCGAACAGAAGGGAATTGATGAGGGGGGGGGGGTCTGAGAAGAGACGTAAAGAAGAAACTGGTGAAAACTTTAATATGGAGCGTGGCGCTATATGGGTCGGAAACTTGGTCATTGCGAATGGAGGATGTGCGTAGACTTGAGGCTTTTGAGATATGGGTTTGGAGAAGGATGGACAAGGTTAGCTGGATGGCGAAGAAGACGAACGAGGAGGTATTGGATATGGTTGGAGAGGAGAGGAAGCTTGTGGCAGAGGTTCGGAGAAGGCAAAAGAGATGGATGGAGGAGGTTTTGAGAGGAGAGGGCATGTTGAAGAGAGTGATAGAGGGGAGATCACTGGGGAAGCGTGGAAGAAGGAGGATAGGAATTCTGGACGAAATAAGAGGAGGGAGAAGATATGAAGAATTGAAGAGGGATCTAATGGCGGACCATCCTTAGGAGGGAAAGCGAGACAATGTCTATGAGGTCGGGATGCAGAATGGGGACTGTCCAAGAACCTACCAATCAGCTGGTACAGTACTTCAATGAATGAATAATGTCGGCGAAAGGCGTATCACAAGCATGTACAAGTTAAACCTCAAATAATTCCTATGTTAATTCTATCATAAAGATATATCGCCATAGATTCGAATTTTTCCATCAACTAAACATAATATTTGGACGATGGGTGCCAACTAGTTCAATGTATAATTCTAAATCAGCAAAAAAAGTTAAAAGGCTAACCTAATTTATTTCAATACATGATTCAGCTCAAAAATAGGGAAGCAATATGCAGCAACACAAAAATTCTGTGTTCATAAATAGACGTGTTATCACCCACACATATTATCCTTTACATGCACACATAAACATCTCGATGATTAATGAAATATATATCGTATACTTGAAATTGTACCTCGGAGATAAGAGGGTGGGTAGGGCGGAAACCCGCCGGAACGACAGCGTTTATCGCCTTCATAAATTGTCCCTCCTACACTTCCTCTCTCTCTCTTGCAAACCACACCGTAACAGCTCATCCGCGACAGCGAACGATTCGCATCTCGAAGCTTCCGCTCCGACATGGATGGACCCCCCCTTCCCATTCAACCTTACGGCGAGCCTCCCTGCGGTGCCGCCGTGCGCCCTCTGCGGCGAAATTTCGAACTGGAACGGTTTCATTTTTCCCGAGTGTTCCGGTGAGAATACACTAAAAATGCATCGGTTTACCAAGGGAAAGAAAAAAACGCTGCGATAAGAATCACTTCCTGTGCTTCAGGCACTAACTTTCTTTCTAAGGAAACAATAATTACAAACGTTCAAACCATGGAGAAGATTGCATTAGAACAGTAGTTCCTAACCCATAGAAGTCTGCGGACCACTCAGTCTGAAATTAAGGGCCGTATTTAAAATCGTTACCTAGCAGTCCCCTTATCCTTCCCCTTCCCAGCAGGCCCCTTGAATTGTGCGTCCTTAAGCCAAAATTAAGGGAGTTGATAGGTAAGGGATGGTTGGGGGTTAGATCTGGTAACTAAGGTCTAAAAACGGCGGGAAATGGAATTCGCAGCTCAATTTTTACAGTGGTGACGCTCGTGATCAACATGGATACGGATAAATAAAGAGCCAGACGGAGCATGAAAACTGTTAAGATGGCTGCTCGACGTGCAAATAGCTTCAACGGTGTGGAGAAGAAGATTTTGTGTGACCTGGTGTTGAATCATAAAGATATAGTTGGAAGTAAGAAAACGGACGCAGTTTCCTGCCACAAGAAGAAGAAATTCTGGGAAAAATATGCTGCGAGTGTATATGAACATCCTTGGAATGAGTCTGGAGTCACATCAGATATTTATCGATTAAGAGCAAATCTTACCGTTTTATTAACAACAAATCTTCGAAATTATTAATTTAAGGCTATGCACGATCATTAGAATCAGTTTAGTTATATCTGTCGTGTTATTTTTTCGATAAGGGGGAACCTGGTGGAGCATGCATCTCCTGCCAGAATTAGGAGAGGCTAAGGGGGCTGCTGGGGGTGGAAATTTGACTATATATACCGTTTTTGACGAAGGGGCCTGCTAGGGGCTGTAGGACTGCTGGGTAACGACTGTAAATTCGGCCCTAAATCATCTACGGACCACCCCTTTTCAGTTATTTTTTACCGGGAAAGCGTCCTTCCCATAACTAAATTCAAAGTTGATTAAGGTAAAAAAGTTTTTTATAACACATTATTTATTAATTACTACTATTAATTAATGTACCCTAAATTACCCATCTTGATCATCGCACATCGCTTTCAAAAATCCCCATTTATTGGCAACTATTTTATATGTCCTGCGGACCACTCCCAAAGGTTTTCGCGATCCACCGGTTGGGAATCACTGCATTAGATGATGGAAAATCGGTGAGGAATATGAAAATTGATAGCATCCTTCGATTTGCATCATCTTAGACGCCGGCGATTAGCTTACACCTCGGCGGATTTCAAGGGAATGAGTGCTGACAAAAAAGCACGGCCAAGATTGAAATTCAAGGGATAAAAAACTGCAGGAATAAATATCACGTGAAAGATAATTTCCATTGAAAGTGACGTTAGATTGAAAATGTTGTCCCGAGTTATTTCATTTTATTTAACGCCTGCAATAACTACTGAGCGAGTTATAGTCCACCAGGTAAACGCTAAAAAATTAGAATCGCGGTGTACAGTACTGCTAATTACAAAGAAAAGAGTTACACAGAGGAACTTTCGTGTAACAAAGTGGTGGAAGTCGTGTTTCACTACCAGGGCATAATAAGGCAATACGTGACAGTAAAAGCATAAATAAAATTTATCTGAGTACTGACATTAAAGAAAAGTATGCAATGCAATTTTTATGTGAATTTTTAAGTGCCGCAGTATGGTTGTGAAACCTATTATAGAGCAATAACAGTGGCAGGGGATAGGAGCCTTTAGAGTTATGGTTTGGAGAAGGATAGAGTCAGTAAACTGGACAGAATGCTAGGGATTATGGGTTATAATAGAGGGGAAAATCTTGGTGATACAGGAATATATAGATAATTTATAATGACGGATGACATGAGTGAAGGTGGACTAGGAAGGGATAAAGAGGAAAAATATGCTGAACGTATTCTACACACTTAGACAAAAACCGGGTACAAAATAAAAATGATGAGAGCCTTGGTGGTTACATAGTAGCGCAAGGGCCATAAAATCCAGTTCAGACACCACGCTTGGTCTACGAACGCATTAATCTAGTTTAAAGCCGAAAATTATCTTCAAACGAATGGTGATAATAAAAAAGATCATTCTCCGGCTGTCGGTGTCGCGTTGGTCCGACCGGGTGTCGCTTAAAAAACGATATCGCCATTCATAATCACTATTCCATGCACATCGGCAATGGGTATACATACAATAGGGTACTATTATTCGAATATGAATTTCCGGCGCCGTTTATTAGCAACGGCACTACGGAGGTGTGCGAGGGAGAAATTGCATTCTCGTTTGTAGAACAATCAACCACACGAACAAAGGAAGCCGCGGCCTTAAAGCGTTATCTGCCACTGCACGAAAGGGATAATCCCTTTTCCACGGATTCTTTCCGCCGATATCTTCCGAGCGCAGCCGATCATCTATCCGTACATTCAACGGGGATATCCAAATCCCTGACACCCTCCCCCTCTTCTCATACCCCCCCCCTAGGGGGTACGTGCCACATCCCGTCCTTTGACTCTACCTTCAATCCTGGAGATCCCAACCGCCCTCTGCGCCAGTCTGTTGTTAACCACCTCCCTCCAGTTGAAACCAAATCTTTCTCGGAATCCTCGGTGGAAAACAAAGGACGCAATCATGGGGCGGATATCTTGCCCAGCGGCCCGAAACCCACTCCCCATTAATCTCTTTAAAAAAACGGTTTAATCAATGATACCAAAAAGGGAGAAAAAATGATCGTCGGAAGAGAAGCATTAATAATCAGCATCGCCGCTTCAGCGAACTCGAAATCGAAGAGTTGCTCTAAAAATGGATTCCCCCAGTCACGACTGTCCTTTCACGAGTCAGTTGGGTGGAGTGGAGGAGAGAAATAAAATTTATTATTTTAGATGTTATCGACGGCAGAAATGATCAAGAAATCGATTATCTCTGATTAAATGATATGCAAACTCAAATTATCTCCGACGATATATATAGGAAATACAATGAAATTAGGTGATATCGAAATTTTTGTCACCTTAAACATTTCCTCATATAGTTTTCTTAATTTTTCTAAAAAAATCGCAGTCTTAACGTTCCAAGAAGAGGAAAATCTTGATATTTTCCGTAAGGTGTCTCACCAATTGATTAGGGAAATATACTGGACCAATAATGGAACTTAAAGTTTCTAAATATATCATTTCGCGAAATCGTTTTTGGTTAATATTTTGCCCTAAGAGTCATCAATAAAATCAGCAGTTACGCTAATAAAGCTATAAAGTGTAGTAACAGACCATGCACAGCATTAGGGCCATGAATAAAGATTAGTGTAAATTGTTGTGATGATTTGATGTCGCTCAAGACGTAATGCTCAGCTTTAAAAGAACATTTTAAATCTAAAATCTTGGAGGAATGTATTCATGATTTATAGTTCCATAAGTTCGCTCTCCTATGTTTATTTCCACTTCAAGCGCAACATTCTTTTCCTCCGTTCCCGTCTTCTGGAGAATTTTGGACAAAATCCGAAGTGATCCCTTCATATCTCTAGAATTATTTTTCTCATGCTTTCCTTTCCCCACACCCCACATGCAGCGCAAAATTTCTCATGAGAATTTCTTGCCCCGTTAATCTCATCCACTCACCCTTTTCATTTCAATGGATTTCACATGCATCCGTACTGTAACTGTTGGGGATGAATATTGAGGAAACATTCATCATTCTAGATGCTTACACTAGATTCTCTGAATGAACAAATTTTCCACCATATCAGGCCTCCTCCAATAAATTTTGCTACGGAAATGAGTTCATTTACGAGGTGTAACGTGTTCACATCAAGGAATTTGTCTGATATTGGCAATCAAAGGAATAAGAAACCAATGGCATTTTAATGCGCCTATGGATAAATCACTCGTTCCGCATCCATGGACGCATTAGCTTCAATCAACTCGTTTTAATATGCAATAATGGTCATAAATTACATGCTTGATTTTAAAGCACGGTGAATACGGCAGTCTAATCATAGATAAAATAACTCCCACAGGTTTCGACGCCTATGTTTCTATCATCGAGGAGAAAAATTATAACGCCACAAACAAGATTAAATACTGAGGGCCGAATTTATAGTCGTTACCTAGAAATACTGGGAAAAAATATGCTGCGAGTGCATATGAACATCCTTGGAATGACTCAGATAAATGACAAAAAATGATAGATGACAAAGATCCTCAGGCGTCACATCAGATATTTATCGATCAAAAACAAATCTTACCTTAGTTGTTTTATTAACACCAAATCATAGAAATTATTAATTTAAGGCTATGCACGTTATTTTAGTCAGTTTATTTATATCTGCCGTGTTATTTTTTCGATAATAGGGCCCCTGGTGGAGTATGCATATCCTGACAGAATTAGGAGAGGCTAAGGGGGCTGCTAGGGGTGGAAATTTGACTATAAATACCGTTTTTGACGAAGGGGCCTGCTAGGGGCTGTGGGACTGCTGAGTAATGACTATAAATTCCACCCTGAATCAACTTACACTTCTGTTCTATCAGATTTTATTTCGCATAACGCATCACGACTTATACTAACAGCATATAATCGAATATATTCCGTAAACAGTAATCTTCCGATGCAGATCATGAGGGACATTAAACTAGAACGCATTTAAAGGTCCTTGGATAAAGTAAGTGAATTGTAGGATTTAATATGAAAGAAATGAATGCGTTATAGGTATGTCAAAATAAAATCTCTCGGAGGTACTCTACATGTTCGATGAGTGCCTCGTACCAGACCATGCTCCATGCTAAGTGAACTAGGGGATTGGATTGGATTAGTTCACTAGGTTTTCTTTCATTTTTGTACCGCTTAAGAGATGTATTTCTGGCTGGTTGGAATTGACGAGGGCTTTTGGAAAGCGCTCAGGGTGTTCACATTATTCCTAGATATGGTGCAAATGTCATGAGTTTAGGTCAAATAATTTTTTTATTTTTAAACTTTTGCCGACGTTTCGGATTTTTATTTATCCATCTTCTGGGCTATAAACAAATGATACATGATGTTAAATGTTTGGCAATTCTTTTTTGATTACATAATGGTAAATTTACAGTCATTAAATATACAAATACATAGACATAGACATTCAAGATTGTTACCTTTAAAGTTTGTTGCTGTTTTTATTTATTTACAATTTTAATTTGGTTGCTTGGATCCATTTCTTTGTTGAAAAGTTTTCTGTCATTTGTTAAAGAATGATAAATTTTGCTTAGATAAGTAATGTCTGTTCTTTTATTGAAACTTTTTTATTTCTGGATATATGGTACATTTCTTTGAATAATCCTTTTGATAAATTTGGTTCTGAGTCTAAATTTTGGCTTTTAATTTAATAAATGGCACGAATAACTTTTCAACAAAGAAATGGATCCAAACAACCAAATTAAATTTGTAAATAAATAAAAACAGCACCAAACTTTAAAGGTAACAATCTTGAATATGTCTATGTATTTTTATATTTAATGACTGTAAATTTACCATTATGTAATGAAAACAGAATTGTCAAACATTTAACATCATGCATCATTTGTTTATAGCCCTGAATATGGATGAATAAAAATCCGAAACGTCGGCAAAAGTTTGAAAACATTTGCACCATATATAAAAAGAGGTCGAGAATAAATACAATTGGAATTATTCCTAGACACAGCATTCATATCAAGCCTTTCAAATGTATGCACCTGTTCATCAAATAGTTATACATGTTAGAATGAAAAATTTTAACTTTGTGATTCCCCATTATTTTCATTGAGAAACGTTTCTTCGACCCGGGTTTCAACGTCACCTTCAGGTGACCTGAAGAAATTTCCAAAGAAAAGAAAAACTTAAACTTTGTGATTTCACGTTATTTTTATTAAGAAACAACCCGGGTTTCGGCGTTGAACTTCACCTGAAGATGACGTTGAACGTCAAAACCTGAATTTTTTCATTTTTCACAATTTCATTTTTTCAATATAGCTGAAAAAGCTTGCGACGTGTCGTTATTTACATAAGATTCTGAGTTTGAAAAATATGATACTATAAAAGCCTATCTCGCTGAGAAGTATCATGTTCATAGGAAACGGAATCTCATTTTGATAACTAAATCGCAACAAAAACAATTATGATTAGCATCGTTCGATTAAAAAGCAAGAGAAACATTAAATTGGGAAAATATATTATTATATAGCTCAAGTGACATAAGTGATAATTCAATCGAAGTTGACAAATGCCACTGGTTATTAAATACGGTTTTTGTTGGTCGGTAAAGGTTTCGTTCTCAAGAACTCGTTCTCAAGAACTGCGAGTTTCACGTAATTATGGGTCGATATTTCATTAATTATTAGCTATGGCCATTGGAATAAACCAATTCATAGGCATTCAATCTATTTTTTAAGATCATCTTCGATAGACACCTTCTTTATGTGTTTTGACGTCGATTCGCCGCAGTCACGATGCGACGGTCATATCAGACTGAAAAAAGTCATGCCATATTTTATATCAAACTGAATATTTGAAACGCTCAAAAGGGAAAATATTTTTTCTTACACCATGTTCCTCTATCGAAATTTGAGACTATTTCACGATTAAAACATCATATTACGAAATAAAATTGGTACACAATTTCATTTTTCCAATAAAGCCGAAAAAACTTGCGACGAGTCGTTATGTAGAGGTGTGGCGAAACTTTATGGCACTAGCTTGTGAACATCAATACGCAAAGGAGAGGAAAGCATATATGAGATGTGGGATGAAGCGGCCGAGCCTCTTCCCAGAGGACCCTTCTGGAGTCCTTCGATAACTTTGCTCCCTCATCATTACTTGGTTTACGGTCAGTATCCTCTAAGCCTCCGCTGGTGAGTGCCACCAAGTTTCGCTATACCTATAAATAAGATTCTGAGAAGTAGTAGTATTTTTTTAACGTACTTCGACGGCTTAGGTAATTTCGCACATACCGTCTGCCACGCGCAGACAGGGGCAACAGCACTCGGACGAATCGAAGGATCACCCCTCCAAACTCGAGCCGAGCCCAACGATGCTTAACTTTGGTAACTGAACGGGAACCGGTGTTTCCATCGTGGCAGGTCATTGCCCTATAATATTATATAATTCTGATTCTGAGTTTGCAAATATGACATTGGCATTCGACTTAGCGGGTGGAAATCTGCTCCATTAGCATACTACTGCCTAAGAGTAATTGAAATAAAAACTAGTTGTTCTTAACTGAACGTTTTCATGCGTTGTACTAATTAAAACATACAGCTCTATCTAAACATTTAAGCGGGCAGTACTAGATATTCAATTGAAATATTCAATGGAACAATAACCCTCCTTGAATAACTATGCATAATTTTACACTTTTTTCATGTAGTGACGACAATTTCTCTCTTAAAATTGCAATTTGCTTGATTCAATTCACCCTCCAAAACATTGCTCCTCTACATTTCCTGCAATTTGTCTCAGCTCTTATACGCATAAAAAACAGTAACAAAATCTAAATTGGCAGTACTTATCACCATCAAGTCATTATTCCTTTACGAGAAAAAGTAAATCAAAGTTAATAAAATAAAAAGGAAAAAAACGTTTCTCCAACAGGGATTCAAGCCTTGACGAAATAATATTCGGTGCATCAAGAATACTAACCATAATTAAGCCAGCATTTTCAAAAAATAAACCCACCATCAATGCGTGTCATTAATAAAGTTAAATTGGCTGCTAAACTAAAATTCTGTTACAAATAATAATGTTGATTAATAGCATAATAAACACCAAATTATCGAATTGGCGAAAATTATACATAATGTCTACTTTCTGGAATCGAGGATGCAATAAAAATTCTTGAAGATCTACAGACCTAAGATTGACGACATTAAATGCAATAAACTTCTATTCCGATATTCGTTGGTCGTATAATTTTGTTTGTATTTTCACCGGTGTGACAGCTATACATGAAACACGTCAACATTAATTTCAGATTGATTGGACGCACTCGGGGAGTGTTTGCTTTGGTGAAGCTTGCAACTTTACACATATCTTGGAGATGCTTTAAGCAAATGCGATAAAAAACTTACCTTAGGTAAAAAATGTGATTTTTAATTTATTTGCTGTCTATTATATTTTTAATTTCCCGAAAGAAATAAACTAATACAATTGAGAGATCTAATAGGCGATCGTGCACATCAAAATTTGCGTTACAATATGTCACAAAATATGCCAACCTTTCTCAAATGGGTGGTGCCAAGGTTTGCATAACCTTGCATATGACATTCTGCAAGCAAGCAAGGAGGTTATAAAAGCCTGCTCGTATACTTGGCTTCCAGTCGTTCGATCGTTTAGTGCAGTGAGAGGAAGGCGATCTATTTTCTGGATTGGAGGTGAGCAACAAACTGCCAATTCACTCGTATAGTCACAAGCTTCTTCGCTCCACACTAATGGAATACTTTTCCCTTCCACGCACCTTCTAATAATACGGAACACCGTTTCTCACTTAACAAAAACTAAATTACTCCGACCACATTCAGACTGTAAAAAGTAAGGCAATGTCCCTATTAGGCCTCCTTTACCGCTTCACAGAAATAAAAGATCCCAAGCACTCCATTCCTACTTCTCAACAATAATTGTTCTTCCCGTAGTATCATAATGCTCCCCAATATGGTCCATATCAGCCCCGAATAATCTAAAATCCCTTGATTGCATCCCCCATTTCTTTGCCGAAATAGTCAAACTCAGAGTCCCACATTTCCGCAATATGTCCTCAAATGCTATTCTGTCTTCTCTTTCCATTTCTAATCTCCAAAACCACGGACTTAAAACTGATTTAAAACTCCACAATACCCTTGACTCGACAATTGACTGCCCTGAACTCCTTTCTCTCTTCAACTTTAGGATACCAACTCGATCCACCCGCACGCATTCAATACTCCACCTGCCTATTCCTAGGATATCACTCACCCAGCGCTCATCTTTATTTCGCCTCTCCTCCCTTCTTAATTCACTCCCTCACACTGTCGATCCTTTTTATTTATCATGTAACCATTTCACCACCCAAGCTATGTCCCACCTGTCAAAAAATTAAATATTTCCCCTTTCCATGTTGGGCTCAGCGTTATTGATTTTTATGTAGTTATTGTATATTTGTCCTCTGTCATGTAACCATTTCACCACCCAA
This sequence comes from Pyrrhosoma nymphula, assembly GCA_963573305.1. Lineage (NCBI taxonomy): Eukaryota > Metazoa > Arthropoda > Insecta > Odonata > Coenagrionidae > Pyrrhosoma > Pyrrhosoma nymphula. Next base: position 13,037,750 of record OY754329.1, read on the forward strand.
GCTATGTCCCACCTGTCAAAAAATTAAATATTTTCCCTTTCCATGTTGGGCTCAGCGTTGTTGATTTTTATGAAGTTATTGTATATTTGTCCTCTGTCATGTAACCATTTCACCACCCAAGCTATGTCCCACCTGTCAAAAAATTAAATATTTCCCCTTTCCATGTTGGGCTCAGCGTTGTTGATTTTTATGTAGTTATTGTATATTTGTCCTCTGTCATGTAACCATTTCACCACCCAAGCTATGTCCCACCTGTCAAAAAATTAAATATTTCCCCTTTCCATGTTGGGCTCAGCGTTGTTGATTTTTATGTAGTTATTGTATATTTGTCCTCTGTCATGTAACCATTTCACCACCCAAGCTATGTCCCACCTGTCAAAAAATTAAATATTTCCCCTTTCCATGTTGGGCTCAGCGTTGTTGATTTTTATGTAGTTATTGTATATTTGTCCTCTGTCATGTAACCATTTCACCACCCAAGCTATGTCCCACCTGTCAAAAAATTAAATATTTTCCCTTTCCATGTTGGGCTCAGCGTTGTTGATTTTTATGAAGTTATTGTATATTTGTCCTCTGTCATGTAACCATTTCACCACCCAAGCTATGTCCCACCTGTCAAAAAATTAAATATTTCCCCTTTCCATGTTGGGCTCAGCGTTGTTGATTTTTATGTAGTTATTGTATATTTGTCCTCTGTCATGTAACCATTTCACCACCCAAGCTATGTCCCACCTGTCAAAAAATTAAATATTTTCCCTTTCCATGTTGGGCTCAGCGTTGTTGATTTTTATGTAGTTATTGTATATTTGTCCTCTGTCATGTAACCATTTCACCACCCAAGCTATGTCCCACCTGTCAAAAAATTAAATATTTCCCCTTTCCATGTTGGGCTCAGCGTTGTTGATTTTTATGTAGTTATTGTATATTTGTCCTCTGTCATGTAACCATTTCACCACCCAAGCTATGTCCCACCTGTCAAAAAATTAAATATTTCCCCTTTCCATGTTGGGCTCAGCGTTGTTGATTTTTATGTAGTTATTGTATATTTGTCCTCTGTCATGTAACCATTTCACCACCCAAGCTATGTCCCACCTGTCAAAAAATTAAATATTTTCCCTTTCCATGTTGGGCTCAGCGTTGTTGATTTTTATGTAGTTATTGTATATTTGTCCTCTGTCATGTAACCATTTCACCACCCAAGCTATGTCCCACCTGTCAAAAAATTAAATATTTTCCCTTTCCATGTTGGGCTCAGCGTTGTTGATTTTTATGTAGTTATTGTATATTTGTCCTCTGTCATGTAACCATTTCACCACCCAAGCTATGTCCCACCTGTCAAAAAATTAAATATTTCCCCTTTCCATGTTGGGCTCAGCGTTGTTGATTTTTATGTAGTTATTGTATATTTGTCCTCTGTCATGTAACCATTTCACCACCCAAGCTATGTCCCACCTGTCAAAAAATTAAATATTTCCCCTTTCCATGTTGGGCTCAGCGTTGTTGATTTTTATGTAGTTATTGTATATTTGTCCTCTGTCATGTAACCATTTCACCACCCAAGCTATGTCCCACCTGTCAAAAAATTAAATATTTTCCCTTTCCATGTTGGGCTCAGCGTTGTTGATTTTTATGTAGTTATTGTATATTTGTCCTCTGTCATGTAACCATTTCACCACCCAAGCTATGTCCCACCTGTCAAAAAATTAAATATTTCCCCTTTCCATGTTGGGCTCAGCGTTGTTGATTTTTATGTAGTTATTGTATATTTGTCCTCTGTCATGTAACCATTTCACCACCCAAGCTATGTCCCACCTGTCAAAAAATTAAATATTTCCCCTTTCCATGTTGGGCTCAGCGTTGTTGATTTTTATGTAGTTATTGTATATTTGTCCTCTGTCATGTAACCATTTCACCACCCAAGCTATGTCCCACCTGTCAAAAAATTAAATATTTTCCCTTTCCATGTTGGGCTCAGCGTTGTTGATTTTTATGTAGTTATTGTATATTTGTCCTCTGTCATGTAACCATTTCACCACCCAAGCTATGTCCCACCTGTCAAAAAATTAAATATTTCCCCTTTCCATGTTGGGCTCAGCGTTGTTGATTTTTATGTAGTTATTGTATATTTGTCCTCTGTCATGTAACCATTTCACCACCCAAGCTATGTCCCACCTGTCAAAAAATTAAATATTTCCCCTTTCCATGTTGGGCTCAGCGTTGTTGATTTTTATGTAGTTATTGTATATTTGTCCTCTGTCATGTAACCATTTCACCACCCAAGCTATGTCCCACCTGTCAAAAAATTAAATATTTTCCCTTTCCATGTTGGGCTCAGCGTTGTTGATTTTTATGTAGTTATTGTATATTTGTCCTCTGTCATGTAACCATTTCACCACCCAAGCTATGTCCCACCTGTCAAAAAATTAAATATTTTCCCTTTCCATGTTGGGCTCAGCGTTGTTGATTTTTATGTAGTTATTGTATATTTGTCCTCTGTCATGTAACCATTTCACCACCCAAGCTATGTCCCACCTGTCAAAAAATTAAATATTTCCCCTTTCCATGTTGGGCTCAGCGTTGTTGATTTTTATGTAGTTATTGTATATTTGTCCTCTGTCATGTAACCATTTCACCACCCAAGCTATGTCCCACCTGTCAAAAAATTAAATATTTCCCCTTTCCATGTTGGGCTCAGCGTTGTTGATTTTTATGTAGTTATTGTATATTTGTCCTCTGTCATGTAACCATTTCACCACCCAAGCTATGTCCCACCTGTCAAAAAATTAAATATTTTCCCTTTCCATGTTGGGCTCAGCGTTGTTGATTTTTATGTAGTTATTGTATATTTGTCCTCTGTCATGTAACCATTTCACCACCCAAGCTATGTCCCACCTGTCAAAAAATTAAATATTTCCCCTTTCCATGTTGGGCTCAGCGTTGTTGATTTTTATGTAGTTATTGTATATTTGTCCTCTGTCATGTAACCATTTCACCACCCAAGCTATGTCCCACCTGTCAAAAAATTAAATATTTCCCCTTTCCATGTTGGGCTCAGCGTTGTTGATTTTTATGTAGTTATTGTATATTTGTCCTCTGTCATGTAACCATTTCACCACCCAAGCTATGTCCCACCTGTCAAAAAATTAAATATTTTCCCTTTCCATGTTGGGCTCAGCGTTGTTGATTTTTATGTAGTTATTGTATATTTGTCCTCTGTCATGTAACCATTTCACCACCCAAGCTATGTCCCACCTGTCAAAAAATTAAATATTTCCCCTTTCCATGTTGGGCTCAGCGTTGTTGATTTTTATGTAGTTATTGTATATTTGTCCTCTGTCATGTAACCATTTCACCACCCAAGCTATGTCCCACCTGTCAAAAAATTAAATATTTTCCCTTTCCATGTTGGGCTCAGCGTTGTTGATTTTTATGTAGTTATTGTATATTTGTCCTCTGTCATGTAACCATTTCACCACCCAAGCTATGTCCCACCTGTCAAAAAATTAAATATTTTCCCTTTCCATGTTGGGCTCAGCGTTGTTGATTTTTATGAAGTTATTGTATATTTGTCCTCTGTCATGTTTATTGTTAAATGTTTCACTGCAAATTGGCGCTACTGCTGTATGTGAACAATGTTTTAAATAAATAAATAAAACTACTGCCCATGGCCAAGCAAGAGCACCTGAAATAAGATCTTGAGTGTGGTCCAACTTCACCGAAAGCAATGTCGACAGAAAATGGTGAATCACACCCGAAAATAAACTCATCACTGACGATCGAGGATAGCCAATATCAACAAAGCAATTCGAGCCCACCAACGAACCAACCTGAGCAAAACACTAACGTAGCTTGTCGTCATAATACGTCAAGTGACTGTATTGTTAATTGATAGGGTATCGTGCCGGCAGAAACACCCTGGAACGTGTTATACACAATGATCGGATTTTAGAAAGAATAAATAAACTTTGATCTAGTCAATGAATCTTGTAAGTATTCAAGCATTACGCCTATGAAGTGAAGAAGCGGCCATTTGTCAAACACAGCAAAATACTATATAGCACCAGGTCAGAGAGAGAGCAATAGTTTTGGTTACTCACCGCTATTGTGGTATCAAAAAGCACTCTCTCAACACACAGGATCACGAGAAATCATTGACGTGAAGGGATCTTACCTGAAAGAATAAAACATCAGATTGAAAAAAATAGCTTATTTTGTGATATGAGGGTATTAAATTAATGATTTAATTTCTACAGCATAATAACATGCCCAAAAAACGTTTTTGGTGTAAAAGTCCAAAACATTTCTCGCCAAAATTACCATTTTAGGACAGTTGAAACACGCAGACACAGTTAAGATGCGTTTTATGGTTCTCAGAACAAAAACTATGGCAAATCTTTGTCTAAAAATTTTGAAACACCGTCGTCACACAGAAATAGTTTTTACAAGGAAGTTCGCGACAGTATTTATAGTCAACTAACATAGGGTTCCGGCTTCACACGGGAAGCTGCAAACTAATTGCACCGATTATGCAAAAAGGAACTAGGCTAATGTTGAAAATTTCACATTTTCACGGGAAAAAATGTTTATATGTGAAAACATTTTAGAAACTTCGGAGAATATTTTAAATTGCATTTGTAAAGATATTTCAGAAGCATGGAAATAACAAATGGTACCAAAAATCACCTTTTTGGTAAGATCATTACAATATGGGTCCAGAATTAATGCAAAATAATATTAACAAGGGCGAGCTGATGGTGCCCGTTAAAATTCAGCGGGAAAGAGAGAGAAAACATAAAAGCTGTTGTATGTGATTATAAGAATCAATTTTACGATCAAAATGCTTGTAATATGTTATAAATTCGTGAAACACACACACAGAGATTACATCGGTGCAAAATATCTCAACTTAAATGTCACTGAAATTTACTTCAATTATTTATTCGATTTAACGTAAACCATAAAAGGCCTGGGCGAAATTTCCAGTTCACAGCCATTAATTATTTTACTACAGAAATGTGCTATTGTTGACATAGGATAAAATTTAATAATTTTGGATTTGAAAACCTACCTTTTTTGCAAATACTAAACGCAAAACACAATCAATTGCAATAATTAATTACTTCGTTCTTTCAGCCATCCGATAGTGAACAATTCAATCCTATATAATGAGTGTAAGTAATATAAAAATGCAGAAAACCAGCCTCTACACTTATTCCAATGCTTTTATTACGGGAGTAAAATCTAGGGGCCCGATCAGGAGTCCAAAGGGTTTTGAGGAAATTGAAATACAGCTTATGTCCGCTCCAGGGAACTCAATTACCCACACGCAAAATTTCAAAGTAATTGAATACGCCGTTTTTGAGTGATTGAGTAACAAACACGGTTACACAGAAACTACCAAACTTTTTCTACATAAGTATGGCATAATATTATAGATTTGGCAAATAAAATTCCGCAAAAGTATTAAGTCATATCTATTAAGATTTTTTTTCATTTTGGGCTAATTCATTCGCGTTTTCCATATCTGAGGGTTGCAATAGCTATATTTTAAGTTTTGGTTATTAGTAAAGGTATTCGAACTTAATATAATTAAATAAAGTGAAAAATTTGAGAGCGTTAACACAAAAAACATAACGGGAATAAATTTATCAAAATGTTGTATGATAAAATCATTACTATTACCACGTGATTTCTTGGTTCAGATATTTTGCGCAACGTTTCACCACAGGAAATAACACCAGGTTATCGTAAATCACACGACATGGGTACTTATTTAAAAAAGACGTTTTTTTTCAATTCTTTTATGAGATAACTTGTTCCAATATCAATGAGTCAGACATAAAATAGGACAGTCGCCATGAGTGTCTGCAGAACCTCGTTCGTCAAGCAAACTAAAATGGAATCATTGGAGGGATTGATAAATGTAAAACAATGGCGCCAGACGCGAATATTTTTCGGACAACGCGTGGGTTCCCGTCCAGGCGGACAGTGGTGATCGATAAAACGCTCCGATGGTCAGAGCGCAAACAGATGCGGGAAAAAAAGAGGAGCCGGAGAGTGAACAAGCGAAGAAAAAACAAAAGCGGTAAAACACACACACAAAGAGGATTACAAACACAGGAACTTCTGCTCATAAGGAGCGCACGAGGAAAATGGAAAATTTAAGCGTCGGTCTTTTATTTTTTCATTCAATTACTCCCGTGATGGGAGTCAGCTCCGAAAGTCGAATTCGCAATCGATACACGCGACTTCGATCAAGGATGTCGGGGAAATAGGACGTGGGATTGGATAAACTCAGCGGTGGAAGAGGAGGAAAGCAGACAAATAATATAAGTGTTAACATGTATGTACAAGAATGCATCTCATGGAATCAGGAACGAACACATGCATCCTTGAACAAGTGGAATTATCCTGGATGAATGATGATTTGATAAGAAATTTTCTTATAAATGATATTCCATAATAAAATTATGTAAAACTTAAGTAATAAGATTTCCTTGGATAAATAAATCAAGGTTGTAATCAAGGTGATAATAGTAGGAGGGCGCAAATTACAGCATAATAACGAATTTTATTACTTGGGTAGCGTGTTGGAGGAAAATGGACACAATGAAAAAGGGCAAAAGGAGGAGAATTGCGCCAAAGAAAGCGGCTTTCAGACATAGGAGAGAGCTCATGAAAGATTATGAAATTAGAAAAAAAAATGTCTACAAAATTTCATTGCAATAATAATAATATAGTTTTATTGTTCACAGATTTACATCTGATCTGAACAATTTGCATTAATCACATTTGAGCTCAAAATACATATAAATTTGGTGCGCAAAGCACGAATTTAAGAAAAAAAAGTGTTACCATGAAGTGAACAACAAAAAACCAACATGCCATATGAATAGAATGAATCTCAGAAACAAAACACAATAGAAAATATGGAATAAAAAGCAGGTTCACACAATGATTTAAATATCAACAGGATTAAATATTTTGATATAGTAATTTTGAAATAAATAACAATGGAAAATATACCACAATATACATGATTATAAAGCATCGAAATGAGTAAATACGGCTTACGAGGGGCAAGTTAGGTACGAATCTAATTTCTTTTTAAATTGGGGCAGCGATGAGGAATCTTTAATTGATTTAGGTAGGTAGTTCCAAGTATGAGAGGCGGTAACGGTAAATGATTTATGAAATGTGGAGGACCGATAATGTGAGACATGTAGGTAGTTAGGGTCAGCTCTAGTAACTACATTTGGCAATATGGTTCTCTTGGGATAAAAGTCAATTATGTACTGTAGGTCGTCGTGTTTGAGTAGGGAATACACGAAGCAGGCCAATTTGAATTTCCTTCTTGTTTTTATGTCCATCCAGGAGAGCTTGTTAAAATATGGGGTTATGTGCTCATCTTTCCGCAAGTCATAAATGAATCTGACAGAGGAATTCATTAGGCGCTGAAGCTTAGTATTAAGTTCTGCTGTGAGATCATAAAATAAAAGACAGCAGTAATCAAAATTAGGAAATACGACACAGTTTCAGGCAATACTTTGTGGAAGTCAATCATACTGGGAGTAAAGGATTGAACACTGCAGCTTCCACTTAGATATTTATTAAACACGACCATGGTTTCGTAGCGGTGCTACATCATCAGGTGAACAGAAAGTCTAGCATAAGTGGTATATATAGTACAAAACCGTTGGGAAAAGTGGGGGGGGGGGGGGTGGAAAGGAAGAGGTTAAAGGAGGAGAGGGGGAGGAGGGGGGTGGGGATGGGGTGTAGTTGTTGGAGGTGAGGTGACTCAGAAAATCCAGCACAACCAAGGGGTCTAATCTGCGTCCCCTCGAGAAGGGAGTAGGGCAGCGGTTGTCTCAGTGGGTGGGTAATGGGTAAGGTAGGGAAAATGCAGGAGGGGAGAGCGTGAGGGATACAAATGGTCATTGACGAGTTGTTTTGTTGTCCCCTCCTTTAACCTCTTCCTTTCCACCCCCCCCCACTTTTCCCAACGGTTTTGTACTATATATACCACTTATGCTAGACTTTCTGTTCACCTGATGATGTAGCACCGCTACGAAACCATGGTCGTGTTTAATAAATATCTAAGTGGAAGCTGCAGTGCTCAATCCTTTACTCCCAAAATTAGGAAAAATTAAGATGGAGACAAGTTGCTTTCTTACATTGATAGGCAGCAATTTCTTATAAATTTTCAGTTGATGTAAGGTACCATTAACTTTATTTGAAACATACAAAATATGTTCTTTACACGATAGAGTATTGCTGAAGATGACCCCTAAGTTTTTGGCCGTCTTGGAGTAAGGTATATAATTTCCCTGGACCTCAACCATAGGCAGTTCAGCCATATTAAGTCTTGACATGACCCTGGAGTGACCAATTATCATGGATTTGGTTTTATCACTATTTATTTTTAGAAAGTTGTCTCGTGCCCATGTAGACGGAGCGTTGTATGGTGCGGAAGCCTAATGCCCTATTCGGTAAGGTTTCGGAGCATCCGAGCCACGACAGTGACGACATTTTGACGTAAGAGCCTTCGAAATGCGAAAAATGTCCGTCTATGATGAAAAGGTTAAAAAGGTATAATGTAAATGGGAGACTTACGATTTGAAGCCCACGACAGAGACATGAATTCCTGCTCGATCACAGTATTTTACCAACGTTGGCCTCGGTTCGACTCTGGAGGAGTGAACGTCCATTTCGTTGGTCCAGTCTTTTTTGAGGAGGTGACTGAAAATCTGCTTCGGTCCTTTGCGCCGCTAAGAATATTTGGATTGGGTGTTAAGGGAAGGAAAACGAAAGAGGGGATGACAGAGTAACGTAATGGTTGTGTGTGATCGTTCATTGTTAATACCCCGATATAAAGGGCAATAAGAGCTGTTTCCGGTGGTTGTTGATAAAAAATAAAATAACGTCTCAATCGACGGACGGAGAACTATACTTGAATTTCTCTCCACAAGGGAACCATGTATGGATCAAGAGTTCTCACCACAACTGAAATTCAAACCCAGACCCTCGGGTTGGGAAGCCACTAGTCAATCCACCATATCAACCCAACCCCCTTCCAATTCATTCCGCGAACTGTTGTCCACTCGCAAGAGACAGACAGTCAGTGCAAGGTAACCTTATGTGTCAAAGCAAGGTGAACGAAATTACTACTACCACTTCAACTGCAGCAAACCGCGGATTCTATTTCAGGGTCTATTCTGTCGAGGCTTTACCCTGCAGACAACAAAACCGATACCTCCTTTTCCCTTGAAAGTACCCGCAATCTCTGTCTGTCATCAAATGGTCCGCACGCCCACGTAAGAGTGGCGAAGGCCGATGATACTCTATAAACACGCCAGCAACGCGGAAGGGCAGTAGGAATGCACTTGCGAAGGATCGCTCGAGCGCCACCGGGCAATTACTTCAGTCTGGCATTTCGGAGATGGGAATGATGATCGAACAAACAGCTGCTCGTTGAAAGAGATCAGCACGGCGTCACTCACCGAATGTGACTCGCACAGATCCAATAGGATGTGGAGATATTTCTGGTGTCATTCCCAACTCTCTCCCTCTCTCGGTGCGAATTTGCGAAAATGTTCCAAGCGCTGCATCGTACCTAATCAAATACGTCAATTGCACTGTGAGATCAATTTTGCTACTTTCCGGGACCGCGAGTAAATTCCATAGTGTGGATATTCTCAGCCACTCATCCACGCTAAAACTCCAAACCTTATCCAAAATTATTTCCTATATGGAAGTTCATTAATATGTGCGTTTAATACATAAGTAATTTATTTTTCATTAATAAAATATAACACTGTGTATTTTTCACACTACTTTTTATGCTACCTCGACCGGTTTCGACAGGTTACTCCTCTTAAAAATAACGTGAAATTTTCGCAACCGGTTGAAGTAGCATTATAATTAATGTGAAAAATACACAGTGTTATTTTTCCAATCAAACTCATGGCGACATTCATCGTCTTTGGTGTATAACAATGTGTTATATTTTATTAATATGAATTTCAGCCTAGTAAACTCGTCAACGATTCATCTGATATCATTCGTCATTGCCATGCGAAGTCGAGAAAGTCCTTGATACATTGAAGATCGATTATTGATGATAATTTATTGAGACTACAGAACATGCCGAAATTCGCCATACATGTTTGCCTGCTATTTCAGAAACGGAGGAAATAACTATAGCACATGGGTAGATGAGCTGCCGAAATAGAACCGTTTAAGGCTCAGAGTTGCGTAAATGCTATTCGTATCCGGTGAATTTATTCTCAAACCTTAGTCCACATTAAAATAGTCCACTAACTTTGCACTGCTGTGCCTGCAGCCTCTATAGTTGTTGAAAATGCTGACACTGGATCATGGATACCTCCAACAGCAATAACTAATATTGTACACCGATTTTGACTAAAAATTTCTTAAACCCTTTTCCTCATTTCTATTAATTTGAATTTTAATCCAAAGTTCTCCACTACATAAATGTAATCTGTAAGTATGAATTCAAGGAGTTTTTAACAGAAGAATGAAGTAGTACAAAATTTAAAGAAAAAATTGTATTTAATACAATTTTATAGTGAAGCAACTGATTTTAATTGGATTAAACTCGAGTATATTTGAAAAAACTCAACTATATGCCACTATAGCGTAGCAAAAATATGCGCATTATACATCCTCATGATGGATGGATATCATATTACACTACATGCAAGAGTGTCCATCTACTTAACAAACTTTTCGTTTACAAGTTCTTATCTTTCCCTAGCACAATTAGCTACAATTAGGGGTATTTCAAGTATTACTTAAGGCGATTTTACCGCTTATTAACACCTCCCCTCCACAATGTAAGACGTCAGATTTCATGAACCCATCCCCTCCTCATCTTACGTAAGTTACCATACGTGAAGTATCTAGGAGTTTCGATAACTTCGAACCTATCGTGGGGAACACATACAAGAAATATTTGTGGCAGAGCTCTGAAGAAGCTAGGATTCGTCAAGCGTATTGTGGGAAGATTTTCGGATGAAAAAGTAAAAGAGAGGTGCTATTTCGCACTCGTCCGGCCACACCTTGAATATGCAGCGAGAATATGGGATCCGGTGCAGAAAGACTTAATCCGGGAACTTAATAAAATACAAAGGAAAGCTGCGCGATTCGTCAAAAACTGCTACGGGCGTACGGACAGCGTTACACAGATGTTAAACGAATTAGGCTGGGAGCCGCTAAAGACTCGGAGGCTGCGCGCTAGGCTTAGATTGCTTGAGCAATTGAGAATAGATATCTTTAAGCGCGACATGGAGAACATCATATTAGAACCCCACTATATTTCCAGGTCCGACAGAAACGATAAATTAAGAGAGATATTTTGCCAAACGGATAGGTATGGGAATTCGTTTTTCCCCCGAACAATAAGGGACTATAATAAATGCTAGGCGTAATTTCATTAAAGCGTTTCCGTTATATGTATATGTAAACGGCTGGTCCTAACAACCCCCGCCACACGCCTATTGAGGCGGCTTGCGGGGTAGTATGTAGATGTAGATACCTATATTTTTAGAACCATGCACATAGATAACGATATACTTATGGGCGATTCCATGTCCAAGTGTGCAAAAATTCAACCCCCCCTCCCTCTCCGGTGCTTTTATTAATCACATAATAATACATAAATATAGAAATATGGTTTTTTAGCCGGATATCTATATCGGTATTAGAGATTTCGCAATTCACATCAAATGCAATCGCAAAGAAATTATCATACGTTTTTCTGTAATTTATCGTCAATTCAAGCGTACCTTCTGCAACAAAGAAAATGTTTTATGTCCGACGACAATAACGATAAATATGATCGATCTCAGAAGTGACTATAACCCTACGATTGTCTCGGACCTCCTCACTCCCCTACGTAAGACAACGCAAGGAAAACTCAAACCCCGCTCCCCCAAAATGTTTCACGCTCCCCCAAAGGCGGAAACTGAACAATTGAGATCGGAAAATATGTGACGTGCTGAAAGCCAATTCAACAAATATCGCGCGTGAGAGAAACGTTGGCACCACCCACAATGCAACGTTCTTCTCTTCTTCCCCGACATAATAAACCTTTCCTTCCCCTACCCTCTTGTAAATGATAGACTCCTTGCCAAATCTCGTCAAATTATCCAGTAATGTCTCTCAGTTCAGAAGGAGCTCAACTGATTTCAGAAACACCACATGGCTTACTCAACATAATCGAATTATATTTCTTACTTGTATTTCTGGGGAGCGTAGTGGCCCAGTGGGTAGAGCGCTCGGCTACTGATCGAAGGGTCCCGGGTGAAGCCTTTGGACACCCCCGAACAAAAAAATATCCTCGGAGTGCGAGGTGCCCCAGGGAAAGGAACTGGCCACCCTACCCTGAATGTGTGAACACGCCTGAGGCTTAGTCTGGGTTGAGCCTCAACTATCAAAACCAACCTTCGGGTTAACTCACTGAGAGTGACTTGTTTTTTTACTTCTATTTGTCATTTGTATTAGTGATTTAGATTGTTAGCTATCTTTTGATTAATTGTTCCATCAGGGTCCTGGCTAATAATTTGCTTCCTTCAGTGTCTCGAACATTACGTTCTCATTTAAATATATTGAATAATATTTGTAAATTATTGTTATGATTAATTTTATTTTCTGTTTTTTGTATCCTTCAGTGTCCTGGCTGATTAATAATTTCGTTTCGGTGTTGTAAACGTGACAATTGTTTTAATTGTCTTTGCCCTCTAGCTGATTTAGTTAACACAAAATTGTGTAACCTTTTTGTAATTATGTTTTGTATTAGTTGTCCCTTGGTGGCATGTTTTTTGAATTTATGTTCCAAGGGACTTTGTTCCCAGAAAAATAAATGTGTTTCTATTCTATTCTACCGCACCACACCCCTCCCGCCCCTACCCTCCCCTCCCTCCACACCTTCCGCTATCCGACACCACCTCCACACCCGCGCCGATCCTTCAAACACGCTGGCAAACACATCCACGCACACATCATGATGGCTCCACCCCCCCCCCCCCGGTCGCATGCTAAAGATACGATATGGACCACTTCCCTTAAATATACAGCCGTCGGACGAAACACCGTTGAGCGATGGCGAATTCCCAGGCAGCACTTGGAAGTGCGGATCAAGTTTCACTTTCACGGAGAAATACGGCGAAATTTACGAATCCACCATGGCATTTAAAAGGTGGTTTGAGAGCGAGATAGTTCCCTAGTCATAACGGAGACCATATTCAAATTTTATTTTTTTTATTTCAGCGTCTGTAAGAAGCATGAAATAAATATTTTAATATTAATGGCGCAAATATGTAGTTATGTATGCCCAAAAATCTCAGTAATTAAATAAATAAAGCTACATAAGTCTCTAACTTGATTCATTTTTTTTCCGCCGAACGGCTGAAAGACCTTCAAAACAGCAGGGTTTTTTTTGCGATTCTGTAAAAGTTTCTGCGGTGAGTAATAGATTATTTTTTATAAATAGTTGAGAAAACATTCAATATATACACCGCTAGTGTTTTGACGAAATCTAGGTGTTATAAATTCCTATTTCCTTCAATATTCTCCCTCTGGAGCGCACAGCCATAATCTATCCCATGTAAAACAGCTTGTATTTTCAGGCAAATTGCTCGATAAGTAGTTCGGCAAGGGGTTGATATTTGGATATCATTGGAAAGATGAGAGTAGTTTCTTTAAAATGAGGCAAAATTCATCAAATTCTAGGTGAAGTGATTTTTCGCTCAAACTACCTTAAAATAAATGATCCTTTTAAATATAACAGGGTCCCACCACAAACGTGAGTCAAGAAAAATACTCAATTCCACCTGTTCTCCCGTGTTGTTTAAAAAAATACTACTTTCATCGATGACATGCATTTGCCTTATGAAAACAACTTTAGGATTCAGAACGTGCGAAGTAGTCGACGAATGTGTTATTAACACTAGAAGTGCCGGAGCGGTCATTTTGACGGTTTGTTTTATTTCAAATGGTCCCCATTTCCTTAATGAAGGTGAAAAATTGTTGATCTTTCGTGAATGTTAATGAATTTTTACACCCTACGCCCACACGCCAAATAATTTTACTCTCGGATGCATATTTTATGAAATAATTACTGATATACCTAAAAACGCCAGAGCGGTCATTTTGATCGGTATTATTAATTTTCACATTATTATTTTTGTCCTTTCAATTAAGATTTTTTTCTGGTATCATGAGTAGCAGTCACGTTAACGGATTGAATTCACAACTGATTTTCTTCATGCTTCTATAGAATTTCCCATTTTTTTTATTATTATGCACATACATTACAGGACTTACAATTAGACATAGACTTTCTCAGAATTGTCTCAAGGAATACACTAAAAACCACTAGGAAATAGGTCCTGAATTCTGTTTTATTCTCAGAGATGCGAGATGTGCTGTTTTTGAATAATGGGTAGGAGCAAAACACCGATACACTGTAGTCATTTCCCGGCGACGCAGCCATACTTGAACTTGCGCAAATTTTGCAAGACTTATCATAAAACGATTCTGATATTGACGAACTCAACCCAGTGCATTCAAATCCCTTCGAGGACCTCAAAACACCACAAATGCGGCTCCAGCAGTCAGAACTCGGCTATTTGGTAGGGATGGACTCAATGAGTGGGTTGTGACCCCAAGTGGCGTACACACGATCGGTAAGCTTACGAGTCAAAACATTTTAAAAGAGAAACCGGGACCATCGCCACACGCCAAAGGAAGAGTGTCTTAAGAGAACGCATGTCTAGCGTATGGCGTTTATTAATTGATAAACGTAAGATCCGGAATATCAAAGTATGCACTGAAGCAGAAGCAGTGCGCTTGGGTGAGAGAAATTGAACCACAACTGTTGAGGAAATTGAAGCTATTTTTGCCCTAATATACGAACGAGGAGCTTATGGTTGTGATTTGCTAGATTATTTTATGGTGTGGTCTAGTGAATGGGCGACCAGTGTTTTTCTCTAAGACAATGTCACGAACCAGATTTCGCACTCTTATGAAGTACTTACGTACGTTTTGATGTTTGTAGTACAGGATCTAAGCGTCTCACTACAGATAAATTTGCATTGCTGTCCGAAATATGGAATAGCTTCGTAGACAACTGCGTAGCTTGCAATAGTCCAAGTGAATACCTCACGGAGGATGAGCAGCTTTTTTCCACTAAAGCAAGGTGTACATTCACACTGTTGGCACGTATCCATGGCAAATAAACCAGACAAATTTGGAATAAAGTTTTGGGTATTATCAGATGTTATATCAAAATACTTCTGCAAAGGGTTTCCGTGTCTGGGCGAAAGATGAGTTGCGCCCGACAGACGAAAGTCTCCCCCGAAAATGTTGTTTTACGTTTATTGCGTCCGTACCTAAATTCAGGACGAAATATCAAGACAATTTTTTTACGTCACTGACTTTGGCTAAAACATTAAAGTATAAAGGCATTAGTATTGTCCGCACAATGAATAGAATCAGACGTGAGGTCCATGAAGTACTTCGGACGTCAAAGGCTAAGTTGTACGATAACACAGTCCTAAAACATGAATATATTACAATGACAGTATACAATGGTAAAAAAATGTATTGGTTCTGAGTAACATGCATCTCAGCATAGAATTAGAAAGTATACTGAAAAAAAGACTACCAGAGTCAGTCATTTTCCACAACTCCACAAATTATGGAGTAGATATACTGAACCAAATGGCAAGGAAATGCACCACGCGCGCTGGATCTCGCCAACGGCCTGTGAAAGTTCTATATAATATCCTAGATTTAGCTGCCATCATTGCATGGGTGATATAAAAAGAGTTCACTCCACAAAATATCAGCCGCCATAAATTCATTTTGACGCTAGCTGAAGAACTACGTAATGAGTATATCAAGTCACAGCCAGGGCCAGTCCTACCTTCCACTTCAGGTACCAAAATTAGAAAAATACATCATTTGCAGGAACAAACACGTTAAGCGAATAAAACTATGGTAAATAGTTCAAGATGCCAAAATATACTCGAGGAAAATGCAAAGCAAGAAGTGAAAAACTTATTCTATGTGCTATGTGTCATGACAAATATAGTCTGGGACGGTAGAACTGATAGCAATATACATAGTTTAATGCTGTTACTTACATTATATCACTACTCCCTAATTAATAACTAATATTTACTTTGCAAAATGATTATGCACTAAACTGCCACCATCTATAAATGCATATTGCACAATTGGTGTTAAATCTGTGTATCCCAAAGTTTGTGTTAAAGATGATAAACAAAATTGCTAATAACACTTATTCATTATTTTAAAATAATGTAAATTTGAGTTTAAAATAAAATAATATCACTTAAAAATTGAATATATGCGCGAAGTTACTCATAAACACCACCAAAACGAGATAAAACACCTAACGGTCAAAATGACCGCTGCCGGCGTTCTTAGGTGTATGGGGAAAACTTGGCGCTTCTAGTGTTAATGGAAATTTTTTAGTGCGATATGAGTCCACTCTACTAGATCACATTTCTCCCTACAGAGACCAATTTATGTGGTTTACCGTTAAAAGTAGACGATCGTATTTGCAGTGTGTGTTTTTGCATCAGCTGCTCTCATTCAAGGAGCCCGACTGACCAATTTTTTAAGTCTGTACCTAGTTCTCGTCAGGGTCATAACTAGAAGCAATTCCTCAACGCTTTATTTTCCTACTCATCACACCACCAAATTCAGTATTTCATTTTTTGTAACATCAAGCAAAATATGGAACTCATAGCCAGTAAATATTAAAAACACTAAATAAATTTAAAATTTAAAAAGTAAAATAATTGATTCTTTTCTAAATATGTCGCAAATATAGCACCTTTGTCGTAATCTATATATACGAGTCATGTGTCGAATATTTATGCCGTAATCTCGTACATATACTGTATGATTATTCTTATTGTGTATGTATGTACGCAAATGTTTGTATTTTTTCTCTTAAGGGCCTGTACCCAGAGGGATAAATAAATTATTTACTTACTTAACTCTGGCGCCGTTTCTTTTGAATTAACGAATTTTAATTTTAACCGTTGAACTGATGTGATAATACCTAAAAATGTGATGGGCGGGTACCGACATTTATAAGCACTCTATTCTCTGGCATCCTCCCAGTGAGTTTTTTTTTCGCGGAAACGGAATTAATGTCAGATATAAAAATACTACTTTTCCCATGATTCACCCATTCTGGTATTTTACGCCATTTAGTTTCAAGTTAGAGTTGCGATTAAAATAGTGTGGTTTTGGTGAGATTTCGTTGTTCATATTAAACAAAGGACACGTCCTTCTATGAGTAACAAGTACATGAATTCAATGAAATTTAAGTCACATCACATTGGGAACACCTCGAGAGAGAACTGAAAGAAACAACGCACACTTCCCCACCATTTTTTATTTATACATTTTTGCCATTTGCATTGATATTAGATATTGTTATAGTTGTAAATGTTGTGACTCTTTCCTTATCTTTTTCGGATTTAATTTTTTCTATTTGTTACTTGTTATTGATGTAGCAAATAGTTACCTCATCTATCAATACGTTTTCTCAAGTTTTTAACCCCTATTTCCTTGTGTCGGTCTTTTTCTGCAGTGGGTTTTTTCTATAACGAGTAAGACTAATAACATTTGAGCTTTTCTCACCTACGTATACATATATAATTTGTTTACACTTCCTGGTCTTATTGTATTGTATTTAAAATGTGACTCTTATGCTATGATTGTAAAACTATTCCTCTGTGCAGTCTAAATGCTTTGTTTACGCCCAAAAAAATGTATTTTACATTCCAGGTGTACATTGACTAGGGTTTACATGGCAGATGACTTTAGTGTCTCAATCTTGCCCTAATAAAGTCTACTAATTAGTATAAGTAAGACAAGAAGAAGAAAAAAGTGGTGTATTTAAGGAATTGAGACAACATTATAGTAATACATTTCGATCATTATATTACTCATTACGCTACAGTCATAGAAAAATTCCTTCTCCGGGGCAAACGAAACATTTATGTGACAATTTTTTTTCGCGCTTCTACATAAACTTCGTACATGGCTACGGTACGAAAAGCTCTGGAAGAGCGCGGGTCTGAGGTAAATTATTATACTTCCAAAAAGGATGTTGTCAATTGATCACTTACGCTTAATATCCCACGAAAACAAATCCAATGAGCTACAGGAGAAATTCTGGGTATTTCACACGAAGAAGCCTCCTTTTCAAGAATCACTCAGAATATGAAAGGATGTTACTGAGAGCTGATCTGTGCTTGGTGATGAGTACGGGATTTTAATAATTTCATTCATGGGCAAGCATTTTGTCTCTTATTATATTACTGTTTTATGTAAGAGTCGAGTCAAATTAGGAAAATAAAAAACATTATTTAATAAATATACGGAGAATCTCATTCGAGAAAACTAAATTATTCTGTTCAAAGACAGATATCACGAGCCTGAGAACAAAATACGATAAAATCGACAGGGTCCCGTACTTTAAATACCTCGGGGAATTCATTGAACCGACAGGCCTTGAGAAGATCTCACAGCAGAACCGTCTCCAGAAAGTCAAGAAAGCATTAGGGTTAGTTCAAAACATCTATAACAAAAAATCCATGTCAAGACAAACAACAATTCGGCATTACAACACTGTCTGGTTTTATACCAGCAGTCCTTTACGCAAGCGAAACACTGACACTTAACAGAAAACAAGAACTGGAAGAAATCAAAAAACAAGAGAGGAAGATCATCAGAAAAATCCTAGGAGCAAGATATACACAATACGGTTACAAGCTACAATCAATAAAAACAACAGAAAAATTTCCAAACATTGAATGTGACATTAAGAAAAGACGAATGAGATTCTTTGGTCATCTCAGTAGACTACCAGAAAATCGATTGACAAAAAAGATTCTAGATTATTTAACCTCACTTAAGAATTCAACACCTTGGCTAGAAGAACTTCAAAAGGACCTCAAAAACGCGAACATATGTGCAACAGACATTTTAGAAAGAGACACCTTCACACACAAAGTAAACAAATGGGAATTTAAATCAGAGCAACCAAAGGAGAAACAAAATAGACCGAAGTGGTCGGAAGAACGAAAACAAGCCCACTCGGAAAGAATGAAAGCCTACTGGAGCAACAAGAATAAACCGAAGAAATCTTGATTGAGTTGTTTGCTTAACGTCTTCCATTATTGGGAGAATACGCTAATAATAATAATAATAAATAAATATACGGATTGTTTTCTGTGGAACTCTATTTATCTGTAATATTCATGGAAATATGTAACGCTGTTGGAGAATTTTCAAAAAGGAGTGAATATTTGTCACTAAGAGCACGTTTGATTAATTGTTTCCGCAATAACTCATTTTCATGAGAAACACTTTTATCTTAAAAATTATATTACTTTAATTATTATTCTCAAAGAATCGGTAACCTCTGAAGAATCCGTTTAGTCACTGAAATCATCAACGCTGTCATTACTATTATTTATAAATTGTTACCAGTAGGAAATTGGCAACGTGATAACAAAATACAAATTAGGAATGCAATCATTCAATGGTTAAAATGTCCAAATACAAGTACATGAAAAGAAGGAACGTATTTTATTAATGTTTTGCATCAGAGTAGAATTTTATAACTTTTTTTTAAAAACATACATGTTTAGGAAAGGGCTGAAATAGTTATGCTGGTAGGTCGTTCCATTCCAGCATAGTTATATTTAAATATGAAAACATTTTTACATTTTTCCCTTGTGGTCGGCATTTTATCTTGAACTGGTGATCATTTTTCCCCATAAAGCTTGGTCCTTGGTTTACGTCCTTTCCGAGTTCTTTCCATGTTCTTTCCTCGTTAACTATTCCGTACATCCCACATTACCTGTTCCTTTTCCTTCTAGGCTCTAAACTCTCCCATTCCAGTACATGAAGCATTTCAGTTACGGTCTCTGTGCACTTGTGTCTCCATATCACATACCTAGCCGCATTTCTTTGAACCTTCTCCAAGGTCACAACATGTCCTTTCTCGTGTAGTCCCAGTATCTAGTAAACGAGCCAAATATAATTAATGTAGTGCTTTTGAAATATTGGTTATTTACAGACAACATTTTTAATGTGTTTATGCATATTAATATTACTGTTCGGTAAGTAGCCACAATTTTAAAAAAGCAATTTCTCTATTTATCTGGTAATTCTGGATTAAATGTGATTTTTGTAAATTTGGATCAATAGGGGGCCAAATACGAGTCCTTGTGGGACGCCAGATTTTAACCTAATTATGTAAACCATCCATATCATGTCATCCTAGTACAGCAGTACCTTACGGGAATGTAACACCCCTCTTGTAAAACATTAAATCAAAGCCTAATGCCTGTTGCTCACGGTAAAATTTTCGGTAAAACGTTTTATAAAATCGACTAATTTTATAAAAATGAGCTGGCTAACGATAAAACCGTTTTATGAAACCTTGTTTTATAAAACGTTTTACGGAATAGGACAGGTTTTATTTCCATAAAAGTTTCATGCAACAACCAAGGACATGTTCCTTTCATCGTGTTGATAATAATCTCGTATCCATGAAACGCCAAACAAGAAAAACGTAAACAAACATGGCTGGAAGTTCATGGAACGTTGAGGCAGTATGCTTCTTGTTAAAAGAATGCGTTACAGCCTTAGCACCGTTGAGAAAGAAGTAAAGAAATAAGAAAGTAAGTAAATAAACAATACATATAGTTTTTAACCTAACAGTATTCCAAAAGAGAGTGCATTTATCACTTCGCGTGTTCGCAAAGCGTCTCATAGATGGCAGGAGATTGCGGTTTTATGAACAGTTTTACCGTGAGCGAGAAAGTACTACGTTTTACATACGATTCATAAAACTTTCAATAAAAATTTTTATAAAACTCTATTATGGAAAATTTTACGGAGAGCAACAGGCATAATAATCCACCACTACCACTCGCATCTTCATCTGTGCCAATGGCAACGTCGTTATTTACGTCCCTCTAACGTCTGCACAATTCCATGAGGAAGTCTCCATAATTCATCTGTCGATTTCGAAAATAAAACTGCTCTCTCCCTCACAGCTTCCTAAAAGAGGCACAACTGCTCAAATGAGATACAGCATCTTCGAGAGCGCCTTAAATATTCTTACTCGGCATTGGTAAAAAAGAATGAGAGATGGTGGTAGGATTTGAGCATTTGACGGGTTTAGGAACGTCTGAGGAGTGAAAAGGAAGAAGAGAAATGTAAGGAGGTATATAGGAGGCTTAGGAAGAAGATGAAGGAGACAGCCATAATTTCGATGGATTCGACTGCGCGACTGACATTTCCTCTCTCTCTTTGAGCGGAAGTGAGAAGAAAAGGCAACGGAGGGAGAGAGGGAAAGAGGGTGCGATATGAACGAACACATACATCTATACACACTATACGCATACTTCCTCGGCGTCTGAGTACCGATGGGAAGAGTAGTGTCTGAGGGTGTCGGAGACGTGAAAGGCGACCCGTGCACTTAGCCCTCCGGTGGGCGCGCCAAATTCACTCCCACGAGTGGGAGTTATAGTTAAGGGCAAGTTAATTTACTATTAAAAAAGGCTGATTAAGTTGTAACAGTTACATCTTTTATTGTTTGACACTGAATGTACATTGTTAATCACCTTAGTTCATATCTAGGTCCTGTTCATCTTCCCATCTCATACATGTTGTCTCTTGACGACAATGCCTCCTACATACATTATTTTGACATCACTGGCACACAATTTTTGACCTACAATTTTTATGCCACCAGCAAAGATGGCATATTACATGGTTTAGGTGCTTCAGGAACCGGTTCCTTGTTCTTATATTTTTCTAAAATTTCTTTTATACCTTTAGTCAAACGTCAAACTCTCTTCGATGTCACACAGCTACTGAAGCGTCCGGTGGATAATTGATCTGGATATCGGAAATACTCCCTCCTATGATGAAAAATGAATACCTGGAGACACAGGCGTTAAATACAAACAGTACCAAATGGAGAGCTCAGAAACTAAAATATGCGGCAATTTGCCGCGGGCGCGCACACCGGAGGGTTAATTAAAGTAGTTTGAGCGAAATATCACATCACCTAGAATTTGACTTAATTTTAAAGATAAAACTCCCATCTTTCCAATTGTATCAAAATATTAACCCCTGCCGAAATTACTTTTTGAGCAATTTGCCTAAAAAGATAAGCTGTTTTACATGGGAGAGATTACGGCTGTGCGCTCCAGAAGGGAGAATGTTAAAAAAATACGAATAAATAACACCTAGTTTTCCTCAAAAAAACTAACGGGGAGTGGTAATCATGTTTTCTCAACTGTTAATAAAAATTAATCAATTAATCACCGCAGTAATTTTTACAGATTCGTAAAAAAAACCTTTTCTTTGAGGGTGTTTTCATAGCACGGCGTGAAAAAGTAAGTCAAGTTAGAGACTTCTAAGGATATATTTATTTAATCACTGCGAATTTTTGTCATATATTAATATATTTTGGCGCCATCAATATTACAATGTTTACATCATAATTCTTACAGAGGCTTAAATAATATAGTCTCCATTATGACTAGGGAACTATCTCGCTCAAACTACCTGCCCCTCATAAAAGCGGTGATGGAGGATCTCGTCACCGATTGGAAGTAGTTTGGGATTATTAAGGAAGAAAAACGTGAATGATACACGCCTTCGAATGCAACTCGGGGGCGATGCCGAGCAGGGAACTTTGCAAGGATCGAGAGGATATTACCCTTATACCCTTCTATTACCCTTTGTCTTCATCGGAACTACGCCTTCTTGATATCGGGCCTTCCCTTCATACTCCTTCCCGCCCTCAAACTTACTAGAGAGAGCATCTCGAAGACCCCCGGATCTTCAAGGCGATGGACGCGGATGAGCGCTTACGAGGCTAATGCTGAGGGAGCGACTCATAAATCACGGCAAGTCCCTTCCATTTCGCCTCGAGTGAGCGATGCGACTGAGTTGGCAGGAGGAAAAGAAGAGGAGAAGAAACGGACGGATCGCGAAATCCTGAAAACGACACCATCGTACTTAATTTGCATTCTAAATCAATCGAAAACGTTTTCTCTGTCTATTCGGAAGGAATGTGCACTATATTGGCTCGCGGACTTACAGTCTGTGGAATCAAGTCCTAGGGAATGAGAGGCGCTAAAGAAACTATTCTCAGCCGCAAGTAATTAGCATTCAAAGGCACGTCGAAATGGCGGCCGTATCGCAACGTTTCATTTCTTATTTGAACACATTCGCGGTGGTAAAACAGTGGTTCCAAAAATATTAATTCCCGGTTTTAAGAATCTCTCTTTAAATATTTTCTCGTAAAGAAAACAGAAGTTAATAAGTTCTCTAATTGGTCGAGCTCACGTCAGCAAGCCGACAGTCTGACGTTACACACAAAAACCAGAACTCTCAGATAACATTAAGTTAACGAAAAACGCAACGTCGTTCTGCGGTAGACGTAAACAAGACCTTACAAAACCGAAACTAAGAACATTTATAGTCAGAGGGAGATCAGTATAAGTTAAATGGGAAAAAATGAATAGGTTAGAAAATATAAACGCAGGGATGCATAGTGGCAGGAACCATGCTGAGTGGACAAACACCATTATGCGTGATAAAAGGAGGGGAGTATGAGTTTTTCCCATGAATGTTTTTATTTATATTTTCCAATGTTTTTATTTAAGAATGGTAAATGGGTAAGATTCAATTACATAATCCTAAGAAAGAATCAAGTAGAAACACTAAATCAAGATTAAGCCAATCACAAATTTGAATTCCAAGTATAAGAACAGTAATAGTCTACAGAGATCTACTACATAACCTGTGTCAATAGAGTAATTTTCAATATATTATTATTTAGCACACATTACTGCATCCAAAATGGTTGCTGAATGAACACAATGAACTGTTCTTTCAACGGTTATGGTTCTCCCGACGGATGCAAACGAATCCATAACACTAGGGTGTTTAAGCTAGAGACAGCGGCGTTTAAAAGAAAATCTATTACATTGAAGGATACAAAGTAATCCAGGGTAATAAAAGTGAAAAGAACGAATCCGTCCCCATCCTCATCTTAAATATAGATAGGAGCGTTCTAAAACTTTTCTCAAGAACGAAAGTCAATGACATATTCAAATTGGTCTTCTGATCATAGATGGAATTTCTTCAATCATGATGGTGATTATACACAAGGTATTTAACATAGAGACGTGTAATTCGTGACATCACTTAACGAAAAGATAAAAATATTTGTGGTAATACTCTCCAAAATATCACTAGTTGACACATGCTTGTTGTTCGCACATTTTTGTTTGTACTGAGAGCAGGAGCCATAAGTACCTATCTAAATCATCCTAAGTATTACACGCGCTGCACTTTTTTCAATTAAATATTATATTTTTCATACACACTTCTCCAGGTAGATCCACATTTTTAGCTCACAATCTCAAGAACTTGGGAGAAAAATAATTATAAATAATATAAAGACAGCGATTTATTTAAGAACTTTTACAAACCACAGATTATAATATACTCTCTCACACACACGCGGTTTGTGAGAGAGATTGTTTTCACTTTTTGGTTTGTAAAAGTTCTGATATAAATCGATTTACAGAATGCCATTCTACAAATGGGAAAAGAATACTCCGAAACGTTTGAAATAAATACAGGCGTCAGACAGGGAGATGCACTTTCTCCACTGCTCTTCAATATAGCAATAGAAGAGGCGCTAAAGAGAACCAGAAATACACCTGGTGGAGCCAAAATTCCAGAAAAAATTAACCTACTAGCATTTGCAGATGATGTAGCAGTAGTAGCTGAAAATAAGGAAGAACTTAAAAACTTGACAAGAGTGCTACTAAATGAGGCGAATAAAGTAGGTTTAAAAGTAAACGAAGGCAAAACACAGTACATGAAAATAAGCAGAAATGAAGATGAAGAGAATTATCTACCAGTATTGCACCATAAGTTTAAAAAAACTGACCAATTTAAATATCTAGGAGTACTAATAACAAACAACAACAAAGAAGAGACAGAAATAAACGCCCGACTTGCCTCAGCTGACAGATCATACTGGAGCTTAATAAAGTTATTTAAGAATAAACTCCTATCAAAAAGAACAAAAATTAGGATTTATAAAACAATAGTGATACCAATACTATTATATGGCTCTGAAGTGTGGGCTTGTACCAAAAAGTCACAAAAGAAACTCATAACGTTTGAAAACAAAGTATTGAGAAGAATATTTGGTCCCATTAAAGAGGGTGAAACGTGGAGAATAAGAAAAAACAAAGAGTTAAGAGAATTGTATAAAGAACCAAATATTGTGGGAATTATCAGAAGCAGGAGATTAAGGTGGCTGGGACACGTCCATAGAAGAAGTGAAGACACAATGATGAAACAAGTGCTAAAAGGAAAACCAGAAGGTACAAGACCGTTAGGAAGACCAAGGATGCGCTGGAATGACGAAGTAGAGAAGGATATGAGAAGGATGGGAGCACATCTGGAAGTGACAGGCGACCGTAGAGCGTGGAGACGTGTGGTTGGCGAGGCCAAAGACCTCCTAGGTTTTCAATGGCCACAGGAGTAAGAGTAAGTATTCTACAAATGTAATAGTGAACTCATAAAGACAGCGGCCTAATATTTTAGCTGCATTTAAACTTAATCAACAGCGGTTTGAAATTCAAACATGCGAGAAGAAAAAGATAGCGGTCTGTAAAGGCTAATTTAGCCTGTTTCAAAGCATTAAGTAAATATGCCATTGTAAAAAAGTGAAGAGGCCACTATGCGTAGCAGGTAACATTATGGCGTCAGGCTAGGGTTGAAATGGAAGGACGCATAAACTTCCACACAAAGAACAGTGTATATCTGAATATCTTCAAATAACAATCATTTTAGAGAATGGCTTGTGCTCATTAAGGTCCCAAGAGGCATTCATTCAATTATCTCTAGAGGACAATGCCTGAAAGGTCCACAGGAACTATTAATTCCTCGCCATGAGTAGATTACGCACGAAGATTATAGCCATGACCGTCAGCGATATTCAATGTACGTCAACTTTATTTCGGCACCAACCTAAACGAGGAAAGACGCGAAGGATATGAAGATATGAAAAAAATAACAAAATCTACTGCATGAAATTAAATCGGAATGGTTTCCTTTACTCACGATGGTTACACAGTGAAGATTGAGGTTCGGCAGTAACCGTCTCCACTCCACAAAAGCCCGTCTCGAAAAAATTACGCTTCAGCCTTTTTTTTGTTTTTTTTTCTCCCAAAAACGGACAATGGACCTCAAAACCCTTCAAGCTGGTTCACTTGCAACGTTTCGACCGCGTCACGCCGTCGGGGTAATCCCGAGCCATACGGGATTTATTTATTTCTGCGACATCCCGGCCACTCTGGCGCCCATTTCAATGGCTCCGAGGAAAAAAAAAGAAACACGGCTATTCTCCGAATGAAGTCGGAAAAGCGAGCGGGCACCATCATCGTCCCCTGAGGGACGCGGAGGGATGAGCGGACCCAAAGAAACAATTGCATCTTGCTCGGAAGCAGAGGCGCTATGGAAACGCGGAAAGTAGGGCGCAAATGGCGAAACTTCCGTACCGAAGGCTTGTACTTGAGCAAGCGGTGCATTGGATTCGTTGGGTGAGTACTCTGCTATGTAGTCGCTTCCACGACTGCAGCTCCGTTCGCTACGCAGTTTATCTCCTCCTTCCACAGGAGTAAATTCGAGCGGGAAGCCAGAGATAAGGAGAGGGAGATGTGGGGGTTACATTCTCTCCAGTGAAATGAGTGAGCCGTTGAGACAAGAGAGCTGGAAAGCGGTAGGAAAATCCTCTCGTCTCTCTCTCTCCGATGGCTCATAATATTCACAGGAGAACAGCCATACCCAAGAAAAATCTTATTGTAGCCATAACACAAAAGAAATCGCATCGATGAAGAACTTCAGAGGCGAAATGGGAGAAATTCCTAACAGAATAAAAAGAAACAGCCGTCATTTCCTTCAAATACCCAGAGGCAGAACAAATAGTGACATAGAGCGGAATGCCCGATGAAATAATCGAAGAATGTTGTGCTCGTCCGCCAAGGACTACTTGACGTCTATTGATGCTTTAATACGTACCTCAACTTGCAATATCGTCTCAGCAGACTTCGTCTCCCATTGTCATAGTAACGGGTGATCATTCAAGGTTTGTCATGCTACGTATATTGAGTACATTAATCTACCAGAATTTGATGATTATATTTTTATTTTACTCGACGCTTTGAGACCACTCATACTCTAATGATTTCGACTGTGCTTTTTAACTCCGTTGACACAAGACGAGAGATATAGAAAGGATGAAGCCTCAATGGCGTAAGAACCCCCCCCCCCTCCATATACGCGAATAGAATCCTTTTCCCCACCCTTACCTCCGATCCACTACAACAGCACATACGAAACAGACAGGCGGAGTCATCATATAGGCGAGGAATTAAGCCCAACTATTTGACAAAAATTCATGCGCTCAACTGGGCGCACGCAAGGCATGATGGTCCCTCAATTACGTCATTTACGGACGACCTTCCTCCCTATGTCCAAGCCTTGATGGCCACAATATTGAACGTAACTGAAAGAAAAATAATAACCATTACAACGAAGAACTACAAACTTTGATAATCATGTTTCTTCGAAAAGCCCCGACTTGTGTAATATCCAGAGAATTCCACATCCCCCTGTCGGAAGATTTTGCCAACATTTTCGTGCAATAGACGTTAAAAGAGCACGCATTTCAAATAATAATTTCTGGGTGGGTGATATTTTGGATTCGGAACGTTAACCACAAGCAAATCTTGTGCCTGACACCGGAAAACGAGTTCGATTGAGAACTGAACGCAAATGGATTGCTCTCTTCCCTGAATGAGAAACGTTCATTGCAAACCTTTCTTTCCACGTCACAATGGCACCACCGGCGAAGGGAAGGGAATCCGTCACGAGGCATCAGAGAGGATTTCTGACAATATCAAAGAGCCGGAGAAAAGGAGGATCGGGGAAGAAGATGATGGGTGGCGGTAGAGAAGGCAGCACAAGAAATCTACGATATTCGCCAACTTAGATCCAAGACGCGTACATTTTCGAAGAAAAACCTCCGTTATATCATGTTAATTACAAGTTTTAATATAAATGGAAAGGAAAATTGAATTCAAATATTCCAAAAATTTTGTAACCTAAGCATCATTTTACGTAATATTGTTTTTTCTTTCGGGAGATATAGGTCTATTAATTTGTACATTATTTATTATCTTTATAGATATTTCGCATTTTTATAGATGCCTTCTTCAGGGCTACAACGAAAATTATTGGGCGTATCAATTGAATATGGATTATAATTTTAGTACATAGTTATGATAAAAAGTATATATATATATGATTTTTCAAGTTACCTCAGAGAGAGAGAGAGAGAGGGTTCCTTCTAAATTAATTGTTTGTTGATACCTTCGTTGCTATTTATTGATTGTTTGTCAAACCTAGTAAATTTAGGTGCTTTCAAAAATCAAAATTAAATTTATTGTTGTTGAGACATATGAAATTATAATAAATTTAACAATTTGGCGATGTCTGTTTTTTATCGCAAGATGTTTTGTTTTTTGCAATGAGCACCATTTATTTAAATAATTTTTTTTCATATATTAGGTTATAAATCTATTATTTTTATACGTTGGAAATTAAATGTGTGGTTATTTTCGACTGCATTAAGTATTTTACGTTGGACAGTATCAATTTGTTAGACGAAAATATGCTACCACCTTCTTCACGTGGTCCCACCGGATGGAATTAGTAGCAGATATACATGAAGGTCTACATGCGCGCATGTGGGCCTTACGCATGTAAGCTTTCATATGCGTTTAGCCTGCCTACGATTCAAAACAAATATATTCTAGGCCTTCCTTTTGAATAAATTTCTGCCATAATGTTTGTCATTCCAAAGGCATGATTATGTCTAAAGCTTAAACTAACTCTTTATGAACGGAAGATATTCATGACTGCCGAAAAAAACAGCGTTGAAATACTCAGAAATTGCCACAGGAAAAAATTTAATTGCCACGGGATTATGGAAGCCTGGGTAACGAAGTGATCTGCGAAATGTCCCGGAAATCCAAAGGTATGTGGTTCGATTCACGTTCCTGGCCGATTTTTCTCTGTCGCAATGTTTTTCTTTATGAACTATTTGTTGCAACCGCAAATCTGCATGATTATTCTAAAAACACTATGTTCTAATATTTGAGTCGCGTTCGAGCAATTTGTAGTTGCATAAATATTTCATCAATTTAAGTGACAAAGAAAACAAAATGGAGTCATAACCCTCACTTAAATAAAGAGTAAACCTAATGAAACCGTTGGAATGAAACGGATATTAAATGCCTCTCTCCAGACAAAATTGATTTATTAACTTTAGAAACATATAACGCTATCGGAGTGGATGAGGGTTGAATAAATAACACCAAGAAAGCCATGAGAATATGATGCCAGAGACAATTAAGAAGAGGAATATAAAGAGTCTTGAGAAAAAGATTGCGAGCATGAAACAATGCATGAATGAGATAGAAGTAAAGGAAATACGAAAGGATTAGCACTATGGAGGAAATTGTTGAAGCTGAGCCAATTCCACTCCTGGTATCATTCGACTGTGCCCTCCTCGAAAAGTAATATGATAATGATCATGCAGGGTCATGGAAAACGGGGTCCAATTTTCAAGGGAATTTTCCGACAGTTTGGTTATAGACAAAAGAAACATTGAAAGATGCATATTTTTGCCGCTGTTTTCTCCAGAAGAAAGTAGGAAGGCCAACAAGACCAGTTTGACTGGGAAGTTACGCAACCCGCTTGACGTTTATGTCAATATGACGCTAGGAAACGGGCACGCTTTACCTCCACTGCGGGAAAAGATAGTTAGGTCCCTGTGCTCTGGTACCTACATGTACAGGAAAAAATCATGATGAGAAAATCATGACCTATATACCTACACCTAACCCATCAGATCATGGTGTGGTAGTCTGAAATTATCCAAGTAATGATTATAACAAAACGTTTCCCCTTCATAATTAGTTCTGTGATAAGCACATCCTATACATTCGTTATGCGTCCCTCATTCGACCATGACTGAGGAGAGATAATAGACAGTTGTGCGACTGATAAAAGAGTATTATTTGTTCATAGGTAACCTATTCCTGCTTTCGCCATCTAAAAACATCGCTACCACCACATGAGAGGTCCTAACAGCGATAAACACCGCCGAACTTCCGTGCCATAACGTGGGTTGAGAGTCTTTCCAAAGTCTTAAAAATATATCATTATAAACATATCACAACATTGATGGCTCCTAAACCCGGAATAACTTGTACGAGGACAACGAATTGGACAATATATGAGTTCAAGGAGAATCTTGGACCCAATGCCTTCAAGGCGCACAGAAACCGAGGTGTTTCACTGTTTCCTCCATTTTTATCTCTTGATTGAATTAAGCAAAACTCATCTTGGGCGTATAAACTTCTAGAGCAAGAATCCCACAGTCATTAAATCTATTTACTATCTAACCAAGACTTACTATATAAAAATACAGATATAATAGTACCAGTCAAACTATATAAAGGTATATGTCAGCGATCTTTCGGGGTTTCCACCGGGTAGTTAGGTCCATGGTAGCCAACGTTTCGACGCTCGAGTCGAGCATCGTCCTCAGGGCAGAGGTGAGTGATATATATAAAGGTAAAACAAGAAAAGAAACCCAGATATAATTTTACAAAGTGATGGTCCAGTTCCTACTCTGTTGTATGGGAGAGAATGTTGGGCAACTAAAAAAGGAACTAAAACAAATAGAATCATCAGAAATGAAGTTACATAGAGCAGAAAAAGGGTGTATACTAGGATAAATTAATTAAGGAATACATGTATAAGAGAGGAACTAGGTGCGCAGCCGATATCAGAAAAATTAGTATGGTATAAAATAGGTGGAAAGAACATGTATTACGAATGACTAAGGAAATATATCGTAAGCAGGCTTTGGAATATAAGACACTAGGTAAAAGAAGCGTCAAAAGACCAAGATGAAATGGTAGAGTGAAGCCGGAACAGACTTAAAGCTAAAACCTGGAAGGAAGAAGAAAAAGAAACATACAAAAAGGCTTCAGCTTTAAGCGTCAGTGCGATATTCCACAGAGGAAAAATCATACGCCTTGACCGAGATTCGAACCAGGATCCCTCGATTTCGCGCCGAGTGCTTTAACCAGTTAACCTATCGAGGCGTCCTTCTCTCCTGAGGATTATTTGATATTGAGGGTTCGAATCCCGGTAAAGGCGAATGATTTTTCCTCTGTGGAATATCGCACTTATGTGCACTTGTGGGTGACTCCGTAAAGGTTACTACCGTGGCTAGTCCCGGTTTCCTCAAAATTGATCTTTTAGCGTTAGTATTTTGACAGCTGGCGTCTGATAAACAACTCTGTTACCATGATTTTCATTGAAGCATTTAATTCATCCCGGCAGAATAAAATCTAAACAAACTTATAAAAGAAACAGCCTAGCTAAGACAACTCAAAAAACAAGCACGAAGCGTGGGTCCATGGTGACAAAGAGCAGTAATGTCGCGAGCATGAATTTCCGAGAGAGAGAAAGCGGATATCCGGCGTGAGTGCATTTCTCGACGCACACACGTTTCCCTCCAACCACGATGCCTGTCCTATCACTTGGCGAGGCCGTTGAATTGGACGACGTATCTCGCCGTCCCTCCTCTGTTTCCTGCAGAGACTAAGGAAGTCATGGCCGTCGGCAAAAGGCAAAAAAAACTAGGCCCCAGATAACTGCGCGGCCGATCACAGAGCTGTGGTACATAAAAAATATGGGATAAAAGATTACCCAGCAACTAAGGAGGATGCACCTACCAATAATAACTCAAAGTGAATGCGTATAATTGCAGTAACTTCATATTAACGCCCTACTACTAATTTTAGACACGAAATTCAATACCCTCTCCAAAAATAAATGTGGTATAAATTCGCATTCATGCAATTAAAAATTATTTTATAGTTAACCTATAGTAAAAAATGGAAGATGTATAGTACCATTTTCATAAAATATTAAGAGAATGTGCACTTCCATTTACATTTAAACGTATGACAGTTTCCGGCCAAACGTACTGTGATCCGCCTCTCTGTCCTCGACAAACGGAGTGTCTGGAATCATTTCGTTTAACATAATCGTCAAAACGTTTTCACAGAAGGCTCAAGCAAAGATTGTTATTGCAAAACCATTCCTTTACGTCGGTAAAGAATTATTCAAGCCCCAAAGAAGAAAACATTGCAGATGGAGTATCGGCAAGAGAAACATTATATATAAGGTCGATTATTTAATAATGATAAATTCATTGTATGCGATGAACTTGTACGGCACGAATAGCTTCTAATTATAAAAAGGTCTATAGTGAACTTAGGCACAAATATTTCATAAAATATTTCAATATATAATTGTAGGGAAATCTTTGATTTTTGCTACAAAACCAATTCCTCAATCAAGCCAAGCTGTGGTTTTCCTACTAGGAAATTCTGAGCACAAAACGTTCATGTTTCAATGAGTAAAGCTTCCTGCGTCTTTAAGTATTGTAAATGTCCATTGCCAGACGCCCATTTCAAAAATGGCATTAGATCTCACCATATTGCCCACCTTGACAAATTAAGACGAATGAATATTAAAATTTCCAATGACAGGTAGCCATTTCCCATTCTATTCAAGTTTCTCTTTCAACGTTATCGAGATTCTCCACTCGGTTATTAACCGATTTGTTGCATGCTTCATTCATTATCAGAATATCGAAACAAAGATAAAGTCAGCCGGTTATTTTTTTAAAATCCAATCGCACGTTGAAATCGACCGGAAATTGTCGACAAGTGGTCTCAGAAACGATGAAAACATTGCAGATCCAATCTGACGGTATTTCAATCATCTTTGCATGACGTCGATTTCTTTGAATTTGACTTTTTTATGAAACACGTGTAAATTGAGTTTTCACTCCCGAAGATATTTCAAAGGGAAAAGCTCTACGTCCAGGACTCATTC
The DNA here is from genome assembly GCA_963573305.1 of Pyrrhosoma nymphula. Classification (NCBI taxonomy): domain Eukaryota; kingdom Metazoa; phylum Arthropoda; class Insecta; order Odonata; family Coenagrionidae; genus Pyrrhosoma; species Pyrrhosoma nymphula. The sequence goes on from OY754329.1 coordinate 13,070,924, forward strand.
AAGATTACATGCAGTAACATGTACAACATAGTATTCCTATAATTCTTATCAAAGTAATAGTACTAATATATAAAACTGACAAAGGATTGAAATCATGGAAGTGGATGAAATAAAATTAAAAATACTTACACATTTTAAAGTTTATTTTGGTGGTAAAAATACCAGTGTAGTGAAACCCAACGGCTTCTGACAGTAAAATAGTGAAAGAGAACTTATAACAATACGAATACCAATCAGTTATAATTCCAACATGGCACTTTTATTTTAATTTTAAAAATAATGAAAGGACAAATATTAAATAAGGTCCCATTGTTTCCAACTTTTGTGTATCCAACTCTAGGTCCGATTCCACGGCATTGAAAATGTTTTTTTTTTCATTTTGATATTCCATCAATAGTGCTTCTCCTCGGTGGAATTTAAGTTTCAATGCTATGAATATGTGAATGATATGATCACACCTGAGAGTTTCAATGTATATCGGTCCATATGCCGCTGAGGCAATGCGACCCTAGGAAACAATGCGGCGCTGCTTGTAACGCTCTATCAACCACACAAGTAGTATTCCCGGTAGCTCTAAAAAATTCCGCAAAATGTTCATAGAGGTTATCAGGTATCCTGTGAGGGCTTCGCACTTTATTGCATTCGTAGCCTATTGGTAAATAACATTGTGGAACATGATAACAAATGACCGGCCCAATATGCGCAACTATGTGTTTACTTCGTCCTTAATTACAGCACCCTGGAGTATCCTAATTCCTCCCTCTACGGATGAACACCATTACCCCCCCACCACCGTGGTTACGACGGCTTTTATCTGCACCAATGAATAAAGGGTCGGCCGTCGGCAAAAGCATTCTTTCCTCCGATTATCGGGATAGGGAGGGGAAAAAAATTCCACGCAGAAAAGCTTCGGCGTCCGTTGGGCGTTTGTTTAAACTGCTCGAGAGATTATGCGCGGAGTTTGCGCTTAGTACGCTGGGTGTGGGGGGAGGGGTTTTGGTGGAGCGGAGATAAAGTGGGCGCATTACACTTTCGGCAAGAAAATAAACAGAGAGGGAGAGATTTTATCTACTCGTTGCACGCATTTGCGTCGTCTGGTCAGATAGATTAAAAGTCCGTATTTTGATAGGCCTTGCCGCGTGAGGCATCATTAAGCCATTGGAAAAATATATTGACCCTAGGAAACATATAAAAATCACGAGTTGCAAGTACATATAGTATACATCAACGTTTATGCATCACTCGTGATATGATTATTCGGTGATGGGACGTCTTTTGATCCCATGGGAGTTATTAATATAATTTAACGTTTCATTTTTTTTAGGTTTCAGTGATACTACGGTTATTACGAGATATCTGGGAGAAAATCTTAGGCACCGTCCGCTAGAAATAAAACTGCCTTTTTTCCATAAGGAGGCCCACTCACACCTATAAAGACCATGCTTTCAAGTAAGTAAGTAGTAACGAACAAAGTACCTAACCCAAAAATAAGTATATCCCAAACTTTCTCTTTAAAAAATACTCACTTGTACTTTCACACCGATCTTTACAAGAATAAATCATATCAGTTCATTTATCTTTACGTTTATCAAAGAGATATTCCTTCAATTAATGTTCTTAAAGCATCGCAGAAAAGTTAAACTTATAATTTTCCACCAAATCGTTGCCAGAAAAAAATTCAAGTTAGTTGTTCCAGTGTCAATAAATTAGTATCCTCGGGCTTGGTAGCGTTGCGCAGCGTTTAACTAGATCACGTCGATAACGGTTAGTTAATTTTTGTTTGAAGGCTTTCGCAGCTTTCCTTATCCATAAAGGATGATGATTTCAGATACCATTATGATACCATTGGCGTACGCAAACATTCCATACAACTCCGGAGTCACGGACAGAATTTCTAAAATCCTGTGGAGAGGAAATATTGTGACTCGCTACTGCACGGTGAAGAAAATCACAAACATCCTGCTCTCTCCGAAGGAAAGCCATCCTCCTCTTCAGCCTATGGGTGTGTATGAGGTTCCCTGCCGCTGTGGCAGAGGCTATATGTGTGGCAGAGTTAACGAGCTATCACTCAAAGGCTTAAAGAGCACAAGAGGGCGATGGAGCAACATAAATGGGACACATCAGCGGTTGCCGAACATTCCGCCTCAAGCCCCGGACATAAAATAATGTTCGACCAAACACGGGTGTTGGCCAAGATGCAAGAATATCATCCGCGCTTAATATGTGAGGCCATAGAAATAGCCAAAAGGACAAAAACTTTTAACAGGGAGGATGGATATATCCTTACTAGGGTTTGGAAAGGGTTCTTGGCTCCAGCAAAACCCAACGACCAACATCTTCCTAAAAATATTCAAATCGGCCCAACAATGGTGCAACGGACATCGATGCTATATAAGAGCGAACTAAAGCCGGTATAGCTGTAGCGAAACTTGGTGGCACTCTCTTGTGAAGATCATGACGTAAAGGAGAGGAAAGTATACATGAGATGTGGGTTGAAGCAACCGAGCCTTTTTCCAGAGGACCTTGCGGGACCCCTTTTGATAACTTTGCCCGCTTATCAACGCTTGGTTTACTGTCAGTGTCCTCTAATCCTCCACTGGTGAGTGCTACCAAGTTTAGCTATTTCTATAAACGCTCATTCTCCTGATGACGCTTCCAGTAAGAGAAGCGAAACGTTGAGATTTTCATAATGAATAAAACGTAGCATTGCCCTAAAGCATCATCCTAGATAGTTAGTTAATTTGTACAAACATTGAATGTCAATACAAAAACATTTTTTTTATCCTGCTGGAAACTTTTCGCCTATTTCCATGTATTAAATGAAACACAACCATCGATAATTAAAATGGGTAAATCGAAAGTTTTGTGCACCATTCAGACAGGTTGCTGTGAAGACGCGAACTTAATTTTCAAGTTTTGTTAGTTATACCAATACTCAAAAAAGCATTCTCGGACAGGCGACAACCGATGACCGATAAGAGTCACAGCTGCGCAATATGTTTTTATCTCGACAACGGTTGCGAGTGAAGATGTGCAGGCACACTTATCATCACGAATCGTGTCGACATGATGCTGTCCAGAACCGATATATCGTAAGAGAAGGGGAAGGAGGGCACATGTGGCCGAGAGGTCACGTGACACGTTTACATTCACTGGGCGAGAGTCCCAATCTCATGGGGGATTCCGTGAAATTCAAAGGGGTCCCTCGAGGTCAGCAATATCAGCTCCTCATATGCGCCTCGGGTAGCACAAGAAACATACATAAATGATTCACGCAAATTGCACCAAGAGAACATATGATTTCTATATTGCAAGTCTAACCCTTGAATAAACTTGCGATATTAGAGCGTTAGGGCTGATGTTAGAGCGTTTGAGGTCAGCTTGTAGATTATAAAATTTCATAAATATTTCATCTCAGTATCATTAACTAGAACTCAATTTTTACTCATCCAGCTCCCTTGAACAATTTTTTCTTTATAAAAATGAAACTTACATATTCGTTTTTGCCAAAAGAACGGCTAAAACCTGAGATATGAGCAAGTTAATCAATAAGATAGCATAACGATGAACATTTCCACACGATTCTTTGGGATTGTGAATATTCAGTCATATTTATTAATTTAACGTATAAAAATCACGCTAGTCATTAAAAATGTTTTTGTTTTTCAGCTATTATTGATGTTCGTTCCTTCAGTTAAATTTTCAGGTTTCAAGTGATAATTGGGGGAGGGGGGGTACCCATTCTGGGTACCCCCCCAGGGTACCCAAATTTTCTGTATAACTTAGCGGAAATTGCAGAGAAAAAAGAAAACGTTTGTGGAAGACATCAAAGAGAAATATTTACTATTAAACTTTCCATCCATCCATAATTTAGTCTAGCCACATCATTCCATAATAAGAACTAAGATATTGCAATTTTCCACAGATAAATCTTTAATCGACCCGGGTTTCGATGCACTGCATCATCATCACATCATTCCATCTTCTAGTCACTTGATAAAACCTAGTTTCTTTAATACACGACCACATATGTTATCCATGAGCTTCGATCTGATGTTGCGGTGATTTTACGTATGTGACCACATCTGATTTCACTATATTCGAATCTTACATTGTAGACATGGCGTTGGGGTGATTTCTTTCGTTATACGTGTACAGCAAAGCATTTATTTTGATCAAATTCGAATAGGTTAACTTATTGTTTTGGTTTTATCAATTGACTATTGCCGTAACTGGACCAGAGGATAGAGGGGGAAATGAAAAATTGATTATATCGGAGAATTACAAAAATAAAATAAATGAAAAGAATCGCCAATGAAGGGACCAACTTTTGAAGAAGATTTGGCAAAATACACGTTTGATGGATACTCTGGAGGGTGTAAAAAACATACATACTGAACATATTATAGGAAATCAGGCTCCCAAGAGCAGAGTAGGAAAATACAATACATTGATAGAACTTGCATCCATCCATCCATAAAAGCCATCAAGGAAATAACTAGGGAAGTAATCAGAATGTATTAAGTGGTATACTAAAACCACCGAATTAAGTGGTAGGCTAAAAACAGACTGGGGCGACGATCTGCAACAAAGCATTTACGTGATTAATAACTACTAATATGCGTCATCATTTACAAAAAAATATCAAAAATAAAAAAATTAGAAAGATGAATGATAAAGATGAGACTTTATCAAAACATAATACTCATGATAAAAACAAAAATATTTTAGAGTATTCCTGCCTTCCAGCTTTCGAGGTGTATACATTCATACCACGGTGTCCCCACGGGCTCCTGTATAATATATTCGATTATTATATTATATTCGAGGCATGAGATCGACTGCGAATATATTGGTAAAAGAAATGAATGCAAGGTAAGTGTTACAGTGACTGTATAACCGAAGAAGAAGATTTCAGGTACCTCGAAGTAAACGGAAAGCTCCCTCCAACCTTTCCGAATTCTTCCTTTCTTTTCGCTCCCTCCCACAACTCAAACCCCCATCACCCCTCTCCACTCTTCCTTACCCCCCTCCCTTCCCTCTCCAATCGACGACTGAATTCCCTTGGTCCTCATCAGCCATCAATTTCATTGAATAGGCGACAAGTACGTATCGCAACGGTCCCAACCGATAAATTGTACATTATTTGACATATTTAATTAACTATACCGTAACTATCCTCTTTTTTCGGATTAACTATTTTGGAAATTCATAAAAACATTAACGATATGAACTTGCATCATAAAATGACGTATGTAACATCAAACTCGAAAGTCTAAAATACCGCAAATTTTTTTAGATTTCAAGAACATAGTAACAAATACTACCCAAGTGAAAAATCAACACCTAATATAAAAGGGTATCTAATCCTTGTTTATATAATAGGTTTCATGGAATAAATATAAATATTTTATAATGAAATATATATTCCACCTACAAATTGAAAAGTTAATGAATAAAAAATACGCTATCAACTAATAATAATCATTTTCCCCAATTAACCGCAAGGAAAAGAAATCTTTAAAGATCAGTGGTTTCAATAAAGACATCTCCGTTGATCTTTGTCCTCTCTCTCAACGAGTTTGAGGTACATCAAATGTCTCTGACAGATTGCCTGCTCACCTTTGAAAATACAACCCAAGAAATATCACGAGTGCCTCCATGGTTGAACAGAAGGCCTAAGGCAATCACAAAATGTGTATGAGCCACACCTGGTAAACGCCTATGATTACATCTCGTGGATGGAACAAATTATGGCCTGTTCAACGCAGAATCCTTGAATTCGTTTCAATAATGGTATTTGTCACTATTCGCAAAAATTTACAAGTTTCACTAAGCCGAATGGCTACTGTTTACAAGCAAGCAAGCTGGAGCATGAGCTTGTTGAAGAATTCTAATGCCAAAGCCATATTAAACCAAGGGATATTGATTAATCTTAGGGATAAATCATTTATCTACGGGTAATCATTTAGTTCCATAGCCGAATTAGCTCTGCTTCGCTAAATACAGTTAGAGTCGAATGGATCTACTGTTGTTGAGCTCCAGAGGAAGTCACCAAAATATTTTCTCCGAGAGAATTTGAAACATCACCCGGGGGTTCAATTTATTCCAAAATGAAAGCATCAACGGTTAGATCCACGTGGAGTATCGCATTTTATCAAAACGAACCCGTATACTCTAATTTAAATGTATCTTAAAGGTAGACAACGAATACTGCTCATAGAATTTATATTCTCAGGAATTAATTTGTGGCATTCCATTTTATGAAATAAGGTAAACTTTGAATAGTCCATAAAACATTTATAGCATTTGCAGGCCAAGGTTTTGATCCACTAAGTAAGTCATTGTTAAGGCAGTTCGACATGAATAATTTCTGGGTCCCCCAATTCACAACGACCTTGATAATGACTCTGCAAGTCACAATCTTTGCCCAGCAAGTTTAAAAAAATTATTTTGTGGACTATACTAAAGTGGCCACATGTTTTAAAACACTGCACATCTTAACGAAACGTTAGGAGTAACTTTTGACTTCATAGTCATTAACGATTTCCATTCTCATCAACGAAAATTTGTCTGCCAAATGCTTATTTACAACACATGAATGATCCATACTTTTTACATCCGAAACAAGTAGTAAGCCAAAGTCACTGCCATATTACTGAACTTTAATTAACCGAGGAAGTAACAAAGAAAAAAGCATACTCGGAGACGGCTGTCTATGTTTATATTTGACTACGAGGGCATGCATAAAAGCCTATCGCGCATGGTTCACTATTTATTGCAATTTTCAAAAGTCGATATTAAATTTATTGATATTCATTCGACATTAAAAGTGACATCTCGGTCTTCCGTTACACATCTTAAACATGGAGGAATCAGACTGAGACGAAACTAAGTAAGATGAAAGCCCTCAGAAAAAAATATGTAGCCATAGCCAGGGGTTAAGGTATGAGTACCATTTCCTTTTCTAGGACAATTATTTAAGCTGAATTTGAGAAAATTTAAAAAAGTAAGAAAAACCAATGCATTCTTTACCAGAGGTAACCGAAATTGCAAAAACAATGGTAGGCATGCGGCCAACCAACAATTATTTCAGATCCTACATACCGCGGTGAATTGAAAACAAAAAGAATTCCTGAGTTGCTGGGATACTGAGACTCAGGGATGCTGCGACCTAAAGGGACATAATTTTGGTATCGTTTTCAGTGAAAAAAGAACGACAGCGCGTAATTGAAAATTCCTATCGTTGGCGGGGCGCGAAGCGGGATTACACGCAAATTGCATTAAAACCCTAAGCTGAAAGAAACGATGCGACACGTTAATATAGATTACCGGTAAACCGAAGGGCAAGGGAGCAGAACAATGAATTCAGCTTTGCAGGTTCCGCCGCCGGCTTTTGAGCGTTGCGTTTCACGGAGATCTCGCGTCCCAAAGGACTTCACCCACCCATTCCAACGAAAGAAAACGAAAAGATCTTTCAAGGATTATGAGGGTAGGTACTTCAGGGTAGGTACCGCCTGCCGAAATAAGAGCGCTCTAAAGATATAAAACCTGATTTAAGGGAGGAAAAAGACAATTTTTATTCCGCTGCAGCTGGTGGAAGCCCACCGGACTTCACTTCGTACAATTCCGAGTGACAGATATTTCCTTCTGAATGAAAATAAAAGCGGCAAAAATCGGTCTTGGTCCAATTAGTGACACAGCGGAAACGAGAAAGGGACCGGGAGCACCAGCACCCCATAAAGGGGTTATGACGCCCAGGATTCGTTAATATAACAACGATTAAAGCTTGGTTTACGTCCTTCGAACACCATTGACACCAGAAGGCATTTCCCAAATAGCGTCTCCAAACGAGTGATCGTCAAGAAAGTGTAATATTGGCTTCATTATCATTCGCAGATTTATTGTATCTTCGAAATTGCAAAGTAATACACACAAATATTTTCGTGAATCAAACTTAAAGAGTATCGTATTTCCTGACTGAGGTTCAGAGAAAGTGGATTTCAGATAAGAAAAACTATTTTTATCTCAGTAAGTAGGTAGTAAATTCAAGGTGGATGAGAGTCACTCAGAAAATATTCAGTCGCATTTCCTAATGCCATTAATTTCAACGCCAGTTGATCAACATTAGCTCGTAGGCTTCCGCGGATGTAGTGTAGACTGTTTCTTTTTTCGGGATTCATTCCGCGATGTTTAAAATTAAAAAAAACAATATTTTGCTGGTTAAGTTAACCTGATGAAGCTGGCAGGAGACCAGCGAAATATTGTTTTTTGCAATTTTAAACATCGCGGAATGAATCCCAAAAAAAGAAACAGTCACCAGTTGATCAAGTTTATTTTAATTGTCATGTATCTAATGAATAACCAATGGAACATTCCATTCCCACCGACTGATAATACAAAATATTACAAGTGAAATTCCATTTTATGTATAATATGTAGTATATAATTTCTTTCACCAAAACTACAAAATGTCATGAACTCAATCTCAACGAAAATAACACTATCCATTAACCATAAATCTTAGGCTACGGTGAAATTAGTATTGAAAGATAAAACATTGGCATGCATTGGTAGCATTTTTACGCACAATCTCTGGGCGATTTAATCATCAAATAGTAAAAAAAGCATTTGACACATCATCTGTGCAGGGAAATGTATTTAAACACAATTTATCACACAAAGACACAGGGAGAAGATACCATGAAAATACGTAAAAAGATAACAATCAAAATATAAACCTCGGATTCAATATTAGGTAATACCTTAAGTTATTGGATTTTATGAATTATTTCTTATACCGCAACCGTAGAACGGAATACGGTAGAATGGCAGTAAGAATAATCGGGAATGTTGGAAACTCTTCCATTGATTATGTTTATGCTTTCATAAATCGTGCCGCATGGTAGCAAGAGAGTAATACACTGATGCAAAGAAATTCATTCTTTTAATGGCAGGTAAAACTATAAAAATAACAGATTGAAAGCTACTAATCCGGCACGCATGAGCTATTAAACGGAGATAAAAACAAATGTGGTTGGAAACCTCGGCTAGGATGAGATAAGTACCTACAGATGATTTCGGCGTTGCTAGGTGATATGCTCAATCCTAAGTAATTGCACTGTACTATTGAAATGTACACTGTGATAGGAAAAAACACAGAAATGAAAGCGATTTAGAATGATTGCGGCCATTAGTGGCAGGGAAACAGGGATAAACTTGCTCCCGTCTAGATTCCAATAAAGCCACTTCAATTTTCAATGCCTGCGCTAGGATTACAATGAAATGGCTTATCAGCGGTTGCCGAACGATTTGGAAGCTCATTACTGTGAATCCCAACTCCATGCCTGAAGTACCCTAAGCGGAAGGGTGGAGAAGAAATTGAAAATATTTCCCACGAGAAAAATCAAGCCCGAATGATTTCTTTAAGGTGGTTCCACCGTAAAATGACTTAAATGTCATTTTATTCATATTCTGTCTAATTGTAGAAAAAGTTGTCCTCTATCTGATATGAACAACAAAATAACATCTTTACACGCTATTTTATTCTATAATTGAACTTGAAATTACATGGTGTTCAATGGGGGAATGAGAGAAACACGGGGAAAACTAGTATTTTTCCACAAAATACAAATGCCATTTTCGCGTAAAACTATTTATAAGAAGGAAATAGTTCAGAGAAATTGAATAAAAATAAAATATAGGCATCTTACCACCTTATTTTTTTAGTTATGGAAGAATTAATGCCGTAATTGAAGTCAAAATGCGGCAATTCGTAGGAAATGGCGCTGCAGTCGGCTCCTATGTTTGGAACAAAGTGCTCATTTAAAATACATTCGTGGAATAATCTATCATATTTTGTTTCTTACTTTTGGGTTTCTTAGGTAACGCATTGCATGAGTGAAAGCAGGACTTTTTTAAACAAAATATCAAAATTGTGGAATTTAGTATTTGTTTTGACTCACACAGTCGCGGTGGAACCTCCTTAAGCATTGGGGTTAGCTGAACATTTATTCAATAGGTGGTGTATGAAAAAATAAGAATAAACAACAATATTTCTACCCTGAATCCATCTATTACACAATTGACGCAATTTATCTATTACATGGTCCACTTAGCTGTCCCAACTATAACTATGATGTTCATAAACATTTCGCCCGAATATAAAAATAGATATTGAGCCGTCAATTTTGAAAGGTTTTGAGCTTAAACGGCAATTTTGAAAGAGTCCTTTGGGGTTACCTAGTGAGAGACACTGAAGACAGGAAAGCTATAATCGCTCATCGTTTGGATAGTTTTCTTGGTGACAGCTGTCGTTGAAGTTTCTTTCACTGTGTGTATAGTGCTAGGCCAAAAAACCCAGTTTTGCGCCACCCCGCCATTCTGTACGCATATTTGCTACATTCATGTTTTTTTCGTTGGGATGTTATTAAAATGAAAAAACTCGCAACCTACTACGTTTCGCGACACAGATCGGCTGTTGCAGAGCACAGCATCACGATGGAACATTCCATCCAGTTTGAGAAAGCCGAAGTGATTGCCCGTTCTTCTGGCTATTGGGACCATTTTTTCGATGAATATCTGAAACTAATACCAATTTTATTTTATTAAATTAATCAACCCGGGTTTCAGTGAATAATCACCATATCATCAGGCATTAATTGAGATCTGTTTATCCTATTGTTTCCGTAGTTACGTAACGGAAGGGGAGAAGAAGTTTGAAACGGAGGCCAGAATAGGGGAAAAGGAAGGGTATAAACGTACTCGTTAATGAGGGTGTTGTCGTGGTTATTCAAAATTTTTAAAAAATTCCAACTGCTCTCTTGAATCTAATTCATAAGCAGTCGTTGCATAATTTTAGGATATTCATTGTAAAATCACTCCCGTGGCTGCTACATATACATAAGTGTTTAGCAAAATTACTTTTATCCTCTTTGATGTTTTTGTAAGCACTTAAATGTTCTTTTCTCCTGACACAGAAGCTTCTACCTGTCTGCCCCACGTAGACACCATTGCAATCGCTGCATTTCAATGAATATACTCCACATCGGTCTAATTGCTCTATCGGATGATGGTGATTATTCACTGAAACCATTCCCATCACATTTAACTTGCAAACATAGTACGCAAGCATCACCCAAGCCTACGAACTTATTTGTCAAGAGAGTTGTCAGCAGGTCATCAGGTTTTGCGTTGAATTACGCGTAGGAATAAAAACAACAATAACATTAATACTAAAAATAGATGATTCCAATGTTTTCTATCAACCCGTTGACGGTATAAGAGCTAGCTGGCCTATATTCCCAGAAAGCACATGGTTTGCATGAACGTTGAGGTAGCAGGTATGCTGTACCCAAAGCGAATTTCCCCATCCCGGAATCGAAGCGAGCTTTGCAGAAAATTTCAACGAGTATAGATTAACACAATGCTCAGACAAGGCTTCAACAATATTACAATGTCATTGATAATACCCTGATAAGTACTTAGGATAAACGTCACTAAGTTCGTGTGACATCCTTAAGTACGATGATGACTTCATACATGAACTGTAAAAAAAAGATTATTATAGGTTTAAAATTGATAAAATGGGTGGAAAAGATAAGAGATGGAATATATGTAGAATAATAGGTCGACAGGGAACATAATAAGTTCTAAATTATTAATCTCTTCTTGCAAGGCTAAGGTGCTGGTGGTAGTGGTATAAGAAATATGCGAATAGTTGAAAGAAGGAATAACGAACGATATCAGAGGAGATACAAGCAGTAGAGGAAAATGAGAGGACGATGATCACGGAAAATATAAACGGTCATGAGATTCAGATACACGGAGATAAGAAATGTCTCCATCTGATTTGCCGAAAGGAGCTAACATATTTTTCTAGTCCAAATTCTACAAGGTTGATATTTTCTCATAACTTTTAAGGTAAAACTTCAGCACTCCAGAGCAGTGGTTGATGGATAATCTCTGTCATTTAGCAAATTAAAAAATACTAATCACTGAAACAAATCTAGATTGCAACAAAATTAGGGCCCGACACCCATGCATCCCAAGCTCATAAAACAAAAAAAATAAATCTTCCTAGCGACTTTGGCTTCATTGTGAGCGCTGAGGAATAAGGACATTTTGGAAAACAATATGGTACATGATTTTATACGTAAAAACCATTGCTAGTCCAGCAAATTCAACCTCATGGATTACTAAAATGATAGTTAAAGAATCTCAGATCTGACAACACATTGAATTAGACATCTATGTCTAATTCCATGTGTTATAGGAACAAAATATTTTAGTACTTATAATATTACAGCTATGTCCTTCTATAAAACTAATTAGATAAAGTTCTTTCGGTTCCGTCACAATGAAGTTTTCAATTATTGAGTTTTTCCCAATGATCATGAGCAAGGCCAGCCACTAAACATTTACCTAATTGTGGTAATCTTTGAATAGCTGTAAAAAAAATTTCTCTTTCATAAGCGATTTTTTTGGTGTATTAGCGAATTTCCGAGACAGATACCGCAGCAAAATTTTACTGGAAATATTTATAGAGAATATATATAGAGGATATATATAGAGACAGAGAAAATATTAACTTAATAAAAACCAGAAGTCCATCAAATCTTCAGTAGTAGAGATCGCTGGGATACATTCAACGTCCCTTAGATGGCTAACCGCAAAAGAAGTAAACGTACTCATCATTACCGAGTTATTTTAACATTTTCTTAATTTATTGGTTAGTGACATGACTATCAAAGGGCGCAACCAGGGAAAGCTCTTCGGGGGGCTAGTATTTGTTCCCCTCCCCTTGGTGACTCTAACCAGCGATGATCGCCAGTTTTTCCTGGAAAAACGTACCTTTAACAATGACTTTACCTACAACACTTCAAAACCGATTACGTGCGCTTGATTTGCACTTGTCAAAAGGTTAATGCATAGGATATTAAAATTGAGCTATTTCCCAATCGTTGCCCTGCCCTGGATACGCCTTTGCTATCCCAAACATGTGTAATGAATCAATGCTAAAGGAAATTACTATAAATAAATGTCCGCCATGGAAATCATTCCCGCTTACCTTTTGGCTTAGTGGCCTCGAACGGATTCACCAATGGGAGTGGATGACGTGTTGTCGGCGTAATCCAATCGAGTCTTCACGAGCGATTAATCCGAAAAAAAGACGAGATGAGCACCAAGAGACACAAAACTCATATACTCTTCCACGAAGACTGTCGTTTCTTCTTTTACTATCACACAGCCTCTTCATAAAGTTGAGAACATCAAATTTGAAGGAATCCACTCGCAATGACGGACAAAAAAATATAACACGTAATCACCCACAGGTTATTATCACCACAGGCACTCGTCGCTCACTTTCACCATACAGAATTCATGAAATTATATTCAGGGTTTCGATGAATCAAACTGAGCAGGGCACAATGGCATTATAATCCTGAAGTAATCGATCCTGTCCTCACAATGTTGAAGGGAGACTAAATCAAATTCAGAAGATGATTGAAGGATATTTAAAACAATTCTTCCACAATGTGTCTCGATCTTGAAGGACAATGGGTATGAACTAAGAGAAGGGAACTTCGTAACTTTCTACAGGGATATTTCGAGGGTGATATGTTTCCCGACAGCCGGTGTACTAAATGGAACCATGTAGGATGGAGTGGAAAATCACTCGAAGGGAAAGGGTCTTTGGTACTTTTTGGTTGTTTTTTTTCCTGATATCCTCGGAGCTCTCTTTTATGTCATTGCGCAGAGTGAGTGGATGAAAGTGAGCCGGGACTCACATTCCGTGAAATTCCACGCATCGAAATGGAAAGCTACGGAAGTCATTTGTTAAAAACTGAAATACTTTCGAGAGGCTCGAAGCGGACCTCTCTCGTCCTTTCCCACCACCACCTTCTCTTTTTATCAATTTCCTCAAAAACAGTTATCTAAACATAATGTATCAGTCATTCACCCCAAGCCATCTTAGTCCTTTTCTCTAAAATATAAAACTAGTTCCTCCTATTCAACCAACTCTTAATCTGTACAAAGAAAGTTCACTTAAGGTCTTCTAGTAAATTGCCAAAATATTTAGGCTGATTCCTAAGCATTCCTAAAATGCAGTGGCTTGGAATATAAGAGGCCCAAAACTTACCATCAATGGGTTCAGTTCTAATTAGTGGACAAGGGTTCTAGCATTGGCTATATAACAGCATGAAAAAATTAACGGAGCCTGAACTGAACAGCAGCAGCCTAAATTTTACCATCAGAACACAGATACCGCCCGCAATCTTGTCAGTAGGGAATTTCTAATGAAGAGTATTTGCAGAAAGTAAGAGGTGAGCGATTCAAGCCCTCAATCTTGGCACATGGGGGCACAAAAAAATGTGAAATGGAGACCAACGCGGAAAAATGATGAATTAACCCAATAGCCGAGGAACGCACGATTCACAACGCCAAATGTTTCAAAAAAATATTGATGACAGTTCGTATTGATTGTTGAACCACTCGCAATGTAAACGTATTTGAGATACCCTTGGAACAACCACTTCACTTTCCGTCGTATAACTTCGGAAATATTCAAGCACAGAAAAACTTGCAGAAATCCCAATAGTTGGACGGTCAAATCGACGAGCAAAGCAGGAAAATAGATGGAGGTTGTCACAGAATAGAACGACTAAACATCACTCGTCTCTTCTGACACACGCTTAAGTTCCGCACCCGACTATACGACTGCACAACACACCCCGGCACACACACAAAGTGGGAAAAAAAACAAACGAAGAGCACGTGGCAAACGATTGAAAAGGGATGAAAAGCGAATGCGCATTCAGTTCAACCACGAGACACAGCGTCCACCAAAATGAACGCAAAAACACAATCGCGAATCTTCTCACAAGTGAGGGTTCACTGCAAATCAACGCCTGAGAATTTCGAGGTACATTTCCACAAATGTCTTTGGATTTACGAGATCACGACGACGTCCATGATTTAATTCCTTATCTTGCAGACAACGAGGGAAGAGACTCGTGTTGACCCGGGAGCTTTCTTCGTTCGATCACTGCCGTATTACCGCGCATGGAACGCCAAGAGTCAAAACGAGAGGGCCGGGCGCCTCCTCTTACCGACGCAGACACAGAAGGGCGTAGCGTCCAACCTTCACCGGACGAAGGCTGGGATTCGACTGAGGTAGGGGCGGCGGGGACCCGAAGCGAGCGTAGCGTACTCGCTTGTTGCTGCGAAGGGAGGGGTAGCAGCTGATAGGGAGCGGAGGGGAAGCTGGGAGGGGTCGCCTGCAGAGACGACACCCGTGCCGGGCGCATAGGTGGGGAAATAATAGACGTAGGAAACGATAGAATGGGGCCTGGGGGGAGGGGTGGATGAAAGGAAAGTGTTTTTAAATAAGTAATTGGGGATTGTGGGTGATTCGGGAGGTGGAAGATCACGGTCAAAAACTGCAGCGTTCCGTCCTATGACCCGCAAGAGTGTTCGATAGGGGGTGTTCTAGGACAGCAGCCAAGGAAAGTGAAGGGATAGGATAAAGGTAATTGGGCAGGAAAATCGACGGATAGTGAGCCCAAGGTGATAGATAGGCCCATGAATATAGATACATATGGACCTAAATCTTCGGCACCACTGTACAGGGAAAGGTGTTGCCTATCTTTCCGCAAAAGATAGGTCGCGCTGCAGACGGCATGGTTCCGCTTGTGTGTGCCAAAAATGGCCGGTGTTAATAGGGAGGCCAATTCCGGTACCATTGTTTCCGGTATCTCCATTTGAATCACGGCCTTCCCATATTAGAACCACCTACTCTAGAGTGGCGGCGCTACAATGTGCTTGGTCCTGATTTTTCGGTGCATGCGGAATGTTTTGCAACACCCACTGGGGGGCAAGTTTAGGATCCATAGGCCATAGAGGCGTATCGCCCTGTTCTGACGTTATTAAGTCTTCAAAATCAATTCTGAAGATTCAGGCGATATGGTGTGGAATTTCTACATGATACGGTTGAAGAGTTAAAAGCAATTTCCCACAGATAAAAGTTTAAAAAAAGTCTAGTGATAGCAGCATTACTAGGTAATAAAGTCTTTTTTTTTTAACTTTCATTCGTGGGAAATTTCTTTTAACTCTTCAACCATATCTTTAAAAATCAGTCTGACGATGGGGTACATGGAAGGAACCCGTGGCGTAACATTTACAGGGTGATCCATTCCGACACTTTTACTTCGTATTTAATTCATTCAAGTATTCCACCAGCTGATTGGTAGGTTCTTGGACAGCTTCATTCTGCATCCCAACCTCATAGACATTGTCTCGCTTTCCCTCCTAAGGATGTCCCGCCATTAGATCCCTCTTCAATTCTTCATATCTTCTACCTCCTCTTATTTCGTCCAGAATTCCTATCCTCTTCCTTCCACGCTTCCCCAGTGTTCTCCCCTCTATCACTCTCTTCAACATGCCCTCTCCTCTCAAAACCTCCTCCAATCCATCTCTTCTGCCTTCTCCGAACCTCTGCCACAAGCTTCCTCTCCTCTCCAACCATATCCAATACCTCCTCGTTCGTCTTTCTCGCCATCCAGCTCACCCTATCCATCCTTCTCCAAACCCACTTCTCAAACGTCTCAAGTCTACGCAAATCCTCCCTTCGCAATGACCAAGTTTCCGACCCATATAGCACCACGCTCCATATTAAAGTTTTCACCAGTCTCTTCTTTAAGTCTCTTCTCAGGCCCTCCCTCATCAATTCCCTTCTCTTTGAAAATGGTTCTTTAGCGAGCGCAGTTCTGCATCTGATGTCCTTACCACTAAACCCATTCTCCTCCGAAATACTACCCAGATACGTAAACTGCTCGACCTGTATTTAATAAGGCAAATAAAATGAATGAGGTCTCGATCGATAGGATACACAACCATGCTGCGAGAAAAACCTCTAGTCAGTGCAAGCCCGAAGCAATGGTGGGGGCGCCATTTGGGCGAGGGTAAATGTTTTGGCTCCGTACATCACGTAAATATAACGTTCTAAGGCGATGATTTTTGTTTAAAATACTCATAAAAATAATTCCATGTTGAGAAAAACCACAAGACTATGCCACAGTGTGTGAAACGCGCCTCGTGCCAGCGAAATAAAGTTTGTGGACATTACAAGGTTGGTTTTTCTCAACATGAGTATCCACCATTTCCACGATGTCAGTCTTGATATCATCGGTTTTATTCGTATATATCTGTCCATTTAAGTCTGAAAATCACCTTTGTATACTTATTAATGGTCAAAATATCATTATATACTGTGAACTTTCAAAGAGAATTTCAAATGTCGGTCCATACTCACCGAAGAGCTTGGAGGAAATGCAATAGAACCTCAATCTCAGCAGAGAGGGCGTCTAATTAGCCGTCGATCAGCGCTACTATGTCAGACACGAAAACGGAAGAGACCACTTCCAGCAGGTCGGAAGATCGACATGGCGGGTATCGCAAACGACGTCGCAAGCACACCTCTCGCTAACACCTCGCTAATAGAAAAAAACCGATAATGACAACGTATTCACATTAAACTAAAGTCTACCTCCCGGACATAGTCGTACTAAACTTCTTACTGTAGATGACAGGCAATAGGTTATAGTGAAACCCTGCACAAAATTTTTTTCTACTGTACATAGTTATTTTGTAAACTCTTGATAAAAAAAGTGTTTTTCAGAAGAATACAGAAAATTTTCAATTTTTCCTTAATTCTATAACACGGTTGATTTTATCGAAACAGTGTAAATTACAAAATTTGTACCATAGATTTCGAGCTTTGGTTTAAAATAAATAATAATGAAATCGCATGAATAGTTTCAGAGACATAGTTGGTGTTTTTTAAACTCAGCATCCGCCATCTTTGATTGGCCGCCATTTCTATTAGCTACCACTTTAAGATGCCAATCATGGTTTTTTGACATCCTAAAAAATCTGTCCAACTACGGTGAAAAAGAAAACTAATAACCTCAAATCATACTATTTCCTAAAATTTGGCTATCTGGCCCGTGGACTACTTGTTGTCACTAAAGACTGGCACAAATAAGTTATAAATAAATGAAAGCGGACGTAGGCAGAAAAACGCATTATTGGAGAATATTTTAGAGATATCCTTTAACCCGAGACAACAAAGAAGATAAACAGCCTTACTAATTAATACTTCTAAGTGACTTGAGGATTTGAAAGGTTTCCAGTGCCGCAATCATCGAATACCGTGACATAAATTTAATTTGCTGTGAACGGAGAAGCATGAAGATGTTTATCATATGAGTTAAAAAACTATAAAAAGGAAATCGTTTGATGGACAAAATATTTAAGGCACATAACGGGCTCTTCCCTTGGACTGCATCCTTGTCGTGGTGGAAGGGCTTGCGTGCTCCGATGACCCCTAGAGCTGCACTGGCGGGAGCAATGCTCCTTCGTAATGACCCATGCCAGATTGGTCGAAGGTTAGGAGACAGACGAATGGTAGTCCGCGCAGCGTCTGTACCTCAGTGAGGCGGCTGCAAAAGGCGTCTGACCCCCGTGGGGCGGCCTCTGAAGTGATGGTGTCACGTAAAAAACACTATTGGGATAGGCCACGGAATACTAGATAGCGAAAGTACACAAGTATCCTAGATAGCGAAATCGAAAGAGCTCTACGAGACATGAAAAGGAATAAGCCGGTGGGAATAGATGGCATACCTGCAGAGTTTTTAATGAGCATGGGGAAGAACGGAAGAGGAAAACATTTAGCGCTTATTCGTTGGATTTATGAGGATGGAGTCTGGCCGGAAAATTTCGCGAAGACTGTACTAATTCCTACACCAAAGAAGAGTAAGGCAAAAACGCGCGAAGACTATAGGACAATAAGTTAATATATCCCACGCGGCCAAATTATCTCTGAGAATTATAAACAGAAGGCTAGAAAAACCAAAACAAAAAAATAATACAAAAAGAAAAATAACAAAAAAAATAAAAACCAATAAATCCACTACGGCAACAAAAAAATCCAAAAACTTGAATATTTAATAATGTTGAATTCAATTGTCAAAAAAAAAGAAAAGGACGTTTTAGTTTTTAGTTAAACTAATCTTGTGTTCAAAACAGAATTAATTTTCTTTTTCTTACAAACCATCACTACACTGCCGATAGACTCCCGTTATATTTTAAATGCATCTGCCCACCCACCGGTTGTGGAGAGTATCGCTCTCCGGTACGGTTCCCACACTCGCGCCTTCGACGCGGCGATAAATACGTGTCTTCGAAGAAGGCAAATGAATACCTGGGTGAGGACCAGTTCGGGTTTAGGAGAGGGACGGGAACGCGAGACGCTATAGTGGTGATGAGAACTCTAGTAGAAAGAAACCTAGAGTAGGGGCAGGATGTTTTTGCATGCTTCGTAGATTTCGAGAAGGCGTTTGATCGGGTGGAATAGATGAAATTAATGAGAGTGTTGAAGAAATTAGGGGTCGATTGGAGGGACAGGCGTCTGATTCGGAATTCGTATATGAACCAGACGGCGCCGGTTAGGGTAGCCAATGGAGAATCGGGATGGGCCACGATAGGACGGGGAGTGTGGCAGGGGTGCCCACTATCGTTGCTGCTTTTTAACGCGTATTCAGAAGAAATGGTAAGGGAGGCATGGGGGGAGGAGGAGGTAGGAATAAAGGTAGGAGGGGAGCTGATAAAATCAGTGATATTTGCAGATGATCAAGCATTGGTCAGTCTGCCAAGGGGTTAAAGTCAATGTGAATGCGTTAGAGGTGCAGTGCGAAAAGTATGGGATGAAGAACAACAACAAGAAAACGAAAGTAATGAGATTTTCTAGAAGTAAGAAGGCGGGGCTGAATATAAGGGTGGGAGGACAGAAGATAGAGCAGGTCGAGCAGTTTACGTATCTGGGTAGTATTTTGGAGGAGAATGGGTTTAGTCGTAAGGACATCAGATGCAGAATTGCGCTCGCTAAAGAAGCATTTGCGAAGAGAAGGGAATTGATGAGGGGGGGGGGGTCTGAGAAGAGACGTAAAGAAAAGGCTGGTGACAACTTGGATATGGAGCGTGGCGCTATATGGGTCGGAAAATTGGTCATTGCGAAGGGAGGATGTGCGTAGACTAGAGGCGTTTGAGATGTGGGTTTGGAGAAGGATGGAGAAGGTGAGCTGGGTGGCGAGGAAGACGAACGAGGAGGTATTGGATATGGTCGGAGAGGAGAGGAAGGTTGTGGCAGAGGTTCGGAGAAGGCAGAAGAGGTGAATGGAGGAGGTTTTGAGAGGAGAGGGCATGTTGAAGAGAGTGATAGAGGGGAGAACACTGGGGAAGCGTGGAAGGAAGAGGATAGGAATTCTGGACGAAATAAGTGGAGGTAGAAGATATGAAAATTGAAGAGGGATCTAATAGCGTGAGACAATGTCTATGAGGTTGGGATGCAGAATGGAGCTGTCCAAGAACCTATCAATCAGCTGGTAGAATACTTAAATGAACATATAACGGAAGCGACACGTAAGCATCCGGTGGGAAATGATTAAACTACGGATATTATTGAATTTGAACCGCAGGAACCTTTGAAAGATAGTCCCGGAATCAGAAATCCTCTCTGAATTAACAAAAACTTGAATATCTAGCAAAAACATCGAAATCACGCTACAAAGTTATACTTTTAGATAAAGGATGTCATTCTTGCATTACTAATTCCCAGAATGAGGCATCACCATATTGCGCCATTGGGTATCCCAGAAAATGTTTATTTACCACTCATTAGCTCATAAAGTCAATAAAATAAATAAATGACAAACACAAGGATCTGAAATACGGCTTTGAGTTCCCGTCTCGGGCTTTTGATTTTCCGTATTAGCTAAGAGTTTCATAAATGATGAAAATTCCCCCTTGTACAACTGTACTCATAATGGACATCTTTTTCGCCGGTAAAGCTCTTTGATGTGGATGGAGGAGAAGTCAATAATTTGTGTATACATGAATAGACGGTAACAGAAGCAAAAGCGGAATTTAGAGGAGACAAAAAGAAGAATCGGCCCCAAGTGATTCCAACTGCTTCAATGTTTCTTCAGAATAATAATTAAACTGTAAATTCGCCAATGCACATAAACATAGAAATTACTGAGGCTCAACAATACATATAGATAGAAAAAGAAAAACTTTTAAAACAGGACAGATTCCTTCATGTCTGTTTGTGAATTTACCAACATACATACAGATGGATGAAAGTTGACCACAATGGCTTCAGGCTTTGCTAATAGTTAAATAATAGCAATAGTTTTTCCATCACAGCCTTCAATCTCGCACAACCATCATCACACCTATTCAAATTGTGTGTTTGACATGGGATTGCTCACAGGTTACATTTGCCTCTTTCATTTCTTCTGCAATGGATTATATAAGCATATATTGATAAAGGTTCTTTGATTGAATTATTTACCAGAAGATGTTTGAACCGAAGCTCACGCTAATTCATTAAACACAACTGCAATAGGAGGCACCAAACAGAGGTCTTTGAAAATATTAATATCTAGAGTCAATGTTATTAGTTATACGGATGATTTATTCAGACAATGTTACCTCGGTTATCGTCTATTTCTGTAGTGGAGGGAATAAAATTAAGACAACGACATAAATGGTACCAGCACACCTGATCTTTGGCATCCTTCTTAGCTGTCGAGAAAAAATTTGCTTGCCCCTTATTCATTACGTGCGTGGGCCTGCTATAGAGAATAAAATTTATTTTCGTATACGTTTAATACTAGTTACGAGAGCTTCGATAATATTGACCTCTAATCTACAGTGATTTAATTTGTACCACGAATTGATACATCAGCTCTCATGAATATAAATATGCGTCTTATTCTTGTGTTGCTTTTTTATATACACCAACATATTTCAGAAATGTCCAATGATTCTCAACGGGAGAAGTAAAAGTAACAAATAATATGGTAGTTCTTATCACACAGAAGAGATCCTGACGTCTCATATTTCAACCAGTTTTATTTTAAAAGGAAATTGCACGTTTTGTGTCTTAATGACTTATGCTGTTTAGCTATTTTACTGAGATTGTTTATATCTTTTAAACAGAAAAACAAAAAAAAATATTCCAGTTTCATGAGGGATGTGGGAAAGATATTTTCCCGTAAGTGAGTAAGAGCGAGATGTTTTTAAATTAACAATAGTGACCATATTCGAATTTTTATTTGAAATAAGTATCGTGTATCTACGCTTAAATTTCCAAGATAAACGGTTCATTACTTCATTCATTCTGACACTAAATAGAAAGCAGTGACTTGGTGACTTAAAGCACATTGGAACCCCAACCATCGCTCTTGAGCTCAAGGACTGCATTAAGTTTTAATATTATACATACGTAGGTGTCTAACAGTCTGCAAAATTGTGCGTAGGAAGCAATACCTATATTACGCATGCCGATGGGTCCTAATTATGAGAATCAATGTGACGCGAAAAAAAAGATACTACGGAAAAGTCATGAAGCGCACATGGAGAGGTTGTGGTACAAAATACCCCAAATGAAATCTTAGTGACATTTGCTAATATTGATCAGTTAATTTAATGTAAGCCGTAACTAAAAAATCTAATTTTTATGAAAAAACGGAACGTAATCTTATGCATGGGAGCGTGGTGGCCTAGTGGGTAGAGCGCTTGGCTACTGATCGAAGGGTCCCGGGTTCAAATCCGGTTGAAGCCTTTGGACGCCCTCGAACAAAAAATCCTCGGAGTGCGAGGTGGCCCAGGGCAAGGAACTGACCCCCCTACCCTGAATGTGTGAAATTCACACGCCTGTGGCTTAGTCCGGGGTGATCTCTACCCTCTACTATCCAAACCAACCTTCGGGTTGTATCACTCTGAGTGAGTGAGTGAGAATCGTATGCAAGTATTAAATACTCCGTATTTTCTGCCATCCGATTGTGAAAATTTCAGTCCTCTATCATGAGTGAAAGTAATAAAAAAACCAACCACTGCACATATCCCAGTGACTTTCCTAAGGGAGTAAAATCTAGGGGCTTGTTCAGGGGCATTTGGGGCCCTGAGGAAATTTTAATATAGCCTACGTTCGTCCAAGTGCACTCAATTACATAAAAGTACTTTATACACTTTTCCTCACTACTGCTAATGCATGATTATTTACGCATGTTTAAAAATACATGCAATAGCTTTGCTTCCTATACATCTCCTAACTACTGACTTGACGAAATTTGACCTGCGGTGTGGGTGAATAAGAAAGCCGTACGGAGAATGCAAAATAACTCTAACATAGGAAAAGGATAAATTACTTTGCACTATTCCACTGGATAAATTGGATTTATTGAGTCGACATGTTTCACTGCACTGCATCATCATCAGGACTGAATTTTCTGGAGTCCTGAACTGAAGTCCTGATGTCCTGAACTGAAGTCCTGATGATGCTGCAGTGCAGTGGAACATGTCGACTCCATAAATCCAATTTCTTCAGTGGAATAGTGCAAAGTAGTTTATCCTTTTCCCACAAAGGAATTTCACAAAGTATAGGCCGTCACCAATAACTTCAACTCTTAACATAACTCGTTCAGACCCTCGGCGTTTTCCAGACTCCTTGCAGGATGAAACCGACATTTTTGTTACGCCTACATGCATGAAAATGTCCTACCTGTCAAACCTGCTTTCATTTTGCCTCGCTCCTTCGCGAGTCACATCCCATACAAAATCCTCTCCCTCTCTCCCTCTCATCCACGGAAGAAATTCGACGAGGATACAAGCACTAAGACTGGCGGATAAGCAAATTGTTCTCGATTTGATTTATTATTCCCGGCTCAACCGCTGCGACTACTTCGGATGTTGATCGATGGCATCCAGAGATTTGTCTAAGCCCCCCCAACAGCCAGACTCCCCTCAGGGTTCATCTCAAACCCCCTTTCTCTCCCCCTTTCCGACCCCAACTTCTTCGTACCCTCCCCCGCATCTCCCTCAGGGATAAAATCAGATCTTCGGATTTGTAAACCCTGAGTCAGCAGAGAGAGAGAGAGAGAACGCTCCAACCCATTGAAAGTTCACATATAATAAGTTCGCATTTTAAATTTAAGGATTAGAGCAGCAGTATCCACGCAACCACATGAGATTACTCTTCTATGATCAACTTACTTCATCCACTACCACCCAGTTGAGATATTTTTAATTCCGCGGATGATATTAAAAGTAGGACTGAAGGGAATAATCAGGAAGGAAGAGATATACATGTCATCATGGTAGCATTAATAAATGAATAGAATAGTTTGAGCTCTACGGCTTTAAAAAAGTGTTGAAGCTAAGTATTAGGGTCATGGGTCCCTGGAGTGAAATATATTTCTCTGTAAATCTGTTGAGTTCCGGTGCTTAATAGCGTGTATCTTTTCCCACTTTCCCAAAAAAACTCCGACGAGATAATACTGGTAGGTAAAGTTGGTGGTTTCCGGTGCGACTCTATGGAACTTACTATTCATTTAAAGTTACACTTTATTTTTTCCACATTTAATTTTAATTTTCACGACCATGGTTTCGACGGTTAACGTCATTGCCGTATGACGTTAACCGTCAAAACCGTGACCGTGGAAATTAAAATTTCATTTGGAAAAGACAAAGTTAAACTTTTTTATTCAAAATACTGGTAGGTAGTTTTCTTGTTTCTTAAGTTGGCCGTGAATCGGAATTTAATACCCACAATCAATCATAGGGTGTGTGCTCTATTGATTATAATCATTATCTACCGGGTTGGATTATTAACCAACGTTTCAATTGCTGACTCATACATCGTCATCGGGTATATGCCTGACAGAATGAGAAAATTTACGTTAATGGATGTGGGTCATTCCACGCCACTTCAGACAGGAGTTGACCCTTGACCTCTCAGATTTTGATGAAAATTGGTGAAATTCTTTGCCTCACCATATAAAAAATATAATTTAAAGCGTTTTTGGAAAATCGAAAAAACAGATGAATAACGGACATTTTACAAAATGGCTGTTTTCGATGTCACGAAATATTCGTTATCGTATATCACGGGGAAGAAACTAGGTAAAAATCACTTGATGGCTCATTTCCAATTAAAATTCTTTGAAAAATCTCAAACTGGCGTAAAATAGCGATAAAATGATAATTTGTTTAAATAATTCAATGTTAAACAATTAAAAGTTTAAACTTTTGAAGTTTTTCATATTTAATTTTTCTCATTTTTTCAACTATGGTACCTTGTAATGTTATGAATGTTATATAAATATTTTGAGAGTGTATTTTTCCATTTAAGAGAGAAAAACATTTTTTAATTTTCCCCTGCAACGACCATTTGATGTAAACTTACGAAGATAACTCCACATATGCCTAGTTTTTATCACTTATCTATCAAATTCATACTTCCCCGAGACAGAACAATGGCAGATGAACTTAGATTTAAAAAATATATGGCTAAAATTTGACACCAAAAATTTCTAAAGGTATACATGTATATCGTTTGGAGTCAATTTTTGATGGAGTTGTTTGTCACGCGTCATTCGAATGATACTGGTGACTGGTATCCACGTGTTGCTTACATTGATGTATTTTTGTTCAATTTTTGCGTGTTATATATCTAGCGTGTGAATAAATTCAACATAAATCCACACGCAGTTTTTCACCTGAGGTGCGATAACTTATTAGGGCCATTACAGTTGTTCTCAATCTAACTTTAATTGTATTGGCTTGCTTTTCTTTTGGCAGTGAGTGATAATGGTGGGCAGCAGTAAACCACTTACTGATCTACATGAAATATGACAGATAATTCTGCAGGGAAGAGAGATTCTTGTTTCCCAGCAAAACGAAAAGATGATGAGCTTGGATTAGTAGATGAATTCTACAACGTGATGGCAGTACCTACATTGTTGTATGGAATGTATATTACCATGGGAGCCAAGGAAAAGAGATTGGAGACAAAAGATGGAAAAAAAGATGATGAAAGCGGAATCAGAATATAATTTTTTATATTTGGTTCTAAATTAGAGACACACCTAGCATTCATCGACTACGATGACAATTTATATCGTGTGGATAGAGAAAAACTTTGGTCTACGATGCGCAGGAGATGACACCCCGGTAACTTGGTAAAAACTACACAACATATGTATAAGCATACCAAAATTATAATCGACACTGGCATTGGCAAAAATGATTCAAGAAATTAAAACCTACCAAGGATTAAGACAAGTATCTCCTTTATCTCCCAGACATTTCAATGTCCACATAGACGTTTTCGTGATAGAACGAAAGGAAAGTGCACCCCCTGGAATCCAAATAAGCCAAAATGACTTCCTTAGCACCATGCTGTTTGCCGATGACCAAGTTAATATCCAAGATAACGAAAAAAATACCAAGCAGTCCACAAACTGCACCTGTTAAATCTCAAATATAACTTAAAAACCTCCATACTAAAAACAAAAACCATAGCATTCCTGGAGATGTACCGAAAAGAACATACATTATTATTGAGGATAAAATACTGGAACAGGTATCACATTTTGAATGTCTTGACTGTAACATACCATATGAAGTAGATAAAGATACAAACAACAGAGTAAATAGCTATCAAAGATTATGCGGTTCCTCTGAAAGAAAAAAAACACGAAGGAAAACAGGTTAAATTCTACAACGTGATGGCAGTACCTACATTGTTGTATGGAATGTATATTACCATGGGAGCCAAGGGAAAGAGATTGGAGACAAATCGAAACATCAGAAATGAAGTTTATCAAATCCGTTAAAGATTACACAGAATTAGACCATGCAAGGAACTGTGACATAAGAAAAGAACTAAACTACGTACAGTGATAGACAGGGCAATACATTAAAAATAAAAGTGGTTGAACATGTCACACGTATGTCCCCAGAGAGAATTCCAAAGAAGGCAATGGAATATATGCCCCTGGGTTGAAGAAGTGTTGGAAGACCAAGGATACGTCGAGGAGACCGGAACAGGCAGTAGTGCCTAATCCCGGAAAGATAGAAGAAGAAGATTATTTTGTTACAGCAAGGTTAGAGCAGAGAGAAATTTCTAAATTAAGGATAAGTATTTGAGTGAGTTCCATCGCAGGGTAAAACCCCCTACTGCGTGGATTCCAAGGTCACAATTTGAATGCGCCACGCTCCGGCGAACACCTGAATCGAAACAAGCCACGGAATGAGTGTTCTGTGCCCCCCCCCTGGGCACACCACGTCTTTGTCCCCCGTTATTACCATTCACATCTCTTCTCTCTTTCTGTCCCCTTGAACGTGCGTCTCGCCCCGCCCCACTGCCCCCCGCCCTGCCCCTTTGCCCCCTCTTCCCATACCCTCCTCCACTCCACCCCTTTCCATTCTCTCCCTGTGTTTCGCGCCCCGCTCCTCTTTTGTTCCCCTTCGCAATCATCGTCCCGCCCTCTTCCCGCACCCCTCGTCATTCTTCCTCCCCTTCGCCTCACACTCCCCGGGAATTCTCTCGCCTCACCCGCCTCATCTCCTCGGAAAGGAGCCTCACAGCTCGCCCACCACCACCTCGTCCCCTCCAGCCTCATCTCCATGCCTCCTCCTCTCACTCTCTGTGTCTTCTCCGGTCGAGAGAAAAAGAGACTCGTCGAGATTTTAAATACGCGCTTACTTCCAAGCATTCGGGAGAGTGAAAGCACTTTCTCTCCCACCCCCCCGGGGCGTCTCTCCCTTGCAACCCCCCCCCCCTTGGTCCCGTTTCACCTCGCGCACTATTCCTCCACACCGCCTTCATCCTTTTAGCTTTCATCTCCGCACTTTCCATTCCCCCAACATTCTCCCCTCTTCCGCTCCCCTACATTCTCTCCACATAACCATTCCCATCTCCACTCGTTCTCACCCTAATCCCAAGGGGAATGGACAAAGGCGACAATGTGGAGGGCGTCAAGCGAACCCTAGAGACTTTGTATCCCTTCTACTCTTCTTCTATCCCCACACGCACTCACAATAAGAGAAGAAAACACAAAGGCAGAAATGGAAGGAAAATGGGAGAAATAGTTCAGCCATTTCTTTTAAAGCTTAATCATCTTTCCTTTACCCTCAATGCACTGATGTGGTTCTTTTCTCTGGTGGCGTTCTTCTCAAGCGTTATAAATCCTTTCTATGTTCCAATTCAATTACACATTTGGATCGTTTACAGCAAATACAATATTTTCTTAACCAATACTATGGTTGAAGAATCTTCACTTTTTATATTTCTGTCTTTAAACTGTTGACTAGTCTTCTTTTTCCTCTAGATCTATTGTATTAAAGGTGAGAGTTTTATCTGATAATTTATATCATGCTTCTATTCCTGGTACTGTCAGTGCATTATTATTTTCAATTCTCAAATAATATATTCGAGAATGATTCCCATACTGAGCCAGTGGCGGATAAAGAAAAAACTCAAGGGGGGGGGGGCGCAAGTTATCGCGACGATTGTAGCTTTCAAACTGACTGCCTGGCAGCGACTCTGCTTCCCTTATATATGTAGCTCGGTTGTTTCGAGAACATTCGGTGCCAGAATGTTCGCTTCCAGACTTTTAAGGAGTGTGAACAAATACAAACAGTAGAATATTCGCGACTTCTCTCGAACAAATGCCAGACAGAATAACGTATCGAGATCACTAGAATGGCCGCGACCTTTCTCGTAGGTTAGATATCTATGTGCTAGACAGCAACATATAAAATACGATGACGCGGACGCGCGCGCGTGCTACATAAGGAAGTACAACTACTCGATAATTCTACTCGGAGTCGACTGACGAAAGACACGAACGAATAGCGTGCGGGCTGACTGGCGGGGGCGGCGCGGGCGGCCCCGCAAGGGGGGGGCGCGCGCCCCCCATATGTATCCACCACTGTACTGAGCATAGCCCTTAATTTACCACTGTTTCCTAAAAGCATTGCAAAGATACATACTGGTTTTCACTCCGCGTGTGTCCATCATACTGGAATGAAAGTTTCGCCGGCGTTGCAGTCGGCTTTTTCAGGCCACTGAAGAGTAGATGCTGAAATTACTCCGTCTTATATCCATCATACGTTAGGTGCGCTGAGGTTGGCTGTTGTCCTGCGCTTCTGAAAAGATTTTCGTTCCGCTCGCAGAACAAGCGTTTCCTAGTATTGGACAGCAAGTAAGACGTCTTCCCTGTTGAAGTCATTCGAAATATTTTTAATTTCTATGACTTTTCGTATTATCAGCGGGAAGAAGCAGTTTTCTTTCTCGATAAATCTTGCTTCTTCAATTGAATTTTTAATCACCAAAGAAAATATCTTCATTTAGACACACTAATTTGTACAGTAAGTCCTCGACTTACAAAAATCCGACTTACGAACTTACAAAGATACGAACATACATATCCTATCGAAAACTTCCAACGTGTGAAGAAATTTCAAATTTGGCGCCCCCGGATAAGTTATTTGGCCGTTGCAGCTGGCGGTGCGGCGTGCAGCAACTCGCGGATTGGTACTACTACCCCTCTTTGCCGTGACGAATTTTAACAATATTATCTCGATATATCAATTTGCAATGTTCATTATTTACTTGCCTCATAAATTTTTACGGATGATTCGGAAGTAAGACGAAAGCCGAGAGATGCCCTGCAAGTATAGATAAGTATATTTGGAGATATTGCTACTCTTGGCATTTCAATGGAAATCGACTTCCATGTGTCAAGCTGCCTTCGCATCAAATAGAGGCATTATTCCATTCACTCGTTCGTTTTGTGATGACAAAAAATGATTACTAACGGCAATACGAGGCTCAATTCAGCTTATCGTGACGAATGGTAAAATATCCTTTCCAGGGTATTTGGAAATTCCCTTACAGGCAGTCTTTCCATCCAGCTATCCCTCTCAATCACACAGCCGGAAACAATAAAGCTGTCAGATTTTAGGGTGATACCTCAGTCGGATCTGAACAATTGACGCGTCTACACCGGTTTTTCCGAGAAGACCCCTCAAGAAAAAAGTTCTTTGTTCCTTATTCCTGGGCGCGACGAAATTTATCTGCACTGGAATCATTCAGCGAGAAAGAGAAATGGGTAACCCGAGAGGTTCACTCCTTCACCTTATCTGTAATTATCTAACCTCGCCCAGTTTCGCTTTTACCCAGGTGGCTTGCACTAGTGGGGGACGGGTTGGGTCTTCTTTCAAGGGCCTCGGCAGCCAACACTAGCTTGATACGGCCGAAGCTTGAACGATACGAGGGAAGCCGTTATTTCGTTCGATTCAAAGTGTTAACTTACCCCGGTGAGGTTGATTTCGCACCTTCATGATTTTTCCACAACCTGAAATTAAGTTGCGTAGCGCTATAGAGAGCTTTGAAATACATCGTCACCTCAAAGGGATACATAACGTAGTACATACATCGGCGCATGAGAAGAGAGAATCGGAACTCTAATCTGTTTTTACTTCCTTTTATAGGAAGCATCATTCACTTACAATAAGTGGATACCACGCCAGGACATCCATTTTCAGACCGTTGACTTTTACTTCGTCATGGTGGCATGTTAATACATAAAGAAATTCTGTTTTCACCGTTTGGCACAGGAAGGATGTTGCTAGAAGTAATTTTATGGGGCGTTCACTTGATATCAACCACATCGGAGAAAAAATTAGTAAACTTGCCTAAAATCGATCATTTCGCGGAAATGTTACTGGGCTATGAGAAGTGATACAAAAATGAGCTTTGATATAAGTTGTGTAGTAAAAATGGAAAAGGATGTAAGTGCCAAAAAATAAAAAAATGACTTTTTCGGTGAAAATCGAAGTACAAGCACAGTACAAGCCAGGCGTAATAAGATAGACTAGGTAGTAAGTGTTAGAAAATTTTCCCTAGTTTGTAGAGCAGTCGGAAGATGTCAGCACCGTGCAAGAGCCGTGCGGATATAAGCGGAGAAGGATATAAGTCCACCCGCCATGATGTATGTTCCTTGTCTATTGCGCAGTTGCTGTTGACTAATGTTAAAACTCTATTTTCAGGTAGATTTATCATTGAGAAAGGAGCTGGAGGTTCAGAAAGTCAAGACTATGCCTAAAAGTCATCAAAATATCTTTTGTACTGATTATAATGTATCCTTGTAACACATTATAACATTGAATTTATGGTATACATTATAAAGCTTCTAAACAATACTGGACTTGCATCCTATTGTTAAAACTAACCCTTCACTTACATCATTTTTTAAAATAAAGCAAGGCACTTACATCCTTTTCCACAAAAAAACAGATGGCACCTATATCTTTATCCATCATTTTTTGGTTTCCACTTATATATTTAAAGAAAAAATTGAACTTTATGTTATTCCAATTGTTTTTCTATTTTTACAAATATATAACAACTTTTTTTAGTAAATATTCAACGTTTTAGACTTATTTTATTGAATACCGAAAATTTTAGTTTCTGGCACTTACAACCTATTCCATTTTTACTAAACAGTTCCAGATGCATCGTTTATCATTCAATGCGGATACTTCTCAAGTACGTAAGTTTAATACAACTTTACTGTAGTCGTGTACATAGAGCAAAGAGGATGTCCAGCGCTTTTTTCCGCAGGCCTTCGCGCCGAGCGGTTCCGGCAGTCCAGCGAACGGCTTCGCGTCCTTGACCTGCCTCTTCCTCTCCCCCTCGCCTCTTCCTCTCCCCACCACCTCTCTCTCCCCCACCCTCGCCTCGGCGCTCGTAGTTAGGGGGTCGGAGTAAAGTGATATTTTTTCTCAAGTCAGCATCACGTTTCATCAAAAGCCTCACATTTCATCAAAAGTATCACATTTCACTCATCGCTTTCCAACCCCCTAACTTCTCAGGTTGCATCCACTAGTTGGAGGGGGGGGGGGAGGGCGCCGCCCGCTGGGAGTCACTTGTCAGGAATGACAGCGAACTAAATATATCACTTGTCACTCATCGCTTTCCCTCGCCCTAACTTCTCGGGTGTCTTCCACTAGTTTGGGGCGGGGGGGGGGGCGTCCTTTCGGGAGCCTCAGCAGCCAACTCCCATGGTTCCAACATCGGCCGCAACACAGGATGACCGTTATTTACGACGATTTGAATGGTATCCACTCCCCAGTGAGAATTTTAATATTTCGGATCCAGATCCCATTTATTGAATGAATTAGGATTCGATTTCAGTGTTCGGTGCAACGTAATAAACGCGGATCTTTAGATCCGATCCGACCATCCCCAAATAGTATCTTTCCCGGCGAATCAGCTTGCGTCTTAGAGGACGAAGTTATATCCTCGGTGAATAAGACGCAGGCTTATTTAAGAGCATATTTTTTAGCAAAAAAGTGCGTCTTATGGGCCGAGAAATACTGTAACTACAATTTTCGATGTCTGGCTAACGTTTTTCAACTTACGAAGAAATTCAACAAACGAACAAGTTCTCGGAACATAATTCGTTTGTATGTCGAGGACACTGTATTAATATCAAGGCTTAGCCGCTTTAGATTGCAGGGGGATGCACAAGTTTTAACTTTCTTAAGATCATATCATCGATGATTATATTCCGGGGAAAGCATTTTTTACTCACCATGTGTGTTAAGTAATGATAGATGAAACGGAGTTTTAATTAGGTTATCAGATACGGTCGCACATGCTGCGCGCCGTCCCGATAAAAAATTCACTTAACGTTGTTGACTGCAATTAAGACCGGATTTGAATGCATGGATCTCAGAAATAAGAGATTTTCATGCAGATAAACGGTTTTTACACGTTGTATATATTTTTTTCAACGTCTTAGCCTCAGTAAATATTCTTTTTTTTACATTTACGCCACTAAAAATTTCCTATATTTTAATGAACGAATTAATCAGGATGAACGATAATATACAGGGTGACTACAAAAGAATGCGTCGGTTTCAAAGATCTGTATTTTTCAAATTGTACGAGCTACAGAGCTGCGCGACCTCTTAAAATGACCGATATATTCTCTAGTTTTGTTGAAATAAAATAACATTACAAATGTTCAATATGTCCACCGTGAGTGACCCGAACAATATCAAGTCGATATTCTAATTACTCCCACACACTGTGAAGCATGTCAGCAGTTACTGTCTTCACAGCCAAAGTTATGCGTGCTTTCAATAACCCGCTGTTCGTAGGCCATGACGGCACAAAGACTTGACCCCTGACATATCCCCACAAAAAAAATCACATGGTGTGAGATCAGGTGACCTCGGAGGCCACAGATGAAGGGCGAGGTCTTGCCTTGCAGATCGACTAATCCATTTTTGTGGGTAGGTTTCAATTTAGATGAGCACGAACTGAGAGGTGCCAATGTAGGGGGAGCCCCGTCTTGCTGAAACACCAAATCATTGGAATCTGCTTCCAGTAGAGGAAAAACCCAACCTTAATCAATGCCTACTAACGGCGAGGAATTGAAAGCACGCATAACTTTGGCTGTGAAGACAGTGACTGCTGACATGCTTCACTGAGTGTGGGAGGAATTTGAATATCGGCTTGATATTGTTCGGGTTACTCAAGGAGGACATTTTGAACATTTGCAATGTTATTTTTTTTTAACAAAACTAGATAATATATCGGTTATTTTAAGAGGTCGCACAGCTCTGTAGCTCGTACAATTTGAAAAATACAGATCATTGAAACCGACGAATTCTTTTGTAATCACTCAGTAAAATGAATATCTCACCCATCCCAAAGGACCTAATAGATATTGGCCAATTCCGGATGCCATAAGGAACATACTTCACAGACTTCCTTTTCTTCGACTACCGCGGTTCCTTTTCCGAGATAAGAAAGACAAAGAGCATTGAGAGATCGCAGTGAGATTCGCTAATAATGATGATTCGTGAGATTCGCTAATAGCCCGACTGGAGATGTAATCGAGATGGAAAACCCATAGCCGAGAGCTGGGTCCTCGGTGCACATTCACTCGAGGTTAAAGCGTCGGAGGAAATTCAACCAATTCCCACTAATCAAAGGAACCTAAACGACGGATTTGAGCTGAAAGTATCGCTTCCTTCCTTCATTTTGACAATTAACGAAAGTACAAAACGGTAAGTGCACCAGGGTACGCCTAATGAGTTATAACCGTCAGAGATTAGACATAATGGCATACTTGTCTATCGCCCGAGACTAGGAGAACTCCACGGCCAAATAGTTTCAGGGCAGCATTCAGGCATTGATTTCCACAATTATCGTCGTCGATCTTGGCAGTAAACTGTGCTGAGTCAACCCAACGATTGTGATCTATCGTAAATGCCCGACGGCTAGTAAGAGTTAAAGAGAGAAACGGAAGGAGGACAAGATAAGTGTTTCACCAAACTATTTTGAGAAACTTTACATCTCTTGCCAGGGAATGCCTACTTCAAATATTCACCAGTATAATTATGCCACATACGTATGATTTGGAAAACAGAGATTCAAGCACTACTAGAAAAATATTTTTCCTTTTTTTCCTCCACATAGAAAACAGTGAAATTCAAGTTCTCCACCCCTACCGTCGGCACCTTGAGTTCAGAAGAGTCGAAAAGTAAAATCGACAGATAAAATATGCAAGAAATCCCGATTTAAACTTTAGAGTACATTATTAGGAAAGAACCGAGCAAAACAGCTCAGGAACAGGTAAATTTCTCAACCTAAAGGCTGATTATTTTTATGGACTTCAATGAAAATGTTTAAAACAAAGAGACTTCCACGGTTCTCTGGAAATCATTAGTTTCCACTGCGATGACACAAGTACCTTAAAATCAGAGTGTACTAAATAAGCAAGGCTTATAGAAATATTTCGTACCATGAATATCAAGTCACTATCAAGTAATTTTCAGCCCGTATAATTAAAATCTCTTCCATCAAGACATAAGTCTCTTGATAAGAAGTAGGAAGAGTAAAATTCGTAAGAGTTTGTCAAACATTCCACAAAAGCGTTATGCGCAGGAAATGCGATTTGCAGAGGCACAATGTTTTGCATACGACCAAGCCTTGATCCTTGAAAAATATTTAAATTATTAAAAAAATTATTAATTATGAATTCATAAATATTTCCAGTTAATTTAGTGTCACATCACTCATGCCGAGGAAATATTAAGAGGGGCAAGGGAAACGCTTGGTGTAGTAGTAACAAGAGTTGGAGGACAGGTGTAAAAGTCGGTTATATTCGCTAACTACCCGACGTTAGTCAATCATCTAGAAAGTTGCAGGCACCGGTGGTTGCACTGGAATACCAGATTGAGGAATACCGAGTGAAGATTAATTATAAGACAGCTATAGTCATAAGATTACGTAAGACATAAAAAAGTAGCATGATCTTAAAAGTAGCAGGGCACACACTGCAGCAGGTATTAAATTACTTGGGAAATAGTTTTGAGGAAAAAAGGGAACGGTATGAAGTAAATTAGATGACATGCGTCAGTGAAAGAGAAGTTGAGATGACTTTTAACAGTCGCGTTATGAGAGATTGTACAGAAAGTACTGGCAAAGAGTTTAGTGTTGAGCTCAGGGTTATATGCTACAGAGTTCTGGACTTAAAATTAGAGGGAAGAGGATAAGAATAGGCTACAGGAATTTGAAATGTTGGTGTGGAAGAGAATTGGGAAAGCGAGTTGGATGGAAAGGAAGACGAGATGACAGCAAGGAGCCAAGGAGACGACGCACACGGAGATGGCAAGGGGGATACTGGAAAGCAGCGTCTGTTACTCTACCACTCTACCATGTGGTAATGTACTAGTTTTAACGTTTTCTAGGTACCGAAATTTCATGAAGGAAGAATCTTCTTTAAGTTCTTAAGTTCTTCTAATAAGAAATAATATTTAAATAAAAAAAGTAATAATATTTTAATAAAAATTAATAATATTTTAATAAAAAAAGAAAGTAATAATATTTTAAACTTCTAGCTAGCCATGAAACCCTTTAGATCGACATCTTTTTGATGCTATGCTACAAAAGTCACACCACTATGTCACACCACCCTTAGATTATTACATCATTGAGAAGTGAACGCCTAGCCGTATTACTTAAAATATTAAACTTCTACGAATTGTACAGGCTCTTGGACTATGCTTACCATTTATTATTTAAAAGTTTACCTTCATTCATTTAGTAACCTTGTAGTTTATTTTGGAATAATTATAGAATTGGCCCTGTAAAACCGTTCAACAGCAGTTCACTTTTCTTAGAGCAATTACCTAAATGTTTTGTGAATTTTGTTACCTCGTTCGCGTTACGTAAGTCCTTAAATATTGGTAACGTAAGCAAATTCACAGACACAATACTACATAGAGAAGTTACCCAACATTGCAACCAGTTTTTTTAAACGAGGATCTTTTTTTAATATATGTGCTATTTTTGACCGGAGTTGGAAATATTATGTGTTTAACACTACGCTGAATTCAGTAATTTTATATGCAACATTTAACTTTACGTCCCCAATTTTCAGCAATATGTATAACTAGCTCACATATTATTACCATAGCAAGTCGAACGGAGACTTTCAACATCTTGCAGATAATTATATATAAAATTGAAAGCACCGGTAGATGCATATCAATACTAGATTGAGGAATACGGAATGAAGATTAATTATAAGACAGCTAAAGTAATGAGATTATCTTAGACATAGAAAAAGTATAAGGATTTGAGGTTTTCCCGGCGAATTATATAAGTAAAGGTTTTTCGGGTTTCACACCGGGTAAGATTATTTAAATGGATGAACGTCTTGATAGTTGACTCAGCCATCGTCATCAGGATATTGAGTTGAGCAAGGATGCTGGCGGTTATATAAAAAGCCACAGATACCCCATTGTCGTGGGAGCCGTTCTTGGAATTTCTTCAATTACTTTTCAACTTTTACTTCAACTTTTCCGGTTGAAAAAGCCTAATACTTCTTTCATGCTCTTTGATTCTTTTCTCGATGGTCCTTCCTGTCTCGCCAATATACGCCCTACCACACTCGCATGGTATGCGGTATACCCCTGTTGTTTTCAGGCCGAGGTTGTCCTTACAGGTGACCAGAAAATTTTAGATTTTAGCAGGCGGTATATGTATCGTTTCCACACGGTGTCGTTTTAATATCCTCGATATCTTGTTAGATGTAGATGATATATAAGGAAGGCAAGCCTTAGCGATGGGTTTTTCTTTCTCTTCCAACATCTCCGGTGGTGAACGTTTCTTTTAAAGCCAAATTTATTTCTCGTATGTTATAGCCATTCGCGTGGAAGGTATCTTTTAGGTGTATTAACTCCGTCTGAAGGTTGTTGGAGTCCGCAATGGTTTTCGCTCGATGGAAAAGCGTAGTGAGGACACTCCTTTTCTGCGCCGGATGATGATGGCTCATCCCGTTGAGGTATAGGTCGGTGTGTGTTGGTTTTCGGTACACAGCATGACCCAACCTTCCATCTCATTTTCTTTCAGCCAGAATATCCAAGAAAGGTTAACGTTTATTGGCCTCCAACTCCATGGTAAATTGAATACTGGGATGCATGCTATTCATGTGACTGAGGAATCCAGAAAGAAGCGATATTGATACAGATGGAGCAAAATAACATCAATAGAGACAACGGCTTCAACATAAGTAGGACTTGGCGCACAGTAATTGACGAAATTCAAAGAACGCGTAACGGCTTCCACAGCAATGGGGCATCTGTGGCTATATATAACCGCCAGCATCCTCGCTCGACTCATTATCCTGATGACGATGGCTGAGTCAACCATCGAAACGTTGATCCATTTAAATAATCTTACCCGGTGTGTAACCCGAGAAACCCTTACTTACAGAAAAAGTAGTCTGATCTTAAAAGTAGCAGGGCACAGACTGCACATGTACATATTTACTTGGGTAGAAATTTTGAGGAGAACAGGAACATTAAGTTTATAGTTAAGCTGACTATAAACCAATATAGGAGATAGGAGAGCGACTCTATTTTTATAGTTCCACCAAATTGCCGTACATTGTCACATTTTTCTCACCTTTATTAAAAGGATGGTTCATAAATACCACCTAGTATGCCTTTCCTTGAAGCCAAAGGAGTGTTCTACTACTCCCTTATGTGCCCTTTAATAGCAACATCTCCGAGTGACCAACTAGTGACCCCTTATCGTGGCACACCGTCTTCCCGCCCACTTCGAATCACTTCGCCACTCCGTATTTCCATCAGGGGGAGCGGGGATCTTCGTCGATGGAGAGGGAGTGGTATAAGCGGCTTCCCCCTCATTACTCCAGCGACGACTAATCTAGGCAAAATCACTCGCACTCTCGCCGGCCGCACGAGAGACAGAAGGACTAAGCTGTTCCCAGTACAAGGGGTTTCTCTGGTGATAATGGACTGCCCCCTGAGCGTCCTCCCCGTGAATGGGCGCGAGCAAGGGTCTGACGGAATTGCGATATCTCGTTTGGATTACTACTAGCGCCAATTGTTTCAGGTGCAAATGGAAAAATAAGTATGCGTGAAAAAGATAAAGATCGTATGTTTTTGCCATAAATCTTTTATTTTTTGTGATAAAATGCTGTAGTTATTCTTTTTGTTGTAAGACGTTTATCAGCGTACATTTAAAATACGCCTGGGACCACACGAGACATCGCCATCGCAACCGTAAGTAAACAAAGAAGATGGCCGAGAAAGTACACTGCAAGAACGCCAAGAGAAGGACTGTACGGCATTATTGTTCCAGAATTTTTCAGGATGCAGAATTGATTATACATATACCTTTTTAAGTTTCCCCTGAGAAATAAATAGGTAATTTCCCACTTAAATCTGCCAGATATTCAATTAAAGCGTATACCTGTCGCTCTGACAGTTAGCACCTGACCGCTAGAGTCCTCTGGGTGAAATGTAAAACCACTGGATTAATGTGAGTATCAGACCCTTGGGCGCGAGCAGTCAGACTGTCGTTATGGGGGAACAACAAGAGGTCACGATAGATCACAACTAAAAGCATTTAAGCACGAATATTGCAGAGTACTCTTAAATCCCAACCCAAAACCACACTATTATTGCTACGCACCCATGCACACTATTCAACCGTTTCCCTATCGGATACCCCCTGTCAAGTTGACTATAAACCAATATCGGAGCTAGGAGAATGACTCTGTTTTTGTTACTCTTACCAAATTGCCATACGATTTCTCATTTCCCTCACCTTTATTAAAGGATGCTTCATAATTACCGCCTCGTATGTTCTTACGCTAGAAAGACTTAGTACTGATGTTGAGAATAGTGTCCCTCTGTCTCTTGTATCTTATTTACTCACGACTTTCATGGTAAACGCTAAACGGGAGATGGTGAAACATGTTTTGGAGTATTGTTTAAATTTGACAATTACTCCGGAAAAATATCGTAAGATATTACTTTTGACAGCAAATTGTCACAAATCCAGGACTAATTTCAAAAGGCTCACACGATGCATTTAAGATTTTAAGCACCATCATTGAGGTTGCATAATTTACCTCGACTGCACATACGTGGTAAAATAAAACTTATATATTGAATTTTGATCATTCTGCTGACTAAACATGTAAATATTTGAACGTGTTATGCTAAAAAAATAAGCTAATGTTGACATACACAGTCATAACACCAGCACAGGGCCGCTGGGGAAAAGTTATTATAATTACGTAATAGCATCGCTTCCAAAGTTCCGTATTTTGATTTCCAAGAATTTCGATGATGGGCCAAGTTTGCAACGTAACAGCTTCGTAACTCACGTCGCTAGAGTCCCGGATACGCCCTGCGGATGGAGACCGAGGGTGGGAGGAGATAATTGGGACCCTAACTTCCCCCATTCTCCCTCCCACACTCCGCCCTCCGGCATGGATCACAGTACCCCCTCTCCCCCCTCGTCAAGACCTCCAAATTCCCAATCCGCCCACCGGCACAAGAGTCAGGGGAAGAAGGAGGCTCGATCCAATCACTTGCTCACACCACCGAATTCATCTAAATTGAACCATCTCACGGGTGTGTGGCAGGGGTGAATGTTCACAAAACATACGATAATCCATATGCTACAAAAATGTAAAGGAACTACGAGTGCTTTTGCATTATGCAAATAAATTCACGCGCAGGGATACAATAGTTACACAAAAAAACATTTGAGAGGAGCTATTAGCATGACTTGGCATGCCAATAAAAAAGAACTACAAAACAAATGAAGTAATTAGATAGACTGCCCATTTATATACTCGAAAAACCATTTTTAAATTGTCATGAATAGAGAAGGGAAGAAACTCACAACGGCAGCAAATATGATCTCTAATCGTTCATGGAGAAAATAACTTGATTAATCTTCCCGTTTTTTTTGGCCTATTTTCTTAATTTTATGCTTATTGTTCAATTGAACATAGCGTGTCGAAGCTTTCAAAATGTTTTCAATGTAATCTGATAGTAGATCGCAGTTGAAAGGTTTAGTCAAAAATGTAACACAGAGTTATTTTCATCCCAATCGATACAGCTTGGAACAAAAATAATACTACCGTGATTTACCCATCTTTCCGATTACACTGTCATTTCTCTCTCCTTCTCTAATGCATCAGTTGGTCGCTTCCCTTCAACACTCTTGAGGATTCCTATCGGCACGGGGTCAGAGGTGAAGGAGACAGGTGGTCCAATTGTAAAATGGGACACCGAAAACCAGGAATGACTGGAGTAATGCTCTGAATGAAACAAGAGTCTCATTTGCCACGGATATATTATCCCCCACTCCTTCCACTCACCACACCACATCCACTTCTTCAAGAAACCTCTAATACCTGTCGCTCACGGTAAAATTTTCGGTAAAACGTTTTATAAAATCGACTAATTTTATAAAAATGAGCTTACTAACGGTAAAACCGTTTTATAAAACCTAGTTTTATAGTACGTTTTACGGAACAGGACAGGTTCTATTTCCATTAAACCGTTTTATGCAACAACCAATGAGACGTTCCGCTTATCGCGTTGATAATAATCTCGTATCCATGGGAAACCAAACAAGAAAAACGTAAACAAAACATGGCTGGAAGTTCATGGAACGCTGAGGCAGTATCCTTC
The DNA here is from genome assembly GCA_963573305.1 of Pyrrhosoma nymphula. Lineage (NCBI taxonomy): Eukaryota > Metazoa > Arthropoda > Insecta > Odonata > Coenagrionidae > Pyrrhosoma > Pyrrhosoma nymphula. The sequence goes on from OY754329.1 coordinate 13,111,886, forward strand.
TTGTTGTTAGAAGAATGCGTTAGAGCCTTAGCATCGTTGAGTGTGATCAGAAAGTAAGTAAATAAACAATACATATAGTTATTAACCTAAAAGTCATCCAAAAGAGAGTTCATTTATCACTTCACGAGTTCGCAAAGCGTCTCATAGATGGCAGGACATTGCGGTTTTATGAAAAGTTTTACCGTGAGCAAGCAAATACGTTTTACGTACGATTCATAAAACTTTCAATAAAATTTGTATAAAACTCTTTTATGAAAACTTTTACCGTGAGCAATAGGCATAAGGCGAGCGGCACAGTTCGGTGAACAATTGAGGTATAAGTCTCGTGCTGGAGACAGAAGAAAAATGGCAGCCTCCAACTTTTCTCCGGCATATTTCTCCCAGGAGCTCCAAAATAAAGGCGGTTTCGCGCATCGGTAATGCATAGGCGGTGACATGGCAGATTTAACATAAATGTAAAAAGAGGACACAAGAGAAGTGATGATATAGTGCAATTAATAAATCAAGAATTAATACGAAGGTGGATTGACCAATCGATTATATTCACAGAAGTTGCTAATTTTTATATTTAATTTAAAAAAACACAAAAGTTTAAGAAATACTACGTCTATAGTTTTCAATCGTAATAAGGCATCTACGCATGAAAGACGGTCCGTCAAGATATGATTCTAGATGATTTTCAGTAATTTAGAATGAAAGTTAAACGAGACGGGGGTAGGGAAAATTCATGGAAGTAGCATTACTCTACTCCACCTAGAAAATGGAAGGTTGATGCAATTTAAATCGTCAAGCTTACCTGAAATGGGTAGATAAACCTTTATATTAAGATGATAAATTCATAGTGAGCAAGACCTAATCACAGATTTTGGTAAGTCAAACTGAAACTTATCGAAGCTCTTTTGCTTAAATAAAAATAAATATTATTGTTAGGCTAATCCGAAATGCCATTATACCATAAATATAACAGTATATGATACAGTGGAATTGTACACAATGTTAAAAAAATAGCTCAAAGAGAGAACTTATAATTCTTCCTGAAAATGTTTTCTTTGTAATTTTTTTTAAAATGTTTATATACCTATGTTTTGTTTTTTTTTGTTTTTTTTCTTTGAATAAATATTCATATTCTGAGTCCTCAAAATCGTAGGCTCAGAAAATTTTGTGGAAGAGGCGCTAATTTATCAAACCCTTTTATTTTGGTAAGGAGTATCGGAACGGGATGTGAACTGCCAGCAGGGGTCTCAGGGGAAGGACCTCTCAGCACTGCGTCCCTCACCCCAACTCAAAAAAGGGTTCACCCCTCCTTTCCCTTCCTCGGTCGCACTCAGGAGAGTCGAGCCCGTTCATTCTCCGAAGGGCGGACACCAATTCGATCGTCCCTTCCGACCGAAGGCGCAGCTACACCCTCCCTTCCCCCAAAAAAAACCCTCCTGCCCCCCCTCCGCCCCACTCCTAGTCCGCCCCCCTCTCCGACGGCGAAAAGGCGAAAGCGGAGAGAAATATATATATATATATATATGTATCTCGCTCTCCCTCTTCATTTCCCGCATCCCAGACGCGTCTTCCCAGAAACGATTGGAATCCTTTTTGGGTTTCCCTGACGATAGGCTGAGCATCCGAAAGTATAGCGCGGATGGGACGATATATATATGTGGGTCTCGGAAGGGGAAAGCGACGACTCTCCTCCCTCAATGGCCGAACCACCAACATCTCTCCCCATTGGTACTATACCGTCATTCACCCATATTACGCCATAACGTACACACATGTGTGCATACAGGGACTCCTCAGAGCGAATGAACTTTCTTGTGTAAAAGTTTAGAAGTAAGTTGAAATAAAGATAATAATATTTAAAAAAATACTTTAAAAAAACACGCTTATTTTCAAGTGTAGGTAGTAAATAGTAAAAAATAATTTTTTCGTCATTCTCTAAATAAAAAAGTGGGCGATTGTGGGATAGATATTGATAAAAATGACAGGTTGGATGTTGATTTTAAAAACGCGCCCACGCTTTTGTTTTCCAAGTGATGAAAAAATTATTTTTTATTTTTTTGTACACTTGAATATAAACGTGTTTTCTAATTTTTAGTCTTTACATTAATTGTGCAACGGTTCTTTGAAATTTAAACCATTAGCATTTCTTCTCGCTATATGTTCTAACTTCTACTAGCGCTGTCTATTGGAAAAAGACTTTTGTCCATATAAGATGTAAACCATTTAGTTTCAGTAGAATAACTTGGTAATTAGTAAATTTAATGACTGATTCATGTATTTTCATCGAGATTAAGTAAGTGTGCCAAATTTCACCTCGATTGAACATTGGGAAGTACGATACATTTCGATTTTAAGATTGCATCCAAACATACAACGAACATTGCAAGTTAAAATAAGCGTGGTAAAACGGCGGACAGCAGCCACAAGCCATTTATTTACACCGACTGCCCATCAATTTCTCATTCATATGCATGTGAATTTCTATTCATCATAATAGCCCAGTTGGCGGTTAGAAATGCAGCGAATCAGTAAATACTTTCAATGCCAACTACGACAGCAAATCACGGGACAGGTGAACCATGCCTCGCGGCATTTGTTTCCATCATATGATCGTGACAACGCAGTTTACTCAGCTTTACTTTATTCCCCAAATCAGTAGATTTCATCAAATTATAGTATCTAAAATACTACTATGCATTACCAAAAGTAACTTAGAGTATTTTTTCCACCATAATAATGGTGCTTGGACATTTTGTGTGCAGCACGTTATTGTGTAAATAAGATTAATTAACCCGAAAAAACTGCTAATCTCCCTTCAAGTTTTTTCTCAAGCTCGTTAACCTCTGTGAGTACTTGTCAAATCTTTCACTGCACATTATCACTTGGTCTCGCGTGTTTATCTCAGGCTGCGTATTTTATCAGTTTAAATTCTAAAGTAGTAGCATCATATGAGTTTGATTTCATAACATATTTTCAAGCGTGTTAATCGCATTTCCTGTCAACATTGTAAAAACATCGATGCATTTTTTTAGTTATACATTTGTTTGACGATGCATTGCTTTCTCTGTGTTAACATAGAAACTGGATTATACTTTTTGCGTTTAAGAAAATAATTAAGCAGCTAGATAGACACTGCGTTCTTAATAGTTGATGAAATGTTTCGTGAACTCACACTTCCAAGTAACTTTTGTTTTTTAAATTTTATTTTCCTAAAAGTTTTTTAAAAGGATTTTTAATGGAGGATTCTCGTTTTACATAGTGGAGTACCGATGCGTATATTCTCTCCAAAGGTGTTGACAGTGATATTTACCTTCTTTAATATATTTTTTGTTTACATGTAAAGCGAATTGCAATACATTTTAAAATAAATAACTAATCGTGAAAGAGTTTTTTTGTCTCACGTTTGTAACTCACTACTGATTGTTTTAATAATAAGATAATAACTGCGGTTGTTCCATTCGATCTTTAAAAATACCAATGGATTGATAATATTTTCGGAAAAAGTATTATTATATTAGTAAATAGTTTTCATTTATTGTAAGCAACGTATTTCTCCAACTGAACGAAGTTATTTGCCGTACTATTTTAATTACTTTTGAGAACTAAAATTTCTTGAGTCTCTCGAACATACACGTTTAAAGGCGAATTTTCCTTTCCCATGTGTGCTCTTCGGTTTCCTCATAATGGATTACCGATACATAAATAACCAACTGATATATAAATAACACAACACGATAGTTTCTGCACGGTAAAAAGAATTTCTGATGCTCAGCTACAAGCTAAACATGTGGATCACATAAAATAAAATACTTTGCATATTTTATTCGCGCGCGATTTTTATGCACGAAATAAATTACATGAATAAAGCTTCAGCAATTTCGGGATTTGCAGTATCACACACGTAATCAAGAATATTTTTTTAATATCGTTAGTTATAATAATTATGATTTTCACACAGGCCCCACATAACGATATGTTACAAACAATGATGGTAAAATTAGCAGGCACTTTAGGGTCAATGACATGGCTTGAGAGGTTTAAGCACAACAAACGTAAGAAACGCAACAAAAAAATATGAGTTGTCTTGTGTTTTGATGTGACGTACATTAGGCACTAAAATAATTTCCACCAAAAGTAGATAAAATGATAAAAATTCTTTAAGCCCGTTTCAAACAATATTTGATCCAGCACAAGAGCTAGTGCGCTAGGCGCTACTTGATATTGAGGACGGGATATAACATGCTTGGAACCCTACTAGAAGGTTTCGACCTTGTGCTTGCTATTAAGCAGTTATTCCATATGATTCCATACTAATTTAAAAAAGAGAAGATCGCACAGCGTCTGTAACGTGAACGTGATTGGTAGATGGCCACTGGGTCCTACTGGGTCTAGTAGAAAACTAGTACCGCATCAAGTACGAAATCCAGTAGCACAGCGAGTATACATGCTTCCTAGCCAGTATACTGGTTCTGTTCACACGATAATGGAAAGCTAGCATACTAGCGAGTATATACTAGACCTTGTGCTGGATCAAGTGTCGTGTGAAACGGGCTTTATACTATAAAATATTGGGTAGTTTTACTTATGTTAAAATAAATAAGCACAAAAGTAATTTCGTTTCGTATCCGTAGAATTGTAGACTCGCACCCTTCAGCTGCTTGCCAGGCAAATGCGTCAATCGCGGCAATTCATCCATCTGTCCCGACTGCATTCGCTCTATTATCCGCCAGCAGATGCCAGGGAGAGCGCCTCTGCTTTCTCTCCACCTCCACCCCCTCCGTTTCCTCTCTTGTGTCACGTGTCACGCACGTCATCTCTCCACACCATATCATTCGCGCTCCGGAAAAAAAAGAAACAAAAGAAGGGGTTGCAGGCGAACTCCTCCGAGGGATGGCGCCACTTACGCGGCAGGGGCGTTGATGCTCTTGGGGTGCCAGGCGCATCCAGGGAGTGGGATGAGGCGCCATTGTTGTCACGTGACTAGAGGGCGTTGGAAGGGTTGGGGGTGGGGAAAGGAGAAAATGAACTTCACTCTCTGAATCAGTCGAAATGGAGAATGGGAGAAAGATAGGAGGTACGGGATTGCAGGTAATGCAAACGTTGGGCTCGAATGCACCAATGTATTCCATTACAATCACCAATAACCAACTTTCTCGGTCTAAGTCGGCCTTAGGCTCATTGATGCCCTTAAGAAAATATTCAATTAATCATGCAACCGCTCCTCTCACGCAACAGTGCACATGCGACATTTGCACGCACGGCAAAAGAGAACGAACAAATGAAAAAATATGAAGAAGCTGGTAATGATAAATAATGAAATAAATGTTCAAGATTTACATGTGATCATAAACTAGGAAAACCTGAAGGAAAAATACCCTAGGTAAGATCCAGACTACGACGGTGGGGCCAAGTCTAAAAAGACATATAAGAAAGATTAGAAGTTCAACAGCAACAATAGAAGACAGATATGGCGTAAAGTTGTTTGGTGAGGCCAAAAACCTTATACGATTTGAGTGGCTATGAGACTAAGGTGAGGTAAACCAACACTTTAACGTTAAAAAAATACAATTTACAAAAATATGGGCTAGCTGAGAAATAAAAGTTAGCGTCGGTCCCCGCATGTAATAGCCAGCACGCTTATGCCCAGTTTCATGTCTGGTAATCGTTAACCGTCAGATGACGCAACATTTAAGTCAGTGAGATGACAGCTATGCATTCCGGTTTTGTGAAGTACATACGGCTGTCAATTGTTTCATGCCGGTATTCGTTGTATGGAATGGTGTGTCCACATAAGATATTATACAGAGATAACAGTTTACCAGACACATCCAGGTCTTCACTTGTTTAGCTGTCTCTATTCTCGGAGGTTTTTTTTACATGGCAGGTCGGATGTCCTCTGTGCAAGCCAACAATGTGTATGTGAGCGATAGGGGAAGGTGGCAGCACCAGGGGAACGGGGGGGCATTGAGACCTTTCCCAATTCCTTATTCTTGTGATCCCCCCCCCCCTGTCTTCCCACTCCCACTTATCCTCCCACCAACCATGATAGTGCGAATACAAGGTAAAGGCGGGTTTACACGTAGAAGTCGACTGCTATAGGAGTCGTTCGATACGCGATACATCGCTACTGCTACCGAAGCGAAGTGTCCATACCAACTTCTACAACTATCGCAGCGTATCCCCTTCAAAATTGCTTCTATTTTGCAAGAAAGGCGACGAACTCTTCTCACAATCCTGGTTGTTAGAGAGCGGCAGAAGCAGGAAAGGAAAATAGTAGAGGTTTGACCTAAGTTTAGGATAAACTCTCCTTAAAGATCTAGGTACTCCTTTGTGACGGCGAGGAATGTTGGAATTCTTACGTATTGACCACGACATATTCCTTCTATTACATACTATGGTTGGTTTTTTAAGTTTTCTAATGGATATTACGTACTGTAACAATAATGAGAATCGGTTGCCAATGTCATATATTAACATAAATATGTATAGGTGCCCTACTTAACAGACTGGTCTAATGCAATGGAACGAGAAAATATCTTCAAAGGTGCGACTGGCCATATGTCTAAGTTTTTTTGGCCACTGGGGATTCCTATCGGTCTATAAGTCGCATTTTTGTCGTCATTATTTTTATAATCCCCCTTCCTTCCATTCCATAAGCATTCATGTTCCCTATATCATTCGATTTATCTGAAGAGATGACCTCCTGGCAGAGAAATCCTCGCCAACTTCTTCAAATTCCCGGTCGCTTTCCATAGCGCGTCCTCTACCGCTGGCGAGTGTTGCGATAAATTGCACTTCAATGTGATGGAAAGTAGAAGTCCTGCTACTTTGCTCGAATCCAGGTTCGATAACGTTCGGCCTAGTCCTCTATCGACTCTTACACGCATCGCAGTTCGCGTTCACACGTACGAGTCGGGCTTAACAGTCGACTGTTATGGCGGTCGACTGCTATGTGTAAACCCACCTTAAGTCGTTGCGCATCATAGCCGATTCGATATATCTCTTTGGTCGAAATCTGTGACGTTACCCGATGTAATCCACATGCCGTAGCCGAAGCTGTTGTGAGCCATTGCGAGCTTTCAGCGATGTTGAAGTCGTTGATATTGAGGGTCGACACTCGTTCAACTACATTTACGGGCTCGGAATCCCTGGCAATGTCTCATTGTGCAGTGTATGGGTGCAATAATACTGCAAGGAATAGAAAGGGGTAGCTGAGTTTTTTCGATTTCCTGCCGACAGTTCAGTGCGAGCGAAGTGGATATCCGCATGCCGGAGGCGACACAAATTTAATTCTGATAACGGTAATATCATTTATTGTAATGTGTTACTTGTTTTTAACTGTTACTAGTTACCTACAAGTTAAATTAATGTGAAATCATTTTTTTGTCATAAACTGCGAGAGTATTAAGTTCCATCCACGTGTTTTGCTGTAGTGTGAAGACTTAATTATATTACACATAAACTAAGTCAATTCGTACTACCATGCCACCAACCGTCAGTCTTGCAGCTCTGTCACTCGAAGGGGAACGGTAGGCGGAGCGCTATTCAATTGAATGCAAGGGAAAATCAAAGTCGAATGTCTTCCTGTCAAATTGGGCTTCCCAAAAGATCGCTTAATGCTCGTTCACAACAACTTAACTTGGCGTAACTTGGCTTGACTCGGCGCAACGCCAGAGATGAGACCTTGAGAATAGCGTCTACTAGTTAACAACGACTTAAAGCAGCGTAACTCGAATTGGCGTAGCCTGGAGTTGAGCACATCTCATCTTTCTCTTAATTCCAGCCAATAGCATGGCATGCTCTACTATCGATAGTCGGCCAGCAATCGATTGCTACTCTCGATATCTGCTCGAGCAGCCATATTGAAAACGTGATTTTGTTGTGAAGTCGTATTTGGATACGTTTAAGCGAAAATGGATGCGGATAAGTTGATCGAGTCAGTGCAAAATAACCCTCACATGTTCAACAAACCTTCTTCCATTTTAATACTTCTATAGTTCAACTCACTATTTACAATTAATACTTAACATATCACTTGAGATGTTTCGGGGGAGCTTACTACAACTCTCAAAACTCACGCTATCGATAGGCCTCATCGATCGATTGTAAGATCGAATTTGGCAGTGGTGGGTTGTGATTGGTTAGAAATTTCGCGCACTGGTTCGCCTTCGACGAGAGAATAAGTCAAGTTACGCCAAGTTAAGTTGTAGTGAACGAGCTTTTACTCTTTCTTTTGCTTTTATCGGAGACGATTGTACCACATTACCATTTCCCCGTCTTCCGTCATATCTATTCCATTCTCGAAGCAATTTTTCCTTCACCTACCTACATTACTGGCGTAAATTACCTCAGTTGTCGGTCGCCTTCCAATATTGCCAGCTAATCAGGTAAACATAATAACTTATTGAAACAAATTCCGCGTTTCGCGATTTCTGACCATTTATGAAGATAATTTTATCTCCCATTGTTGATTTCTCCGTAATTACTGCCATGAGTAAGCCATGGAAATTTGTCGATACCACGTAATTACAGCAGTAAAGTGAAGGGGAACTGCATGAACAAATTAGACACTTATCAATCACAGCTAATTGTCATAATAGGACTCATGAGGTGACATGATTAAGCACTTTGATGTGGAAGATGGAACTGCATGAATCCAGTGTCATTAACTGGATGAAAACGAGATTGAAGTCGGTTGCCTTTCCCTCCAATGCCAAGCGACGGCAAGGTCATGTGATTGTAACTGTGTTTAGGAAAGCGGCTTTTGTACGTATGTTCATTAAGTGTAGAAGTTCATGAAGATAGGCTCAAGTCAAGGGTGGTACCTGTAGGGCTACATTAATTACAGTGAAAATAAATTTTTTCCTCGTAAAAGGGGAAAAAAATATTGTGTCCAAAGGGTGAATAGGCGCCATCTTCGCAGCTCTAATTTCAGCTATACTGCATGGTACATAGAAATTTAGGCATCCTTGAATATGAAAGTAGGATAGAACATTGCAGCAACAACACCAAATATGACGGGTCGAGAGCATTACATATCTACTATAATGATCACCGATGTGTATGTGTATATGTATGTCAGTAAGTTTCACACAATAAATACACGTGAAGCTAAATCTTCATTTGGCTGTAGACCTTTCTTTATTTGCAAAATAAAATTAGAAATAGTGGGTTTCTGTTATTGGGAAATGTATCAATAGAAAGATAATAAAATAGCGATTCTTACTCCTGCAATCAAATTTTGTATTCCGGTCGAAATTACGAAATATTTGATAAAACGTAACGATTTTTTGCGATATTTTATCGTTTTTGAGTTATCGTCCCCATGACGACCATTATACTTATTGTTTAAGTCAACATTCCGTGTATATGTCCATTAACTCAACGATTCTTTGCACTAAATAAAATATGAATGGTTTATTACAATGTATTAATGTTGATTTGTTTCCTTCCCTTTGATATTCAACGGGCTCCTTCTCTAGTTCTTCATGATTGATTTATGACGGTTTTAGCTTGTATTATTGCTGGGGATATCTCAAGCAATTCAATTAATGAATATAATGCTTGATCATTTATTGCATTGTGATTATAACAAAGAATGAAACTGAATGCAGCACAAAAGAGAAAACATTCTGTTTCTTTTTTTGGGCCTAATCCGTGTTTCTATTGGCATTAGAGAGACATTATTATCCAAAAACCACAAATTAGGAAATAGCATTACAAAACATTTTGATTGATAATTTTTAGACCTTTCAATGTCTTAAAAAGCTTGCAAGGTTCATCCAAAAGTGTCTCAAGGTTTTCTAGATTTTTGCATTAATTTTAAACATTAAAAATATTTTAAATATATATTTTTTTTCCCATGTTTAATCGAATTTTTATTTTTATGATCAAATTTAAATTTTTTTTTGGAGTTTTCGAACAAAATTAATTCTAAAATGATAATTAAATTCTTGTCGCAGCCTGGCCACAGAAAGCGGAATGACATATCGTCGCTGACACTCCAGTCAAATGTAAACAAATTAACGATGAGTTACTAAGTGGAAGTGAAAGGGTTAAACTTATCTAAGGCCTAATGGCTTCTGGCCAACTTCTGCCTAATGGTTCATCCAGATTTGTAAATGATTCAGAAATACCGATAAGCATTCTGGAGAGAGAGAGAGCCTCAAGGTAGCTCAGAGTGGGGACGAAAACACGGCAGCTGCACGCATGCAGGGAAGTCGCCACCAGATCAATACAACGCGTCGGGAGACTTGGGCCATACCGCGTATGTATGTACCAGTTTTGAGCTGGTCACTCTTTTTTTCTCTCTTGGATTCAAGTGTAGCCATAACAAGCGCGGGCGTCCACTTGCGTGGTCATGGAAACCGGATAACAATGCACGGTGGAGCCTCGAATTGCGCCCGTACTCCAAGATTTGGGACGTGGATTCATCTTTCGTGCATCTAATGCCAGTTTCTCACGGTAAAAGTTTCCATAAAAGAGTTTTATAAAAAATTTTATTGAAAGTTTTATGAATCGTACGTAAAACGTACTTGCTTGCTCACGGTAAAACTGTTCATAAAACCGCAATGTCCTGCCATCTATGAGATGCTTTGCGAACACCTGAAGTGATAAATGCAGGCTCTCTTTTGGATGACTTTTAGGTTAATAACTATATGTATTGTTTATTTACTTACTTTCTGATCACACTCAACAGTGCTAAGGCTCTAACACATTCTTCTAGCAACAAGAAGGATACTGCCTCAACGTTCAATGAACTTCCAGCCATGTTTGTTTACGTTTTCCTTGTTTGGCGTCCCATGGATACGACATTATTATCAACGCGATGAGCGGAACGTCTCATTGGTTGTTGCATAAAACGGTTTTATGGAAATAGAACCTGTCCTGTTCCGTAAAACGTATTATAAAACAAGGTTTTATACAACAGTTTTATCGTTAGCAAGCACATTTTTATAAAATTAGTTACTTTTATAAAACGCTTTACCGAAAATTTTACCGTGAGCAACAGGCATAAGGAAGACTTAAGTATAAAAAAAAGGGAGAGGCTGGAAATAAGAGGGCTTAGGGGCAAATGGGAGATCACCAGCCAATGTAATACAATGACATAGGTCGTTCTATCCTCGATGCCTAATCAAGAAATGAAAAGAGTTATGGTTCTGGGAGAGGATATCTGGAAGTCATGCTAAATATCCTTCATATTGACACTGAAAACATCATTCCAACGGTCCATTTGATTTGAAAAATAAATAAAATACAAATGAAAGCTGTGAGCAAACAAAGAGTGTTTCGTCACTTTTAGAGGGATTAGGTTGGGAACCACAATAGACTCGGAGGCTAGGCACGCTAGGCTTAGATTACTTACGAGATTCCGAACGGGTGTGTTTCAGTGTGACACGGAGTATATCATTTTGAAGCCGCACTACATCTCTTGGTCCGACAGGAAAGATATAATCAGAGAGACACATTGCCAAACAGATACCTAGGTAAATAAAATCGTTCTTTCCTCCCACAATAAATGACCATAGTCAAAACTGAGATCCACTGAAAACAATGTCGAAATACACTTCACCATTCACTTCACCATACACTTCACCACTATAACATTCTCCTTTACACCTTTACGCGACTGGTGTCCTAACACCCCCTGCCACACACCCATGAGGTGGCTCGCAGGGTAGTATGTAGATGTAGATTCCTCTCCAACTAACGACCACAGTAACTACTAGCACATTAGCCGTTCGCAACTAGAAGAAAGACTACACGTACGACTAAAAAAAAGGCTAAAAATTCCATATCGCAAGGGAGGCAAATCATCTTGAAAAATTTATGGCGCGTTAAGAGGCTTCCTTAATTGCAGCCGGAGTGGTCCCAATTTCTTTGAGAAAAAAATCCACACGAAGATATCGAATGGAGATACGCTAATAACTCGACTGGAGATGTAATCGCTCTAGAAAGCCATTAACAATCCCAGAAGGGTTGAACGAGATGAGAACATTCCCTCAGGGCTTGAAACTTGAGAGGAACTTCAATTACTACTAATCTACATAAAATCTGGAAGTATCGACTGTGCTCCAGATACTTATCGGAAGGCCACGATTAAAAAGCTCTTGAATTCGACCGAGGTGCTTCACCAACTGAGACTACTCCCAAGAATAACATGCATGCTGTACCAACAAAAATATTTAACGCTCGATCTATGTAATACTCTACTCTCTGACATTATAAGTAGTGCAAAAAAAAGCTAAATTATCATTTCAAGACCTTCTGGAATATGAATAAAAATTCTATAAACAAGCCTTAATTTTATTTTTTATTTTCCCTGTGTAAACAATATCTGGATATAGTCCTTGTATACTCAAAATCAATAGAGTATTCAATCAGTTGTTGTGTGTATTGTGTATCATGTAATATTATTTTTTTTAATTTTTCTTGTGTAAACTCTATTTATCTTTGATAACATCTAGTGCAAACCTTATCTATCAAAATGTCTGAAAGACGAATAAGGTTCAACGACAATAAACTTTATATTATAATTTTTATTATTTATTATTATTTTATTGATTTAACTTTCACAAGGCAATGATTTTTGATCTTGAAATAATTTACAAACGAAGACACGCGTGGAGCTATTAGTTGATACAGGTTTCCCTTGGTGTAAATTTAATGAAACAGAAAAAAATCATGAAAAAATATTTGGAATATTTATTCTAAATAACTTCTAATAAACCAGTCAAAAATCACTTTCTGATTTCCTGGAAAAAGGTAGAAACTATGTTTGTGTGATCTACCTGTAGAGGTAGGTATAAATGTGAGAGAATTATAATACAGGTTCCGTTTTCCCTGCACAGTTTGTTTTTTCGGATCCGCGTAAGTTCTACTATCGGCGCAGAAATTATGTGCACTCGAGTTTGGGTACAAATAACAAAATAATTAACTGGTCAACCGTTATTTGATGGTGAGTTTACATTTTAGAAACGCGATTTAATATTTTTTACAACGCATGTAACGTAGAAAGTACCGATTTTGGATGGGGGTTCGAGCAAAGCGCCGAATTTTATAATACGTTACATAGAAACAAGTAGATTAATTACAACCAAAGTTCAATAAGTGTTAGAAAGGCAGGTTTTCTATACATCTTATAAGTTTCAGGTTTGTATATCAAGCAGAAAAAATTGTTATCGATTTTTAAAAAAGCTCGAATTTCAAAACTGGGGCATCGTAAAACTTCGTTCTTGGCCGCGTTGTAATCCACATGTCCTGACTCGGTACCATCATGAGTAGTACATCTCTACATCCCGTGCATATTTCTCTTCTTCCCCTCCCTTGCTTACCCAATACCCTCATCCCAATCACAGACTTCAGCTACCTCAAGCCTCTTTCTATCCGTTTCAACCCTCTCCCAATCTCCTGTTTCCTCTCCTAACCCACCAGGCCGGACATTTCCTCGCTTGACTTCCGATTCGCCCGTCGTACATTCTCCATTCTCCTCCATACCCACATCTGAAGAGCCTGCAGCGGTACCAAGCAACGCTACATTTTAAACTCTTCGTCATCTGTTTCTTCACATTCGTAATCAGAGCTAATCGTAAATTGTTATTTGTTAAAAGAGTATTTGGCAAGTGCGACGATAAAGTTAGGGATATCAGCTACCTCTCCCTCGTTAGACCCAACGTGGAATATGCTGCCAGTATTTGGGATCCTTATGAGATAAGGAGTTGCACTTTAACGTATTGTTCATGTAAAGCAATTATTTACACATAATTTAGCATGGCGCAAAAAGGAAATACATCAATTTTCATCATCACTGCATCTGATACAAGTTTACTAGGAAAGCTAGAATTAAACCTGAAAAAATGCGTTGTTGTGAATTTTTGGAAACGGAAAAACGCTCCTTGTAACAGCTATTGCATAAACAACATAAAACTAGACACCGTAGAATCGGTTAAGTACCTCGGAGTTAAACTGACTAATGATCTGTCGTGGAGTAAACATATTCGAGAAATTACCGGTCAAGCTAATCGTAAATTGGGATTTGTTAAAAGAGTACTTGGCAAGTGCGACGATAAAGTTAGGGAAATCAGCTACTTCTCCCTCGTTAGACCCCACTTGGAATATGCCGCCATTATTTGGGATCCTTATGAGATAGGCTTGGAAACTGAGTTAGAACGCGTGCAGCGAAGATCGGCAAGATACGTTAAAGGCCGTTATGATAATCTCGTCAGTGTTACTGACCTATTGCAGCAACTAGGATGGGTAACGCTTTCAGACCGTCGATTAAAATTTAGTCTCAATCTATTATGTAAGTTGAAAACCCGTCCAAAACTCTGACGACGTTAATAATATTTTACGAAATCCGCCTTACTACGGTAGATCAGAGCATGAGAATAAAATTAGGGAACTAGACTGCAGAACGGACAGATTTAAAATGTCATTTTTCCCACGAATGATAAGGGACCATAACAGCTGCCAATGAGATCTTTATCTAAGTTTGTCGATACGTATTGTAGCTGTTAGTAGTAGTAGTACTCCCTAATACTTGAATCCTTTTCTGTTACCTTGTACTAACAGCACGTCGTGCATGTTTTCTACGTAAGTATTGAGTCTCTGTCCATTTGTGTAGTTGCAAAATTCATATATACTAACGGTCCCACTCCATTGTGAGTACATCTGTAGTGTAGTGCATGCTTGTGAGGCTTTGCCTCGTGACAAACGTTAGCAATTTATGCTAATGCAAAATTATTCATAGTTACACTAACTTTAGGGTATAGTGTAATGCATGTTGGTGAATACTCACCCCCTTCCACACACCCCTGAGGTGGCTTGCAGGGTATTTTGTGAATGTAGATTCATGCAACAACTATACGTTCAAAATCGTTTCGAAAATTACTACCAAAAATAGTATTTGAACAAATTAATATCGATGTTAGATGATACCGGTTTTACTTCAACTCACTTCGCTACTGGTAAGTGGATGATCAGATACCTAATTGAAGGAGTCATTCATGCAAACAACAGATTATAAGCAAAGATTTCAGTGTCATAATATTTTTTAAAAACAGTGACATATGCGTTGTATTAGACCTACCTTAAGAAGGGCCTACTGACGTATCAAACGAAGTCTCTCTCCAGAGTGCAAAAACGTATAGTTTGCCAAGGGAGAAATTTGGCAAAATTTACTACCGGGAGAAATTTCCACCTTTGAGAGTGAAACGGAAATAAGCTACGTAAATTCCCAAAAATGAGCATAATTTTGCACCCATTCAGATTTGGTCGAAACGATTTCGGGTTGAAAATCGATTGTCTCTATTCAAGAGTCCTACATTGAGATAGCAACAAAAATTAATAACTACTGAGTAGCATCAGCGTTTTTTTAAGTTCCCACGTTTCACAATTTAACCAGCCAGTTACTTGCAGGCAGGGAGAGATTTAAGGTAGTTTGAGAGCGAAAAATCACTTCACCTAGAATTTGATGAATTTGACTTCATTTTAAAGATAAAACTCCCATCTCTCCAATTATATCAAAATATTAACCCCTTTCCGAACTACTTTTCGAGCAATTTGCATGTAAATACAAGCTGTTTTACACGGGATAGATTACGGCTGTGCGCTTCAGAGGGAGAATATTAATAAAATTTTTAGCTCCTACATTTCGTCAGAATCTAACAGTTTGTGGTTTGTATGTTTTATCATCTATTTATAAAAATAATCAAATACTCACCACAGTAATTTTCACAGAATCGCAAAAAAAATCTGCTGTTTTCAAGGGTTTACAGCCGTACGGCGGTAAAAAATGAGTCAAGTTAGAGACTTATGTAGCTTTATTTATTTAATTACTGAGAATTTTCATCATGTAGAACTATATCTTTGCGCCATTAATATTACGATATTTATTTCATACTTCTTACAGACGCTGAAATAAAAAAATAAAATTTGAATATGGTCTCCATTATGACTAGGGAACTATCTCGCTCAAACCACCTTACATATACATGTGTATTACAGACGGAAACCATTTATCTTTTGCTTCACGCTATTCGCATATTCAAGGAATGGGTTAGGATTGGAGGAGGTTAGGAGTGGGTTAGGATAGGATTCAAGGAAGATTTTTGTGACTATGCGCGTCGTGTTACAGCAGATGGCACAGTTTGCGAACTAAGATCTAAGCGACCCTTTATGAAACGATAGAGGGAACTGGGGAGAGATCTCACTTGTATAGTAGAGTAGACACGCTTTTGTGTAAATCAGAAACATAATTATCCGGAGCATATTACTGGATTGGCAATATGTTTAGATAACAATGATTTTTAGGGTAATTTTGATGGCTGCACATCACCTGCACAGTGAACGGTGGTTGCTTCTAATAGGAGAAGAAAGACAGTAATAACTCGGACAAGTGTTGGAATACATAACCTTATTTAGCGTCCGCAAGATATTTGAAAATAATTTCATGCTTTACTAAATAATATCAAGCCCTAGGCAAGAGAAGGAAAGGAGAAAGGGTATTACATAATAAATATTTTCAACTAAATGATTAACATAAAAAACGTTTGAGGACCTAACCATTTAGAAAGAGTTATCCTATATATAAGTTTTAAACCTATTATAGCTCGCAAATTAACCAGTATCGACGGCAAAAACATGAAGCATCCCTTAAATAAAAATAAAGAAGGTATTCACATTTCCTCAGCAAATTCTAGCAAATATTGTATGAGTCCCATTGGCAATAATAAAGAATAATTACAGCACAAAAAATCTCATTTCTCGAGATAGCAATGCTTTATAATAGTTCTGGAGATTATAAACCCCGGATCGCATGCACACTAACGCGTGTACAGACGAAATCACAGAGAAAACAGTGCTTGTCAGGCCACGAAACAAGAAGTAGACCTAAATATCGAGCCTCGTTTGTCTGTAGTACAATGCCTCCCCTTCTGCTTCGTTTGGAGGGAGTGAGAGAAAAGAATTAATTTTTTTCCACGCAGCTGGAAGACGAGAGCTGGAAAGTCATCTAAACGGCTCAGAGTCCCCCCCTCGGACGTTCTCTTTCGACTGCCGCCTGACCCCCGAGAGGATGAGGCCCAGACACGGAGGCAAGAGGGGTGGCAACAGGGGGGGGGGGGCAGTGTCGGGGGTGCGAGCGATGAAGCGGATCGATGAGGGGCCCTCCTGCCAGTCTCACAGACTCGGGAAAGTCTGTCTAGCCGCCGCCGCCTCCGTGGGCTGCACTGGTGTTCGGAGGGTGACCGCGCTAGGCACGGGGGGGTGGGACCGAGACGGAGGAGGAGGAGAGGGATGTGGGAGGGTGTATAAAGGGGGGGATGGGGATGAGAGTGGAGGGGGAAGGGCGAGCGGGAGAAGGGGAGGTTCCGAAAGTTTGGTGGCACATTGTGAAAACGCATCACAGTTGTCTCTTCACTGCACTCCGACCACATGGTACGAACAGCCACGCACCACGCACGTTTTTACGCACCAATGGCAAAGGGAGTAGAATATTCAAATCGGGAAATTACGTTTTCAAAGACCACACTGAACACATGAAACCCGGGTGATGATGACAAATAATCATTGCAACCTGGGTTGTGTTTGACGTGTAAAAGTGGTCTTTGTAAATGTTATTTTCCGATCAAATATTGGGAAAATGAATTCAATTCATTCTGGCGTAAATTTGTGGAAGTCCATTTTCAAATAACGACAAGGCCAACTATGTTTAAATCCACGGAGTATTTTACTGGTAAAACTAGTTTCAACGCTACGGCGTCATCTAGCGTCAAGTACCTGATGATGACGCCGTAGCGTTGAAACTAGTTGTACCAGTAAAATACTCTGTGGATTTAAACATAGTTGGCCTTGTCATTATTTGAAAATTAGGAAAATATTGAGTTACACTAACGTACTGAAGAGAAAGCTTTATTTAAAAGGAGAAGAATTAGTGTATTGGTTGGTGAATAAAATGATATGTCTATATAATGATGCTCTTGCGGAGAAATCACGGTCGACTGAGGGAATACGAAGTGTCTCGGTTATTTTCCAAATAAAATGCAGATTTATATTAAGTAAGAATGTCCGAAGGGAAGGAAATAATCGAGGGGAAATTTCAAATAAGACTATGAGAAAATATTAACGAAAACCCTGATTTTGAGCGAACCTTCGAGTGGACCGGGGACTTAAAGTCACCACAGATGGACGGTGAACTCACACCGCAGGCAAACGCGATTGGTGCTTGCTGAGGAGAGTGAACTGGGTGCAGGGTGAGGATAACAAAGTAGGAAAGTTGCGATATTGCAGGAGAGATGGCTGGCGAGAGAAAATCGAAGACTTGTTCCGATAGTGGCGGACTCACTTAAGAAAAACGGCCAGTTGCGAAGAAATTATGTCACAGGAGGGCATGTAGGGTAAGGTAGGGAGAGACAACGGAGAAGAATAGGAATTATGGATGATATCAAAATAGACCAAAAATACGTGCCCGTTAGAAGGGATCCGACATTGAAAAATCGTTTTCGCTAAATAGACGAAGAAGAATCCCATCAATGGTCCAGGTAATTAAGGTGGTTTGAGCGAGATCAAATTCCATATGAGACCATATTCTAATATTGTTATTTTATTTCAGCGTCCATAAGAAGTATGAAATAAATATTGTAACATTAATGGCGTAGAGATATAGTTATGTATGATCGAACTTCTCAGTAATTAAATAAATAAAGCTACATAAGTCTCTATCTTGACTAATTTTTTTCCCGCCGTACGGCTGAAAACCCTCCAAAACAGCTGGTTCTTTTGCGATTCTGTAAAATATACTGTGCTGAGTAATAGATTATTTTCTTATGAATAGTTGAGAAAACATGCAAACTACACACCGTTAGTTTTTTGACGAAATCTAGGTACTAGAAGTTCCTAAAATTTTTAATATTCTCCCTCTGGAGCGCACAGCCGTAATCTATATTCCATGTAAAACAGCTTATATGTTTAAGCAAATTGCTCGAAAAGTAGTTCGGCAAGGGGTTAGTATATTGATATCATTGGAAAGATGAGAGTTTTATCTTTAAAATGAAGTCATATTCATCAAATTCTAGGTGAAGTGATTTTTCGCTCAAACTACCTTAAAACAACTATACGCAAGACTTTCGAATGACCGATCATTCCTGCGGTATGATGCTCATGATTATATTGAGTTAAGTTGTGACAAAAACGGGAATCACGAATAACTTCAATAGGTTTTCAGATGAGACCAACAGGAGAGCACTTGATCTTCAATACAGAGCATGTTGGTGTTGAGTGATGCAAAAAAAATGAGCGATATTGTATGCACATTATATAATCAAAGAGAATAATCACTGTAGCATAGCAGCTTACTAATTAATTCATTACACACTATTGGACTGCTTAACATTCGTAAGGGTACCAAAGAATTATATATAACGAGAACTCATTTTTGAAGAAAAAGCAAATACCTACTTATTCTGAAGTAAACAGTCGTTTTATAGAAAAAATACAACCTATTTACCCTAGCTGAACATCAATGAACAAGGAAATGGTAACGGCGTCCTTAAATTAAAACCATAAAATTACTAGAAAATTGAATAAACAAGTATTATTAAACAAAATATCCAGAAATTAAAGTTTTGACCTCCGATAAAATAGAAAAAAATTGAAAGAAAAATTCCTGACTCTTAATTCTGAAGCCGATGTACCTCGGACAACATTTTTGACTAATATCAGGGATCTTTCGGGGTTTGCACCGGGTAGTTAGGCCGCCATGGACCTAACTACCCGGTGCAAACCCCGAAAGATCCCTGATATAAATCTTCGCCGGGAAAGCCTGAAATCATTTTTGACTAAATAAATTTGGCTAATGTCGTGGCTAATGGTATAGGTCTCAATGCCGCGTAATAAGTAAAAATAAAGGAAAATATACCAAATTTGATTCCTATAATCTAATTGGTGCGGCACGGGTACATTTTCGGGACAGAGAGACATGGCACGGCCCTCATGCCCTGGCAGGCGCGCGTCAAACAGAAGACACAAAAACCTCCCCTCCGTGTGCGAATGTTAAGAGAAGAAGGGGGAGGGGGGAATTAAACGCGGAAGGCGAGTTAAGCCACTACTTTGTTATAAACCTTTCCATGTGCAGTATATATCTCTGGTCAACTCCTCATGCCCTATTCAAACCACTGGCTTTTTACTCCAGTATACCATAATACCATACACTACAAAGAATTGGCCGCTAACCTCTAGCTCCCATCTTCTTAAAGGTATTCCTGAGAAGAATTCAGGAATATTTTATCATAATCATATTCCAAGCGTCTCTTCAGATGAGGTCTGATATGAGGTGGAAATAATGGACGTTTAAAGGTATATTTATGACATTTTATACAATTTTCGAGGCTTAGATAGTATATAATATTAAAATAATATAATAGTAAAAATGCAGAGAACTTAAAAAATAATGCATTTCATAAAAAATGATACTCTAAATCTGATTAAAACCACGGCAATAGCCACTCATAATACATGGCGTTTGATCATTAGAGATAATCATTAGTGGAACGTTTGCTGGCGCACCTAAGTTATGACATTGGTCTACAAAATTTTACCTCGTAGCGAAACTCGATCTGACAGTAGAAAACGATCCTTCAGTTATGTAAATGTTGTGCTTTCCCAGCTGATGGTGAAAAAATGAATTCTTCTCGGAATATACACTGGTTATATGGATGGATTAATTACTTTTGGTCTCGGGTTATACAAAATTGAGGACCCCACGTGTAACCCCAAACTGGATGCATTTTCGATACTCATGATGTTTATAATGGCAACGAATGGGAACGGGAGAATGCCGTTTTAGGACAACTTAAAATTCGGCCCGAATTAACCGGAGTAATGAATGACGAGATCATCGCATGTTGCCTTCTCTCGGATTCTTTTTTACACCATTACTCTAATCCAAGGGATTACTGGAATTTTACCGTCCGGCCGAACACATTCAACCTTTCGCAATTCCCGGTAGGATGAGTGGAGGACTAGATGAGGCGGCAGGAGAGTGGAGAATGATGATTGGAATGCTTTTCACGCGGATTCTGTCGATTCCGTTGTGGCGCCTAAGCGATAGGGGCGGAGGGGGAGTGGACGCGTGCATTTCAGTGGGGGAGGGACCGGCACCCATCGCCATCCATGGGCAGGGGTGGGACAAGAGCGAAAGGCCCCCCATCGGAAAAAATAAACAGTAGAATAACCATGGACGCAACAGCGAACTCACGCAAACCGATTTCGAGTTTGAATATCCCCCGCGATGGAGACTGCTCACAGACATTTCCTCCTAATGATGCTCTCAAATTGCAAAATTTGTTTTACAGCTACAATGTACGCTTGTTTCTCTCAGTCACGATTTTATATAACTAATCCTACATTTCCAAAACCATCTAAAAACCTATTATAAATAATATTCAACGCTACAACCAATTTTTAACCAAGCACATCTTTAACCAAACCGCGTACAGCAACCAATTCAGATTCAAGATAAAAGTCTCATTTTACCTAATAATGCCGTTACAATAAAATGTAATGTACTCATGAAACTTCTATGGTAACTATGGTGTTCTATGGTAAATCATTTAATGTCATAAAATAACTAGGGTAACCAGTTTTTTTGCTTGTATGCCCTATAACCTTGCTGGTGCACTCACGTAAGTACAATGGATAAATTTTTGTGGAGTGATTATATATCATCGTCATAAAATGGCTTAACTAATACATATCGGTACCTATAATTTACAAGTAGAATGTATTATTAAGGGGCAAGATTTTTAATGAAATCAATACCACATTTCGCATTATCACTGTGATATTAATTTGGTTAATTCCCCTCAGTTAGTTATCTTTATGCAGGCTAATTAATATAGCAAGTAATTTTTCCACTTTTTGATTTGGTGTTTTAGCGCCAAAATTAGATCCAGTATGATTGCATGGGATGAAATATACCTATTCGTTATTTCCGTTACACATACTTTTAAGAACATTTCGTACAATAAAATGTATAAATTTAAATGAGCACAGCGGGAAATGATGCATCACGCATGATAACGTCAATTGCGAGAGAAAAAATTGACGTAGAGATGTAATGCACGCATTTAGCATTTAACACCACTAAGGTAAACGTGCAGCTTAACTCTGAAGAACTGAAACGACTTATCGGAACATCTTGCAGCATTTTTGATTCAAAAATAAACATGATATTGAGTTCCAAAATATAAAAAAAAACACTTAGTCAAAAGCAGTCCTCGCAATAAAAGGAACATATAGTGAAATAATTAAAAAACTAGAAAAAAGCTAATAATCTAGAAAAACGTTTTCCAACAGTTTATTTTTTTCAAATGATATGTTTTGTCAACCTCTTATATTCTATGGTGTACATATCAGGTTTTGTTTATTTTTTTCGATTGCCGTCATTTAAGTAGTTATTGAGTTTTGATTTGTCAGACTGGCAAATGAGGAAGCGTCCACTAAAGTCTTCTCAAATGCCACACAGACAGCGTATGCAGATACACAGAATGTGTAGCAATTAGGCACACTTATGCAGGCTCTTCCATGTGGAGAGAGACACTGATTTCAATGAAATTCCATCCGTTTTGCTTCCCATCCATTCAGAATCAGGGCGTCTTGTAGGGTTATATGCAGATGTTTGACTCTTAACGGGCAAAATGGAGAGAGGACATTTGTGCTGGCCAGAGCATTCCCTGAACTCCGACCAGAAGTTAACTAAGAGGGACGATTACCATGTAAATGAGCGGACACGGGTTTTGTCGCCGTACTGGGCTTTAGGGGAGGCTGGTGCTATTGGGGGGGGGGGAGGGGATGGGATGGGACACACTGACGCACATCAGCCCGCTGATTTATTCTTCCAGAGATGGCTCTGGGATCGCCGGAAGGTGATGCTGGATGGTGGCACTTGAAGTTTAACGGCATTGATTTCCACTAGTTTTTTTGTTCCATTCATTTTCATTACACATTCCCCGAAATTTTCGTTCAGACCAACTTCTTCAATAAACTTAATGCAACTGCTACGCCGTAAGCTAACAAGAGATTCAAGAGTAAAAGAGGGCTAAAAAAGAAATCCTGAAAGTAACTATATTCTTGAAAAACATCTTTGAAGACAATGGTTTATTTTTATTTTGAGAACATGAAAAGCGACTTCAAGAAAGTAATTTATCAAGATACTCATGCGTAAATAAAATACTAGGAATAATTCCTCTGAAATTAAAACGGTAAAATCTGCAGATACATATTTATTCTTCTATTTAGTTATATTTAATGGTTAATTTCTCAATATAGCACCAACTCTAGAGGAGGTGAAATGGTTGACTAGGGCAAGAAATGAGGTGGTGCTGGGAAGAGTTAGGGAGGAAAGAACACTGAACTGAAATAAATACAGATGAGAAAGGGAAACTGTACCGGACATATTTTAAGAGGGAAGCGGATTTTAAATACAGCAGTCGAAGGAACAGTGGAAGGAGAAATGAGAAGATGATGAAGAAGGCTGAAAATGATAAGACGAAGTGAAGATAAAAAGAAGTTACAAGGAAAGCAAGGAAGAGGTCCGGGACGAATTGGAGATAGCTTTGGTGTTTGGCACCTGCCAGTAGGCAGAATACCAGTTGATGATGATGAGCACCAATTCAAATACTACCGAAAAAGGTGTTATGAACGAATAATAGAACTTTCGTCAAGGCGTAACAAGAATTGATATCTATTTTAACTGACGCACCAATTAAGAAGCATTTCAACGGCGCAAATAACCAAGCCAGCAGAAAGAACGAGAATTGATTCAACATTTCCAAATAGTGCTTCCTAGCTACTGTCATGGTTACGCAGCACGGATATGAACTAGGTGAGACGAGTCGAATCTATTTATTTAGATATAAGAGGAAAGAAACGCTTTAAGTTTCTTGGCGTCTGGCACGATAGGCTGGAAAGAATCAGCATTTGGAAAACTCAAGGGACCGATTCAAGTCAATGTATTGGTGTACGTATTTTTAGCTTCATTCTGTAAAGTCGAGATGAGTTACGGTTATTCGATGAATATAGCAGTACAAATTCCAAAAGTCCTTGACTTTTTGTGAACTAGAAATGGACCATAATAACAGTGTTTATCATAAAAGAATCGGGTGTACCATGCTCATCGCAATATTGAAATTAAATTAAGGACATATAAACGCACAAGTATTTATGTGCAATAAGCACAAGTAAAACTAGATGGTAAGAAATTCACAGAATGCATAATACATTATTCCTTAATTTTTTTGGAGATAAAATAGCACG
The DNA here is from genome assembly GCA_963573305.1 of Pyrrhosoma nymphula. Lineage (NCBI taxonomy): Eukaryota > Metazoa > Arthropoda > Insecta > Odonata > Coenagrionidae > Pyrrhosoma > Pyrrhosoma nymphula. The sequence goes on from OY754329.1 coordinate 13,136,192, forward strand.
CTATAAAGGCGCAATATTTTGGCCCTTTAGTTTATTCAATAAGAAAAAAATATCGTACTGGTAAATAATTCAGACATTAAGCTGCAAAACGATTTGTGTTGTATGAAAATTCACCGCAAATTTCTGTTTGCGTGTATTTAAATAAACTCGTCCACACCGCATTCTGATGACCCAGTTTAATACATGATCCCAATATTTCATTTCGGATCCATTTCGGGCCGTAAATAAATAGCGGCTTTGCAGGCGGAGGAGGGCTGTGGGCGAAATATTCATCGAAAATTGGATGAAAAAGGACGCGAGGGGAGCAAAAGAAGGTCGGATGGGGGAGGGGCTAAAAGGCGACGGACGGTTAATCATATCCTTCTCCCGTCGCCTCGAGAACCCACACACACACACACTCACACACAGATACGCCGACTGCGGGAAAAAACGTCAAAAAATAGGAGCCCTTGAAAACAAACAAAAAAAAACACGGAGGAGGCATGGGTTGTAGATATAACTGGAAGTGGTGGGGGGTGGGAGTCAGAGGCTGGCGTCATCTTGAGAGCGGGATTTATTGCAATGAGTCAATGGAGGAGGATATAGACAGAGGAAGGGAGGGTTTTCTCCGTTTTGTAGAGAGGGAGGTGCAAAAGGAAAAGGCAAAAAGGTGGGTGTGAGTGAAATGGTAGGGAGAGAAAAGACATGGAATGATGGGGCGTTTGTCGGATGAAGGGAATGGACCGGGGTGATGTATAAAAATGGCAAGGTTGGTCGCGATGGCGTAGAAGTTGAGGAGGGAAGGCGGAAAATCATGCGTGAAAGACCATAGAAAGGAGAATGAGAAGAATCGAGGGTTAAATAAACCGTTAGTTACATGAGGGATGTCGATGGAGGAGGTTGACGCATTCAGGAATGGATTTGCTTGAACGGATGCACGACTCTTTTCAAACGAAAATTAAACATAATTTGGAGTTCAAAGCTACAACGTAGGTTAAAAACTGTTTTTTCTTAAATGTTCTCCATTATGATTTAACCCTTGAAGAATTCCTTACAAGAAAAACCACCCATTATTCGAAAATAATCTCTTCATCTTTTTCAGACCACCTTCGATTGCTGGTGCCGCCTACGATTTCGCATTCTCTACAACTTTCTTTATCCTCCCGTTCCTGATTTCTAAGAATCTCATCCTTATGTGGTCGTAATGTAATTCCACTATCAAGCCACATGAACATTCTAAGACGCCAGGTAATCCAAAAGGATTCTAAATTTCAATAGGTCTAGGTTTCCTGATTAACTTAATACCAGAGTGGAATGAGATACGTATATACTTCCAAAATTCAGTGATATTTCAATGAAAGGACTAGAGGGTTATAATTTTTCTATGCAAAAGGGAGAATCGCATGTTAGGAACTTAGTTTAAATTCCCTCTTGTAAATACTGGAATTTTAAATGGACTGATATTGTCACGATGTCACTAATAAACTTCTTTCCATTACGGTGCAAACCCAGTTAGTTAACCTAACTACACGGATCTGGGTTAGATGGTTCGTGCGGCACCAATATTAGCACGTTAACAGGCTCGTTATACACACCACGCGGAAATCTTAGCGCACGCACAGTAGGCTCAAATCGAAAATAGCTTGCCAAAAACCAAAAATTGTTTTTTTTTTCAGTCCGGAGATTGAAACTTTACACAGTCATTCTCCATAGATTGGTGCATGTGATGTTGCATGCCATTTATCATAATTCTTTCGTGTTAACAATAAATATAAATATAAAAAGTTGGATAAATTTCGCCAAAATCACCCGCCTAATTTTTTTCCCGAAAATCACCGAATTCAAGTTAATACTTAACCTTTTCTATCAAACCTGTGGAACAAAAACGAAATATTTTTAGTAACACAGTTTATTTTCATTTAACAGCACTTTTGTTGTTGGCAAATTTGTAAGATTTGTCATCAATGCATGACAAAACGGAGAACCCAGTTCTTCGTCAATTATTTGCATTTTTGTAGTAAAATTAAAAAATGAACATCGACGGACATTGAGATACTTACATCACGATAATAACAAAGCTTTTAGAGAGCGAATATGAATAAAATCACCAGCGAACGTGTGCGACGCCGAAAATAAAATTTTCGAAAGAGTTTTCGATCGTGTGGCCCAGTCCGGATCTGCCCGCCAGCAACGGGTAATGATGTGACTCGGCGTGTGTGACGGAGAATGACTGTGAAAAGTTTCAAATTCCGGAATGGCCAGCTTTTTACGATTTCGGCCCACAGTGTGCCACGCCTAAAAAATGACCGCCTTTCGCCACTGGAACCCTATCCTCACTCCCCACGCGTGCGGTGCCAACTCAAAATCACGCTCCCTTTGGTTCGGAGACGCACATCCGTATGAAAAGAAAACTACATATTTATTTATTTATTTCAAAGTCTCCAAAAACGGCTCAAAGGCTTCTTACACTGGTCGACAAGCAAAGAAATAAATAGAAATTTTAACAAAATATACCCTAAAAAATTTAAAACTATTTCTAGAGGGCTCACCGCACACGCAAAAATAGTATACATTTTTGATGTAGTTCGGGAGGGATATCGTAGATGGCGTAGGAAGAAATTCTGAAAAATTATAAATTTCCTTGTTCCACAAGCCTGAAAATATATCCTGAAGCAGAAAGGGTCGCTACGTTTAGTGGTGATAATAGTTAGTCGATTTTGTTCATAACAAGAGTAATAAAAAATATTTCCTTGAATTTCGGGTAGTAACTTGGCTCTTCCGAGTTTATATTCCTAGCCCTGTTACTGGCAAACTGTTCGCAGTATTAAGTTGAAACTTGCAGGAAACGTTTATTTACATTTTTTCCATACTGGTGAACTTTAATTTGTGCTCAACTTAGATTCAACGTTGTTATGTTTGTTTATATATCATTTGGACAAAAAATCTGTAATTTTGCAACGTAAAAAGCGATCGGCTGCTAACTTTCTTATCTTACTATATAGGTCCATATATGCTGTGTATGAAATTTGGTGAATATTTTAAGTGTATTTTTGGTGAAAATTGTGACTTTATCTCGAATACGAAAGGAGTTACGAATTTTTTATTTTCTCAAATATTTTTACTTACTCTATGGTAAAACATAACAGAGAAATATAAAAATACGTAGGAGAGAAAGCTTTGCATTGGGATTGATGGACAAGGAGATGGGATAGATGGAATCAACTCGGCAATATGTTTTCTAAGGACTGATTTGAAAACGGAGGGTGTGGAGAAGAGGTCAAGGGAGGGTAACTGCGAGGCTAGGGAGTTGAAAGTTTTCGGGATACGGTAGAATAGGGAGCGCTGGGATATTGAGAGTCTGAATTTGGGAATGTCAAGAAGGGAGTTATTGCGTAGGGAACAAGGAGGAACATGAAGAGGAAAGAGAGGAAGAAGGCAGTTGGTACTTCCATTGTGCCAATTTTCACGAACTAATAGTGTTGGAACCTTAGTGTAAACAGCTATACAGAGGTGGCGTGATGAATTGGAGGCGAAGCGATTTCCGCATATTGAGCGCTCCCAGAATAAATATTGTGATTGCCGTAATAACGAGATCGTGAAACCGAACGGATATTCTAACGACGAGTTCCTGTGTACCTGAGGTACGTAAAAGCTCTATTACTATTAAAATTAAGTTTACAATGCATTGTAAACAGCAATGCGACCACTAATTTGGAAAAAAATGCTTATTTCATAGATCGTCGCATGCACTGTTTACATAAATAATACTGATATGGTAATGTTTATTGTATTTCCCGATCACTTCCGGTACTTCATTCTTGTGAATTTGAAACACGATACGTATATATAGAGCATAGGCACTCAAGAGGAGACGATATGATTTTCATTGCTTCTACTTCCGTATATTTTTCTTAATAAAACATTTTATGTGCAGCAAACGTGTAGATAAATATGATCCGGTCTAATTACGCAAAGGTATATCACGGACACTCGATAGGTAGTGTAGCTCTTAGTAGTAGTAGTACTCCGTAATACTTGAATCCTTATCTGTTACCTAGTACTTACAGCACGCCGTGCATGTTTTCTACATAAGTCTTGAGTCTCGGTCCATTTGTGCAGTTGCTAAATACATATATACTAACGGTCCCACTCCATTGTGAGTACATCTGTAGTGTAGTGCATGCTTGTAAGGCTTCGTTTCGTGACAATCATCAGCGATTTATGATAATGCATAATTAGTCAGAGTTACACTAACTTTAATAGGGTATAGTGTAATGCATATTGGTGAATACCTATCCCCTGCCACACACCCCTGAGGTGGTTTGCAGGGTATTTTGAAGATGTAGATGTATGGCGGAGGCGGTTTCACCTTCGCTCACGGCCCAGTATACGCAACGCCACCTCTGGTACTTTCATAACTCTATGGTTGAAACTAATCACCCCGCAAGTATTACATCGCCTCTTACGTCCGGATACTACATCGCTGGTGTTTTAAAAAAAAACGCAGCCTCGTCAAAAACAGATGTGATGCTCCCGGAAACGAGGAATAAAAAAATCATATCAACAGAGGGAGCGGAGAAGAGATTCCAGGCGTCAAGGATGAGGAGAGAGAAAGAGTGAGAGAGAGAGAAGAAGAAGCAAGGGAGGGAGAGAGAGAAAGAGAGGGAAAGTAAGAGGCGGGATGTCTCGGACAGGGATGGGAGGCAGAGAGAGAGGGACTCCTCAAGCGGTGTCAAGGACAACTCTCATTTTTCACCGCAGTTGATCTCACCGAGAGGCAGGACAGGACCCCAAAGGGGGCAAGGCACCCCCTTACTCTCCACTCCCCCCTCACAGAAACGACCCTTCTCTTTTTCTGTCACACCTCGATCCATTCTCTTTCCCCTCAAATTCTTATGCGCGCCGACTACCCTCGATTGTATCAATGTACCGATGGACATGCCACTCGCTGTTTTCACGCTTCCATGCCTAAGTGTTCTACATCTACAAAATACCCTGCAAGCCACCTCAGGGGTGTGTGGCAGGGGGTGAGTATTCACCTACATGCATTACACTATACCCTAAAGTTAGTGTAACTACGACTAATTATTTGGTACTCAATTATTGGTACTCAATTTATTGGTACTCAGTCATCTGTATCTATACGTGAGCAGTGAGGTTAAAAGTGATATGTATCCTTAAAGTTTATTCCCTTATTCCCTTTTGATTTTGAAAATTTAACTTAACTCAATCAATTGCTTTCACCTTGATAAACTTGACATTGTATCGAGGCTTACCAAGATTACCGTGGTTTACAAACTTATTGAGAAGGAACATAATATTCTGTTGCTACTCACTACCAGTAAGTTTGTTCTTAGGTCGGTACCTGTGAGCATTGTCCATCTAGAGCGGTTTGAGTTCCCACAAAATGCGGGGTGTTTCAAGGGGAAAGCTGCGTTAACTCTGAAAGTGATAGGATATGTGATTCTAATCATTTGTTTCCAAACGGACATGGGGTCGTAATTCCTTAATCATGTAGTTATGGAAACGCAAACATTTTAGTCAGAGCATACAGTTTACGGCCATTCCATTTTAAAGTGAGCCCAAATATGTAAAAAATAAAATAAGTGTTTTTGTTCTACAATTTTAAATTTCGGCTAAGCCAGACTTAAATTTAGCTTAATTAATCAAGTATACTGAGCCAGTACCAAAATTTGAAAGAAAAATTGAATTTTACTCATAATGGAGAGCAGAAAGAGTAATAAGGTCACACCCAGAAATTTACTATGTCACAACCGGTACTTATTAAAAAATTTATAACTAGAAAAATAATGCTTTTGGATACTTCTCCATAAGTTTAAAAAAATAAAAATTACTCTTATCTTCCTGATATTAATATCAATATATAATGTTGAAGCTACTCACAGAGTTTACAGGTTAAAATAGTCTTATGTTATTGAGTGTCACGTTTGTGAATCACACCCGGAACCACAGTTTTATTCCAATTAAAACAGTACTAGTTAATTTTTAAAATTTCATATTAAGTTTTAAATTCACTTTCTTCTATGGATAACTAAAGGTTTAACTAACTCCAGTATATTTTAGTTGAATTATTTGATGTGAAAATTTAAAATTAAACTCTCACAAATCACAGCCGGAACCAATGGAATGGCTGTTTGCAGTTTCCAAAAAAACTACGAATAATGGTTTTCTTTGCCGGTTCAATTGAACTTAAACTTGTATCAGTGATGCATAAGATATATATCTTCATTTCAGGAAAGTCACTAAGGAATATTTGTCGGAAAAAAATGTTTGAAATCACATACCCTATTATCTTAAAAATATACGAAAATTCCTACGAAAACATCGTAATTTTAGAAAGAAAACACATATGGTTGTTTATAAAATTGAACCATGAGTATTTTCTCAGCTATCTATGGTGGCAAGGAAGGCCGTTAGTGACTCTGCGCTTCCAGACTCACTCCATAAAAGCAACTCCATTTGCTTGGTTGCCTATTTCTCTTTAACAAGTCTCCGTCTTTCACAAAGCTCCATTTCAGCAAACATCAGTCAACGACATTTCTTAGAACTTGGGTCTAATTCCTACAGGGGAAATTCTTCCAACCCAAAATCATTTATTCATTCCTTCTCTCATCTAAGATACGGTCATGTGATCCAACGGACTCTTTTCAATTCCTTTGAAAATCCATGACGTTTTTTGGTGCGAAGAAAAAAAAAGAAAGGAAAGCCAGTCGACACTTCCAATTTTCCGATCGGTTTGTATTTAATTGACGTAATCGATGGCTAATCAGGTCCTGAAATGTGAGATGCCATAAATATTCTCAAGGACTGCATCTCAGTTAGGTTTGCGATATCAAAGATTGTACGATCATATTATAATGTTTAGATTTACTCTCATAACTTAAGTAATCGTTTCGGGCTTAACTTTGTGGAAGTTGGTAACATCCATGATAGAAAACAACTTAGTTTTAATCCACACAAGTTATTGAATACGACCCGGGTTGCAGCAACTTACATTTTTACATGTATACGGTTTGAACTACAACAGGACCTGAAGATGGCACAATAAGTTGCTGAAACCCGGGTCGCATTCAATAAATTGTGTGGATTAAAACTAAGTTGTTTTCTATCATGGCTCTCATTACTGATTTTAGGCTGATCCCGAGGCATTCGGATACCGTTTCAGCGGTAAAGCGTTTACGGGAACGTTTTTCTGCCTCCACATTCAAAAGAACATATCGTGCTCAAAATTATACGTACCTACCTTACAGAGAAACGCATTTTGGAGTACACTTTTGAAAGGTAAAATGCCAAAGAGTCGTCATCATGCTTTCTGGAGGAAGCAGTAGAGGAGTACATGGCTCACGGTAAGAGAAGTGACAACTGCGCAACCGAAAAAATAACTTTCTCCGCTTTCCACTTGAATTATCCCGGGCCCTTTTGTGCTGCAGCCCGTGATTACATCACGAGAAAAATATCTAATTAGTATGATAATACTAGTCTGTTCTTTTGATTTTCCTGTAGAAACTTATTCTGTTCTAAAACTGTACTTCTGCTTATATAACGGTGACAAATTTACGACATGAGTTTCATTAAATGTGTTTGTTTTGAAGTTATCGGAGGTTTAAAAGTTTGTCTATAACTCGCATTAATTCCGGAATGTTAAAAATTTCTGAAAATGCAAAATGAAAAAAATAATATTTTTGGCCGACATATATCTGAATTTAAAATTAATATAACTACTATTAACTCAGTGACGATCGGTTCAATTTGAGCCACCGATTTTTAAGTGCCAAAAACAGATATCTTTTTAAGACAAGTTAAAATTAAAGTACAAATAATCCACGAAAACATCTGAACGGATATGAATGGACGTAACAATAAAAGTTCTTTCAGGTGCATTTACTTTGATTAGCATCGGTTGGCTCAACTTGAAGACATAACTTCTTGCACTCGAGGGAACAGGCTACTTTTCACATAAAGTAGATGTAGATACAATGCATGAAAATAGGAAAAATTAAAATCTTAGGGCACGGCATTACTTCAGTACATTGCCGACCACCGCACAATCCCTATTCTGTACAGCACCTCACACCAACTGCAAACCTTCATGTCAACGCCCATCTTCTCTCACCCCTCCCACTGGAAACGATCGGATCTCACTCGTACTTTATATCCTTGGATATTAATTAAATATGAGATACTCCTCGTGCATTCCTCTTAGAGACTAAAACGCTGTCCACTCATGCTTAATGTAAATGGTGAACCATAGTAAATACCGTCCTGATATTTATTTCAAGATGTTATCTGTAATACTGCAATGAGGAGAAAGAAGTGCAGCAATAAAGCATCTTTAAGCATATATGATGATACAGATATGAAGAAAAGAATTTAACAAATTATTTTCAAAGCTGTTTCCGTTTTTCTCGCGAAGCGAAACACAACTGGCTACTTCACAACACTAACAAAATAGTAGATGCCAGCCACTCATCACATACGTTCACGCACGTTTGAGAGTCCACAGCGAAAGGCAATAGTGATCATTTAAAATATGGTGAAGTATATGACATTTTAGCCAATAAGACATGCTAAAATCGAAAGACAACATTACACATGGAATGAAAGCAGTCTTGTCATTCTGAATTCACCCTATTCTTAGGTACGACCTCCAATCCTTTCTCCTTTTCCTTTCAACACAATAACCTATGCTTCTCATAGTATCAAAAGCGACCTGATTTACTTAAGGAAGCAAATCGAGCACATTAGGTTCAGCGTGTATGGTATATCTTACCTTTCAAGTGTTGCTTCCCCGTTGGCTACGGTGAACGACCTCAGCTACGCTACAGCCACACTTCAGAACAGAGACAACCTGAAATAAAATAATCATTGCGTCAAAAGAGAATATCACAACGGAACATGGGGTTAAATGACAAATCGTACATCATGATTACTTCTTAATTTAATTTTTTACCAGGAAATTCATGGATTACTATTAATTTACAGCTATTCTCATGATAATTTATGTTTTCATAATTATTGTATAATTACGTGCGCTCATTATCAAAAAGTGATATCCTCATGCATGAACGGCAAACAACGAGGGCATCACGATCATTTATGAAAGGAAAACAAATGCAGACTAAAAAATTGGCCATATAATAGGGAGAAATATTAACTGAATAACAATTTAGTTCGGAGAAACTATACACTCTTTAAATGAACATACTACCCACTGAAAGTCGTTTTTTTTTACTTAGAAAGAAACATTAAGTAAAACAAATTCGCAGGTAAGTTTAATGAAAAGGACGGAAGAGCGTTTAATCCTATGGCAGAGAAGAGAATTATACGGAAACGCTGGAATTCCTGCGCTAATTGAAGTATTGTATTCAGGTCAGAGAGGTCTGCTAATTTAGCTCCATTTAACTTTGTCTCCACCGAGAGCTAAGTCAAATTGTTATCCTGAATTCCTCATAAGAAAAAAGTCAAATATATTTGGTTTCATCCAGAGCTTCCGCTCATGTATAGGCCGAAATCTTTTCGGCCAATGGTCTACTTTCTAACCAAGAATGACGCTACTGCCACGTTTATTCCTTTTCTTTCTTTCTTTCTTTGAAAACGCCGTGACTTTGGTAACTTGAAAGGTTAAAAAAAGGAGAGTAAAATGAATCATAGGTAGGTGGACAGGGTATAAGAATGAAATATGGGTTAAAACGATGGAATTTGATGATGGAATAATTGATAGGAGAGCAGAAGGTGGGTGGGGGACGAATGGAAGTGTGTGATGGCAGAGGGTGACATAAGAGGGGACGAAATACAATAGATATGCAATATTATCAGATGCCCCCTTAATATTACATATTGATGGGGCATCTGATAATCCTTCATCTCTCAACCCTCCAAAATGTGCCGCTGTTAGCTGTTCTCGTATTCCCTCAGACATAATTTATGACTACAGTTATTTAAATCCATTAGGTTGAAATACCATTAGTTATTTTAAACTTGGGAGCTTGGTTTGACCATCAATTGGCATTTAATAAGCATAAAGATACAATAGAAAATGATGTATTCAAGATCTTAGGATTTATTATTAAAAACTGTATCTTCTTCAGTGATGTCTTTGTATTAAAATACCTTAATGTTAAACTTGTACGGTGTTAGAATTTATCTCAGTAATCTGGTCCCCCTTTTATCAAATACATCGTCCTCGTATTGAAAGTGTAAAGCATTAACACTTTCGTTAAATAAATTATAAATTAAGAATTCCACGGAATGAGTTAAACTATTCTTCTCTGAATGAGCATTTGAATCTTCTTTTCATTAACTAAGAAGGATCTCCAGCCCCTTCAAACTCTACCTCCCACCAAATCCACTATCTTCTCCACTTTTATTTTATATGCTGACACCTCCATGGTATACATCAGGGGAATATCAGCATTTAAAAAGAAAGACAGCACTTATAAATGATGAGTGCTAATTATATGCAACAAATTGTCGTAGAAAATAGCTGGATTTTAGTTTTGAATAACTGATTTATCAGTGAAGAGGGATAGATGGGCGTTCATACCAAAATTGTCCTGCAGGGAAACTACTTCATTTTCTCAGGGAAATAAACTATAAGTACGATATGTATAGTGGCAATGTCGTAAATGACGACGATACCAATTATTACTCGTTCGTCGCAAGTGAAGTACAGAGAATTCAGAAGTACAGAGTGTCCCATTGATCGTGTGTCATTTGTGACCCACAATTTCAGACACTTTCTTACGTGACACATGGATGAAACTCGGTACCTTGGTAGAAAAAGGTTGTAAGTTTTGTTAGGTGTAAGCAAGTATACACATAAACAAGGACTACCTACCAGTGGGGCACAGAATGGTTTGAGGCGGGAAATAGAGTATGGAGCTGAAGGAACAGGGTACGGTTCGCTGACTGGGGGGAATATGGAAATATATCTGTATCTAGGGTGATAGCAGGCGATGGGGTAGGAGAGTGAGTTACGGGCGGAGGTGAGGATGTGTAAGAGGTCGTGCCCGGGCAAGAGCATGCGTGGTTTTTCTCGCAGCGAATAAGTTTTCGCCTCGGATGGGGTGAAAGGGATGGGTTCTAAGGAATACGTTATGCGCGGCCTGCTTGGTTGGTTATGCGGGAGTACGTCCAAGCCACCAACACCCTCTGAACAAAATGATTCTCCCCTCTTTGCACGAAGGAGCGGAAGAGCGAGGGTAGGAAATATTGGAAGAAAACGTTTCCAGGAAGGAAGAATGGAAAGTACGAAGCTTCGCCTAAGTCAGCTCGAATCGACCAATCAAGTGAGGACATTTATTTGTCGGACAGAGTAGGTTATATTGGCGTTCGATTCGACATTGTAGGATATCAAATACATTCTTTTATTTATTTTAAGGTAAACAGATCCAATTTCGAATAAAGTAAGTAGTATCTCAGTATTCGGGTGGAATATCGATCGTTATCCATTGAAACCCTACTAAATCAGCGTAGAAAACCCTTTATGGTATTCAGACTTTTGGTTCTGCGATTAAATTATTTAATATTATGCAACAGTTTCGCCGTGTTATGCTGCCGGCTTCGTCGGGCTTTTAAGAACAAAAAATACCATAAGTATTTGTTCTTAAAAGCCCGACGAAGCCGGAAGCATAGCACGGCGAAACTGTTCCATAATATTAAGTAATTTAATCGCAGAACCAAAAGCCTAAATACCATAAACAATGAGCTGCGAAAATCTACAAAAAAAGTAGAAAACCCTTTTTTCACTACGCCCAAAATTCTGGGGCTTACTTCCCCTTACTATATAGGAAAGGACAGCTATTCATTTATGTCCCGCTTTTCAAGAATTCTAAGGCATTAATACATTTTAAAACACGATAAACACCCTAATTAATTCCCACCAACATTTTGTCGCTTTATAATATTGTTCATTTCGTAAAAATTCGTTTCGGATTACCAAAATAATCCAGCTATTCATTTTATTAAAATTCAATTTCAATTTAAAATACCCTCTCTAATCACTCCCCAAACCGATCTTAATCACTTTCACCTTCACTATCAATAGAGTTCTCACAATATCTAAATGGAAAATATCGAGGAGCTCATTTGAATCCTCCGGGATCTCAGCCAGCAATCATTTAACCCATCAGAAACAATGTTGCCTCCATCACCAACTGACCGTGAAATTGAAATGGGTGCTTTTGAGCGTAAAACACCAATATATATTCAATTACTGCTATTGATGTTTAAGTAACGTATCCAGAATTAACCAATTGCCAATGATTCGTGGGGAATTAAAATCGGGGCACAAAATATTCCATAAACCTCAAGGTAAAATTAGGGTAAAAGGCTACATCATACAAATAGTGAAATACGCTCATAAAGATCACTGGAAGAATTCACGAAACACGTTTACTGCTGCGAATAAAATTATAACCATCATGCGATCGTTGCCACTTGAGTGCTTTTTTCAACAGTATCTACACCTGTGCAAACAAGATTTTGATCTGTGTCCATAACGATAAATCTCAACGGCTTATTCCATATTCATTACACTGATACTAGCTAATGCTTATAAAAACCAACATTCAGTTCCAAGGCGGAATACGCTTAGAAATGTACGCAACGTGTAAAAGGAAGTAAAATGACAATTTTTTAGGATACAGAACTCAACTAGGGGTACCACAAACTATTGAGGCAGCTACTCCATCCCATATCACAATGGGTAAGACTGTCAACGATATTGCATACTGTATTGTAACACACAACATGACTTCAAGTGTATGATTGATCGGCAGAAACCTTTGGAAATGGAAGAAGAAGCTAAAGGAACACAACAATAAACTGGAAAGAGACGGGGAAGAGAAAGGAGTAACATACCTATCTGTTAAACATAATTGAAAAGTTTCTGACGCATAAATTGGGTTGACATTAAAAACACCATGACAGTTTGGTTAAAATGTTTTGCATTCAATAGTAAAAAAAAGAAAACCCAACTTATTTAAATCGTATCACATAATGTAAGTTAAACTTATCATCATTGTAAAATATTCGAGAACTTTAAAATTCAGCAGCGATCTCGAGCGAATCGATGTGTTCCCAGTTGCATTTTAAACGACAGCGCAGCGTATGGAATATTTTCAGAGAGTGTCAAACGCTTGATGTGGAGTTGTCATACCAACGAGTGTGAGATGAGGGAATAACCCGATGAGAACGAAAGACCACTCCCCGTCAGGTCCGCGTCACGTCGAACGCGGTAATTGGTTGCGGCCAGGGAAATTAACAAGAGCTCTCTCTCTCTCTGTTTAGGGAAATGACAGGGAAAAGGAAACCAAAATCATGAATGAAGACCACTGTCAATACCAGGACTGACTGACCACTCTCGTGGACACGGTTGGTGACGTCAAGGCGTCCCAAGCCGCGTCTACTGTCAGTCTCTCCGCTACATGTTTCATTCCTCGCACATCAGCTGATGTCCGAGGACTTGAAACTGCGCCTATAAAATTCCACAAGACGTCAAAGATTAAGTGATGTGTGAGGTAAGCGGCTTACTTGACAGTTCTATACGTTCAGAATAAGAATTCATCAAGCACATCATCAGTAACGTGTAAAAATGCGGTGGCAACATTTCAACTTGCGAGTCACTCAGAACCACTCAATCTTGCATCCCCGAGTGAAAAATATCTTTGATTACAATAAATGTCCTGAACAAGTCCACCACTCATACTATTTCCTCGAGGAAATTCTGTCACCTTGGCTTCCTCTAAATTTTCGCGGCACTAAAGATTGATAAAGGCATGTACAGTGGTGTTTAACTACGAAAAACTTTGATTTCCAATTTGACCTGCCTAGACAGTTGCAGCTTGAAAAACAACCATGCAGGTACTTTATGTAGTTATTCACGGTGCCACGGTTGGATTCTAAATACTAAGCAACATGACCTTTTGAAGTACGAAGCTAATTTACTGACGTTTTTGCAGAAAATCTACTGATTTGAAATCAATAATATTTGGCTTCAAGCAGTGGATTTACTTTTCCTGAAATTTTAAACAATAAACATTCTGATTTTTGTGCAAGAGTCACAAAAGATAAATGGATTGTGTCGATGTGGCTAAAAAGAAGTTTTTGCTGAATTGAACGGGCGTACGTATGTTTTGGCATCAGTTAGCTCAAGTGAAAACACTGCCTACAACTACCTTTACATATTTTCAACAAACGCTGAGAAAAATAACAAAACTTCGATTCGATTCCTAAAACCGCAACATTCCAATTAGTTTATAAGAATAATACTGAATGACGGACAAAGATGCATTTTTCCGGGTAGAAATACTAATAAAAAAATCATACGCAATAATTCTCGGCGAAGAACTTGAAATTTCCCGAGGTAAAACACCTGCAGCTACGGAAGAGATACCAGAACAAGTGCTCATGGAACAGATCCCATTTATTGAACCGTTTTTAGAAATGACATTCAGTATGCCATTAAAGGATCCGTAATCACCCACGTCACTCGCATATTCGAAAGCGTGCTAGCACAAAAGATATAATGTGCAGTCCCACTTTAAAAAAATATGACCTTTTTAATAAAAAGAAAAAAATGAAGTGTCTGCCAAAAACATAAGTTCAAGAAAACTTTTTCCCGCTCCCTTTTAATGACCTCAATAGAATGAAACGCTTATCTACTTCTCAACATAATTCTCATTCCTTTTCTCTCCTGAGTCCTTTTCCCCTTTTTCATGAACTGTAGCCTGATGCCCACTGCCGTTCATTATTACGCTGACTAGTACAATTATGTAAAAATGCTGTAGATGAGGGGAGAAAAGAAATGACAAATCTGAAATGTGAATGAATTTTTCACGGGATTCCCACCAGATGAGATGTTCAGCCAGAGCCGACGTTTCAATGGCTAAACTCTGCCATCGTCCTCAGGGCGTTGAGTCTTACATGACAAATCTAGATTTCCATATTCATTCTTAGAAAAAATGGTCTTGAGGGTGAGTCACGCGAGAAAAAATTAAGTAGCACCAAAAGCTGCTTAGAGCCGTATTAAATACCGTTTGAAGCACCAAAATCGGGATAAGATCGTCTGTGCAATCCGGACCCAAGTAGAAAAAATTAACAATACAAGATTACAAGACTCAATTGCAGCGAGAATTAAAGAAAAACTAAACCAGTTATTGTCTAATCGTTCACGTGATAGCCAAAGTAAAAAAGAGAACCAGTTAGGCATGCATGTGAGCAGAAAACGAGTGAGAAAACCGTGCTACCCGAGTAGCCATCCAATCATTCCACTACCATTTCCACCCGAGTAACACCGCCTGAAGGAATTGCATCCCTTTTCATCCAGGGGTATTCGACGGACACCATTCTACGGGCATTTTGGAAACAGAGCGATGGAACGTGACCGGAAGGTGAAAGGTTACATTCCAACACCGCTTGGGACATTCTCACAGGTTATGTATCTGGAATGCGATTGTGGAAACTACTAAACTGCTGGGAGGAACACCGAAGGTGCTACAATGGTGGAAACACGATAGGGACATCAATTAGAATTTAAAAAACGGAACGTAAATTCGGGTTTAACTCCGAACATAAGATTTCCAGATGATCACACTCAGGTAATAACATTTGAGACAACAATTTAACCTCAACAATAAAAACTTTTCACTTTTCATCTCATTAAAGTCAGTTTTGCTTCGGCTAAAATAAGGAGTTTTCCTTCTAAGATTGATTCATATAATATTTAAAACTGTAAAAAATACCTTATTCATAAAAACGAAAGGGAGATAGCTGCAAAGCCCAACTAAGCAGAGTGTGATGATATCCTTATTTGGGCATGTAGATGACATCGGAAATTAACAAAATAATAGAAAACCCATATATGGTGATAGTGAAAATTATCGATTTTCGGATAAATTTGTAATATAAACGTTTTTTTGAACATTTGATGATAAAAATATGTGCTATTTGTATCCAAGGCGCTTACCGTTTGCAGAGGGTTTATAGTGAACATGAAGTATAAATGGTGCAATGCATTCATAATGTTGGTTTTTATATTTTCACGTGTGTGTGTGCCACTGAATTCTTCCCAATTGTGGTTTAACGTTTGAGGCTTCACTTTGTAGAACCACGAGGTTGGAAATAAAACTTCGCTTTGTACATTCCAAGCACAAACTTTATTGACTGATAATGACATTTACACGTCGAAACCATGGTCGATAAAAAGTGTGTGTGGCCAGTCAATAAAGTTTGTGTGTGGAATGTACAAAGCGATGTTTTATTTCCAATTCCCAATTGTGGTTTAAATTTCGAGAATAACAATGGAGGAAAATACCCATTTATCCTGCTATTAGCGATCACTCGAGAGAATTCGTGGTCGTTCATTTAGTGACCCCAGGACAGAGTTACTTTAAGGCGTGACTTCGCGAAAATACTCTAACCTCCTTGCTTGAAAGGGAAATATCGGTGTATCTTCCACGCTATTTTAACACCCCAACCCATGTTTTCAGTATATAATACCATTATGAAGATAATGATAATGGCATTATATGCTAAAATCACTGTCGTTGTGCATTAAAATAATAAAGACATGATTATACAGATTCTCTTGCAGCATACAATAGAGATTTTTGAAACTTGGTGCTGGAGGTTTTTTTATGGTAAAACAAGATCCATGTGGATAGACTGACCCTTGAAACACAAAAAAAAATTTAAGGAACATAACAGAAAGAAAATTCTCACGAGGAAGACAGAGGGATGAACGTAAAAAAAATATAGACCAGCTAAAACGGGATATAAAACAGATGAGCTACAGAGAGACAAAGGTGTTACAAGGAGACAGGTTAGAATGGAATGGCTGCCGTCACCAAATATTAGGATTGCATGACTCTCGACGATCTCTTGCAACATTAACGTCACGAAACCAGTTTTCATGCCTGAAAGAGCAATAAATGAAAGAGTTAGACGATGGAATTCTGTGACTTTAGGTTCCAGATTGAGATGAAAAAGCGGGAAAGCATTAATTTAGTTCGCTACCGCAAAGCATCCTGGGTGAAGTTTGAGGGAGGGGCGACTTCGACGGCAATCTCTCTTCTGATTGGCTGAGAAGTGCAAATATTTTTCGTCACTTCATGTGTTCCTTCCAGGCCTGCCCTCCAGGATCCCGTTTTCTAACCATTACGCTAACGCTTCGTTTCATACATCCATCTTTGCATTGCTCTTTTCACACTGAGGGCGTCACATACCCCGTTTACCACGCTGCGTGAGTACCGAATGGTAACAAAAGACGGCGGTAAACCGTTACCTGTGCAGTCTTCCGAATCATTTCTGTTTATTGCCCAGTTCCTTTAGGAAAACGGATGTTCGCGAGTGGTACTCGTTCTGCGCTGATAATATTTGATAATGCGGAATAGATAAAAAGAATAAATACCAAGGAGTGGACCGAGGCTGCATGTTAATGAAGAAATATTGCCAATCGAAAAAAATAGCTTGTAATTTTTCGGATGATAGGTCATACTGTCGGTTTCATGAAAAGTAACACTTCTCTTGCCTTTTTAGGTAACATACATTGAATGTATAAAATTCTCTTTTTGGCAGTAGGGTTCTCTTACAAAAGTAGCCGGATTAAGATTAGTTTACTTTTCATTTGAAGATCTTTGCTATGAATATTGAAATAATGAAGACTGTTTGACCAGTATCTTAATGAAGAGGATGATCATAACATGCTAAGAATGCGGAACAGATAAAAAGAGTAAATACTAAGGAGTGGACCGAGACTGTTTATGAAGAAACATTGCCAATCGAGAAAAAAAGCATGTGATTTTATGGATGATAGGTCATACTGTCGGTTTCCTGAAAAGTAACAGGTCTCTTTCCTTTTTAGGTAATATGCATTGGAAGTAAATAAATCTCTTTTTGTCTGTAGGGATCTCTTACAAGAGTAGCCGGATTAAGATTAGTTTACTTTTCATTTTAATATCATTGCCACGAATATTTAAATAACGAAGACTGTTTGACCAGTATCTTACTGAAGAGTGTGCTCATATTGCATGCATAGAAGACTAAAAAGAAAGACGAGTGAAAAGGTGGATCTCTTGGTTTCACGTCCTTAATTCCATACAAATGTGGATATTCCGGATTTGTTCAATAATGCTCTCCACCATTGGAAATAGTTTTGAAGCCAGGCGTCCACCTAAATTCCGCAGTTCCGCGGCAGAAATACCACAATAATAAGGTGACACGAACGAATCACGTGATCAAAAAATGACAATAGTCGGGCCTCCCTCCCTTTTGCAGGACCAGGAACGCAGGATGCGTCGAAAGATGGACAACCACTATGTAAACTCAGTATCTCTCCGCTCAAATACAAACTCAGTAACCATCCGCCGAGCAGAACGGACGCGTGAAAGTATGGCTCCGGCTTTTGATAGTGCTAGATTAAAGTTTCACTGTGTTGAACACGGGTTTCAGTCTAGTAATATTGAGTGGCTAGTACTTTTGGTCAGTAGTACATCTATGTATCTTGAAAATCAGGATATAAAATAGCCATTTGTTGTAACTTCTGTTTTGGTGCTGATGGTGCGCGCTGGCGAATGTTAATCACTCCAGAAGAACATGAGTTTGAATCACGAGAATAGTAACAGGGCCCCTGTGCACATTGTGATATACTGGAGATTATTGTTGTGTTTTTACTTTCTTTTCCCCTTCTCTTGGTTTTTATGAAAACCTGAATGATATCGTGGATGTGATCTTTAAGTTTCTACTGCACCACATAACAGCTGAATAACGAAATGCTTTGTGACAAATGTAAACGATGTTTAAGTGGTAATGGCAGTTATGCTTATTGCCAGGGATGTGAGACCTGCCTACATTTTACCTCTACCAAGCTTTCAGAAGCAACTTGGAAAGATATGTCGGCCAGGGAAAAAGAAGAGTGGAGATATTCAACTTGTAGAGGCGAAGCAGGAAGGTGCAGAAGAAGCAGAGGACATATCATAGCTTAAACAGTGCTGTAACATTTTTGAGTGAAACTTATGAGGAGATTAAGAAAAATCTTGAGGCTAACAACGCTCTAGTTAAAGAGCTGAAAGATTGCATTTGCGGTGTTTTGACAAATGAAAACTTGGCTAAGGACAAAATTATCAACGATCTAAATAATAGATTGAATATATTGGAGCAGAAGGATTTGAGTTGTAATCTCTAAATAGTCGGACTTGCTGATGGTAGAATCTCAAATGAACAATTAGTTAACAAAATTGTAACGCTTGGTGTTGATATGGGTGTTGATAACTTTGATACCAAATGCATAAATGATGTGTACATGACAAATGTCAATAGCACTGATAAACCCAAGAAATTTATTTTTGAGTTTAAATCGAAACTGGAAAGAGAAAACTTTTTGCAGAAAAAGAAACAGTAAAGAAGTATGAGTTTTCAAATTAAGTATGAGCCAAAAATATTTTTAAATGAAAAACTAACTAAATATAACAGAAATTTATTTTGGAAAACAAAAACAAAGGCAAGGGGTGCTGGATATAAATATGTGTGGTTTAAATATAACAAAATATTTGTTAAAAAGGTTAAAAATGATCGGGCTAAAATTATATCAAATGAAGCTGATCTTAACAAAGTTAAATAGCAATGGTGCAGCATGTGTATAGTATGTGCATGTTGATGTATATCTAATTAAATTCAATATGGGTTAATTAGATATAATTAAATCTGAGGAAGTTCCATGCACTGTATTTAATGCTGGTGATATAGTGCCCAATCTATCTGTTTTCTCCATTTAAATATAAGATCCATTAAAAGTAACTAGGAATGGAAAATGAAAGATATGAATTTTGCTGAATGTCTTAGGCACCTGCTGACAAGTCTTTGACTTAGCGGGTCCTAGGGATGTGATAATAGATTCATATCATTCAAATTTATACGTTTACATTAATATGTTAAGTTAATAGTATTGGTTGGTCTAACATGTTGGTTGTGATTGAAATAATTATCAAACTGTATTGTAATTTCCAAAATTGTGATTGAAATTTTTGTACAAAGTGAATTTAGATTACATTGTCTAAGAATTTAATAAAAATGTTACAAAATGTTTTTAAAAAACGTAGCCTGCGTTGAGAGTCCCACTTCTGATTGGGTACGCAGTGCATGACAACGGAAAAATTGTTGCATGAAAACGTAGGCATTCCCTCACCCGGATCTCCTCTGCAAGAGAGCGAAAGGTCCATCATTTCATCTACTTCTACAAAATATCCTGAAAGCCACCTTAAGGGTGTGTGGCAGGGGGTGAGTAGTCACCAACATGCATTACACGATACCCTAAAATTATTGTAACTACGACTATTGATGTATTAGCATTGATCGCTTATGCTTGACACGAGGCGAAGCCTAACAAGTATTCACTACACCATAGATATTTTATTTTATTTTATTTTTATTTTAATAAAGTGGTACACATACAGCAAGACTACCAATTTATAGTGCACTTATAACAAATAAAAATTAATATAGAAATTAATAGTTACAATTTTAAATAGAACAAAAAACGAAACAACAAACATTTATCCATATATATAATCATTCATGCGTTAAATATGTTGATGCCAGGTGAGTAAAATTTTTAACTGTCAAAGAAAACGGATCAATATCACCCGGGAGAGAATTTATTAGAAAAGAAAGTCTATGGAATAGAGAGCGCTTGATTACTGATAGTCTGGGTGCAGGCATGTGGAGTAAGGAGGTAGAACGGGTGTGGCGGGAAGGCACTCTGATGTTGAGGAAGGAAACAATATCAGGACTGTCGAAGTGGGAGTTAAGGGCATTGTAAATGAATTTTATATCTGATTGAAGTCGGAGACGGGAGAGACTAGGGAGGGATAAAAAGGATAAAACTGCGCTAGTAGGTGTCTCGCGGAGATTTGGGTTTCTATATTTTACAATTTTTGCAAAAAAGGTTGTAACACTGTTAAGGGTGGCAAGATTAGTGGGAGCAGACATTGACCAAATAGGGGAGCAATAGGTGATCACCGGAAGAACTATGGAGGAGAAGTAGGATTGGAGTGCCTTAGTACTAGTGATATCTGTGAACCGGTAGAGTAGTCCTAAGAGTGACATGGCTTTTGATTTGATCGCATGAATGTGTTCAGAGAACAGAAGTTTGTGGTCCACAATAATTCCAAGATCTTTCATGGATGACACACGATTAAGAGGCAAGGAGTCAATTACATAATCAAAATGGATAGGAGTTTTGTTCGTAAATATTGTCATTGTGGTGCACTTTTTTAAGTTCAATTTCAGCCTCCAGAGACTGCACCACTCTGTGGTCTTTTTTAAGGCATCTTGAAGCATATTAGAATCTGCGACATTATTTATCTGTTTAAATAGTCTGCAGTCATCAGCATAGAGTAAGGTATTGGCTTGGGAAGAACGGACAAGGGGGGCGAGATCATCAATGAATAGGTTGAAGAGGTAAGGTCCAAGAACGCTACCTTGAGGCACTCCGGAAGTAACGTTAGACCAGGAAGATGAGATACCAGCGAGTATTACTCTTTGGGATCTGTCACGGAGGAAACTGGACAAGAGACTAAGGAAGGTGCCATAGGTGCCATAAGGAAGGTGCCAAGGTAACAAGAGCGACCCGGAAGGAAGCCGTGCTGATCAGGGGAGAGAAAGGGAGAAGTGAAGTAGTAAAGTCGGTTCAGGATGATCCTTTCACAGACCGAGGAAAGAAGGTTACCAAGGATATGTTACCAATGTTAAAGGGACCGTTTTTATTTTTGTATTTTGCAGCTACATAAACGGATAGAGATTCAAGAAAAATGCACGGCATGCTGTAAGTACTAGGTAGCAGATAAGGATAAAAGTATTAGGGAGTACCACTACTACTAAGAGCTACACAAGCTATCGACAAACATAGATAAATGTCTCATTCGCAGCTGTTTTGCTCTCGTATCGTTCGTGGGAAAAGTGACATTTTAAATCTGTCCGTTCTGCAGTCTAGTTTCCTAATTTTATTCTCATTATCTGATCTAATGTAGTATGTCGGATTTCGTAAAACATTATTAACGTCGTCTGAGAATAAATCGGTTTGGATTTCCAAGGAAGGAAGGAGAGAGAGAGGACAGAGTAAGGGTCGAATTCCAATCTGCTGCTGGGTGGGAGAAGGGATAAGTCCTCGCTTTCCCTTCATCCCGCCACGAGACGATAGCGTGAGGGGGGGGACACAGAGGTGGAGTGAGGAGTTTCCCCACCCTTGGCCTCCCGTGAGGCGATGGTGGGTGGGGTGGGTGGGTGGGGAGGAGAAAGTAGGCCCTGGAGTGTCTATTTGCGATGCGGGGGTGAGACAATGCGAGTGAGGGGCAATATAACGGTGATGTCAGTTAAATAATGTTTTATTTATAATATAATGTACAATGTTCATTGAAGCTTTCGCGGCTCATGGTGATCAAAAGGTTTTTCGGGTGTGCCGCGTGGTGATCAGGTTTAGCCTGACGTTTCGTGACCTCTACTGGTCTACTAGAAGTAGGATATTCCAGAGACGAGAATCACTTCAATTAATTTATTTTCATGTAAATTACGCCGTAAATTGGCACTAGGTTCGACTTGCAATGCAGTTCCATTCCAGTGTTTATAAATGCTTCACTAGGACGAGTGTT
This sequence comes from Pyrrhosoma nymphula, assembly GCA_963573305.1. NCBI lineage: Eukaryota > Metazoa > Arthropoda > Insecta > Odonata > Coenagrionidae > Pyrrhosoma > Pyrrhosoma nymphula. Next base: position 13,158,835 of record OY754329.1, read on the forward strand.
GCATGCTTGTTGTAGAATCACCCCGAACCACACACCTTAGTGGTAGCTTACACGGTACTTCGTAGATGTAGATGTAGAGCACTAAGCCCAGATATTATAATATTTGGTTAGCGTTAGACGCAAGATGATGTAGCATATTCGTTTCCAAAATGATAACCTATATTATTATATAACGTGAGCTCTATTTATGTGAGAACGTGATAAATTCAGTTTTCAGATGTTTAATCAATTTTTTAATTGGGGATAAGGAACCGGGCCTATATGTTACTTACTTATCTGTGAAAATTAGTCTTTAGTGTGTTAAAATAAATTAAATAGTGTGAACAATAATGTACTTTTGAAGAACATTTATGGGCCACATAAATGATGGTAAGCGTATTTTATATTAAGGAATAAGTATTCTTAATTAATTAATAATCAACATTAGTTTTCATTAAATTAGTCACTAGAGATTAGATGACCATTTCACTCTCAATTTTATCACCACTTTTACCGATAGAGTTGACTACAAGGTGTCTTCTGGAAATCATAAACTCTAGGTATATCAAGCCAAACGGCTAAAGTTTACACGCTTCGAAAACCTAATATCGGATCCAGCAAATCGAGTTCCAAACCAATATTACCAATATTAGTTCCAAACCAAGCATTAAGGGTAGAAAATTCTGGGTCGTTACCTAAAACTGCAAGAGTATTCATAACTTTAATCCGAAAAGCAAATATTGTATAAACGGCCATAACACACAATTTTATATCAGGAGGGTGCGTGCTTGTAAAAATTAATATTGAATTTTTCGTTAATTCTTTTCCTTTGCAATAAGGATAACTTGAGAAAATGTAAAGTTCTACGGCGAAAAATTCCTATTAATCAAGTAGGGAGACACGATAATTTTGAAAAAAAAATCCATTAGAAATAAATGTTTAAGCTGCGAAGTTGCTTGCCTTTTTCTAAAGGCGCGTTCTCCAAGCACATTTCAGCAAATGGAAAATAAAGCGTAAGGTGAGTGATTTGGCCGAAAACCACTCGAAGTTTCATGATATCCGGGACCGGAAATTTACTCTCTGCCGCCGGAGGTTGTGTTTGAACCGTTGAAAGCGAAGAGGGAACGAAAATAAAACCTTTCAGAGAGACGGAGTCGAATCGATCAACCGGGGGGTGCACTCAATTAGCCTTGCGGAACCCCCCCAGCTTGCTTTCTTTCTCTCGCGGCCACCAAAGGGATGGATGGATACACACGAGGGAGATGAAAGGAATGGAGCATTCCTTCTTTGCTTCCCGACCACTACTTCGGCAAGCAAAGCTAAGCGTGGTGGTCCTGTAGAGAAACAAGGGTTGGAGTTTCTTGGGAGCGGTGGTGGACTCCTGGCCACTAAAGAGTGGATTTCACCCTTATGTCCCTTAGGAACGGAGACCGAAGTAAACAAGAGAAGTGAGAAAGCCGCAAAGGCTACGGAAACAATTCTACAGGCAGCCTCTGGGTCGTTCCTCCTTTGCACAAGCACTTCAATAGCTAGGGACTCGAATTCTGTTCTCCCCCAAAATCAGGTTCCCAAACGCTTTAATTACACTTGCATTGTCAATATTCGCGGGTTTCAGTTATATCGCCTCACATCATCGGGTAGCTGAAAAGCAATAAAAATATACACAAGAAACTTTGGAACCGTGTTCTAATAAATCGTGCGTTTAAAATAATTATTGAGAAGTAATTCAGTGTAATCCAGGGATAGCTCGGTGAGAGGGAAAATATGAAACAAAAAAATCTAAAAGGCGAGCGTAATACAAAACATATAATAGTGTAAAAATGTATTCAATTTTGCGATACCCCTCAGGACTCGAATGTGTTGGCAGTAGATTGAAGTAAATGCTGCCTTCGGAAGATTGTGTAATTTGAAGACATGGAGATGAATTACAGAAAGGTCACGGACTCACCCGTGGGTGATTTCTTTTGTGCTCCAATCCTAATGCCTCTCACTTCAGTTAAATTACTCTATTAGGGTTGAAATGACCAAATAAATTATATAAATGCAATCATTTGGTAAGCTATTTATAGTAATAGGCATCACACTTCGGCAGCATTTACCAAAATTGATACGGAACGAAAAAAAAAAACAATCTAAAAATAAGTTTCTCCGAAGTTAGAGCAGCACAAGTTTATAAAAGACACTATAGGCAGACAACAATTATCAGGTGTGCATAACATACCTACCTTCATGTTTTCGACTGCAAATGAAAGACGAAGGCTCAATCAACATCATTCGGTGGCAATTTACAATTACAGAAAATTGTAAGTTAAAATAGAACTAGGTGCTTAAATTCTAAGTTATATAGAGCTATAGGGCACAGAACATTGAGCAATGAAGGTGTCTTTTTATCATAATTATGGGAGCAGTGATTCCCTTGGATCGGCAATAAAGAGATGAAATCAGGAAATATATTAAAGAAGAGAATAGGAAGGGAATTGTTAAAATAGATAAGAAGTGTGGGATGAGGGAAACGAGGAAATTAGAAGAAATGGAATGGGGAATTGAAGAAATGCCACCGATTCAACAGAACACCTCCAACTTCACCTCAGAATAGGAACGCATGGCGGACACCTTGCACCAGACAATTATGAAAACGGCCTGTAGTGTAATAATGTACAAGCGTTGATGATCGCTGGAACCTGGGCCAATCCTCATTCTTTCTATCAAATTTTCTTCTCTCGTGAACCTACGCGGCGATGAAATAAATTAAGGGACCACACAAATTGGACTAAAAATGGAATGTGCCGAAAACACTCATTCATCAGTTTAGAGTTCAAGTAGTGAGGTCCACGTACAAGGAAGAATCAAATAGACGAATAAGGATGGATATTTTCCAGCAAGGAATTACCTCTGTTACCACCGGTTGGACGATTGGAAAGTGGAAGTTGTCCACCAATCCGCGACAAGATAGAAGTTGTCCACCTAATGGACCGATCAGCGACAGCGAAAGGCAAATATGGTAGAAGGATGGGAGGCTGTTGAGTACGTAACTCATTTCACTCTCTCACGCGCTTGGAATCTCTTCTACATCCCTTTATCTCTCCCTCTTAAGTCATTCCATCCCCTCTCACCAATTCCAACACCAAACACCGCACGACTCCAATCCGTACGACGACGAAACGAATTCGTAGAGAAATGCTGCCGTCAAACTGTTTTCCCAAAGCCGTCCTTGACCAAGGAAGGAGAAACTCAACTTTCTCCACCCTCCTATCTGTCTCTCTTCAATCTTTCCCCTTTTCCAAATCTTTCTCACCCCTTCCCTTCTTCGCAATAGTAATTCTTTTCGGACGTGACGTGGTCGGCGGCGATAGCGCCTTCCGCACTGTCGTCACTCCCTCTGGCCTCCTTCTCAATGCTTCTGCTTTTCCTCTCCGAAAGAGACGTTATACGACCCCTCCGCTGTCCTCGCACAAGCCCGCGTCACAGATATAGGCACGTGAAGGCCCGCTGTTATCCAATGAAAAAACGTTTATTGATAAAAATAATAATAATGGTGACTTTATTTGAAATATATTAGTGCTAAAAAGTCCTCTCTTACATTTAACACTTTGAAAGAACACACTGCAATGTCCTGAGAGGTGATAATCCTACCTACATCTACATACTACCCCGCAAGCCGCCTCAATAGGCGTGTGGCGGGGGGTGTTAGGACACCAGCCGTTTACACATAAAGAAGGAAACGCTCTAATGAACTTACGCCTTGCATTTATTGAAGTTCCTTATTGTTCGGGGAAAAAACGAATTCCCATACCTATCCGTTTGGCAAAATATCTCTCTTAATTTATCGTTTCTGTCGGACCTGGGAACCTTACCTAGTCGGCATTCGAACCCTCGACCCTTGGGCTGACAGGCAAGGACTTGACCTAGCCGCTACCGACACCGGCGGATTTAATTCCTTGATAATTCCTGGGTTAAGCGGTGATAAAGCTGGGCTAAAAGTTCCTGACTCTTTCACAGACACCCATATTCGTCCTGGGTGCGTCTTCTTTGGATAAATTGCGACCGGAAGAGGGTGTAAATGAAATTGGTAATTTTCTTCCCTGACTTCAATCAGACCACTTTCGATCGCAGCCAAACTCACTGATTTTCCTTCCTATTCGCCGCCAGGAACTTTCAACAGAGCTATACGCGGTCGACCAAATAAAATAAAGAATAGAAAGCATAGTCTAGAAACCTAAAAAGTGAAAAAATGCTCTAAAAAACGATTGAAAGGCTAGGAACCCGATGAAATTAGAAACATTTAAACGAAAAACATGTCTGAGGTATCATTTTTAGAAAATAAAATAGTGTATAATAGAAAAAGATATGACAACATATATAAAAGAATCATCCTATTGTATCCACAGACGAACTGGGAACACATACATCATTCCACAGTGCTTTTCCTGAGACTTCACGTAAACCGTAATTCAGAAAGTATTGAAACACACGACCAAATCGAAGTCGTGGGCAAAATACGTTATAGCAAGGAAATGAATCCCCCTACAAACGATAGATCGCCGTCACAGTCCTGGTGCCCAATAGTCGGGCTGATTTTAAAGCCACGTAAGTGTCAAAACTTTTTCTCAAATAATCAGACCCCAGTGGAAATAATAATTAGGGAAATTAAAACGGCCCTTGGCCTCTGGGACCATTTGTAGTCGTGATCTCGACGGCAGAACGCAAATAGTTTGCAATTTCGACCTTGACTCGAGGAGTTATTGACCGCGATAGATACGGATCGCCCCCTTTCCATGCAACGAAACCCGCAGAGGACTATTTTGTATTTTTTTACCCTGTCAATTCTACTTGATCAATCTTAATACCCCCTCTTAAAGCATTCCCCTAGGAGCAATCTAACTACCATTAATAATTTGTGATAACTTTAATTGCATAGCAGACCGAAACAAACACTTATCTGGCAAATATTATCTCTGAAAATCAGAAAGCTAAGAAACGAAAGAAATTAATTCTATCCAATCTTGTGTATACGATGATGGATATGAATCAATACCTACTAAGTTACGTAACAAGTAAACATGCTACATTTGCATACATGAGAAAACGTTTCCGGCGTAACTCTGTGGAAATGTTTAATATGCATATTGAAAAATCACTTTGTAAAATTCCACACTTTATTTACGAAAAAACCGATCCAGGTTTCAGCAACTCAGTCCTAAATTCAAGGTCGGTTTTTTATTTACGATAAAAACTGTGTCGGTTTTTTCGTAAATTAAGTATGGAATTTTACCAAGTGATTTTTCAATATGCAAATTGCATATATTTCATGTATTGGGAGTGAAATCGTGGAAATTTTTTAACTTATGTAAACAAAACTGTATGTTGGAATAGATTTATGCAATATATATGCTATTATTATTAATACTACTAGAGGTAAAATACATAACCTTCCACGATTTATTGAATTTCGGCAAAAGGGAATGATAAAAGGCTTTCATAGATTTACCTTCAAATCTTGAATTTTCTTATGGAAGTATCAGAATGAAATATATGATGAAATAGCAAATTACATCAGCCAAATATGGACAATGTAAAGACATTAAATAATACTATATTAAATTAATAGTACTATCTGTCGAAGTTATATAAAGAAGTAGGCACAATTAATGAACAAGAATTCGAACATATATATAGAAGCGTATCAGGCATGACATTGTGGAAATATGAAATGTCCATTTTAAATAAAACAAAGATAGTAAATTTCCACACAGTATATTATCAACCACAGTATATTAACAAACACCGACCAAGGTTTCGGCACGTAATGCCATTCTCAAGGTACATATTTCTCAAATGCTCCACATTATATACCCCGGGATGGAGGCAAGGGGGGGGGGGAGGTATTAAGTCACAGAGGGGGGGGGAATACAAGAGGAAAAGGGAGGGGGGTGGTTTAAAACAGAAAAGCCGTTGGTGGTGAAGGTCAGGAAGCATGGTCATCATATTGTCGGACGGGAGGGAGAACAAGGTTTAACAAAGGCGATCGATCATTAAAAACAACATCATTACATAACTTAGCCGGGCTATGAGTGATTTCATATTTTTCAATTCTTGGTCGGTGTTTGTTAATATACTGTGGTTGATAATATACTGTGTGGAAATTTACCATCTTTGTTTTATTTAAAATGGACAAGAATTCGAACTTTTCCTGAAGCAATATGCCATATAACCAGCAGCCTGTATGAACTCTTCTAGATAGGTCTTCTACATCTACATAATACCCTACAAGCCACCACAATGATGTGAAATCACCAACTTGCACTCAATCATATATAGGAAAATTATTGAAACTACGACTATTACGACAAAACAAAGTAGCAAATACCTGCAAATTCTTTCCACGGGTGATATTTCACCAGCATGCACTACTTTATAGGTATGCTACCAATATATGAGAAAATATGTATTTTTATGTATATCGCCACTGCATAAATGCACAGAAATACAAGAGTTAAGGTGGTTCCACCGTAAAATGACTTTTATGTCATTTTATTCACATTCTGTCTACTTGTAGAAAAAGTTGTCCTCTATCTGATATGAACAACAAAATAGTACCTTTCCACGCTATTTAATTCTATGATTGAACTTGAAATTACATGGTGTTCAATGGGGGAATGAGAGAAACACGGGGAAAAATAGTACTTTTCCATAAAAATATAAATGCCATTTTCGTGGAATATTGTCTCTAAGAAGGAAATAATCCAGAGAAATTGAATACAAATAAAAAACAGGAATCTTACCACCTTATTTTTCTAGTTATTGAAGAATTAATGCCGTAATTGAAGTAAAAATGCGCTAATTCCTAGGAAATGGCGCTGTAGTCGGGTCCTATGGCTGGAAAAAAGTTCTCCTTTAAATACATTCGTGGAATAATCTGCATTTTTTTGTACCTTTATACTTTTGGTTTTCTGAAGGTAACGCATTGCATCAGTGAAAGCAGGATTTTTTGACAAAATATAAAAAATGTGGAATTTAATATTTGTTTTGACTCACACGGTCGCGGCGGAACCTCCTTAAGCAGGAAAAATTCAAGAGGTACTTTTAAAATAGTACTTAGGAGATTAAGAAACAGGTACTAAAGTTTAATCGCAATGATCGGGACTCGAACCTGGATCCCTGGATCTTGCGCCAGGTTCTTTAGCCTGTTAAGCTACCGAGGCGTCTTAATGACTCACAAATCTTTGACCAGCAGTCTGTGAGTCACTTCACCTCATGAGCGCGCGAGTCATCGAGTCTAGGGGACACAGGCGTTGGGAGGTCAAGGGCCAGCAAGAGCCGGGAGGGAATCGGGAGAGGATGAGACCGAAAACTGACCGCCCCTTTCAGAGACCCACTCTTATGACTGAACCCAAGGCTGACACCAGAGGCGTTTCCTATTCTGACCGAGAGTGAAGCCCCCGCCACAAACAAACGCTTCTCATTAGCTCGTACGCTTCCGCGGATGTAGTGTTGATAGCTTCTTTTTTCGGGATTAGTATGGGCCTCACTCATAATTTCAACTTAGAGGAGACAAAATTAATATCAAAGGAGATACGCTATCACTCAAGATTAAGGACCTTCGGTGGTTTCACTCAACTTAAAGGGAATTCAACGAAACTTGCTGGAAGCATTAATTATGTTTTCCTAAAGCTAACTGAATTTTTTCAAAATTATTTACCGCAGATTTCTTAGGATATTTGATGTGGAAGTGGGCATGAAATTACATGGGTTCTTATGGGAACACGAGGTGCAACTAGCATTATTCATCGAAAAGAACGTTTTCTAGTTAAAAATTAAAAAAAAACAAAAATAATTTAAATCATCAATAGAATAATGTATGAAAATCTTTTGATATACTTTATTTTATTATTTTTCTTCTATTCTTAACTAGAAAAAGGTTTTTTTGCTGAATTAAGCTACTCGTACCTTGTGTTCTCATAGGAACCCATGTAATTTTTTTTCCACTTCTCGATCAAATATCATAAGTAATCTGCGGTAAATAATGCTGAAAAAAATCAGGTAGATGTAAGACAACATAAGTAATGCTTCCAGCAAGTTTCGTCGAATTCCCTTTAAGTTGAATGAAACCACCGAACGTCCTTAATCAGGGAGGCTATAGAAATTGCGAAGAGACCGGAGAACGTCAACAGAGAAGACGGTTACACGTTGATTAGAAAGCTTAAACGAATTTTTCAAATTTAAAAATTCCGGCAACAATGGGAGTCCTCACTCATATGTATAACGACGAGCGAGGCTAAGGAATCAGTTCAGTTAACCTGATGAAGCTGGCAGGAGGACCAGCGAAATATTGTTTTTTGCAATTTTAACATCGCGGAATGATTCTCGAAAAAATAAACAGTCAAAAGCTTCTCATTGTTCGCTTTTCTTGTCACCAAGGCAGGCTGATGCGTTAGACGATGGAGTATGAATAAGAGGAGAGGAGAAGAATGAGAGATAAGAATAAACAGCGAGGGTGAGACCGGAGATCAGGAGGATCTTCGTCGCCCGTATGACGGGGGAATATTCCATGCCAAGTATGTTATCCCGTCCCGCACTGTCCACCCCACCAGCTCCAGCTACACGCCACCCTTTCCCACCCACATCCCTCCCTTACCCCGCAAGACCCCGTTTCCCCTTTCTCCCTCTTGGAGTCGTAAATCTCTCACTTTAAATCCCCTTCATGTCATCGAGCAAAGCCAACCCATCTGGAGACGTCGTCACCAAACCCCTCCTGCTCTCCTCACCCCTTTGCAACTCGGCTAAGTCGCTGTCTCCCCCGCACGAGAACAAACCATTCTTCCTTCCCTCTTTTATCTTCTCCTTCATTCTTCGTCTCCCCCTTTGCAATGCGACGATAAGCAGAGAGAGAGAAGACATACGCTTCACAGCGCCTCAAGCCTCTCCCGCACCTGTTTCTCCAAATCTCACATCTTTTTTACTTTTACTCGCCGCCGTGCCCATAGAGATGTGATAAAAGCGAATAATATAAGATCTAATGTAATAAATAATTAGCAATATAAGTTAAGAATTACACATTTAATGAGTACATAAACAAAATACCCTGCAAGCCACCTCAAGGGTGTTTGGCAGGGGGTGATTAGTCACCAACATGCATTTCACTATACCCTAAAATTAGTGTAGCAACGACTAATGATGCATAAGCATAAATCGCTAATGCGTGTCACTAGGAATAGCCTCAGAAGCACGTACTACACTATAAATATGCTACCAATGTTAGAGGGACCGTTAGTATCTATGTATATTAAAACTATATAAACGGACAGAGATTCAAGAGTTATGTTGAAAACATGCACGGCATGCTGTAAGTACTTGGTAGCAGGTAAGGATACAAGTATTAGGGAGAAGTGCTAACACTAAGAGCTACACTACATATCAACAAATCTAGTTAAAAGTCTCATTTGCACCTGTTTTGGTCTCTTATCGTTCACGGGAAAAATTAAATTTTTAATTTGTTCGTTCTGCAATCTAATTCCATAATTTTATTATCATGATCTGATCTACCGTAGTATGTCCGATTTCGTGAAACATTATTAACGTCGTCAGAGAATTAATCCAAGACTGCCCAACTAAAAAGAGTATGAAAGTAATATAACACACGCGCATTGGATATTGTTCCGGATCCATGGTGCAAAGAATTCAAATTCCGTAGCCGCTCTAATATCGCCAAAAATGAAACATTAGCACGCATAGCATTCGTAAACTTTCGATCCGAAAATATAATTTTGACAATGTCCACGAGACCAAGGATAAGCAAAGATTTTACGCATGCGTAGAAACCCAAACTCCCTCTGTCAATAATATCTCCATGGCCGTGCAAAGCGAAACAAAAGGAAAGAAATTTGCAGAATCCTTTCTCGCGCTTGGATTCCTCGGGGTTTATGCATATTTTTTATTGCTTTTTTTTCTCCGCATCCTTGTCGTATCTCTGCCCCCGTCCCTCCCTCTCCTTCCCCTACCTAAGACTGTTGACGTCAGTGCATGTGGTATTTCCATCGTTGTCCCTGATGCGAAATTCACTTCCATTGTCACGCATGAGTATAATGCATTCACGCTCATTACAATTCAATCCGTGCAACCAAAAACAATGTGCTTTTCGAAAGCTTACACCCAGCCACAGTTACTACCCTGACATATATTCTTTGACCCAAGGATTTTTCAGTATTGCTACCAGATCGACCTTCACCAAATACCTGATCTACTCCATCTACATCTACACCTACAAACTACCCTGCAATCCACCACAGGAGTGTGTGGCAGGGGGTGAGTATTCACCAACATGCATTACACTATACCCTAAATTTAGTGTAACTACGACTAATAATGCATTAGCATAAATCGCTAATGCTTGTCACGAGGCGAAGCCTTACAAGTATGCACTACTACACTACAGATATTATCACATTCGAGAGGGACCGTTAATATATATGTATTTTGCAACTACACAAATGGACAGAGACTCAAGACTTATGTAGAAAACATGCACGGCGTGCTGTTAGTACTAGGTAACCGAAAAGGATTCAAGTATTACGGATTACTACTACTTCTACTAAGAGCTACACTACCTATCAACAAACCTAGATAAAAGTCTCATTGGCAGCTGTTATGATCCCTTATCGTTCGTGGGAAAAATGACATTTTAAATCGGTCAAGAAGACTTCTGTACTCCAGAAGGTATTGGTCAATGCTCTCGGAACCACTTCATGAAAAAAAACAAGAATGACCATTGACCTTGTTGGATAACTTGAGTGAGTAGGCTCAGCAAAATCAGGTGGCCTGTAACATGTGAAATATTATATCGGAATTTCATGCATCATTCCAATCGTAAAGTAGGTATAAAATTTGAAATATGATTAATCACTATCATTTACCCATAATTAGCGTAACTGCTTCTCATTGAAATTAAAACTATTTCTTGGCCTACTTTAATAATCGGTATTCTGAATTGAAAGTGACAACAATTATGCACTACTAATAAGTTAAATATGCATTACAAAAAATTCTAAACCTGAAACACTAACGAATTTTACGTCATGAATGCATAAGTGTGATATTAATTTTATTAAATATAGGTACTGTAAGACGTAGCAGAAAGGTCTTTGGAAAAGAATGCTCCCAAAAAAATGAATTCTTAGATCAAACAGCATTATTCTCTTCATTGCTATTCTTCCGCAATATTCCTACAAGATGAATATCTTAAGGTAGTTCTTACACTACTACGCATATCATAGTCAACCGCAAATATAAAAAGCTAAAAAACATCAACCTAAGACAAATACAAATACATTTAATAAGTTTTCAATGTCCAAGTCGCTATAAGCGCAATGTTAGATTAATCGAAAAAAGATAATTTTAAATTTCAATATCTACGTAAGTAAACCGTAAAATGTCTCCACCTTAAATCACATATGTGTTAATGCTTAATTTCATTCATATTAAAATTTGAGATTGATCTCTTTTATACTGAAATTTGAAAGAACCACCATAATTGGAGATGAATTTCTGCTCTTATTTCAAGAGTAATTGTTGCTTTCATGCGTCATCTTGAGTTTAGAATATTGTCTCTAAGAGTCAGTGGAAAATCCTCTACAGTTGAAAATTACCTTTCAAATTCAGAGGCGCGTGCATATATGCCCTAAGGATTGGAATGCCCTTGGAATTTCGATCGAAAGGGTCACATATTTTATTCTCTAGCAGTACCTACCTGAGGTAAGTCCAGATTTAAGTGTTGTCTTTTTGCGATAGAAATATTTGCGTCCATAGCGGTTAAACTTTTCGCGTTTCATACATATACTCAGCACATATATGAACATGTAAGATTATTTTATTGTGTTATCATTAATACTTACAGCCCAGGTTCCTCAAGTTTGCAGTGAAGTATCCCAGCCCGAATAATCCAGTACTGCATAAAAGTAAGCGAAATTTTACTTCCAAAGTCGTGGTGAGTCAGCAGTAAACAAGATTTCTTAAAGGAGATTTAAGATTACAGGTAAGGAGATTTTCCGATTCTGTCACTACGGATTAGGCTGCGAGTTCGAAAGTATTACCAACAGAATATTATCAGGGCACGAAGTTGTTTTTAGAGTCATTAAATATTCGGTGTGAACATAACTCTGGACTCTGCCACATGTTGCAACAAAGAATTATTAACCTAATTTGTAGGAATGTAATGAGCTCAATATCAATACCTGATCTCCATAATTGGCAATGCATTTACAGTTGTACTACTTAGCAGTATTCAATATTTTATTGCAATTATATTTAGCTCTTTCATTGGCTTAATGTATTTATTTTATTGAAATTAGCAGGATTATTTCACCACTACTGCATTTTAACTTGAATTAAAAGGCTTTCCCAGCGCTATATAAGTTTGAGATGGAATGTAAAAAATGAAACTATTCCTCAGTAGAATTCAACAAATATTTATTTTAATGGATTGATATTATGTAATATATGTTTTAGAATGATGTCCTTGCAGATAAAGTTAGTCCTCTTAAAATTAAAGGAGCTCCTCAGACTAATGTTCTTATAAAACCGAGAATGAACGCTGAATGTTGTGTTCGAGGAAAACAAGCACATTCAAGTATAATTTCATCTCAAGTCAAGAATAATATATATCCTCTCAAAGTAAGAATATCAACCTTATCTTATTCTCCTCTAAATTCAACAACATCTGCTCGAGGCCATATATATAAGAGGAAAATCCTCTTGCTGCTAGGGTATCCCACTTAATTTTAGAATTATTATTTTTTTTGGGTGAGCTGTCACCAACCCAATCAATATGTGACTTTCAATCGCATTTCGGCTAATCACAACTTTCGACCTCTCTAACGTATCGAAAAAATCTTCAAGTTGGCCACTTATAAAGTTAGCATATGAAAAATACCCGTTAGCATCTCATACGTTAAAATAAGATATCCGGAATATTTTTCAGCATTTGAATATTCTTCTAAAAATAATGAAGCTTAATTTATTTGTCTGTGCGGGTTTATTTATTTTTTTAACTTCCAACTTCCCCTTCAAGTTAACCCACTCACGACAAATCCTGGGGACTCCAAGCAGCAAAATGCAGTAAACCTTCGCTCTTGGTCGTCGTCATGCATCACCCGGAGTTCTCTATGCTATCGCGGCGAGCGTATCGCCATCTTCCGCCCGTGCAGCACCGAAGACATCCTTAGACACGGCACAAGTGCACGGGGACAATCCATCTTCTTCTTCTCCTCAACCCTAAGGTTTGTGGGCATCCAAATCTCTTCTTTCCACAGCAAGTCTCGTTACATCTATGTATCCTCTTCCTGCTAAGATCTCCTCCAGGTATTCTTTTCTTGGTCTACATCTTCCAGCACGGCCCTCTACCACTTCTTCCATTGAGGTTGTCATCCCCTCGGAGTGACGTAGAAGGTGTCCAATCACTGCGTTAATTCTTTTACATATTGAGTTTAGCAGTTTTTGTCCCTCCCCAATTCTTTGCAGTACTTCCACGTTGGAAACCCTTTCTGTGCAAGATATTTTTAATAGTCTTCTCCAGCACCACATTTCAAAGGACTACAGCTTTTTCCTCTCTGCTTTTCTCAGAGTCCAAGTTTCTGAGCCATAGGTACGCATACTCCAAACATACGTTTTAAAAATTTTTTCCCGGGTTGATCGAGAAACATTATTTGATATCAAGAGAGTTTTCTTCTTCAAGCTTGTTTTGCTTGTGCTATCCTGCTTGTCACATCCGCGGTGCACCTACCATCAGACGTGATACAGCTACCCAGATATTTAATTGTAGTGCCTTACGAAAGATTTTCTCCGTCTAGATATACCCCGGCTTCCTCTAGCCCATCTCTACTGCATTTCATTATTTTAGTTTTTCTTTTTGTTTATTTTCATGTCCCAAGTATTTTTTTAAACTTGGTACATTTCATAAAATGCATCTTATTGGTCATTGTCACTCGTTGCTAAAAGTGCGATATCATCTGCAAATTGGATAGTTGTGTAAAGGTTACCCTTCACTTTTAATCCATTCTTACTTGTTTCTGTACATTCCTGTCCTGTTCCATGTACCGATTGAACAGTATTGGGGATAGACTGCATCCCTGTGTAACACCTCAAGAGATCTTTGCTTTTATTCCATCTACACTTAGGATAGCTTCCTGGTTTTGATAAAGTTGGAGAATTTTCCTCCTATCTCGGTAGTATATTTTAGTTTCTTTAAGGACTTTAAACATGGTGTCCAACTGATGTAACCGAAGGCTTTATCAATGTCAATAAAGGCTATGACTACCTTTTTATTAAGTCTCATCATCTTTTCCACAATTAGTCTTAAGGCTAAATTGGCCTGTCATATACCCCGGCTCCTTTGGAAACCAAACTGGTCATCTTGAAGATTTTCTTCAATTTTATTTTCAAATCGGTGATATATTATTCTAATAAGTATCTTTGAAGTATAGGAAACCAGACTTAGGGTCCTTTAATCCACACGTTCAATGCTTGCAGGTGGAGATTCAGATGGTACTATACAACCCCCGGAGTCATGCTCTTTTTCTTACAAAGCTCGCAGGATTTCTCCAAGTCTTCACCGGTTCTTTTCTGACAGCGCATCAATGGAATAACCATTTATTGTCTCGGCATAGAAAGCCTGCTAAATAACGTCAACTCCAAAAAAATCACCAAGACCCGATCTGATTCCTGCCTTCATTTATAAAACAATGAAGAAAAACACTACACCACACTTAAGATTTTATCCAATCACTGCGAATGCGCAAATGATGTGGTACGTAGTTATGCGCACGGTTGCAAAGATATACACCAAAGACGGCAAAATTCATCATGAAAAAACCATTTGACTTGACTGGGATTCGAACTCGGATCTCCAGATTGCCGATCAGTTGTGTTAACGTTGACGGTACCCCCGCTGAAATTCGCCTTGAATTAAGATAGCTTGGTTGTGTAACTGGCTGACAAACCTGACCGGCAATTGGGAGATCCGGGTTCGAATTCTGGACAAGTCACATGATTTTTTAAAGGCGAATTCCACCGTCTTTGGTGTATACTTGAGATCTTATACACTAAATTCCTAAGAGATAACAACGTTCGAGGGATTGCAGAGTAGTTAATTCTATGCCTACGCTGGCGAAAATATAGCGTTAATGGGGCATCAACGAAGCTCCTATCGGAGAGTGAAGGAAGTGTTGACCAAGCCACAAGGGAGGGTGAACGGAGAGTATGGGGAGCGTAAAGTGGAACACCGGAGAGTAAACGAAGCGTCCTCTTGGACTGTTATCAGAGCGTAGACGGGATGCATGTCTACTCCCGCCTCAGTAGATAGGACTAAATGTAGCAAATAGGACTAAATGTAGTCCTATTTATAGTTTTAAAAATTTCCTTAAATATTTTTCACTGACGTAACGATGATATGAACACAATATATAAAAATTAAAATAAAAACCTAGGAATAATTATTCCATGAGAGAGCATCGATCTCGAACCCTTCCCACTCACAGGCGATTAGCTTAACCACTGGGCTAATACCGCTGTGTGAGAATAACGAGTTTCACAGAGTGTAAGTATAATTACATACCGCGACGTGTGTTTTTACGGTTCTTAAATGCTTAGATTTAATGACTTTTGGCTTTTCAATGATCAATGGGGGAAATGTACGAACTGGCTGGCTACCAATTAGTAACACCGTATGTTAATATTCAATTCCTATGAAATATAACTAAGTGATCCTTACTGCAGGTTTGTAATTGATGTTTAAGTTGACCGTCAACGAAGGTACATACATCATGACATTAACTATAAATATTTGCATATTATTGGGACGTTTGAACGCACCATATTTTAATTTACTCAAGCCAATTCTTAAGGCAAAAATGACAATGTGTTTTCGTAGTTGTAGCGGTGAACTCGAAGGGTAAACAAAAACCATCAGCCAACTCTTCGTTTACTTCCCCGGAAGCGTTTAAGAAGTGTTGACGGGGGGGATGAATAACGAAGCGTCAAAGAAGCCACTGAGGCACTCTTCGTTCACTCTTGCGGAAGAGTTCGGGAAACGTCTTTAGAGTAAAAAATCTCGGAGAGTAATCGGGGAGTAAAGGAAGCTCCGCCAAGAGTGTAGAACTCTCCATTGACGCTGCCTCTACGCTAGGGCAAGCGTCCGATTTTTACCATGCCTATTCATAAAAGCGGCGACGAAGAATATCCAAATATTACCAACACATCTCTATCATCTTGTGTGCGAGTCACAAGGTGCCGGAGGAGATATACTCAAGCCCAGACGGAACGTTTCAGCGGCCAGTGTCGCCCAACTCAAGTGAAAATCCCAGAGAGATCCCTGAGTGGATGTCCCAAAAGATCCCCGAGTTATAGGGGAGAGTCGTTTTCTCGAGAGTGACGTCGGAGGCTCTGCTGGATTAGGCCGAATCGAATACCCACGTGTGAATCCCAGTGTCATTACACCCAGTGAAAGTTATCAATCGAAAGAGGATTTAGTGGCCGGATTAGATAAGTTTCATGTGAAGAGGATCCTGCCGGCAGGGGTGCGGATAATATCCAGGAGTCAACTTAGTGATCGCGGAATCCAAGGAGACACTTAAGTGTATACGCGATTAAAGGTAAACGTTATCCTATTGCAACATAATTGCTAAATTGATCTTATCTTTTCACAACATCATTCATTTTCCCACAATTTTAAAGGGCATTAACTTCAGTGTATTTATTTACGTAATAATCGGAAAGTATCCGATTTAATGTTCATTATTTTGGATAAGTGGGGACAATCCGGAATGCATTCAAGTAAACTCTGAGTGGATAATTTGACTTGATCCTTAATTTAAGCGAAAGGCAGCGTGGTGGCCTAGTGGGTAGAGTGCTTAGCTACTGATCGAAGGGTCCCGGGTTCAAATCTGGGTGAAGCCTTTGGACGCCCCCGAACCGAACCGATCCCTTGGAGTGCGAGGTGGCCCAGGGAAAGGAACTGGCCCCCCTACCCAGAATGTGTGAAATTCACACGCCTGTGGCTTAATCCGGGGTGAGTTCTACCCTCAACTATCCAAACCAACCTTCGGGTTGAATCACTGATTGAGAGTGAATTCATTCAGTAGATAATTTCAGTGATTTAAATATTTTAATGCATGTGATGAGATAATAAATGCTCTTGTTTGATTATAATATTTTGTGCGATGATTCCTTTGTTCGATGACCGAGAACTTCACCGCAGCGAACAAGGTAAGAAGTGAGTGATAAGGTAAAAGAACTATCATAGGATGATGGGCTTGACTTTAAACTCTCCTTGAATATTTGCAAGCGTTTAAAGCTCCGTTTCCCAGGGACTATTTGCTAGAGAACTAACTCTCTCTCTTGAACTTTAGGGAGAGCAAAGGAATCTCCGAGTCTGCGAGGTATTGTTCTCAGACACAGGTAGACAGCTACGTGGAGTTTCGATGACCACGGAAAAATTTCAATGATCTAAAATAATAAACCCTTGCCGCAAAAAAATCCTTTTTCAACGACGTCTTCATAGCTTTAGCCCTGTCCACGTGGTCGGTTATCAGCAGAGAGAGAGAGGAAAAAGGGAGAATTTGCTTCTACCGATCGGGGAAGATACTTCCGAAGGGCGATCGAACCACTACAGCCTCCGTCACGTCCGGACCTGGCAAAAAAAGGGTCGGGTCAGCAGACCGCCCCGAAAGCTGACTCCTTCACACTCACCCATCACTCTCTAATTTCCTCCTATCAAACCCATTTCCAGTTCATCCCCGAACCTACCCCCTATCGACCCTGACTTACAATTTTAACCCCTTTTCCCTTCCCGAGTCATGGGAGAGCCAAACGCATCCACTGGGGTCACCGGAGTTTTTATTCCCGCAAAATAAGGGTTCCGCCCTTCACTCTCCTCCCTCCAATCACACCTCTCTTCCCCTCCCCTCAGAACAATGGTCCAGCATCAGTCGCCTGAGGACCAGACTTGCTTCCGCTCAATCTTAGATATCTTCTCCACTCTTTAAGCTTCGTTCACAACAACTTAACTCGGCGTAAATTGGATTGACTCGGATGAGACCTTGAGAAAAGCGTCTACAAGTTCACAACGACTTGAAGCGGCGTAACTCGACTTGGCGTAGCCTGGAGTTGAGCCCAGCTCAACTTTCTCTTAATTCCAGCCAATAGCATGGCATGCTCTACTATCGATAGTTGGGCAGCAATCGATTGCTACACTCGATATCTCCTCGAGCAGCCACATTGAAAACGTGATGTTATTGTGAAGTCGTATGTGGATACGTTTTAGCGAAAATGGATGCCGATAAGTTGATCGAGTCAGTGCGAAATAACCCTCCCATGTTCAACAAACCTTCCATTTTAATACTTCTGTAGTTCAACTCACTATTTACAATTGATACTTCACCTCAGTTGAGCTGTTTCACTTCTCTACGACCGTGGAGCTGACTACAACTCTCGAAACACACGCTATCGATAGGCCTCATCAATCGATTGTACAATCGAATTTGGCAGTGGTTCGCTGTGATTGGTTAGAAATTGCCTTCGAAAGGAGAATAAGTCAAGCCACGCAAAATTAAGTTGTTGTGATCAAGCCTTTACTCTCCCTGAAGCAATCTCCCTAAAGAACCTAACAAAAGAACTGAATTTAAAATTTCAGAGGATTCAGAACTCCTACGTGAGGCATGTCTTTGACATCAAATATTACGAACACGTGACTCCATATTTTGAAAAACTCGGGTGGTTAAAAATAAAAAACAGGCGCTTACTCAATAAGACAAATTTTATATACAAAGTAATAACTACAAAATTCCCCACATACTTGTATCGGAATGTATTATATATATAATACAATGCTATGACAAATAAACGCCCAACACGCCACATGGAAGAACTTTATGTACCCCTATACCGTTCATCTGTCTATGCAAATTCTTTCTATGTCACCTCTTGTGATATATGGAACCACTTACCCGAAGATATAAAAAAATGTAAGAATGCCAATAGGTTTAACAATGAATATTATAAAATGTAGTTTAATATGCGGTAATGGATGTGCTCCATCGTGTAACACCTACAATATATTATTTATAGTGTTTTTTTCTCTTGGTGTCTATGCTTATTGCATTCCAATAGTATTGTAATATTGTAACAAAACGCTGTCCCAATTCAATTGAATATTGTTTTCTGCAACACCTATGAGGTGTATTTTTTCATTGCTTTTTCATTTTCTTGTATTTACTATTCTATGGCAATAATGCCAAATGTGTATTATTAACTTTGTATCACCTATATATTCAATGATATGATATATTCCTTGTAATTGAAGGTTTGACTCTAAATTACGTATACCAACCATGTTCCTAAGGGACATTTTGTCCCGGAATAATAAATTTATATTCGAAAGTAGGAAAATATATATGACTGTAGGCTTTCCCGACGAAGGATGTGAATGAAGAACTCTAGGATTGCACACCGGGTCCGATTCACCATAACTTCCAACGTTTCTATGAGTGAATCACCCACCGTTTTTAGGGATCCAAGAATCCTATGCCAAAATTCCGAATTCTCTGCCTTATATACACCGCGTCCGGTAGTCAGGTTATTGGTTCCGCGCTGTTATTATTAATCATAAATTACGACAAACTCTGCATGGTCGATAACTAGCAAACGCCCAAACAGAGCGGAACCAATCATCGACTACCTGACCACCCGACACAGTGAATATAAGGCAGACAAAGTGGGGAAATTGGCGTTGCATTCTTAGATCCCTGAAGAAGATGGGTGAGTCACTCGTCGAAACGTTGAATGATATGGTGAACCTAAACCCGTGTGAAACCCAAGAACTCTTCATTCACATAGGAAAATATATTTTGAATTGAATACAAGTGAGATGCGATACAACGACAGAAAACGATACCAATACCTAAAAATATCACTGCACTTTCGATGACTTGTGTAACTTGCATGGAATTGGAATGACATAATAAGAACTGGAGGATTTGAAGATGCGTGCTCTGAATCATTCCATAAGCCTGAAAAAGTCACCAAACTCCATGCATGTTATGCTGAATTGTGAATATCTATTTAAGTTACCATTTTCTAGGCTTAAATGCTCTAAATTTAATACAATCAATGAAATATGATAGAAAATGTAATGCGGAAAGTGTACGATTGAATAAAATTTCCATGCCGATGAATAGAATCGACACCTTCCATGTCAGAAAATAATAGCTGGATCTAAAAATCTTCTCTAGTAGTTTATGTATGTTTAATTAGTTGAATCCATTCCCGGCAGAAGTAGGTACAATAGGTACGGAAGCGGTGGCGCCACCACCGAGCGTCGCGGACGGACGTGAAACTTCTCGATTCGCTCTTTTCCGATACGGACGCTAACCGCGACCGATGGACAGAAACAAGTGAAAGGGGGGTGGGGGAGGAGGTAGAGGGGGGAGGGGTGGGGGAGGATAGATAGGGGGAAGGAAGGTGGAATGGGAGAGGAAGAGTGGACAGATTTAATTTCCTTCTCTTTCGCAATCAGTTTTCCCTTTTCAAATGTCGTGAAATGAAGGCAGGCTGTTTTCCGTCCGCTAAGGGCGTTATTTCATTTGCCTTCGTCAAACTCCATCCCCATCGACGCTTGAAATGAAGTAAATGGCAGAAACTGCCATAAAATTTGAATGTAAAAATAAAAAAAAATTCAATCTCTGCTCATTTCATTTCAATTCTCCCGGAGATGGCTCTGCTTTTCTGTTTAGCACGTAGTTGTACCTTCCTCCGAAGTCAAATCGGTCGAATAGTCAGTCCCGATGGATCTGTAGCGACTGCGCAGACCATCACCCATTTCCATCTCGACTATTCTCTCTTTCGTATATAAAAAGAAGCTTTCCCAAGTTTAATATTGGAGTGAATGCGAAATAACATGAAGAGCCTCAGTTTTCGACGCGTTCCTGTTCACCTCGAAAGGGCGGAGAGGAATGGACCGAATGTAGAAGAAGCGGGAGGGAAGAAATGAAACAGGATACGGGAAACTACTAAGAAAACTAGATTGATGGAGTCAGGCGTTACTTGGTGGAAATTTACTGCGTAAAGCATGATGAAGAAGCAGTATAGTCCCTCATTTATTTATTTTCATTTGGATTTCGACTTCTAAAGCATTATTTTCAAAGCACCTTGAAAATTATACTGTAAATGTCGAAATCGATCGGAAAATACTGTGTGGAACTGTACTAAGTGTTTTTCTCAACATGCTCTCTCTTGACTAAGGTGTCTGCGATCATTCTCCGGCGATTTGCATTTTGGGTGAGGTTTTTTCTAGGGCCACTCAACTCGTATGGCGATATGATTACAGCAAAATGTATCCTCCCTTCCCGGGAAATCCTAAAATCCTTACCTTTGACTATGACTTTGGTTATTTTGAGTTTAACAAGAAATCAACTTAGGTAGATACATCAGAAACACTAGCTAGCTAAGCAGTTGCAGCAGACCACATTAGAAAAAGACCTAGAAATCTTCTAGGCTACGGGAAAAAAAGAACTTGGAATCCCACTCTACTCATCTGTTTTGTTAATGCTGCAGATTTTAAGTTGCAAATGTTCAATGTAAAGGCCAAAATCGGCTGTTTTTGAATGTTTAAAATAAATCAAATCAAATCAAATCATGAATGCCACCCACCCACGTCAATAGAATCAGAAAGGGAGTTCTCAGTCACAGGACTTTCCGTGGCTAGAATGAAAATATAACTGGGATAAATAAAAAGAAGTCCCTCTGGAATGACTTGAAATAAATGATTACCTATTACTTGATTTACATACACATTAGGACCAGTTGATTGGCGAGAATGGTGTACCTAAATCTAAGGGGTTCAACGATCGTATCTCATGTCGTATGCGATTATCTGTCGAATCTATGATGTTTCCACTCACACTTAACGAGAGTTCTCTCGGGTGACTAGGAGAAACGAAATGGGATTGGTTGCAATTTGTTAATGGCCACCGCTGCGACATTTGCTTTGGTGAGTCCTCTAAATAAAAAATAATACGTTACTTTTTACCAAGAGTCCTCTTTAGAATAAATATTTCGAGGCACGTGGTCCGGCGATGGTTTTCCACGCATTGTCGTGCCCTTTCCCCCCACCTTCACCCCCCCAGCCTTCCTCACAAATGCATCGCTTCGCTGACTTCTTTTCTCGCGATCAGATTGCTTATATTTTTCCGCACGGCGTGGCGCGCCCGTCGCTGTCATTTGTTCTTTGGCTCTCGTACCAGTGGTTTTTCGGATGCACATTGCAATGGTGGGAACTCTCCGAAAATTGCGCCTCGTGCATTATTATTTTTTTTTAATTCAAGATAGGAAAATCAGACACTATATGGCATCCCTTTCCTTCTCGAGACATTAATATGCACACTAATTTCACTTTAGTACAGTCCCCCACACTTGCGCCATTGCGCGCATTACTGCTTCTCTCAGCCATCGCTCATTCATAACTGTTATTTTACTCTTCCGCTCTCGAGTTCTTTTATTTGCTATAATTCTTTATCTTTTTCCTCAAACCTGCAATTGCATCGCAAAAATTTCTCTGCATTACTCCTATGCCAGATGGACGAGGATTAAATCTGGAAAAGACAAAAACTGTGAAAAAATCCAAACATAACTCTCATATATTCCCTCAGCAAATTATTAAATGAATTGTTACAAATTGCTATCTTAGATATTTGAGGATGAGCCTGTCAGCATATATGAGTTTGGGGGGAGGGTTAAAGAAAATTTCAATCTGTTATTGTAATGTGCAATTTGTTACTGCTAATTTCAATAATTAAGACCAAAATGATGGTGTAGGGGCGCATGCGTTATTGCATGCATGTATGAGAAAACGAATGTGTAGATAATAATTAAAGACGGTCCTATGCTGCTTCGAATAACCGATTTATTTTGATACGTTCATCACCATCGTTATAGAAAAGGTTAACTCGACATTATGAGAATTCATACACATGAAAAGCAACTGTCAAGAGAACATCATTGCAACATGAAATCGGTGGCTTTCCATTATTTTACGAAGATCTGGAATAAAATGGAGATATTTTTCAAGTAACTTCTTGTCTCAGACCAACGCCATTTTGCTCTGCATCCATTGCACCAGAGCAAGAGATATATCACCCACATCACCTGGGAAAATTACAATAAGTTGACACAATTACACAGACTGTGTGGCAAACCAAATGCCCTTGTGACAACACAAAGGTATGCATTGTTCTTTAGTAATACACTTTTAAAGAACATGAAGGCATTAAATCATTGAAATTACAAATTATAAGAATGACCGCAGATTGGGATTTTCGGAGGAGGTACCTTTTTTGTATTTTGCTAAATATTTATACACTTAGAATGGATCACGGTTATTTTTTAGGCCGCAAGTTACAGCAGAACTGAGGGTAATAATCCTAAAAAAAAAGTGAAAAAATGGAATGGTAATTTTTAATTCATGAATAAAATGAAACATAGTAATTCAAATAAAATAACTGCAGATATAACAACAAAGGGCTTGGTCGTAGATTAGTCTACCATAATTTAGTACTAAACCTAGACCTTTAACTGCAGTTTCAATGATTGTTTGCTTTTTTTACTGAATATACCTAATTTAGCATTACAATTTAAAGCCATGTTGCCAATTGCTTCAGTGCATGTGTACTCGACAGGAGGAAGGATAAACCAGACCGCTTTGGCATGGTAAGTATCGCCAGCTAATGAGAACGCACCATAGGATGCATTACTAACGATAATGGCTGGAAACTTGAGCCATATATACACGTAGAGTTGTTTTCCACGGGATAGAATAATAATGACCATGGGCGAGGAATCAATTGCAGAGGCGTTTCTCTATCTCTCAATGAAAATAGAACGGGACGGTCGCAGGAGATTCTCTCCTGCATATACACTGGAAATTTAAATTACACTGTGAAATGTTAAGGGGAAGGGAAGGCGTTAGTGTCCAAGAGAAGCTGCGGTCAGCCTAGTACGAATAGTTCCGGGGAGTTCACGAGGAAAGCGCAGCCGCAACTGCAGATCCAAACACGCCAAGTGTGCATGTGTGTCATACCGTCCGAAAAGGACAATTGCAATTAGAAATAAGGATATATTTTGGTCTTGTATATATATTATATAGAAGAAAAGTACTTAGAAAGCTTTGAAATGTGTCTATGGCGACGAATGGAGAAGATTGGATTGAAAGATAAGATCACGAATGAAGAAGTGCTAAGGAGGATTGGAGAAGAAAGAAGTATACTGGTAGAAATTAAAAAGAGAAAGGCAAAATGGATTGGACATATTTTAAGGAATAACAGCCTACAGAAATTAATTATGGAAGGGAAAATAGAAGGGAAGAGAGGAAGGAGGAGGCACTGAATGCTGAGGGATATAAAAGAAGGAAGGAGTTATGCAGAGATGAAGAGAGAGAGGCCCAGGACAGAATGCTGTGGAGACAACGCTACCGTTGAAACCTGTCTGCGGACAGAAGCACCAATGATGATGATGATGATAGATATTAATTACACTAAGTGCTTTTTTAGACGCTGAATATTCTATTGGTGTGTATCAGAGAGTAATTTATTCCATCTATTAACTTATCCATTCATTCCTTTATTAGTTTATCTTATCATACTAAAAACGACAAGTGGGTGCATTAGAAATTCCTAGTGATATTTGATTAAATCAAATAAATGTGTGCAAATTTTAATATATTGGTTAACAGAAGTAAATAATTGCAAAATATATCTTTTTCTGACTAATACTTCTACCACTGTAATATTTCTACCACTGAACTAGCGAGGGCAAGTCAAAAGGGTGAAGTATTACGAGCAGCGGCAGCAAGGCAAGTTGAGTAAGGTAAAAAAAAACAGGCGAGAAGAGGAAATATAACACTACTTAGCTTTTAATAGGCTTTCAATTCTATAAGTCAGTCTGATAGTGAATTTGGCAGCACTTCCAAGGGCAACAATCAGTTAGTTCTATCACCTATTCACTGTGACTTGAGGGAATATCATTATTCCTTCTGATAAGGGCTTATATTCTAAAATGTATTCTACAGAGATATTTTCGTACACCATACAAGACTAAATGCGGCTGGAATCAGGTTATGTTCCACCACCCTTCCTCTAACACACAAACGTGCGAGCAATATTCAGTTCCCGAAAACTTAGTTATCTTTTTAATTCCCAAAAACTACTGCATGACGCTTGTTGGCGTGGAGAAAGGGAATGGAAACTCATTTTGGATCAAAAGTTCTAAAGTCAAATACCCTCCTTCTCCTCCCACTACGGGGAAAGTAATTACATTCATCCTGGCGCGTACACACATTTTTAAATTCACGCGTATTCTCGTACTTCAAACCGAGACAAAAAAGTTAAAATTGCGCTGGGCGCTTTTCTCTCCGTGCTGCCTTTCAAATTTCGTTCGTCAACTCTCCATTTTTTTATCCCAAATTTTCTGATATTTTTTTTTCGAAAACATTTTCTCGAAATCAGAATTTACAGAGAGTAGTACTCATGCATTCAGTCACGCTATCTCATTTTTGCGAGTACATTAATTTTCGAATACATTTCCCCAGCGACGTATGCTTGCGCACATCATTACAACTGAATACCCTTCGGGCGGTGAAGGGGGTGCGGGCCCCCAGTACCCTCAGCGTCCCATACAACCCCGTTTACATTACTGGGTTCGAATGATGGTTAACAAGGCGGCTTTAACTAACTTGCGTTCACACGTACTCAAGTTTACTGTAGTAGAGATGGTGATGACCTCTGGTGAAGAGTAAAAACAGTTGAAGCACCCGACGCGCGCAGGTAATTGAAGAACAAGGAATATACGTATACACGGTTGAAGAAGATGGATATTATTGCGAAGCAAGTGGGGTTTTTTGGATGGTGCTTCATGTTCAAATTTCCAGAATAAGCACCATTTCTTCCCCACGAAATTTCCTCCTCCTCTCCTCTCCTCCTCTTTACTAAGTGACCATGAATATACACATGGATCCTAAACTTTCCCCCAGTGGGTGTTGCTTTCCAAACATTCCGCTTGCACCGAAAAATCAGGACCAAGCAGATTGTAGCGCCGCCACTATAGAGAAGGTGGTTCTAATAAGGAAAGGCCGTGATTCAAATGGATATACTGGAAATAAAGGTACCGGAATTGGCCTCCCAATTAAACCGGTCATTTTTGACATACAGAAGTGGAACCATGCCGACTGCAGCGCGACCTATCATTTGCGGAAAGTTAGGCAACATATATAAAAAAAAGTTAGGCAACATCTTTGCTCGTACAGTGGTGCCGGAGATTTAGATCCATATGTATATTCATGTAAGTGACTTTGGAGGCCATTTTGTAACTGGTATTTTAACTGACTTCCGTTCACACACTTTTCAAATGCCGGTAACCAGCGCCAACCCTAGTAAAGTTATAGAGGTAAAATAGGTTACTAGGGTTAGCACCAACTTGCGTTCAAACGATGAACTTTTACTAGCGTTCTTGTTTTTCTAGCATAGAAAGATAGTATTTAACGGGTTATTAAAAATCTTACTCCATCACATTTCAGAGCGGGAGGGAGGTATCGCCCAAAAGTGGGATTTTCCAAATTAAGGGAATATTTACTGAGAGCTATGGGAGGAGGACGCTCGGTGTTGGAGGGGGTGGGAAGGAGGACGATGTAGAATTGAATAGGAACTAGGCGGAGGAGGAGAGATAAAACAGACGGTGAGTTTTCCACGAAGGCGGAGGAATTTCGGAATTGTTAGAGAGCGGGAGTTTGTGCACGAATGACTGAGAGCGGCAATATTTTTTTATGCGGAACCATGCTTTTCATTCATCTTTTTTCCTTTTCTCAGTTTCCTTCTCTCACTCTCCCTTACCCGCTTTGTCTACTTCTCCATTTCTCCTCAAAATAAAACAGAAGAATTAGCAGGTTTGTCATTTGAAATCGGAAAAGCTATGCCAGCAGTAATTCCAAAAGAATTCAAACTATGGAAAGGACAAATGAAATCAAATTTGGTAAAATACAAACCTGACGAAAGACGAATGAAATTGAAAAAAACGTAATAAAACGATAAATCCTCCAAAGATGATGAAAGTGGGCCTTTAGAGGAAAATGTTGTAGTTTATACGCGCTTAATGACATTGAATGGAGCCAATCTACACAAGAAAGTGACTGGAAAACATGATAGATCTTTAAAATATGCTTCTATGAGAGGAGTTGGAGCATAGGTTAAGCAGTATTTAATGTGTAGTATATACGTTGGATTACAGTTAACCCACTGCTGAACGCATTCGCCTCTTTTTCTTTATTATTTTAAGAAGATGGCAATGCAAAAAAATGAAATTTCATCAAAAAACTATTGAAAAAAGTAGCGGTCAATTTTTAGGTAAGAAAATGAGTTTGTTTTTACGTACATTTATGGAACCAGCCGCAAAACGTAAAGGAATATATTAACTATATCTTAGATTGATATTCATTGATTTGATGTAATGGATCGGATTAGCCACGGAGAAACCAACGCTCTTATTCCGAGTTAGTTCATCCAGTTACTTCGCCTCCCTTTCCAAGTCGCAAGGAAAAAAATAACTTCATAAAAACAAAGTTTTTATTATAATCCCTTTATTGAAGTATCTAAGATTTGGGTGTAATTATTCAATCTCCTTTCTGCTAAACAAGACATGCGATCCTTTTAATGAGTTAAGTTCCCTTGTGATACTTGTCGGGACACAACAATATGCATTACGTCACGTTTTAATGTATCATATACTCAGTGCATTTTATTATTTTTTCATTTTTTTGTGGTATCTTTGCCATTAAATATTGTATTATCACATTAATAATGAATTTAATTTGTGAAAGGAAATCATTCTATTTTCACTGATAAGTCAAACTGTTCAAACATTCGACAACCATTAGGAACATTAGTAATTCGATATGACATTTATATTCACTGTTGAACATCCAATAGCGATAATAATCACAGCTGTTGGGTCACCACGGTCCATCTCCCACAACGTCCAAGGGCTAATTTGCTAGCTTCGATCGCCGATTAATGAATAATTGGTGAGTAAAATATAAAAAAAAAAGTTTAGCGGGTAGTGCGGTGATATAAGCAAAATTTCTAAAGATGTAAGTGAAAACGGCTATAAAAAAAAGAAGAACCTTAATTTCCCCAGCAAGGAATCGAACACCACACCTTCCGCTCCGCAGTCCACTAACTTACCCCTGGGCTACCGGTTGCTTGCAAGGATAGATAGATAAAAGTCTTTATTGTGGCGAGATTAAGACTTTAAAAGTCCCTTCTTTCATCTATCCCCTGATAGGATAGGCAGATAACGGGCGTGAAATTATCTTTCATTTTCATACAAATATATTTTAATACAATTAAGTCAGTGTGTATTTATTTGTGTGTGTGTGTGGGTTTGTTAAAATTAATCGTTGATCACAAGGAGTCTATGGACCAAATTTCAGATCGATTGGATGAGAAGGGAAATGGGTTTGTACGTACACAGACAAGCAGACAGACAGTGCAGGATAATACAAAGGGAGTAAAAACGACAAAAACCCACCTATTCCTCCCCTTCCCCCCTTCTCTCCCTCTCTCGCCCATTCTGAATCAATCCAGTGAACTACACTGGAAATCAAATTCAGCTGAAATGAGTCAAACGTGAATCACAGTTTTTACTTCAAAGCGTAAAAAAGTCATCCGCCTGGACTGGGAATCAAAACAATTACTCGTGAGTGTTGTGGTTGCCGAAAAAAGCATCTATTTCTTGGGGTGGTCACAATCTTCATAGTGACCACATGGAACAAGTAGGCTTCGGTGACGTTTGACCCGACCTGGTTATTTATCATACTTTCCTAATAAGTGCAGCTGGGTTCTCCCTACGGCTGGGATGTCATTATTGAATTTTTCCCCGTTTTTTTTTGTTTATATGAGAAGCAAAATACAATCAGAGCATTTTATTGCACTTACACGAACTGGTACACAGCGAGTACATAAAAATTACATAGTTGAGATTGTGTGCGTTGATGAGTATGAAATACTTGGAAATATTATTTGACAAATATGGAGAAATAATAAATTATTAAAAATTAAATCAATGTAATTTGTAATCATTGTTGGATCGATGTTTTTATCATGATATGTCAGGACATTAGGTGTAGGTATAGCATTAAATTTTTCCGTATGAAAGCAATACATGACTCTCGTAGGCAAAACTAACTTGTCACATATTATGGCGAATATTTAAAACTTTCTTTTCGTTTTTGTGAAGGCGTTTACTTTTATGCGTCAATGAATTTATGTTAAAACCGTAGTAAAGTATTAGCATGAACCATCCATCTAAAGCATAGTGAAAATTATTTACAAGAAAAATTAAAGCATGTTACTCACTCATACAAATTTGGAATTCCGTTACATCAAATTTGGTGAATTCAATCTTAAGACGCAGTAAGGAACTGTTTAGAGTTTTATGATAATTTTTGCCAATGATAAACTTTCAAAAACTTAATTCTCGTTCAATAATTGTATAATTTTGTGCTTAGAGTCTGTGTATCTTCTTTGGCGTATCTTCTTTGGAACATCATATTAGAACCCCACTATATTTCCAGGTGCGACAGAAACGATAAATTAAGAGAGATATTTTGCCGAACGGATAGGTATGGGAATTCGTTTTTCCCCCGAACAATAAGGGACTTTAATAAATGCTAGGCGTCATTTCATTAGAGCGTTTCCTTTTTATATGTAACTAACGTATATGTGGCGGGGGGTGTCCTAACACCCCCCGCCACACGCCTATTGAGGCGGCTTGCGGGGTAGTATATAGATGTAGATGTACTCTGGCAACTACGTTTAATCCACATATTCCCCCGATATCAAAATTCAAATGTTGGTAACGTACCTCTGTAAATAGTAATTTGGGATAAATATCGGGACATTTGAAGTTCATTTTCGTTTCAGGAAGGAGGCAGCAACATTTTCTGGACTCATGCTTCATTAACTGGCCACTGCCAACTCAAATGCTGCGATCACACAAAAACAGGTTCTCCCGAGACAACCCAAAACGAGCAAGGAATGCCACCACTCTCTCTCAGAAAGCAGGCACTCGAAATTTGAGCAATCAAAGGCGTGGAATGATAAAACACACAAACTCAGCAAAACTTCCAACTTAGCATTCATAATTGTGCGGAAAATTAACTCGGGAGAAACTCCTATAAACTGTTTCTCGCCCAGTGTGACGACCTCGTCTGTAGAGAAAAAAAAGGCGAAAAACAAAAAAAAGTAAACTTGCGAGAATCTGCAAAGGGATGCAAATAAACAACAAACTCAAGATGTAACTTCGGCGAGGGCGTTGAAGCTTCGCGGTTGGAGGGAGCGGCAGACTGCGGCGAGATGAGATGGGAGGAGGAGGAAAGAAAGTGATTTAAGACGGAGTGGAAGCAAGGAAGTGGAGATGTAATGAGCGGTGGCTGTGGGGAGTGGGGGGGGGGAGCAAGGTGGGGGTTAGGAGGAAAGAGAGATATATAGAGAAGCATGAGGGGGATGCGACGAATTCACAGTTAAACTTAAGAGGGTTGAGTTAAAGAACGAGACGTTGAAGAGGTGATTAAGATTACTTTGGCGCCTATCTCTCGAATTAGTGGCGCGATAATTCCCAGAGACAAAACTGCCCGGTCTCCTTTTCACCGGAAGGGAGGTTCAACAAAGTAGTGCCATCCACAAGTAGTGCGTGTTTTTGGAGAGTTTTAGAAGCGGAGATCGGATGGAGTGAGGGACGGGGGAAGAGGAATGGTGAAGGGAGCATCAAGGTCAAAGGTGAGGAGGTACGAAGTACGTTTTTGTAGGTGACGTCACATTTGGAATGATTATGACGGCAGAAACGGTATCTGGAATTGGCAGGAATACTACTCTTGAGTTATTCTAACCTTTTTGCAAGGGGTTGCAAGTACGGCATAGCTCCTCGGTCAGTCCACGCCGTCTCTCTCGAATTATATGAAAAAAATATGCATAAACTTGGATTAAGTGGTATCAAGTGATACTGGTTAAACTCGGCTCAGGGAATCCGTTTAAAATTTTAGATCATACTCATGTTCAGTATATACCCTAAAAAATGCTATAAATGAAATCATAGTAGGTATATAGATTTCAACCCTGGCAATGATCATTATTGAGTTTAATACACTACACATCTACATCAACATATTACCCTGTGAGCCGCCAGTGAGTTCACATTGATGATGGCGACTACTCTATGACAATCTTTTCAGTCCGAACTCCTACCTTACTTAAACTCCCGTGACTTTACCTCCCTATTCCTCGCTGTAGATCAATTAAAGGTACGAGAAGGGCAGGGAAACGGGGCTCCAGAAGCTATCCTACAAAGATAGATTAGTTTTGATTCAAGGTGACGGAGGGAAATGAGAGAGGAATAGGGGTTGAGATTAATTTCAGTGAGCCAGAGTTGCCACACATAGATTTCCTCTCCCAACGTTTGATTTATAAATCGACGAGCATGGTCACGGAATTCAACTATAACTTAGTCACACATTGTATTTCTTTCCCATCCGCATGCATCTACAAGCAACAGAGAACGAAAACTTAAAAAGGAGGCTGATTATTTTGGTGAGTAGTTGTCCGAGCACGAAATAGCACACCGTGACCGAGTCAATGTAGCAACGGTGAACTTAAATAAGTGGAAAGTTCATCAACAAACATGATTGATAACTATATGTTTGAGAAAGATAACACAAGTCCTTTTAAGAGCTTTGAATTATGAATTATGCCTTCATATTTTGCGTGCCAACATTATTTACAATTATACATTTTATAGAAAACACTATACAAATTCTAACGAATGGAAAACTTTTGGAGGACTTCATCTGGAAGTAAGTGCTTTCCTGTCATTCAGATTAAGACGGTCAACGGGCAAGAATGACACACCTGCGATGTTTTACCTAGAGCTTCCTCGATCCTCTTGAGCTCTTCCTAAATTATTAATTCCATGTTGAAACGTTTACACAATAACAAAAGTTGGCTGCGTGACGGTACTGTTTTCCGAATTTCCTTTATATGTCAGAAATTTCCAGCCCAATATACCATAACAATGACCAACAACCATACCTATGTATGCCTTTAATTCATTAATTACTATAAATTGAATTTACCCATCGCAAAATATTTCTCTTCACGATCACTCCACGTCAACATGGTGACCGGCACATTTGGGGAAGCAATGATAAGATGCCACCAGCAAAAGCCTCTCCAGGTTGGACATGTTTTCGAAGGAAAACCACGGTATAGAATACCTCTCACCATATAATCCCCCTCTTCCGTTTTTCCATTTATCGAAAGGCATAATATGCATCTTTCTTGTTTATCCTGATGAATAAAATAGAAGAAACGCATTCGTGCCTAAAAGGTATTGCATTAATTGTTTCATTTGTTAAAATATCTTTGAAATACGAAGAAGAATGTCCCTAGTTAACTGGATTTTACAATTTTTTATCAGGTTTCTTTTTTGTGTGCATCATGATGATTTATCCTTCATTGAAAAGTAATTCTCAGTATTGTTATCTATTTTCAGATGGAATTCCAGCGAAAGAACGAAAGGGCCCCTTTGACAGTGGGTCATTACTGTCACTTACTACTACTCACCCAAAGTGTCTTCGAAATTACGTAAAATATTCCCTGGTTGCTATGTTTCCTGCGTCTACGAGAGTGAATTGTGGATCTGCATTGTTGTTGAAGTAACGAGTGACCAAAATGATGCATTGATAACATTTATGCATTCTCGAGGTCCTGCTGAACCATTTTATGGGCCCGAAATAAGATAGTACACCTGCTGGGTTCCGGATCAGCACCTCGTCAGCATGCTCCCTGCTCCTTCCGTGACGACATTCGGAAGAAAATTGGAATTTGCTGAGACTGTGCTGTCTAAAATGATAAGTAAATATACCGTATTTCTCCGAATATAAGCCGCACTTTTTCTCCCGATTTTGCGGTCTCAAAATCGGGGTGTGGCTTATATTCTAAGTGCGGCTTAAATTCGAGAACTTTCTTATAAAATCGTAAAAATTACCGATTTGAGAAAACCAGCCATTCAGATTCACGCGGACGCCAGCAAAATTCGCTTTTAAGCCACGGGGAAAGTAAGAAATGACGCTGAAAAAAGTCAAATTGGTGCAAAATTTATTCATATATTAATGGATAATATAGGTAACATTATGTCACAGTTAAATCGGTAATTTAAAAAGAGATATAAAATTCTAATGCCTAATACTGTTGGTAGTACTACGGGATGCACTAAAAAGGGTGCGGCTTAAATTCGCGTATTAACTTTTTTCCCTGTTTGAGACCCCAAGAAACTTATAGACGGGGTCCGGCTTATATTCGAGTGCGGCTTATATTCGTAGAAATACGGTAATACGATGTAGACAGTTGACCAAACTCTAATCATGACTTTGACAGCCATTTCCTGCGAAATTAGATAAATATCTTTAAATTCGTACGTACCATCACAAATAACTTTGAAAACTCAAGGAAGACACGAAATTACAGGCTTGGTAACCTGAACAAGAGACCCACCCGTGGCTAGTATTGCACGGCTATCGGGCGCGACCCCTATGGTGATGGGGTTGCCAGTTCAAGTACTTGGATTGGTAGTAACAATGTCACTATGGGCTAACGGAATACAGGAGCTGTACATAAATGAAGTCCACTCGATTGGGGGGGTCACCACCTTGTGACAATGTGTGACAGGGGGGAGTGGGGGGGGATAGGGATTCATGTGAAATCCACACTACCACTGTATATTATGCCTTATTTTTACTCAGACTGTGGAGGGATGGAGTTTTTTTCATTTTTGTGACATCATTAAGTGGGTGACACTATTTGTGACCAACTATGACAGGGGGGGGATAGGGGGTCTAGTTTGGTCTAAAACTGGGTGACATCATTTATGGACAGCCCCATAACATCGGTGTGTCAATATAAACCTGTTAAATAACAGGCATGAACTCCGAAGTGGCAGAACTGCCTGATGATATTTAAGTCGTTTCCAGTGGCGACGACTTCTAAATTGCTAAATCTTCGGCGGCATTGCGAAAACCAGCGCTCGTAGGATAGCTGTAATCTCACCCCACGCGTGTAGTTACAGGATTTCGTCGTTGCATGGCGCTGATGAAGGCTGATGGTATCTCACCCACGGACCTTCTTGACACGCCATTATATGTCCGCGTTAGCTAATTAAATTCACTTTCCTAGAGGCTTAAAAATATGCTCTATCTGATGAGATAGGTTTCACGGCATTTGTAGAAGGTTTTTTTTTGCAGAAACGGGTTGAAAGCAAACTATTTTTTACCTTTTTACAAAAGTCGTGAAACTTTGACGTGATTTGTAAACTAAAGAAAAAAGCTAGGTGTTTGAAACTACGCTTTCAAAAACTCACTGACATGGAAATATTGTAAAAGGTATTTGATATCCATTGCACAATTCTTGAATGAGACAGAGCACACTAAAATTTGAAATATTTTTGGAGAACTAATTTTTGAGGCCGACTTTGCTGTATTTTATCTACTCAGTATGCTTTGAGAAAATGCTATAATCATTTTCATTTAACAGAGCACTAAATGTTGTACAATGATGGGTACGTATCATTTGTTTAAGCGAAAAGGCTACAGAGACATCAAGTCTCAAATTTGGGAAAATATTACGTTCATGTGGCAGGTGGTCGTGACATGGGGTCACACAAACGGCTTTATCTCCATAAGTATTTCACTAACGGACCTAAATATTAACACATTTTTATTTAAGGTATGCACAACTATCTACGCAAAATTTCATTAAAATCCGAGATGGTCGAGCGGGGCACTTCTCAAAAACTAGACCACTTGACATGGAATGACCCAGTGGTGTTTTCCACATGCGCATGGCAACGCATACGACGGAAGGTATGATTAAGTACCAGATTTAATGCCGTGGTAGGTTAGTGATTTGAAATTTCATGATGCTTTATTATCCAGGAGTTCATCCCCTCATATCTCACATTTTCCCTTCTTACTGCCTCCACAGTCCGTCTCAGCATGGTCGCTAATGACCCTCTCCCCCTGACCCAGCGAGACCGTCGTCCGATATGGTCCACGCGATGCGACAAATACCCTGATTGAATGCTAGAAAGCATTCGAGGGGGGCAGATAAGGAAGGGTTAAAATAAACAAATTTAAAGAACTCAAGGGGGATGGACAACAGAAAAAATAATTCAGAGGCAAGGAAAATGGCAATGAGCTCTGAGGTAGAGACCGGAGTTAACGCTAAAAAAAGCAAAG
The DNA here is from genome assembly GCA_963573305.1 of Pyrrhosoma nymphula. Classification (NCBI taxonomy): domain Eukaryota; kingdom Metazoa; phylum Arthropoda; class Insecta; order Odonata; family Coenagrionidae; genus Pyrrhosoma; species Pyrrhosoma nymphula. The sequence continues at coordinate 13,194,185 of OY754329.1, forward strand.
GAAATGCCCTTAAAAATTAAGCAAGACACTGCAGCTGGCGCTGTTGAATAAATACCAATTCCAATGTGTAATTGGGGAGGAATATAGTAATTGCAAATAAGATTTAACTCTGATTCTGAAATCTAGCACTTTAACAACTTCAATTTCACATCAGTAAGACACTCACATGGAATTCATAGAAAACATTTCTGTGGTAAGATAGCTAAATATGATATGTCACGTTTTTCAAATTTCACAGGAGAGCAATTTTGAAGTTTAGTTGGCTCTGAAAAATCAGAATCTCAAAGTATAGGAGTAACCTTTTCATAATAGATATAGAAAATGTTTTTTTTTCATATTTTTTTAACTTCCCAAATCCATCGGTACTACCACTATAAATCCAATGGTTTGCATAACTCTATTTTGCAAAAAAAACGGACATACCATATTTAGCCATCATACCACAGATTTAGTTCTATCGAATATTTTATTGGCATCAATATGAAAAAAAAGCTTTTGAAAATTAAATTAGATGGCAAGGAGGCTGAACACAGAGCAAGACATAAATATTAGGGTTGTCAACAACATTGTGAGTAGGATGAATGCACTTCGTTTTCAGGTTTGCGAATCTCATGGTCATCAATCGTGCATGATTTAATGGTATTAATTACGTTCTATATAAAGAACAGTAGCTATGTTTTATTCTGTACTTTTATTTGATAGCTTCTTAAACACTGTGCTGTTATATTGTAATTCCTAGAATAACATCTATGCTCCTCAGAAGCATGGCATAAATTCAAAATTCCATTTTCAGACTACTGCGCTAGTTCATCATGAAGGAAAATCCTGCATCATATATACTCATGCTGAAAATGAAATTATAAATGTAAATGATTATTTTATCTAATAAAATAATCATTTAGAGTTATGTATTCTAGTCACGGCAGAATTGATTTACCTCATTTTAAATAATTTTTCGATGTTCCGTTTACACCTTAAAACGGCTAAAAACATTTTGCGTGGAAATAATAGCAACTTTTGGTAGTGGGTACAAATTAGGATTGGTGTCCTCGCTCACTAAGTAAAACATGACTGAGTAGTACTGGTAGCAATGTAAACTCATCGCCTTATAGTCTCAAACATAGATAACAGCTATAACGTGGTATTGGGATGAAACAGCTTCGAGAGTCTGTGGTCGAAGTCGCTGGCAGAAGTTGCTGGCAAGAAGTAGTCAATGTCAAAAAGTAGCTTCTGCAGTATTCGGTCGTAGGATTGTTGCCGTGATGTCGTTAGTATGCATCTTAGGGCAGGTTCTTCGGCTAAGTCCGCCGAGGGGAAGCATGTCCAATGAGGTGAAAATGTGGCAAAAAGGGAGAAGGATGCATACAAAATGTCACACAGTTTTTTAACAAGGAGCCTTTGCTTTTGTTCCAGGAGTAGTTTACGTCACCGTGGCAGGGATGAAAGATGTTTCCATAGAAACTCTTCGGTGCCGACGCTCACGTATAGGTATAGCAAACCTTGGTGGCACTCAACAGCGGAGGGTTAGAGGACACTGACTGTAAAACAAGCGTTGATGAGTAGGCAAAGTTATTGAATAACTCCCGCAGAGTCCTCTGGAAAAATGCTCGTCCACTTAATCCCACATCTTATGTATGCTTTACTCACCTATGCGTCATGATCTTCACAAGCGAGTGCCACCAAGTTTCGCTACACCTATACGTGGCTGAGTCAAATAAAGCATTGCCCATCGCGTATAGATATGTAGAGGCAGATCATTTTTACATAAATATCTTACTAATACAGTCCACTTCTCCCCACATAAAAATATCTGTGTCACTCGTAGTCACTTTTTAAAAATCCAATCCAGTTACATGAAATTTGTTTGGAATGTTGAATGATCTCCCCATGCTACTTCAACGATCAACGCTTGCTAAAGTAAGATTTTTCGATTTTTTATATTTGATATATATATATATATACATATATAAAGAAAACCAAATCTGTTATGCTATTTTTGAAGTGTTTCTTTTGCAATGTCACATGAGTGCTATAATAAAGCGTATTAATAAAGTACTTCAGGAGGGGTTTGGCAAATGCTTATTTTTGCTTACAAGTGGGGAGGAGGGGTCAAACAATGGCCAAAAATGTGCTTACGTAATACTTGAACGCTCGCTAACCTAAAGACTTTTATGGATTGGTGTTCCATGGTGGCGCACCAAGGCTGCGATGGAGGGAAGATGCCTTTCCCGGCTTACTTCCACTCCTTCGTTCGACGCATTGCCAAGAGTGGAGCACGAGGAAGGTGGAGGGAGGAGAAGAGGAGATGGATGGACCATGGAGAGGGGGATGAAGGGGGGGGGGGAGGGGACGGGGAGGGAGCTAGATTAAGGTGGGCGGAATTGCGAGGGGGAGAGATTGGAAACCAATCAGCCGAGCGAGACGCCCTCTCTGGGTCGGTCGCGGCGTCGCGAATTCCGACAGCGGTCGTGATATATGACTGCGAGCGGCAATCACTCACTCTCTTGCAATGTGCCAAACCCAAAAAATGGAATGAAGAAATGGAATTACTCTCTTCGTCTCTTTCCCTGGAAATCGGGGATGCATCTTCTGATGTGGCTTATCTCTCAGTCCACCCTTCGTGGATTAATCAAAGGGATTAAAACGTAGTGACCTCGTTTGGTGAATTGCTAGGTCAAGCGGTTCTAAATAGAAGTACTTAAGAGGTTTGGACTAGTGGGAAGGAAATCAAAGCCGCCAATTACTGGAACACCGATATATATATATATATAGCGGCTCATAGGCATGTGTAATACAGGGTCGTAAAAATTAGACTTAGGGCCAGATTCATAGTCGTTACCTGGGTGTCCCCTGGGCTCTGGGGGACCCCTTGGCACAGAAACGGTATTCATAGTCGCAATCCAGGGGACTGTCGTTACCCAACCCTCCCCCAGGCAACCGATTTCGTGGGTGAGGCCTGAGGCTTACCCAAAGCTCCCCTGGACCTCCCCTAACGCGGGTTACGAGACCCATCACGATAATCGCGGGAGAAAAGAAGTGCTGCTAGCGCGCGGAACAAAATACTACAACATAGCGATTCTTATGTTCCAGAAGTTTATGTATTTGCTTCGGCTATTTTATGCGTACTCCGATTTCAACTTTTATTTGCATAATTTTCACATTAGTCATTATTCATATTGAATAATTATTTCATTCATATCATAACCGTTTCCTCGTATTCATTGTAAACTTACTTCATCAACTTCTCAGTACCACCATTATATACTTAACCTAATTTCACCTTCCCTTCATCCTTACCTCGCATTTTACCATCCCATTCATCTACGATCATTCTGATTATGGATGAAATTTTTTAATTCATGGAAAGACTCGAGTGGGAAGATGAACTGCCGGATGGAAACGTATTTCGTTTAGAAAAACGTAACATTTTATTGAGCATCATTTCTAAAGAAAATTATGTGAAATAAGAAATACACTTTATATCAGGAATTTTATCTTTTATTTCAAACAACATAAAAATTAGAGAAACTTGAACTTCCTTATAACTTGAGGGACGGACGGACGCTACTTCAAGGGATGGCATCAGCACCAGCCTTGAGTTGTCGTAGCCTCTCCTTCTACAGTTCTACTTTCAATTTGCCATTCTCATGCTCCCAATACCTCTTGGCTCGAAGCATTTCTGCTTCCAGCCTCCAAACTTTTTCTTGATCTTGATCAAATCTTGATCGATTTCCTTGCCCACGTAAGGCACAATTGCCTCTACCTGGGCGAAAATTGGATCCCCTACAGTCTTCAAGGGTGAACCTCCTCCAGTACCCATTTTATGACGCATCTCAGCGATCATCTGTTCCTTGAGATGCGTCTTCAGCTTCTCCCAACACCTGGAAGTTATTTACAATATAATAGAAACTCATCACAAAGTGTCATTAAATTTAAATAATTGCTGAGCATCACATTAAACTGCATTTGAGGCGTGACTTGGTGGAATCTAATATTTACATTATATATAAATAAACTGAGTAATTTCACATAAATATTATTTTTTTTAAATCATGGAAATATTTAAACAACAAAGCATCAACTTTAGCTGAAATTTTAGTAGAAATCTGTGGGTAAATTGGACAAACTACACTGGATAATTCACATAAAATACCAGTTAACACCATATGCACTTCACAGTGCACTGCTCTCAGGCGTCTGATTGTCAAATAAAACGTACTTTGAAAGTTATCCTTAAGTTTTGCAAATTTCAGCATTGAATCGATAAGTATTTAACAGGAATAGCACAGTGAAATGCAATAGTTACATGGCATTTTGCTAAATTTACTTGTATTTTATTAAAGGCCACATTAATTGCTACACCATAATATATTATGCATTCGGTGTGCACTGTACTGTATCACAAAAGCATATTATAATTTTAGCTTTAAAGAGTAAGAAATTGCGTTAAAAAATTTTAATGGAAGTTACCATGAAGAAAGCAGAATACGTGTAAATAAATAATCGAAAAAACTTTAAAAAAAGAAAACAATAACCACCACACCACGGCATCGAACTCCATACCTTCCACACCACATTCCATTACCTTACCACCGGTCTTCCGCTTCTTTGAAATAAGTGTCATTATATAAACTAATAAGTTTCGGTTGTGTATAGTATAAAGAATTTAAAACTGCCCAATTTCAGATCATCACAGTTTTTGGCGTATTAAATTACAGCACACATACCTTTTAAGCTGACCCGCAGTTCTCGCTGCGACATCTCGGTGGTCATTGTAGGCTTCGCTGATGTCACCCCAAGCCTTCTTCTTCCGAATGTTGGAGGTAACGTCCGTCCTTTTATTCTCAACAACATCCCTGTGTTCCTCTACCAAGTCACACAGGATCTTTTTTTCAGTAGAAGTGAACGCAATGCGCTGGTTTACGGCTGCCATTTTTGTTTACTTTATGGTCGGTTACCGTGAAAAATTAGCATTGAGAATCGTTCAGCGGAACCGTTCACGGGTCTTTGAGCCGGTATAGTCAACAACTCTCCTACCCAGGCAACCCCTGGCTGGGTGTTACCCAGGTATTGTTTATGAATCGCGCGGCGAAGGGGACCCCTAGGTGTTACCTGGCCAGGGGATACCCAGGTGACACATAGAAAAATGACTATGAATACGGGCCTTAGATTGGTTCCTCCCTTCTCCTGCATTTGGACAAGGAAACTCATCTTGTTCCTTTTTCCAAAATGGGTCAAATGGGCGATCTCTAGGGGGTTATTTTGAACTCTCACCTTTTTAGTGACTCTTAGTGGAAAGGCGGGAGATCCGTTTCCCTCTCTTAATGATCGGCTCACGAACGGTTCGTGAATTGTCGAAGCTTCAATTACCTCGTATAAAATAAAAGATGCCGAGATTAGCGAATACCCAGATTGATCAAAATCTTACGGAAGATATCTTACACTGTACATACCACGAAAATCTAATTACAGTCAAAACTACAAGCGACATGTAAGCGATCACTCGATATTTAAAAAACATTAAGTGCATCTAATTAGTGTTCGATTCACAAGCACGGGAAATATCTACCAAGAACGTAGATTTTATAGCAATATTTGTTAAAATTATGAAATTATGGTATAAATAACTGAATTCCATTCTCCATACACTGGCGGATATGCACATGAGAACAAAGGTATCAGCAACATTGTTTAGGAAATATTGATACGAAATATATACACAGATAATTCAAGCAAATAATGACATAAGCATTTCAAACAAAGCATACCTTCAAGTGCCCAATATATTGGAGTTGAAAATGCTGAAGTTCTTCACGTTTCGCAAATTACAACAATACGATTTAAAATCGTTTGTATCTTTCGCGCCCTTGTTTATTTTCCAACTCAAGCTTCAAGTGGAAACGATGGTGGCTCCATGTCACGTTCTTTATGACAGGTGAGATGGAACTAATGGCAGGCGGAGATAATGAATCGGATCAAGAGTCGAAAGATACGGATCAGAGCGGATGAATTGTCTAAAAGGCCAGCACATGATCGGCAGTTCACCGCTTGAGATCCGAAGATGATCACGCCGCGCCGCCTGGGTGGCGGAGTTGAACTACGAAAAAGTGACATTTTATGAAGTATTCTCACTAAAGTGAGATTACAAAATAACCCCCCTGGTATGACTCCTCTCTAATAACCCATTCAAGTTATCAACAATGTGAACGCTAGTGATATCGTGAGGCCAAAAATCAAGAAGTTTTTACCAGCTGGACGGAACCTTCTAGCCTATGTAGGAATGATTTCACAATTCTAATTAAGCAATTAATTTTAACTCTTCAGGTCAAATTTTACATCATACACCATCGTACGAGGATTAACGTCACTTAAGGAGCCAAATGAATTAAATATACTATCCGTCGTATTTAAGGTACTTCAAGAGACAAAGAGAATAAAGAAAACAAAATAAGATAAAGGAAACTAGTGAATAACCACATCCATATTTTTATTTTCGATGTTACAAACAAACACTATTTTCACGGAATGTTTAAGAGAATCAATCACCTAAGCTCCCGGTGTATTCATTTTAAACAGGTACGGATTTTGCAGAGTTCAGTCGCAAAGTAGCAAATCAGGGCATGTGTACCCCCGTACACCCGATGGAATTAAACGGTTTAAACCCATTAATAATGCAATCATTGCGGCTGAAATTCATCTCCAGGTCCAACTTACAAGGTGAAATAATAATGAGACTTCTGAACCTAAAGTCACGCCAACACAGACTCTTTGCAAATTTGAGGCGTTCAAGGAAATATTAACGGTCTCGGGACCGTGCTACGGTTTTAATATTCATTAGGGCGGGATATTCGAGAGCAATCTACCCAAAACCGTTTTCCACACAACTTGTTTTCCAACGACTAAAACGAATATCACTTCCCACATACTTTGGTCTTCTCCCGTAGTTTCACACTCTTAGTTTCTCTATTTTTTTCCTTTTTCAACATGAATCTTTTTTCCCCCTTAAATTTGCCCTTGTTTCCCTAGAATAAATGTGGGTGTGAGACCGGGTGAGTTGAAACAGTTGAAGGTTGGGAGCATACCTACAGTGTTCCAATTCAAAAACCCTTATTTAATCCTTGGCTTACATATGATACTGTAAACCGCGGGTGTACGCAGATCAATCGTGTGGAGGTGATGGTTGTTAGTGATAGGAGACTGGGTTGTGTGCGGTCCATGGCTATTGTAGCGTCACTGCGGAGCTGAGACTAGGGGCGTTATTTTGTAATCTCACATACGTCATAAAATGTTACTTCTTCGTAGTTCAACTCCGCCACCCTGGCGGCGTGACCATCTTCGGATCTCAATCGGTGAACTGCCGGTTATGTGCTGGTCTTTTAGACGATTCATCCGCTCTGATCCGTATCTTTCGCCTCTTGATCCGTTTCATTATCTCAGACTGCCATTAGTTCCATCTCACCTGTCATAAAGAACGTGACATGGAGCCACCATCGTTTCCACTTGAAGCTTGAGTTGGAAAATAAACAAGGGCGCGAAAGATACAAACGATTTTAAATCGTATTGTTGTAATTTGCTAAACGTGAAGAACTTCAGCATTTTTAACTCCAATATATTGGGCACTTGAAGGTATGCTTTGTTTGAAATGCTTATGTTATTATTAGTTTGAATTATCTGTGTATATCTTTCGCATCAATATTTTCCAAACAATGTTGCTGATACCTTTGTTTTCGTGTGCCTATCCGCCATTGTATGGAGAATGAAATTCAGTTATTTATACCATAATTTCATAATTTTAACCAACATTGCCTTATAATCTACGTTCTTGGTAGATATTTACCGTGCTTGTGAATCGAACACTAATTAGATGCACTTAATTTTTTTTTAAATGTTGAGTGATCGCTTACATGTCGCTTGCAGTTTTGACTGAATATATATTTTCGCGGTATGTACAGTGTAAGATATCTTCCGTAAGATGTTGAGCAATATGGGTATTCGCTCGTCTCGGCATCTTTTATTTGATATAAGGTGGAGGTTGAAGCTTCGACAATTCACGAACCGTTCGTGAGCCGATAATTAAGAGAGGGAAACGGATCTCCCGCCTTTCCACTAAGAGTCAATAAAAAGGTCAGATTACAAAATAACCCCCCAGTGCGCTAACCTTTCCACCCTCTGGTAAACTTACACCCTAGTTCAACCATCATCTTCCTACCGAATCGAATATTCAGCGCACTGATTCCCCAAGAGTCGCAGGACTTTCGGCGGTACGAGCACTTAGGGTTAATAGGAGATGTACATCTGCCACAGTTGCACGCCTCACCACACGTAACAGTTTCATATTTCCGGAATATATTATCATGGGTTTGACTCTCTACTCTAAACCCAAAAGGAACACACGTGTTTATATAAAAAAGAAAACCCTTAGGTATTTCGTAAAACTGATGATATCAGGTCTGACATCGTGGAAATGATGGATATCCATGTTGAGAAAAACCAACTTTGTAATTTTCACAAACTTTTCTTTGCTGGGACGACGCGAGTTTCACCACAATGTGGCATATTCATGGGCGTTTCACCACACCGTGACATATTCATGTTGCACATGAATATGTCACATTGTGGTGAAAGGCGTGTCGTGCCAGCAAAGTAAAGTTTGTGAAAATTACAAAGTTGGTTATTCTCAACATGGATCCTTATTTCGCATTAAAGGCTGCTTTATTTGGGTGTTTCACTGCGACGTTGTTTTTAAGACAACAGTTTCGTCTCTTTCATAACAGGCTTTATCAGGTCAAAGTAATGATGACGGTAATTGACGATCTTATATAGGCCCATTGCTACGTCTTAACTGGGGACGTCATTTTTCCCAGTGGGCGCCATTTTTCCCCCCTTGACGAGCATCTCGGATGTCGACCGTTTTTGCACGCGATTGTCTCCCGTGATAGTTATACCCGCACAAGGAGGTTAAAATTATTCAGGTGTTCTGATATCTCGATAGCCTTCCAAATGGTTCTCAGGAATTATTGAGATTCCCTTGTGATCGCCGTGGCTTCCTTCAAGTTTCCAACCTTTTGTCCAATAACAATACGGTTAAGCACTCGAAAAAATGCAGCCTTGAACTTAAGGAGGTTCCGCCGCGACTGTGTGAGTCAAAACAAATACTAAATTCCACATTTTTTATATTTTGTCCAAAAAATCCTTCTCTCCCTGATGCAATGCGTTACCTATAGAAATCCAAAAGTAAAGTAGAAAATATGCAGATTATTCCACGAATTTATTTTAAAGGAGCACTTTTTTCCAGCCATTGGAGCCGACTACAGCGCCATATCCTACGAATTACCGTATTTTGACTTCAATTATGGCAGTAATTCCCTAATAACTAAATAAATAAGGTGCTAAGATGCCTATATTTTATTTTAATTCAATTTCTCTGGATTATTTCCTTCTCATAAACGGTTTTCCACGAAAATGACATTTGTATTTTATGGAAAAATACTATTTTTCTCCGTGTTTCTCTCATACTCCCATTGAACACCATGTAATTTCAAGTTCAATTATAGAATAAAATAGCGTGGAAAGGTATTATTTTGTTGTTCATATCAGATAGAGGAAATTTTTTTCTACAAGTAGACAGAATATGAATGAAATGACATTTAAGTCATTTTACGGTGGAACCACCTTAAACGCACCGCGGAAGCCTTCTCACCTTATTTCAAATTAGCAAATTCCTCGGATTCTATTGACTAGTTTGATTTATTTTTAATTTATGTAACTTGTCAATCGTTCTCTTCTTAAATTATAAGAAATTGAATGGATGAATAAAAACGTGCCACAAAATTTAACGATGTTGCAAAACAAATCCGCTCGCTTCCTTTTGAGTGAGCAAACATTATGACCCAATGTAGGTCCATTATATTGAAATATTAACTGGGGTAAATGAGAAAGATAAAAATGAAAACAATGTTTTTGTATTTTTTTAACTCTGTTATTTTATGGAAATGTTTCTACAAAAAGTGGCAGCTCTTCGGAAATCCGTTTTTCCTTCCGAGAGTCGTCCTTTCGATGAATGTGCGACACACACTTAATGAAGAGAGAGAAATCAAGAGTAGGAGATAGATTGATTGAGCGATCTCCTCTCTACTGTGAGCGTGCCATATTTTTGCATGGAATTAAAGTACCACGCAGGCGTAAATGCAAACCCACTTCTACTTCATCCCTCTAGATAACCGCACTCACCTGCCACTATCAATAACTCTTTCCCACACCTCCACTCGTGCGTGAATAAGACTAAACTGAAAATGTTCAAGGACTTCACACGAGATAGACATAGAGACAATAAGAGACCATAACAGCTGCCAATGACACTTATAACTAGGTTTTCCGATAGGTAGTGTATCTCTTAGTAGTAACAGTACTCCCTAATACTTCTTTCCTTATCTGCTACCTAGTACTTACAGCACGCCGTGTATGATTTCAGCATAGCTCTTGACTATTTCCGTTTACGTAGTTGCAAAATACATAAATACAAACGGTCCCTCTAACATTGGTAACACATCTATAGTGTAGTGCATGCTTGTGAGGCTTTGCCTCGCGAAAAACATAATCAATTTATGCTATTGCATCAATAGTCGTAGTTACATCAACTTTAAGAGGGTAGGTATAGGGTATTGCATATTGGTGACTACTCACCCTCTGCCACACGCCTTTGAGGTGGTATACAGGGCTTTTTGTAGATGTAGTTCAAGACAAGGGTATTCCATCGGGAAATAAATATGCTGAGCTCATTCCCACAACTTACCCGAGATGTGACCAAAGCAATAATATTTCTCTTTCGGGAACAAAATCTATGTTTTATAAATGATGACAAATAATTCGCTGAGTTAGGATAATTCATTTCCGAGTTAAAAAATAGGTGGTAGGGTAGAGGGCGCTGTTCCTGTGTATTGAGAAACGGTAAAAAAGCACACAACTTTAAACCCTTAAGTGATTTCCACCTGCATTAAGCTACCATAAGACTGGTCTAGTCCACACCGAAAGTATAAATGGTTCCAAAGTAGATCCCACGGGAAAAAACAATCAGGCTCAATGATAATGGAAGAGGGCACCAAATTAAAACAACAAAGTCTTTTGGCAAGAACGACGAAATGGAGGAAAGGCCACTACCTATCTGATGTCCAGAATAAAGCTGCTATTGTCAGCATTAATGTGGCATGCGGCGTACTTCAAGATATAATTTTATTATTTTGAAGGGTATGTATTGCCCAAAACATTTGTGAGTTAGCAGTGAAAACGGAAATGTCAAATACCTGAATACTATTTTTTATAATATCTATGCGTATGTATCACAATATTGTCTAGTTATTACAAAACTAAGGATAAGGAGTTTGTAAGATTATCGTTATCAATGGTGGTGCATTGACAACGAAGTAGTTCGCTGAAAACCACGTTATTCGCTCATGTTAACAAAGACAATGTTAACAATAACCTAAGCCTCGGTATAGAATCAATGGTTGGTGACATAACTTAGCAAGTGGTTTTGTTTTTATGTCGTCATCATCATAGGTATATCATCGTAAATCATATAATCCGGCTAAGTTACTAATAATAAATCACGAATAAATAAATGAAAAATCACCAAGCATATTTTACGCTCATTAAGTATCGGTAAAATAACATCGTCGATCTCGCTTGAGAATATCTGATGTGTCAGCTCGTATGTCGAGTACCCTAATTTGCCAAAGAACAACGCTCCAAAGAGGGAAAATAATAGAAAGAGTGTATAAGGGGCAGAATGGGGAGAGTTCGGTGTGACATTACAGAAGAAGGATACGTTGAATTAAGGCCCCTTAATCTATACTAGCGTACTAGACCAATATTTGGAATTTCATGCATAATAGAGACGATCAGTGAAGTGCAAAGTAATATGCTCACCCTTCCTATAATTTTTGTCATATGGATTCGGAAAACATGGCTGACTATTGTCAATTGTGTTGTACAATTTAAGTGATGCGTTGACCACGATTGACAAAAATATTACGTATAAGCGTAACATACTTACACATGATACTCACTACCAGCAAGGTTTCCCATTGATATGAAATTAATGAGTGCATAATTTCAGAAAACTTCATTCTGGATTCTTAAATTACAGTGGAGTAATCTCTGAACGACTAATAACCTTTCATTCTAACTTCAAATTAAAAAAACGTTCGTTCGAGATTAATAGGGCAAATTGAGGCGTTTGCTTGGACAAGGGGTTCGTTAAGGACCGCCCTTCTTCCCTCCATCATTCAGTCCCTGCGAAAAAACCCTTTCTTTCGCTTGTAAATATTAAGGAGAGAGAGATATGAGGTAGAGATGGGGAGTGCGGGAGAGAGAGAGGCTTTGGGAGGGAGGAATGAGGGGAAAGGAAGGAGAGGGATGGCTCCAAGGAAGAAGATGAGAGCCAAGAAAAAATTAATCGCACCAAAGCGGCGAGGAGCGGGGAAGAGGGGCAGAGGAGCACTAATTGAGTAATAACTCAAGATCCAGGCGATGTACGCGGTGTGCGATTAATATGGCGAGAGGTTAGCGGACATCAGTGTGGAAGAGGAGCTCCCGGAAGGTCAAGGCACAGAGCCAACACATGCGGAGAGGAGGAGGTTATGGGTTGCAGGTATGCGTGCAGGTGCACGCGGAGGCAATTATGCGTGCGAGCAAAAAGATGGAGCCACGAGAGAAAGGGATGGAATGCCGTGAGAAGTTTTTGAACCCTCACCCGACATGATTAACAGCGACAACGTTCGGAAAATGGCAGAAAAAATATGCACGCCGCCCTCATTCTCCCGAGCGAAATTGAGAAAGGGAGGGGAAAAAATGGAGAGAAAAAGGGCAAAAAGGGTGCCGGTATGAAATATGGAGATGTTTTAAGGGCACTGAACTCTAATTACGGTCAAGCATAGGGATAAGTTGAAAGAGGACAGGAGCGTGAGGAAGGGGTGAAGAGATGGAGGAGCAAAGAGATAGGTAGTAGATATTAGAGTGTTTAATAGCTTAGGGTTTGCGCAAGACGGTAAGGGCCTTGGTTAAACGCCTTAGCTATGGGAGAGACTGATGACGGGCAAGTAAAAGATTCCGCTCTTAACATTTTTACTGCTACCTCACAGATACTTTCAACATTGCTGAACTTATTTCGCGTACCTCTTAACCGCAAGGCGTACCCCTACAATTCCTGTACCGGAAAGCGTACCCATTCTCCTCTCGGTACGCATACAGAAATAATTGCACATGAGGGTTCACATCAACTCTGCAGCAAGCTGTAAATTGAGCGCGTATCCGTCATGTTACTGTCGGTCAATTACGCCGTTGTTTGGCGTTGTGATTCAGCTGCGTCAACTGTGTTGCTTAGAAATTCCAGCAACCATGCCAAATATACGCCATGCCCTTTGTCTTGCGCTTTTTACGGAGGTGACGACATGTACAAGAAGATTGAATAATTATTTTAATAAACTTTGAAATTCTTCTAATTATTCCTTCAATTTCACTGGACTATATCTCGTACTTCGGATACAGTTGGCCCTTTTACGTAGGCTTGAAATGATTCTGTTTATTCTAGCCGGAAAAAATGCATTAGAGGTAGCCCCACTCCTATTCACTAATAAACTCCATTCGAAAGCCAAGTTACCGTTTGCAATCATTCAGGAAATTCTAACATCTCATAAAAGGTGTGTAAATTGAAAGAAAATTATCGCTCATGGCTTTTATGAAATGGACGCGGGAATATCTGCTACACCTTATTCTTCCTATGGGGAATAATTAAGCAAAAGTACGATCTAGTTGCTGATTGTCTCGCGCATTCGTAAAAAAATGACCTAGCTTTTTCGATTTCAGACGGTATGAGGCCTTTACTTTTCAAAAATAACAAGAGACGAATTATAAATGGGTCACTAAATGAAGGAGTCAAAAAGGTTCACCAAAAAACCCAATTGTATTGAGGGGTGTAGTGCCATTCTGAAACCTGAAATTTGAGCGTTGATAATAATTACAATAAATGAGAGGTTTTCGAAAAGCAGATTTGTGGGAGAAAAGTCTAGACAAGTAAAGAGAGAAAGACTAATAAGTGATTTAATTAGTGGAGATAAACAGAAGTAGCTAGAAATAGTCGGCACAAATGGAGGAGGACTGAGTATGTATCCAAACAGCATGGGATGCTGAAGACCACAACTGACGGGAGAATAGTACGCCGTACACATTGTACGGCGAAGAGGAGAAGATAGGGAAAGGGCAATACTTTACATGGCTGCTAAGAAGTATACTGAGCTGATGTATGAAGTAGAGTGGATAAATAAGGACATGGAGTAGCAGGACAAACGCATTGCATGATAAGGGAGGAGGAGAAAAGCCCGAGTTTTAATTAAAAAGGGACACAAGAGCGAAAGGGGCAAAAAGATTGCAGACTCCAGCTACTCAATTTTACAACCCTAACAACCACTTGAAAATAAGAGATTCATACTTGCTATGAGCCCTTGGGGCGAGGAAAAATTAGTCTTGTAAAAAGAATTGCGAAGAACGCGAGAGCAAGAGGCGGGATGGATAGAACGGAAGGCGGGAGGAAGTAATAAAAAGGTAAGAAAATAGCCGTTGTACGGGGAATGAGGAAATAGGGTAAGTGAGGTAGTTGCAACTTCCTATCTTAGGATTCCCAGTAGATTCCTCGGATATCGATTCCCGGAAGAGACAGATTATACAATAGCCGTGGAGGGGACATCCTTGTTGGGTCTACAAATTTTGAAGAATAATTTTGTGCACATAAGTAATCACAATCTTAATTATTACGGTTATCAAGCATGATTTAACACAAATGTTATTGAAAAGAAGCTCACTATGAACTATAAAATGAGTACCCTTATATTTGTACTGGCAACTGTGATGCAAGCTGAGTTGCCTATGCCACAAAGGTATCACGTATTTGGGCTAAGTCACGAAACTGTAACGATTTTTACTAACTTTAAAATATTTAATGGGATCCACGCTAAAATTTTGTATCATTGAACAGATTATTAGAGAATTACATGAGAAAAATGCATCTCATAACAATGAACGATTTGGTGGAAAGGGTCGATTGGTCTCGTTTTCTTTGTCACATTAATTATTTGTGTAGGTACTTATACTCTTCTTCTATCATCCCCAAATTGTTCCCCGTTCAAAGGTCCCACGTTCCAACTCTTCATCCTTCTACTTTCACTTAGTCTGTTGAATCTAACATTACCATTATAAACACTGGCTCATGATCTACTGTAAGTCCATTTCAACTCGGCAAGCTGCCGGAATTGTTAAATGGCTCCTTAACCTATGCCTAATCATGATAAGAGCTGTTGCGAGCAAAACTTAGCAAGCCAGTTTTTATGCCCTATATTAGTTTAGTGCGCAGATACATTCCTCCACCTCAATTGTTTCGTGCTTGAGTGGCGTGCGCGTTACTTCCGTGTTTTTTCATACTTGAAAAGCGCAACATGGACATCATTTTTTTGTTTATCTTGTGTTAAGCCACATTTTTTACTTGCAGCATTCTAGTTCTCACCAGAGAGAGTGTATGTGTTTGCTAGATTAATTTAAGATTGGATTTAATTTGATGCCCTAGTTAAATAAAATATTTTTAACGAATTTAGAACGAAATGAAGTGTTGCATTGATGTTGTCTCCCTGAGCTTAGCTTGTAAATAAACAGCAGCCCATGGATGAAAATTGGGCATTCCCCTCCCTCGCCATACCGACACCATTTAAAATTCCACTCTCATCGCCTGATTTCAACCCCCACACCCATAAAATGATGAACTTTTTTTTTTCGCAGTTTCATAGTCACCCGATCCACAGAGTCTCAACTTCATCGCTCCCAAGATGAGGGAGGAATACAAAAATTGGGGAATTGAATAAGTGGGGGGGTGGGGGAAGCGTGGGGAAGAGTGGAACCTCTCTCGGAATTATCCATCTCATCCCTCTCAGTCATCAACCCCCTTTCCTCCCACGCCGTCAAACTTCGCCCCCTTAACCCCCTCTCCCCTCCTCCCCCCGTATCTCCCTTCGCATTCATTTAAAAGCACATTCCTCACTCCACTCCATTGCTTCTCACCCCTTGTCCACATCTCAATACCGTCCGTCTCCATTGGTCGAGAGGGCATGCGGCATGGGGTATTAGGACACAAGTCACAAATAGGGAGAGAACAAGAATAGGGAGAAGAAGAATGCGAAAGACATGCAAAAAGTACAATTCTAGTGCCTTGCTCTGTTCTTGCTGTAGTTACTTATGGGGAGTGGAATGTAGAGTTTTTTTTTACCGATCAGTTCGGTTAAGTATCTCTCTTATTTATTCGTTTTATCAGCACCAGTGATATATTGAGCTATCCTTTCGATCTAGTCCGATAATTACTTCGCAAACCAACAGCGCACTTGACTTCCATTCATTTCAGACCCTGCGCACTTGGTAGCGCGCATCAAAGAGATCGGGGGGGGGGGGGGGGTTAATTTGTAATCTCACTTAAGTGAGAATATCTACGTCATAAAATTCGGATAACTACGTCATTTTTCGTTGTTCCACTCCGCCATCCAGGCGGCCTGACTGTCTTCGGTTCTCTAGAGGTGATCTGCAGGTATTTTCCTTGACTCACCAGCGCTTTCCCATAACTCACTGGCTCTTTCGACTCTTGATCGGTTTCATTTCCCACCACCTTTCATTAGTTCCATCCCACTTTTCGTGAGGAACGTGAAATGGAGCCACGATCGGATCTTTATTAATATCATTAAGATCTTCTTCTTAGGTCCTCAACCCAAAGGTTGGTTGGCGGCAGTTTTCCATTCGCTACCGTCTTGTGCCATTCTTTTCAACTGCACATAAGTAGAGCAGCCTAACTCCTTCATTAAGATAGCGAAACGGATCTCCCACCCTCCCGCAAAGAGTCATTAAATATGTGAGATTACAATATAACCACCCAGGAGCAGAGTTCATCGGCGAAGGAGAACAAAAGAGCGCCGATTATCGTATCCGCGACTGTTGTTTTTGGGTCGATTTTCCGTAAAGGCGTGAAACATGGGTATTGTAAATATTTGAAGTACTCTGTGGTAAAAAGCTTACGTTTTAAAATGCTTATTTGAACGAATTTGATAACTACACAAGAAAAATTCAAGATTAAGTTTCCGTCTCAAAACATTTACATTCAACCATTAGTATTTCAATATTCCTTAAATAATAATTATTTACAATACAATTTTTACCATTCATCGATTATTTTTCGTTCTTTTCTCCTGTCGCTTTATTTTCCGGCCATTATCTCTCTTGGGATTTGAATACTTCTTATCTCTTGATTATTTACATTGCATTTGTGAATTTAACGTCGATTAACTCTTTTTTTTCTCCCGCTTTGGCCATCTTCGTGCTTTGGGATCCGTATTCTTCTTCTCTCATCGTTTGGAGGCCATTATCTTCCTTCTTCTCAAGCTCCGATTTCATTTCTTCTTTTCAGAGCTCCCAGGGCCACACCTTATTCCCACGACATTCATTTATTTTATTCACTAATCTGTCAGGTTTCTTGACTTACTTAGGTCCTAGAGTGTTTTAGCTCGTTTTACAAAAGTTGATATACTGCGTCTAGTAGATAACCAGTATCTTCCATTTGTACTCCTATTTTTATCCTAATGTCTTCTTATTTTGGGCATTTTTTTAGTCGGTGCTTCCGATCACCTGCTGCATCACAGACATCACATTCGTTTGAGGTTCTTTTTCCCTATCCTTTTCTCAAGTAATATACGCCAAAATCTCCATGTCCCAAGATAAGTTAGGAAGTGAAACTTTGTCTCTTTTTGATGCCCGGGAAAAGCTTCAAGTAACTTTTCCCTTTTCGCACGGTTGTCAATTTTCTTGCCAATTGTTTAGTGAAATTTTTCTCAGGTGTGTTTATAAATTTTTTCCAGTAGGCTTTCTGGTTTCGTGTCTATTCCCGCAATGTGAGGTTTATACTAGCCTTCTTTGAAATTTTGCCTTTATTTTTCCTAAGAAAAGGTCTATTGGCAATTGCTCTGCTATAACACATATTCACTCATTCATTTGGCACAGTGTTGTAGCTGAATGTGATTTTTATTTGGCAGGTACTTTGTGCTTCCACCATTTTACTTAGGACTCTGCTATTTCCATTCCACCAAATTTCACACCCGTACGTTAGAATTGGTAAAGCTACAGTTTTATACATTATTTCTTTGGTTATTTGTGTCATCCCAAATTTGGTTCTGCAGATGCGCTTCCTGGCGTGAAAGATCTTTTTAACTTGACCGTATACGTAATTGGAAAGCTGTATAAAATTCATTCTTTCATCTACAACCACTCATAGATATTTGAAACATGGGATTCTTTGAATTGGTGTTCCACCTATCTTGATCGCTTGATAGATTTTCTGCTCAGTTTTTGTCCATGCGTAGTATATATGCACTTGCGTGTTGCTATCATTTCAGGAATACATACAAATGCAGTGAAAATTAAGTACTAATATTATCCTTTCTGAAGAACTCACTTTATGACACTCACTTAAATTTAACGTGCCATTACTTTCCACAAGCTCTTTTTTATGAATCATTAAAGATTGTTCAAACAAGTTAAATTCAGAGGCATATAAACCGTCGCTTACAAATCTCTTGCCTATGCGAAATGTTTCTACCGTAAACTCAAAGCCATTACATTTTACTTCAACGCAAAATTTTAACGGCTTTGCGGAATTAATGGATTGAATCTGGGCAATTATTTTTAATTATTCCAAATCTTACAGATTTTACGATACTGTAGAAAGACCTTGGCTTTACTTTAATGGTTCCGAGGCTTAAAACCTATAAAACGCGGCGAATCAATAGCCATGGGATTTGAGGAGGTCGGAAGAACCTTCCTTCTAAAGAAGAAAGGGGGTCCCACCTTAGTCCCCATCAATTTTCCCCAAAATAATCCGGTTCGCGATGCACGTACAGGAAGACGCCAAAATCTTACTTCAAACCCGACTTAGGATCGTAATAATTAACCCTCATTGATAATAGCCCTTCCACTTCTTTCAAATTCCTTTAATGGCCTTCATCAGCCTCCAGATTCCTCACTACGAGTTATTATCCAAGAAGTCCACTTCCTCCATCGCATCTTCCCATCCATGTTTCTTTTTTGCAACGAAATCTGCTCCATCCTTCCCATTCTCCCTCGTGTTCATTCGCCTTTTCTTTGCGACCGCCTTCCTTATCCTTGCTCTAACACCCAATCAACCGTGACATGCAATATATTTCTCCATTTCCTTACCCTAAATCCCTCTCATCATAATAAAGGTACCTAATTTTTTTCTCCTCCACTATGCATATATTATGCATCTCAGATCTCGCCCTAATTACGAAAATTACCTTTTTCAACACATTGACACTGAATCCCACGGAGTCTTCTTCTTCCTGCCTGGTTTAGGCTTAAATCCTATTCCGGCTTCACTGTACCATCTCGTCCTTGATCTTCCGACGTTTCTTTTACCTAGGGGTCTATATTCCAAAGCCTGCTTAGGATACATTTCCTTAAGCATTCGTTGTACATGCTCTTTCTAGAAGGGCGTAATCGAGAACGATTTGAGCCGTCCTGGAGTGTTTCACGCGGTGAACTGGCGAGGTAGCAGTATTTTTATTTATACCGAGGCGCATAGTTATTATATTCCTAACATTGATCTGTCCCCGGAAGTTTGCGACTGAAACAACTGCCGGGCCACTATCTGCTTATATCTGACTTCACGGTCAATCAGCCGAAACGGGAAAAATAGATGATGCTGATTTCAGAAAGTTAAGATCGCACAAAGACTGCAATACCTAACGAACTTGGTCGACGTCTACTTGGTCCAACTAGCAAAGAGTAGCAAGCGCATACTGTAGTTAATCAAGTGGATCAGCGAATATGAATAGAGATAATGCTTCTTATGGTTCAGGGTCTCAGGGCGAAATGGATCTCACTCCTTCCCGCAAAGAGTCATTAAAAAGGCGAGTTTACTAAAATAACTCCCCAGGGTAGAGAAGTAGGAGTAGAATGGAAGAGAGATTGAGTTCCGTGCGATGAATGCGGCAGAGGGTGAGAGGAGTGGGTGGGGTAGGGGTTGGTGTGCGGTGCGGAAGTGAAAGGGTGGAATAGAGGGGGCGATAAAAGTGGTAGAGAGGGGGGATGAAAGTTTGGCGAGTGAGGGAAAGGGATGAAACCAAGCAAGGGATGCGTGATGGCGGTGGATGCGACACGACGATACGATGGCAGGAATATTTGATTAGATTGCGTCGCCGGAGAGAGAGAAGAAGGGAGTGGAAAGGAGGAGGCCTTAAGGTGGGCGTGAGTTGGCGAGTGGAAGGGGTGGAGTTGCGCACCAGGAAGGGTCATTAAATGAGTTCCCACTATATTTCTACCCTAAAATCAAATGTGATGATAATAATGCAGATTAAAGAGGGGTAAACGAGAGTACACACCCTCAAAAATAATGTAAAAAAATATTTCTACCCCCAAGGATTTAAAATGGCAAAATATTGCCGTTTCACACAAAATGTGGTTTGAGCGAGAAAGTTCCCTAGTCATAATGGAGACCATATTAAAATTTTATTTTTTTATTTCAGCGTCTGTAAGGAGTATGAAATAAATATTGTAATATTAATGGCGCAAAGATATAGTGATATATTAACAATCACTCTCAGTAATGAAATAAATAAAGCTACATAAGTCTCTAACTTGACTCATTTTTTCCCGCCGAACGGCTGAAAACCCTTCAAAATAGCAGGTTTTTTTGCATTTCTGTAAAAGTTACTGCGGTGAGTAATAGATTATTTTTTATAAATAGTTGAGAAAACATGCAATCTACACACCGTTTGTTTTTTGACGAATACTCGGTGCTATAAATTCCTAATTTGTTTAATATTCTCTCTCTGGAGCGCTCAGCCATAATCTATCCCATGTAAAACAGCTTATATTTATGGGCAAATTGCACGAAAAGTAGTTCGGTAATGGGTAAATATTTTGATATCATTGGAAAGATGAGAGTTTTTTCTTTAAAATTAAGACAAAATCATCAAATTTTAGGTGAAGTGATTTTTAAAAATCACTTCACCTAGAATATGGCGATTTTGACCTGATTTTAAAGAAAAAATCTCATCTTTTCAATTATATCAAAGTACCACCCCACTTGCCGAACTACTTTTCGTGCAATTTGCCCATAAATATAAGCTGTTTTACATGGGATAGATTATGGCTGAGCGCTCCATAGGGAGAATATTGAAGGAAATAGGATTTTATAGCACCTAGATTTCGTCAAAAAAACTAACGGTGTACAGTTTGCATGTATTCGCAACTATTTATAAAAAATAATCTATTACTCACCACAGTAACTTTTACAGAAATGCAAAAAAAAGACTGCTATTTTGAAGGGTTTTCAGCCGTTCGGCGGGAAAAAATGAGTCAAGTTAGAGACTTATGTAGCTTTATTTATTTCATTACTGAGAGTGATTGTTAATATATCACTATATCTTTGCGCCATTAATATTACAATATTTATTTCATACTTATTCAATCTTTGAAAAAAAAATTGAAAATGGTCTCCATTATGACTAGGGAACTATCTCGCTAAAACCACCTTAAGTAAAACAAAATCGGAATTTTATTTTTGCATTTCCACTTGGATCTTATTTCCTCGCTGTTATGCACTCTTAATGTGTCGCCCAGTGCACCATGATTTATCAATGTCAAGATTGAGCAGATGGATTACTTTTTAATAATTACAATTCTGCTGTACTAAGTTATACCATTCGATTTATTAACCCCAAAGATATCTCCACGCTCCGTAAGAAATTTGTCAGAATTAACCCAAGAATATAACTTTCATTGATTGGCAAACAAATTTTAACGTCTGAAATGAGCAAAAGTGAGATATTTCACAGGGGAAAAATTATTCGCCTTGACCGGGACTCGAACCTGGATCCCTCGATTTCGCGTCGAGTGCTTTAACCAGTTAAACTGCCGATACGTCATGCCTCGTCTACACTACAGGTGTACTTAAGTAGGGTTTACTTAGGTGCAAGATTTAAATGCAGGCGAGCGTCTACACACTGATATTATATCTACTTCAGCGCTACCCGGTGTTAATGGAAAGAAATTTGCATCGCGCAAAAATTATGTGCTCGAGGATTACCTTAAGACATTTTTAGACTCATAATTATAACCCCCTAAATAACTTTAAAAGAAAAATAACACCCTCACAATTACTTAACTCATAATATAGGTATATGATGTAAAAACATCTATGAGGTGTATGACTATCGAAAATCCTCGATCTATCGATGACGAGACTTCGACCACCTCGACGGTACACTATTGATATCATCCAAATCCACTTAAATGGGGGTCCTCGGGTCCAATTAAGTGGACCCGTTACTTAAGTGATGATAGGGCGTCTACACGGTGTACTTAAGTATACACTG
Source organism: Pyrrhosoma nymphula (assembly GCA_963573305.1). Lineage (NCBI taxonomy): Eukaryota > Metazoa > Arthropoda > Insecta > Odonata > Coenagrionidae > Pyrrhosoma > Pyrrhosoma nymphula. The sequence goes on from OY754329.1 coordinate 13,216,657, forward strand.
TACTTAAATTACTGTACTTAAGGTTAATTAAGTAAGTAAGGTAACTGTACTAAAGTGTACACTGAGGTGGTCAGTGTGGACGTGGCATTATTTTCCACTGTGGATATTTGTGAGCTTCATAAGAACAAGGTGTTCAGGACTACTAGACATATGATCTCAGTAAGCAGTCCAAGCTCTTCACCAGCCACTTTTTTACATCCTTACTCAAAGTTCCCGTCATCAGCTCCCTTCTATTATTGAACGCTATCTTCTCTAGCGCTATTCTCCTCCTAATGTCTTTGCTACTATGTCCTGTTTCTTCTATGGTTTGCAAAAAGAATAGCAAGGGTAGAATTTGAGGAGAGAGTCCGTGGTGGAAAGGCGGTCGTCCGCGGGATAAGTGTCCGCCAGACGAAGGACTCCTCCATCCCCCCGCAGCGCGAAAAAGGAAGAGTTACGCGTCGTAAATTGGACGCTCGTAATACGGCAGCGCGTAAAACGAATTGCATTTCCACATCTCCTTCCCCGGGGAGGCTGCGGGCGAGTGGATGGCGTGGATGGTGGCGTGGTGGTGGGCGGGGGGAGGGAGGAAGAGGGCGCGGACAAAAGAGAAGGGAATTGTGGGTTCCCGTCGGCGACGATGGCAGCGACGTCTCGCCGCGTGGAGGTAGGGCGAACTACGGCACCCAAGGGGGATGTGCAAGGAGAGATAGGGGAGTGAGGTGAGACGTAAGGAGTTTAGATTTATTCCCCTTTCTTCCTTCTTCTTCCTGTCCTCCTCCTGTTCCCTGAGGTCCTCTTTCCTCCTCTTCCTCCATGGCTCCTCTAGCGACTAAAGCAACAGGAGCATCTTTCACTTTTAACGTAAAGAAAAAATCTAACTTTTCCCTTTTATCAATGCCGACTGCCACATTTTTCCTTAAACTCAAGTCGCGTTGATACGTGGCACTGATGTCGCAATTACTGTATAATATCGGTCTAAGTTTCAATGCATCAATATTTATTAAAAGAAGCTAATAAAGAAAAAGGGAAATACAATTAACGGTGAAGACACTCTTTAACCTTTAGAGTGGTGACGCCCGCTCTCACAGACCGAAGATTTAATCTTATGGGTGACGCAGGCGAAGTATATAATGTTAAGAGTTCATGCTTTTCAGTAGCTGCCTATTTTACACTTCTCTTCCGATATATGGACATAAAAATTACTTTGTCCAAGCATATAGCTGCACAATGTCATTTTTACCACGAACGATAAGGGACCATAACAGCTGCCAATGAGACTTTTATCTAGGTTTGTGGTTGGTAGTGTAGCTCTTAGAAGTAGTAGTACTTCCTTATACTTGAATACTTATCTGTTACCTAGTACTAACAGCACGCCGTGCATGTTTTCTACATAAGTCTTGAGTCTCTGTCCATTTGTGTAGTGGAAAAATACATAAATATTAATGATCCCTCTCCATTGTGATAATATCTGTAGTGTAGTAGTGAATGCTTGTGAGGCTTCGCCTCGTGACAAGCATTAACGATTTATGCTAATGCATAATTAGTCGTAGTTACACTAATTTTAGGGTATAGTGTAATGCATGTTGGTGAATACTCACCACCTGCCACACACCCCTGAGGTGGCTTGCAGGGTATTTAATAGATGTAGATTGCTACTTTCGGTCCAACAGACCGCGCGTCACCAGTAGCGTCTTGAAATACTATTTTGTTTTCGGAGTGGTGACGCCTGGTTTCATAAACCGAAATTATAACATTGATATATTATGTGAAAAGTTTAAAATGTTGCCACTTTTTCCAAGCTGATATATCGATATATCAAAAACTCGATATATTTTTTAAAATCTATCGATAATTATCGTCGATATTTTTGATGTCGATATATCAGAAATTGATTATTTTTCCGAGTATCAAATTCGATATATTTGTTTAGCACGTCACCGTTGTAAAGTTGTTTCTCCAGCTGCGGTGTCTAGTGCTATAACGAAATTAATTGACGATATTCGCTTAGAACATAGGCGAATGGGAAAACGGTTTGATTGATACTGGTTTGATTGATTAAAATTGAATGTAAAAATAAAAAAATAAAAGAATTTTTTATTACTTCTACATTTCCATAATTTTCCACATTTTACTTCAACATTTTTTATATATTTTGGTGAAACTTTAAGGAACCACTTGTTTTGGAAAAATTATCGATATGTAAAAATATCGATAATTTTGGCTCGATAACTATCGATACATGTTTTAAATATTGATACGATATCTATCGATATATTTTTTTACTTGCCCATCCCTATATCCTTATACCATGAGTCAGTCGTCTCTTTTTGCACGCAGTTATCAGACCTGCTTGTTGAACGTCGCTGCTGTTGACGAAAAATCACGTACATTACGACATGAAAAGATATATTATACATTTTGGAAAATATTCTTTGGTATTTGCTATTTACTTTCAAGTAAATACCCATTGTACTTATAAAGTCATTGAAAAATTTTTATTGAATTACGGGTGCAGCATGTATACAAGACATACTATTTTCAGGAAATTTAATAACTCTTGGAAATGCTACTGCTACGTGGTATCAATAAAGGTAATCATCAAAATGACGAAGACATCTTTAGTACCAAAGGAAACTCAATTGAAATATTTCGTCTTGTCATGTCACTTCAGCGTTTCCGATTTCTGCTGCGCCATCTAACGTTTGCTGACAAAGAAACCGGAGATGTAAGATGTAAAATTTATAAGCTTTCCCCCATGCAAGAGATATTTGATATTTTTATTAAAAATTGCAGAAATAATCTCAGCTTAGCTGCCCAGTTTATAATATGCGAGAAGTTGGAAGTACTTATAGATCGCTGCGGATTTTCCCAATATAGGCCTAATAAACTTGCCATATATGGAATCAATATATATGCCCTTTACAGTGCTAAAATTCATTACACCCCCCAACCTATAGGTTTACGTTGAAAAAAAGCCCAAAGGTCCGTATTCAATGGACACTAGCGCACTTGCCGTGGTTGAACGTATGTGTGAACCAATTTATTACACAAACCATAATGTTACCATGGACAGGTAGTTCATTAGTAATGAACTTCTTGAGAGACTGCTAAATAAATATCAGCTAACTTTCGTTGGTACCATAAAAAATAAGGGCGATTTAATTCAAGTTTTGTTCAAGAAAAAGGACGTAAAGTGAACTCATATCTGTTTGGTTTTAGGAAAAATTGAACTTTACTGATGAGTTCTTCTCGGGTCTCCCACCGGGTTAGGCTCGCCATGATCGCCGACGTTTCGGCAGGAGACTTTCCTGCCATTTTCAAGGCTCAGTGCCCCAAGCCTTGATAATGGCAGGAAAGTCTCCTGCCGAAACGTCGGCGATCATGGAAAGTCTAACCCGGTGGGAAACTTGATAATAACTCATCAGCATCATTCGCCGGGAAAGCCTAAAATCATACATCAATTGCACTATAATTTCGTTCATTCCAAGAAAGTTCATTCAAATCCTCTCTTGATTTCATGCATGCTCGGCAATGACCAAGTAGATGAAATAACTCAAAAACCTAATATGGTTTTGACCTACAGTGACACACCAGGTGGAGTAGATATAGTGGATAGGTTGTGCGCTAACTACAGCTGCCCTAAACCAACTAGGCGTTGATAAATGGTCGTGTTTTATTCATTATTAAATGTATGAGCAGTAAACGCTCTAGTTATATACACTATAAACTACAAGAAAGAAAACACTGTATGGCGTAAATTTATTGGAGGCGTTACATTTTTCCTAATAGAAAAAACGTGAGGAATCGTGCATCTATGGAAAACATCCCACGAATCACTCGTCTGCGGATAAATGAACAAATGAACATTAAGCCATCAGAACTACCTACTAATCCCACTGAAGGGCAGTTTGGTCGCTGTATATATTGTGATAGTAAGAGGAATCGTAAAATGCGATACCCTTGTAAACTATGCAACTCCTTTCTCTGCCTTGAACATGTAACCTTGCTATGCGAAAGATGGAATGTCAAAATTTTGGATGCCTTCATTTACCATTGATATTTCTTAAGAATTCCTGAATATTGACTGACAAAATTTATTAATCATTTCTGACATTTAATGGAAATGAAACCTTTTGCTGATTATCAATACCTTGGAACTGCTTTATTACTGAAATAAATAAAAAATGTCCTAATTTATGAACACATATTCCGAATTAAATTCAAAGGAATAAAAGTTTAAAAATATTCTGTTTTTGTAGAGAAAAAGTAAAATAAATATTTAAAATTATCAATTTAATGTCTTTATTTAAAGATGATTCAATTAAATACTCATTTAACCTTCCAAAAAACACCATAGTCCATATCGGTCTAGGAGACCGACGTCACCACTCATGTCCCAAAAATTCACGTCACCACTGTAGGGTTAAGAGAAGGAATATGAGGAGACTTAAGAACAAGAGGCAATGCGTGAAGCAATACAAGAGTGTGACTGAAGCAAAAAAGGCATGTAAGAATATGTAAGTGTGGAGTAAATTATTAAAGCAGATTAAGCTCTAAAAAGCCTACCACCGAGAATTAAATCATTTTATGACTGTGCCGACTCCTAAAGGGAACGGCGTGATTGGAGAGCATGCATGTACAAATCATCGAGAAGTAAGTCACGCAATTGAATTCAATCTCTTTTTGAAATGGTATTCATTCTTTTGATCTTCGCTGCAACTAACACCGAATGGTAAAAAAAATCATACCATAGAATGATTTTCTAAGTACCTTTGTCGCCACCATCGTTCTGTCAGCTCTCTTTACTATACCACTCGTGCTCATAGAAGACATTAACATCGCCATCTGGAGGCACTCCATTGTTTCACCTCCAACAATCGACATCTTATTCTATAGTTCCCCATTCACGCCCCATATTACATACACGCTTTCAGAAAAAGAAGCTGTAGTCAAGTAACAGAAATTGTCTGAAACATTCTGATTTTGAATGCCAACGTCGACGTCGACATGACTGTTTCTTTGGCATCATATGTATTTTCAAACATCATATGCCTACATAATCTTTATTATTCCTTCATATGTTTAGTATTAAAGTAATGCTGAACAAGACTACGTCTTATCCAACGAGTTGTTCTTCTCACACAAGTAATTCCGTTCAGTATTCTCGTGGGCAGTACAGGTTAACGATATCGAAGTTATACAGCGACGTATGAAAACTGATAGGAGGATATCAAGGATATGGGATGGATTGAGATGCGATTACAAGGTTACAAGTGATGAAAAAGAAGGGAAGTCCCATTCATGAACGAGATAAAATCCTAAAATGTTAAAAACACAAAGTTACTCTATCAGAATTTTGATGCATATTAAATTCATACAAAACCACTTGTCAATGAGAACTATTTTTTTATTGTAACTAAAACCCATTTTTTTTTTGCTACTCCAAAATACGACTGATGTACCAATACCTCAGGTAAGTTTGAATTCATTTACACAATGGGATATGTGATCACACAAAAATCTCTTACTCTAACCAGCATGACACAAACCAAGGCATGTGCATACACAACAAAATGTCGAAATTATTTTTAATGGCCATGTAATTCACAGGCCAATGGGATTAGAAATGAACAAGTGAACGAGCAATAACGAGATGAAAACAGAAAGTAGGACCTATACCATTTTCAAGGGATGAGTAAGAGAGTGCTTGAAGGAAGAAAGTAAGCCGGCCCCGGTGGCGGCGGGGTAAAGTCCTCGCCTGCTAATCTGAGGGTCGCGGGTTCGAGTCCCGCCTGGGTCGGTATTTCGCATACCCAGGGTATGCGTGTTTCTGTAAAGTTTGGTGGTTCAGCTCCTGAGAAACCTGTTGACAAGCCAAAGGCTTATCAGGATCGCAGGGGCATATGGACCACCAGAATCGTCCGTGAGAGCAAAAAAAGCGTTTATTAGCACACCTTGCCTGAAAAGCGAGTGAATTGTGAAAGAAGCCAGTGGTAACTAATTGCCTTTTGGTCTAATGCTTTTTATTATTTTCAGTATCGTCTCCTTCCTTCACTCACTTGGCTAACTTCATTCCGTCGTCCTAACCCCTTCACATATATTTCCGAGAGCTTCCCTTTTGGAAAGATTTTTTCTTCCACATCAGTTTTCTAAGATTCTCTCAATTGCGACAACTTCACTTCGCCGCTCTCCCTTCTTCTCCCTCTGATACCCTTGATGGGATAACCCGCTGTTATAAACTATCAAACAAAAACTGTTATGAGAATGTAGCAGGTCTTAAAAACCTCCTAGAGAACAGATACTACACTGAGACAAGAGCAAGAAGTATGTACCGTACCACAGGGCAAATCCATACACATTGAGGAGCAGTGATCAAGTGAGGAATACTGAAGTGAGAAGGTTATGGAAAATTTGAAGAGAAATTATTGAAGAATTTGGAAAACGAGCAGGTCCCAAACATAACAATGACAAAACAATCCGACCTTGATCCCAGCATCCGTTCTCTAGGATTCCTAAAAAAAATTCCAACTCCACCTAAACGATTCGCAATGGACACCCAAACGCAGGCTGGAAAGAAAGCCTGTCCTCTTTCCCATCATTTAAAGCCACCGCGTGAGGTAATAAATGTCAGGGATCCCTCAGAGACCTTAAGAGAGTGGGTGTGGTAGCTCCAGCCTTACCCTAAGTTCTCATCTTCTCCGCAAGGGACACGCGTTGGGACTGTAGTCGAGGAGGAAGGAAGGGGAGACGGGCGGGTTCTCCTCACACATTCCTCGCATTGTGCGAGAGAAAAAGGGAGGCTCCCCCTTTTTGCCCCCCCTAGTCCCCTCAACACCCCCCCTAGTCATTTCCCCCGCCACCATTTCTTTGTTCCCGACTCCCACTTCCACTCTTATCCCACTCGCCACTGCAGACAGATGCGTGGAGGAGATGTAAGGTGAAAAAAGTTGAGCGAGAAGGACGAAGGAGAAGGCACGCTGCCCCCAAGGAACCAATCGCGACTCGGGAAGTCTTTCGCTTGTTTCCAAGATCCCGTGAATCACGGATCCGTCCACCTTCCTTGACTAAAAAATGGAAACCGTGTCAGATGGATCCTAAGCACACGCGAACAAACAAACGCTGATAATCGATTTCCTACTCCTCCCCCTCGACCGTTAAGCAGAATTGGGGATTCTTTTCCTCGCGTTGTCACAGTGACAGGGAGGGGTGCCCTGTGAAGGGAGTGCACGTGCACTAAAGCACGTGACACGGCTGAGACTCCATTGTCTTTCTCGCGCGTAGATCCTCCCTGGGGAGGGAAATTGAGACCAAGAGGAGGATACGGAAAAAAATAAAAATAAAAACTCACATTCATTACTTTCTTTCCCTTGCCACTCCTTGCCTCTCCTCACTTCGTCCCTCTCTCCTCTCTCAATAGCTCCCCCAAGTGGCACTAGTGCCAATGCTATAAACAGAGGCTAGTTAAAGAGGTTATTCGCAGACGTCGAACACCACGTCAGGAGTAATTGGCATTTATTCCGAAGCCTTCGTTGCCCCAATCTAAGGACGTTATTAGGCAATACGAAGGGATGGAGTTACCTTAATTACATTCTCCAGAATATCTTATATGCTATTAATTTTATAGAAATAATCGTCTACGTTTTTTTACAACTTAACCCCGAGATAAAATCTTAAACGATTCTTTTATGCCTTGCGCTGCGAACACATGTTGAAGTTATAGACTTAATAACATAAAAATGTAAGTTGTTTTCTATCAAACAATTGCTAAAGTACAAGGAGCGTATATTCTAAAACAACTGAGATGATGTCTTAGAGTATAGATATGTCTAATTTGGATATTAACTGATCCATTTCCTCCTCCCAGGAAAGGTTTAACTCGCTAAAGATAGTTTCGCAAGACCCGGATTATTAACTGAGTTTAAGTCAGAGAGATTTGTTTCTAATGTTTATACAAAATTCATAATAAGTCCTGTATAATCAATTGGCCTGTATGATAAAATTAGACGCACAAATGCGAGTAATGAAGTATTTATGAGTGGCTAATAGTAATCATGACAAGTTAGATTTTTCAATCGATAAAAAACAAATTGATTTTACTTAAAAGCTTCCCAATAGATTTGGATGACTGGAATGAACAAGTAAAGGCCATGGAACTCATTTAAAACTTCAAGGACACAGTGATCTCATTTACGTAAAGTAAAAGTACAAAGTAATGAACAAATGAAATAAGGTTGCACATATGTAACTATGGCTGGTTAAAAAGTATTCAGACGGAAAATGGCATAGCATTCGAATTTAACCTGCATCGTATCCAAAGTACCAGAAACGGTACTTTGTATTACGTGAGATAATCACTCTCACCATAGTTCAGTGAGTGTGTGGCTGGAGCTGGAGGAAGAGTCAAAGTTCCTTGCCCCATGAAACGAAGACAAAATGACGTGAAAGAAGGTGAAAAGCCAAAGCATGGTATTTTTTATTTGCCAAATTAAAAAAAAAGAAAAGTGACTCATAAAATATTTGAATTCCCTGATGAGCATATATTTGGAGCTTGGATGAATACTGCTCAACCCGATATTACATTGCGGATGATGTGTAGTCAAAACATAAAACTAATATACAATTGAAATAATGGTGATTCATGATTCTTTTTTAGCAATGATGGATAAAAACGGAAATATATAACCGTAAATGTAGTTTTTTTTTTAATTTTACACAAAGCAATTTAGCATATCGGAAAGAAGGAGGGATCAAATTTTATAAAAGAGATCTTCAAATATGTTAAAATTGAGACGGAATTTTCGAAATGAAACACTACCTTTCCCAGGTACCTCTACCTCTCGGCGCCGTTACAAGAAAAAGAGTCAGCTTGTCATTGATTAATGTATCTCTCTCCCATGGTACATTTAAAAGAGTACGACTGATGTAACCAGAATTTGCCATGGTCTTATCTCATCGCCACAAAGAATTACCACGGAGAATGCGCTTTCGAAATGGCAGTATTTCATGACTTCGGGTCACCCATGGAAGCCAACCCTCTTCTAAGAGAAAAGCTGCGTGCAAGCGATAACATCTTTTGCTCACCCAGCACAGCTGACTTACGAGATCAAAAAAAAAAGAAAGTTAAATGGTTATTTGATTTCAAAAGCATGTTTTGTAGTCCGTAAAAAAAATGCTTGCATTATTGATTACGATACTAGCTCAAAATTTCCATTTAATTATACTCCAAAATCATTCCATTTCCATTCCATTACATTATCAAAATGAAAAATAATGCTCGCACGGAAACAAGATCACCAAAGAGATAAAGTAACCGGAAATTAGACATTTCGCATTTGATACAAAGAACAAAATGGTCCCTTTAAAAAAAAATCTTCAAAATAATTAAAACCTTATCATTTGAAATCAGAAATGGAGATATCATATCATGTGATATAACGTTATCTCTCTCCTGTCAGAGCGTCACTGATGGTAGCCAAAACTAATGAAAAGTCTGAATTAGTCGTTTGTATACGTATATAAACTACACTACATACACGGTAACTACTAACTACACTCACCCCTATACTTCAGGCCATAGGGGTATTTCATTATTACAAAAATATGTTACGTTAATTTGTTTATTATTTTAACATGGTGTTTTACATTTTATTTTTATCCTCAAATCAACTACTTATGGCATTATTTTCTGAAACAAAACAAACCTTGGTCCTACACATGAAAATAAATTATGTTGTTTCCTGCGAAAAGATTATCATCTTGTTCTTTCGTAGGAGGTAAAAAAACTTAAATAAATGAAAATTGTACAGACAGCATTGAACGTAAGAATAACGTTATTAAATCCGTTGGCTTTTTTCGATAATTGTTATTTACCATTCCAGGTAATTTTGAAGGTATATTAAAAATGTAAGTATAGTTGCATATCAACACGGAGGCAAAATTCCAAAACTAGTCGCATAAATTTTCCGAAATTTTGAGATATTACTTCAATTACTAATAAAACTCATCACAATTTCCGCCTAGGTAAAACAAATAAAGCAAAAGGTTAAGCAGGTTCTCTAAATAATAGTGACCATGGAATTTCGATGAGCCATTTTTTAAAAGTCATTTAATTACTTGCGATTTTTTACATGCCAACAGATCAGCAGATCCTGTTTTCTTATTTATTTATGGACAGCAATGGATGTCATGCTCTCCATCAGAATTATGAAAAGTCAGTTAAACTTCTTCTTCAACATTTTTCATGTTTCACCGAACATAACGATTGGGCCTGTATTTGGATTTTCACTGCATGGGGTTAAAATTTAGAATAATTCACATAAAATGATAAAATTAATTTTTTAAAAGTTTTATCCAATAAAGTTTATCCGTCAGGAACTACACGAAAGGTGTGTATCTCAGTACATGAGTTGTGTAAAAGACTTTCCATGACAAATTTTGGATGAGTAATTCAGTTCAGTAAATTTGTTGTTTTTGGGACGACGAATGACGGATAGGTATATAAATGGATGCAATGATACAACTCATGCTTCTTAAATCCTAATAACTGTACTGCACTATTTTACTTTAAGTACAACGGCTTCTTACTTCCTCCATTTCCCAAAACAACTTGCTTTGCTTTCCACTGAGGTGGAACATACAAAAAGTAGTCTTCCAGTTTCCCCATTGGGTTCAATTATCCAGGCACAAAATATTCTAATAATAAACATGAAAGGATATTCAATAGCTAAATTAATTCCAGCTCATACTATAATTTTATTTATTTGGCTCCTCTATCTTGATATAAAAATTGTTTATACTTTAGCCTCTATATTTCCCTGAGAAATTATTGCCAACATGTTTAGTTCACCATTCCACTAGAGATAGTAAGGTTTTCCGAAAATAAATTATAAAAATGTTCTTGGTAATAAGGCTTATCGCGTTTCCTATGTACCATCATTGCGCAAATTTGCTTCGAAGTTGTTGCCGCCGTAGAATAGTATCGAAAACCATTGATATCACCCTGATGTCTGAATTAAAAGATATTATAATTCTTCAAGGAAAACATAGTGGACTGCATTCGTTTATCATTGAAGTTCAATCACTTATTTACAGTAACCATAATAAGCTCGGTATTGAGACCAGGCTGTTGCCAGGTATTGTGGCCAGTATTGTGGTTGGTATGAAGATGAATAAACATTTCTTAAACAAAATATAAGATATTTGAAACATTAAATAACAATTGAAGAGTGCAATTCAAGCAGCGTAAACAGTAGTGTTAAGGAAAAAAGCTACATGCAAGAAATCTTTGTAAAAACTGGTGCAATTCCTCTTTTGCTTTCATTCATTGACATCGACCAACACTTTTTAAATATGGTGCAAATGCCATGAGTTTAGGTTAAATAATATTAAGCCAAACATGACAATATTTAAAAAATCGGATCTCGTAACATAAAACATCAATAAAGACTAAAATTCAACTTTGTGCATTAGAAAATCATGCAATTACAAATAGTCAATCATTTAATTTCGAAGAAGCCAAAATTTTAGACTCAGAATCAAATTTATCAAAAAGATTATTCAAAGAAAAATACCATATATCCAGAAATAAAAAAAGTTGCAATAAAAGAACAGACATTACTTATCCTATGCTAAATTTATCATAATTTAATAAATGACAAATAACTTTTCAACAAAGAAATGGATCCAAGCAACCAAATTAAAATTGTAAATAAATAAAAACAGCACCAAACTTTAAAGGTAACAATCTTGATTATGTCTATGTATTTTTATATTTAATGACTGTAAATCAACCATTATGTAATCAAAAAAGAATTGTCAAACATTTAACGTCATGTATCATTTGATTATAGCCCTGAATATGGATAAATAAAAATCCGAAACGTCGGCAAAAGTTTAAAAAAAATTATTTGACCTAAACTTTGCACTTTGACATTTGCACCATACATAAAAAGAGGTCGAGAAAAAATACCATTCGAACTGTCTTTAAGTAAATTTTTTTATTTTTCGGTTCCCCTAACGTTACGTCGACGATGGATGGCGTTACGAAGCTGTAGGTATAAACAACTAAGAAGTCAGAGCGTCATAAATTAATGAAATTACTCCAACAAGCGAAAAGCAGACTGTGGGGATGAGGGATGCCACCGGTGGTGGTCGTTGGGCGCCCGTAAGGTTGAATCCTCGGCGTAATCAAATATCCGTCGAGCCTCAATAAGATGAGCTATTGGCACCACGCTCACTCACATCCTCACGAAGCACCTTAAACGGTCAGCCCCTCCGCCCCAAGCTCCGTGGCTCACCCGTCTTCCCAGATGACGACGCCTTGCGGCCAGCACAGACACCACACCCCCACTGGGTTTGAGAATCTCAGCGCTAACTAATCATCCCAGACGACCCTCTTCGATTGGCAATTTTCACGGGCGTTGTCACATGATATATGTAAGGGTGCAACGATAATGGGGAAATAAAGACGAGTTATCAACGATGGAGAAGGCGCTCAAAAGGAAATTTATCACTAAATTGGGTGTATGAAAAAATCGATAATGGCATGATCCAAGTAGAGGTATTTTTTGACTTTTTCATCAGCAACAGTGAAAAACATTATTAAATTTCGAGTTCTGGCTCCTTGAAAATGAAAACAGCAAAAAAACACCTTACCAAGAACAATATTTTCTCGTTGATAGAATTCCATAAAAGCAAATAGCCTTTCAGGGCCGAATTTATAGTCGTTACCCAGCAGTCCGACAGCCCCTAGCAAGCTCCTTCTTCAAACACCGTATTTATAGTCAAATTTCCACCCCCAGCAGCCCCCTTAGCCTCTCCTAATTCTGGCAGGAGATGCATGCTCCACCAGGGGCCCCCTTATCGAAAAAATACCACACAAAAGATATAACTAAACTGACTCTAATGAACGTGCATAGCCTTAAATTAATAATTTCGAATATTTGGTGTTAATAAAACAACGGTGAGATTTGCTCTTAATCAATAAATATCTGATTTGACGCCAGACTCATTCCAAGGATGTTCATATACACTCTCAGCATATTTTTTCCCACAATTTCTTCTTCTTGTGGCAGGAAACTGCGTTTGTTTTCTTACTTTCCACTATATCTTTATGCTTCAACACCAGGTCACACAAAATCTTCTTCTCCACACCGTTGAAGCTATTTGCACGTCGAGCGGCCATCTCAATAGTTTTCATGTGGCGTCTGGCTCTTTATTTATCCGTATCCATGTTGATCACGAGCGTCACCACTGAAACATTTGAGCTGCGAATTCCATTTCCCGCCGTTTGTAATCCCTAGTTACCAGATCTAACCCCCAACCATCCCCTACCTAGCAGCTCCCTTAATTTTGGCTATAAGACGCACAATTCAAGGGGCCTGCTGGGTAGGGGATGGATAAGGGGACTGCTAGGTAACGACTATAAATACGGCCCTCAGTCTCTTACAGGGTTTACGTTCTAAGGGTCCAACTATTTAAAGTGCCTTCTGGGTGATCCAAAAAGCCAAGCAAACCCAAACGCTACCGATTCTCCAGTCGAGAGCTAAAATGTATGAGGTAAAATGCGAAGGCGTATCGGTGTTTACACGACGTGAAATAATGTCGAATTGGAAACGATACTTTCTCTTTGGTTACAAAAACAAAACAATTATGAAACAAAAAGACGGATTAGGAAAGAACTTCCGTGCGTTCAAATTGGAAGGTTCGAAACTTAAGAAAACAAGGAGAGGAGGCAGCAGTCAAAAGGTACAAGATTGAAAAACCGTTAACATTTTAACGTTCAATATATAAATGAAGCGTTACATATAACGATTGCCAATGCTATTCAGAAATACCACACTCATAGACGACTCGACTTGACATAAAACAATCGGAAAATAGCTCCTTGGAGCCTCAGAGGTTTTCTCAAGCAGCCAGCTACTGCCAGTATTTTCACATTTGCTTCCTTGAAATCGTATCTGCAGTTCAACCTCAAAATATATCCTAAGGCATTAGTCTAGCCCGGAGAGTGAGCATAAGTAATTTGCGTGATAAGAAATGCGAATGGGTCGAAAGGAATTGGATTAGATGAGCGAGACGTGCTTGAAGCAGTCACGTGCACTAATTCAAGAAAAATTACCACCTAACCCTTCAGGCACATAGCATTTTTTGTTTGTGCTTCAAATGCTAAGCTAAGAAGAAATCCCAGTAATGGAAAGGGTTTATACAGGAAATTTTATTGCGCAAGTTAAATGCAGCAAGCGAATTTTGACGTAAGTTCCACTTGCATATGACACTGTAAGTCCACTTGCAGAAGTTTTAAAATTTCGACGAGTCGCTTGCAGAATGCCACTATAAACAGCAACCAATGTGTCTCAGCAGAAACTTGTGAAACATTTTTCGTAAGAGCAAAATTCCCCGCAAGCTTTAGCAGAGGAAACTAGACGAAGTACCCTGCCAGTATAAACCCACCCTTAAGACCAAAACTTATCCCAGTTCTTAAAAAAACGAAAAATTACGGTTTTTCCTAGCGTTAAAAAGGCTAAAAACTCAATATCATATCTAACCTTCGACTCTCAGAGTGATGACTTGAGCAAGGAAATTTTTTTAGACCATAAGTTTATTTAAGTCTAACTTTATTATTTTATGATAGCCACATATCCGTTCGTGAAAATTACGAGAAAAGTTAAAAATGTTCTCGCAATTCCAAAACCCGCATCCTTGAAAGATATTGGTACATCCATTAAAGTTTTATGGTACATCCATTTTTATTTACAGAGCGGATTCGATACAAATACTTCGTACCTACCTTACACTTTCACCCGATTGGTAATGCTTAGTGTAATTTTGATTATTGAGGATACCTTACTAATGACTATGGAAAATAAAGTGATTTCTTCGATAGCAAAAGATGCATATATGCGATGTTGGAGGCGCTCTAGCGGTCGGAAGCGCTACGAAATGCGATTAGCGGACGCGCCGAGCGGTGGCTCTGATAGCAATCGCATTACTCGCCCATCCCTTGGTTAGGCGAATGGCATTAGCGTACGTGTGTGCGAATGGGGTCGGGAAGGGGAAATGGCGTAGGGAGGGGAGGAGGGTGGAACAAGGGAAGGTTGTCACACGGACATGAGACATGAATGTTCTTAAATAGGACTTAAATATCATCCGATCTCTCCAACTATATGAGTTACGTGACCCAGTAAAGGTAGTTTGAGCGAGATAGTTCCTTAGTCGTAATGGAGACCATATTCGAATTTTATTTTTTAATGTCAGTGTCTGTAAGAAGTAAATATTTTAATATTAATGGTACAAAAATATAGTTACATGTGACAAAAATGTTGAGCAGTTAAATAAATATAGCTTCATAAGTCTCTAACATGAATAATGTTTTCCCGCCGTACGATTAAATCGCCCTCTCGATAAAAGGTCTCGATAAAGATGTACTATCTGAATCGTAAGTGGCGAATTGGCTGCCATATGTGAAATAATTTGGTACGATTTTTAGCTATCCCACGCCACTATTAGTTTTTTGACAACATCTATGCAGGTGTTAGAAGATCCCAATTTTTTCAATATTCTCCTTCTGAAGCGCACAGCCGTAATCTATCCCAAGTAAAACAGCTTATATATGTAGGCAAATTGTTGGAAAACTAAGCAAGGTGTTAATATTTGGATATAATAGGAAAGATGGGAGTTTTTTTTCTTCAAAATGAGGTCAAATTCATCAAATTCTAGGTGAAGTGATTTATCGCTCTACCTTGAGTCAGAACCTAGATATTTTTCTGTTCCTCTCCTATTACGCCCGTGACACGTGAGGAGCCGAGACGACGTGATTGGCGGAGGAGGAAGGGAATGAATACCACTAGGAGGGGTGGGGGTACTCAAAAGGAGAGACGCACCCCCGTGGCTTCAGCGGTTTGCATCCATTAACGCGCGCGGCAAAGGGGTTACTGCAGGGCAGTGGAGGCAGGAGAGCCACAGGGGTGTGGTGTGGCAGAGGAAGCGGCGGTGGTGACTGGGAGATGGTTCCCTTTGACGCCGACAACTACGTCGCCTAGTGCCGCTGATCCGTGAGAAGGAGGGGGTGGGGGCTAAGGTGAGCCGTGAGATTAGTGCCACAGCCACCAAGCATCCCTTCGTCGAACACCTCACGCACCCTCACACAAGCACGCATATATGCAACCCTCTCCTCCCCTTCGAGACCACGCCAAGCGTAAACACCTCCGACGGCTTCGTAAAATCATCTCCGAGACATTTAGCTGTGCTCCTAGCCAGCCGCAACAGTGGCGGTCTCGTGAAAAAAAGAAAATAAGTGGACGTGGTACATTGGGCGTTAGCTCAAGGATCCTGAGGCCACGTGGAACATCCGTTGGCCCATGGACTGGCTACAACTTGCAAGCTGTCAAGCACCGAGTTTGAAAGAAGCTGTTGAGAAATACATAATTGACTCCATCATTATTCCGTTTTTACACTCACAAATATTATTTTAGAATATTTGTGAGTGTAAAAACTTATTTTCTTTTTTTCACTCTTTCCACTGACTTAAAATGGGATCAGCACGTATTGGAAATGTGTAAAAAGGGAAATAAAATTATCTATTTACTAAAGCTTCAAAAGAAAAATTTACCTGTTCACACAAGAATTTCACTTGTAACCTCATTGATTTTTCCAATTATAGATTATTGTATACTAGTGTATATCGATTTAACAAATGTTCTCGAAATACGTATCCAGCGATTAATTAACAGCTGCATTAGATTTATATTCGATCTTCGCAGAGATGACCATGTTTCTGATTACTTTGCTGCCTTGAAGTGGCTGCCTCTTGGCTCCCGAAGAAACTACTTCCTGGGGTGTTTTCTGTTCCCCCTCTTTTATACTCATATGCCTGAATACCTCTATAACCTATTCACCCTCAGAACTACTGTTTCCGTCAGAAGAACTCGGGCAGACCAAAACCTTCTCCACATACCCCAAGCCCGTACCAACCAATACCTAAATTCCTTCCCGATTATAGCATCCAAGTTTTGGAATTCATTACCCCCCTCAATAAAATGCTCCTCCACTCCGGAATCTTTTAAGAGGAAATGGTACGAACATTTAATACAGTAGCACTGTTGTTTTGTAATGTAAGAATCTTTGTGTTGATTAATTTGATTTTGTTAGAACCTTTGTTTTCAATTGCTCTTCAATGCTATGCTTACTTCATAATTATTGTATTTTGAGCAGAATGTTTTCTGTACTTATATATTTTCTTTTTTGCTCTTATGGGTTTCCCAGAGCATCAATAAACCATTCATTAAAATATATTACCTTACAAGTTTTCTGCAATTTTCTCTACTTACGTTATTTCTGAAATAATAGCCTTCAGTTTTTCACAACGTTCCAAATCAATTAGACTTCATACCATTTGTCATTTTATCTTATCTTGATTAAGAAATCACAAGTTGACAATGATCAAGTTATTTAGAAATTAAAAACGCTGGGATATTTTACAATTGAAGCGAGTTAGTTTTCCGCTGGAAAATATACTGACGGTAAGTGAACAGCAGGAGGGTAGGAAATCCGGTATGAGGTAAACTATTGGCAAGTATATATCTAGACGTGATTGATGTTGTGAGTTCTCAACTTTAGCAGAAAAAAATGGATACCTTTTCGTGGAACACACAAAGCGGAAATTTCCCCAATCCCAATTCATTTGCAGCTGTGTAGATGGCAAAGGAGAGTAGAATGAGGGAAGGTGGACGGAGAAGGAGCGGTGGTCACTTACCAATGCCTTCCCAACAAAACTTTCGCAGCGGTATGCAGAGGGGTCGAACTACTCCCGGCCGGTAAGCGGAAGGATAAGGGATCATAAGGACCCTAGGGAAGTTCGTATAGAGGGGAGAATAGTGAACTACAAGGGACCACTACCCTCATTTGGGAGTGACCGCATGATCCAATGTTAACACGGGGTCAAGAGGTCCGTGGAGACAATGTCGTTCAGAGTGGGAATAGAGGTCATTTGGGAGTCCTTTGGATAGCCTCGCGAGGCTAGCCGGGGAAAGAGGGCTGTGTTTACGGCGGCGACAGAATAGCAGGGTGGAGGCAGAACCCTAGTCTCCACTGCTCTCGCTCTCCGTCATAACTAAGGTCTAACGCAGTTCCTACCTTCGTCCTGGTGGTACGAGCGTTGTAAACGCGCCCGATTCAAGGATATCAAACGCGTGGATAGCTGTACTAGCAGCCAAGAGAGAGACCATTACATCAGAGACAGAGACAATCACCGGAAAATTTTAAGTCCTTACTTATTTACAAAGGAAACTGCGATTATCTATAAAAAGAATACCTTAGTACTATCCACTGTCAAATTAAATACCGACCAGGGTTTCAGTAACCCATAACCCTTTTATCCCTTCCGCCCAAGGGAGACTAGGGATCCCCCAACTGTAAGGGATTACAGATTTTACTCATTCAATGTTTTCCCTAATAAAAGATGTCCTTTTTCTCGTGGTAGCAGTTACGTTCTCCGATGACGTCGCCCCTGCTTCCCCTGCCCTGACCTTCCACACGCCATTCGGTATGGCAGATATTCTGCTTATTTCCATTCAAAATGTAATAAGGAATGTTAAATGCATAAATGAGCTAACTAAAACATAAAAATCGCCAGACGTAATATAGTGAAGTGATTTCCTGAATAAAACACGCGTTACCGTTACAAATAAAATAGAAACGACTAACCCGTCATTTTGACGGGTGTTGGTCTTTTAAGGTAGACAGGTGGTATAACTCCATTTCTAAGTGAAAAAATTAAATTATATTTTAACAGAAAAGGTACCATAAAAATAAATAAAAGTCAGAAAAAATTAAGACGACAGGAAAAAAAATTGTAGGCAATATGATTACGTAAGTAGAGGTTACCCGTCAAAATGACGGGTCTGGTCCTTCTAGTGTGTCATTACCTGTGATGTTGCCTCTGTCTGCAAGTGACAGACAGAAGGGTTAGAACCGTAATAACCGTCGAAGTAGTTTTAAAATCCTGCAAATATTTCAATTATCTAATTAGATATTGATACTAAAAGTTTAGAACCAAATGAATTCCAGCCATATTGAAAAATGTCCAGTCTATAATTGAACGATTCTAGAGATACTTAATCGTCTGCATTGTGTTCATCGGTATGCAAAAACTTTTCCACCATTTTCCGATATTATTATAATAATTGATGATTATCAAATGAAGAAATTGAATATAAATAAATTCTTTTAAACATTGAAATTTACCACATGGTTAATTTGGACATTGGAATAAATAATGTTAGCGTATATGCCTACAAGTAATCATAGGGAGGAAAAGGTGGATGGGGTGCACGAGAATAAGAAGATAACGTTGGAGAAGTCCGGGGCTAAAAAACCTGATAGTAATGGGCAGTGGTGGAGGAAGGGAAGGATGAGTATGAAGTGGGAGGGCATGAACTATGAACGAGAAATGACAGCGTGGAGAAAGACGTTGAATATTGTAGGAGAAATAAATAAGTAGAAGCAAACATTTGGCTAAAACATCACCTCAGGCGAAGGTACACATGGAAAACAGCGAGGGACTCAGGAAGATATAAAACAGATAGCATCACGGTAAGACAAGAGGTTCACGAGTAGTGGCAAAAAATCGCGAAGTTACCTGGGGGCGAATACAGACACAGAGCATCATTTACTTACGAAGGAATGTGATGTTTAATTCAAAAGGTAGGTTGTAAAAGTAGGAGGTTGAAGAGATGGAACGAAAGAGCCTTGAGTGGGAGGTAAAGGAGAGCGAATCAGGAGCAAGTGTAAAGGAATATAAGCGACGCAAAGAAAATGGGAAAAATCGGAAAAATTAGAGTATGAAACAGGCAAAGTAAGAGCAGCAAGAGAAAGGATCAATGAATTCGAGAAGGGTAAAGAAGCAACGGTCAAAGCAGAAATTAAAAAAAAAGAGTTGGAAGTGAAAAAACTTCAACACTCAACTAGTTGGAAGGAGATATAAGGAATTAAATTATAAACTTGGGTGACGTGCCGCGAAAATGAAAACTGGTGGAAACGACAATGCGAGGAAATAGAAAAGCTACATGAGAGGTGGGGGGGGGGGGGTGGTGCACTGTATATTAAAGTGAAATTATTATCAGGCGGTAAGAGAGGGAAAATGATACCCAAGATTAATGACAAAACAGGTAGGATATAATCAAGCAGGAAGATATTCAAAATAGGTGGAGAGAATACGCAGAAGAGCATTATGACAGCAGTAATAGACCATTGAACCTGGATAAAGTGAAAGAGAACAATGGATAAGGATAACTGCGGAACAAAAATACTCTACAGCGAAATGGAGAAGGCATTACAAGAGATGAAGGCAAGATAAACCGTGGTAGTAGATACCAAACCTTCAGAATTATTGAAGATTTTAGGTAATGAGGGAAAACAACCTTTTACAAACTTAATAGTTGGATGTACGGGTAAGAAATATGGCCAAGAGATTTCATTGAAACCGTCCTAATTCCTATCGCGAAGAAGAAAAAAGTCTCTGAATGTGAAGAGTATAAAACAAAATTCACTTGTTCATAATTAACTTTGTGGTATTCCACTATGTTTGTCGATGAACATCTTTTACTAATACCACTTTTATTTAAATTAAGCGACCCGGGTTTCAGTGAATAATCACCATCATCAGGCATTAATTGAGAATTCAATCATCATCGAAGACATTGCACACTTTAGTAGATGCAATAGAAATGAATTCTCAATTAATGCCTGATGATATGGTGATTATTCACTGAAACCCGGGTCGCTTAATTTAAATAAAAGTGGTATTAGTAACCGCTATTCATCGACAAACGAGCATAAAACAATCAGCTTAATTCAGCACGGAGCAAATGTTTTGCTTAGAATAATTAATAAAAGGTTTGATGGTAGAACAATTTACTATTTATGCGATAACCAGCTTGGGTTTAGGAAGGGCAGGGCAACTCGGAATGCGATTTCGGTAATGAGAAAATTTATAGAAAGGAGAAAAAAATACAACCAGGATGTTTGTGCTTGCTTTTTGGATTTTAAAAAGAAAAGTAGAGCAGAAAGGGGGAAATAGAAGTACATTGGCGAGATAGGAGACTCATCCAAAACTTATAAATGGACCAGGGGGCACATGTTAGGGTGGTTGACGGAGAATCAAAGTGGGCAGTTGTAGGTGGCAGGGAAAGGAATGGCTGCCCGTTTGCGCCTTTGATTTTAAACATTTGCATTAAACAATTAGAGATGGTAAGAGAAGCATGGGAAGAGACGATGGAATGAAAGAGTGGATGCCAGTTGATAAAGTCGGTTAGATTCGCGGGCGACCAAACATTGGTTAACCGATTATCGAAGACATTGCACACTTTAGTAGATGCAATAGAAATTAAGTGTGGGGAATAAGGTATTAAAATAAATCATAAGAAAACAAAAGTATATAATGAGATTCTCTGGAAGAGAGAAATGCATTTAAGCTCGGAGCTACACGGGAAATTGCTAAATATTAAAGTAGGAGGGCACAAATTGGAGCAAGTAGAGCAACTTTGCTTGCAAGCTAGAAGAAAAGAAGCATAGTAGAAAAGACAATAGAAAAAGAGTTGCTCTAGCAAAAGAAGCGTTCAACAATAGTAAGGAGCTGACGACGAGGACCTTGGTTAAATATATAAAGAAGAGTCTGGTAAAGAGTTTTATCCAGAGTGTAGCGTTGTATGGGGCAGAAACATAGACTTCGAGAAAAGAAGATGAGAATAAGCTGCAGGCTTTCGAGATGTGGGTTTGGTGGAGGATGGAGAAAGTGCAGTGGACGGAATGGAAGACAAACGTGGAAGAGCATGTTATGGCTGGTAAAGAAAGGAAAAATCTGGATGAGATTAGGTGGAGTCAATTTATGCGCTTGGAGGAGGTAATGGAGGACAAAGGGTTCCTAATGGCCGTGATAGAGGGAAGGATGTCGGGCAAGCGGGGAAGAGCAAGAAAGGGAATACATTTTATGGACGGGATGAAGAAGGGTAGGGCGTACGCTGAGATAAAGAAAGAAATATTTTATGCAAACAAAGGCCTCTTTGTATTAACCCCTCCCACTTCGTAGGTATAGCGTTGTTGTGATTATTTTGTAAGAAGTGTACTGAACTGCTTTTACTAAGATTTATCTAGAGCCTGAGCCAGCATTATTGGCAATTTCTCGGGAAATGACGGCATTGACAGCAAAAAAAAATCTTAATTTGCTATTTCTTCTAGAGTAAATATCGTTTATATACATAAGTAATAAGAGGGGGCCGATCAAACTTCCTTGAGGCACGCCGGATGCCACTATAAACAAGTCGAAACTAACGCCATGGATCACTCCTTTTTGTTTTCGTTTACTAAGAAAATCTCGTATACAATTCAGTATTTTATTCTTTGACTCCACATGATTGTAATTGGAATATAAGATTTTGTGAGGAACCTTGTCTAATGCTTTCTTAAAATCCAGGAATAACGTGTCAACTTACTTTTTCGCTTTTTCTGATTTGAGAATATTATGGAGAAAGAGTCCGAGCTGGGTTTCGCAATATCGCCTCTTCCTTAAGCCGCGCTGATTGCTGTGGAAGAGTTTATGATTATCCAGGAAGGCCAAATGCTGCTAAAAAATCATGTGATCGAGAATCATGCAAGATAGAGGTGTAAAAGATTTAGGCCATTAGTTTCCTGGATCTCGTATGTTTACTTTTTACTCCCTTTATATATTAGCTCACACTGTCTGTCTGTGTGCACGTACAAACCCATTTCCCCTCTGATCCAATCGATCTGAAATTTGGTCCATAGACTCCTTTTATGACCAAAGATTAGTTTTAACAAACCCACACACACACACACATAAATACACACTGACAATTATATTGAAATGTATTTGTATGAAAATGATAGAGCATTTAAGGCCCGTTATCTGCCTGCCCTTGCAAGCAACCGGTAGCCCAAGGATATGATAGAGCATTTAAGGCCCGTTATCTGCCTGCCCTTGCAAGCAACCGGTAGCCCAAGGACACGGACTTAGATTATAAGTGGTAAGGTAAGTGGACTGTGGAGCGGAAGGTGTGGTGTTCGATTCCCTGATGGGGGAATTATTTACCTTCTTTTTTTCATAGCCGTTTTCACTTACGTTTCATTGCATTACCCTCACAACCTTGTTTTGCAATATTTCACTCGCTAATTATTCATTAATGACGGCGATCAAAGCTAACACTAGGCCCTTGGACGTTGTGGGAGATAAACCGCGGTGAGCCAATAACTGTGATTATTACTATTGAATGTTCAACAATGAATATAAATGTCACATCGAATTACTAATGTTCCTAATGGTTGTCAAATGTCTGAATTATTTGACATATCAGTGAAGATAGAATGATCTTCTTTCACAAATTAAATTTATTAGCAATGTTATAAGACAACATTTAATGGCAAAGATACCATAAATAATGAAAAAAAATATAGAATAAAATGCACTGAGGATATGATACATTAAAACGTGACGTAATGTGCATGAAAATAAAGATCGCATAATAAAAACTTAGTTTTTATGAGGGTATTTTTTTAAAATATTGGATTGACAATGGGTTTCCCAGCCTTGTGGTACTTTAACCTCGAGTAATTACTTTTTAAATATGATTTCTCGAAATGGTACGCTATGTGGGGGCAACTCCTTTGGCACACGCGCAAGTATCTCTACCAGAGGACTTGTTACATTTAGTGGAACCTAATTGTTTTATTATCCCATTGCGCTGTGTAAGTAACCCATCGGTTCGCAAATGACAGGGTTATCGGCGTTGTTCATGGTTTTGTCTTTAGTGCATCCACTTTCAAGGTAGTTTTATAGTTGGCATAGCCAATACTGTCACTATTTTTTTCAATTTGTCCGTCTAAGACTCTCCTGTTGAACTTGTACCCTGATTTTTTCTTTCTTTGGACCTAAATGGTTTAGAGTTTTCATCTAATTATACTCCTCGGTATTTTTTATTTGATTTTACGAAGAAGTAAGCATTATTTTCTTCGTTTTTGAGCAATAAGTAATGCAGTTTTATCCAGTTTGAGTTACGCCGTTTTTGAAGTGATAACTTCTTTTGGCCCGTTGAGAACTTTTGGCATGGGGGAAAAAGAGCAAACTCGCGTCACGTACGATACCATATTTTTTGCTTTAGCGACGTAGTTCCAATACCGTTGTCAGACGGCAACACCGCTGTCCTAACATAGCGCATAACTTCCACCAGATGGTAGGACAAGCGGTAAGAGGGAGTTTCTTTCCTAGAATTCTGTAGAAATTGTAATGAAATAAGCCAAATTATTCATAATGAGAATAATGAAAATAACATGCGAGAAAATGATGAAAATGAGGAAATGGTGATTGAAGATGTAACAAATGATGATGAGAATTGTTATTTAGAATAATTGGAATAGAAATATAATTAACATAAGAGATATAAATGAAAGTTACATTATTCAGAAGCTTGTACAATACCTATTTTTCAGATAAATACCTATTTTTTCAACAAACAAATAAAATTTACATGAATAGAATATTCATTTTTTTAAATGTTTTACCTTATTCTCCTTTTTTATTCATATTTATTTGGGAATATAAATCGGTCAAAGAAGTTTTCACTTCCAGCGTGTGGTCCTAAGCACACCCAATATTTTTAACCGTAGTTGGTGGAGTTACTGAGTATATTGCGCCAACTTCTCTGCATCCCAAGTCCCCGTTTTACTTGTGTTATTGTGCCAGTGATGTTCATTACCCTGGTGTTTTAGTATTATTGGAATTATTTCATCGATTAAATTGCACAGAATTTACAAGAAATATATATTCATGCTACTTTGGTGTTTTCCCATTCAATACTAGCTACGAATTCCGTGAGTGAAACTTACGCTCACGGTGGCATTTTAAAAGATCTCCAAATTCCACTGAACTATGGACATGAATAAGACTTAACAGGACTCGCCGGCTTGAAATCCTTATTCAGCAGCTGTCAACCCCAGAAGTTAAATGATGGAAGTAAAATCGTTCTTTATAATTATATGGCATTTTCAATTATCAAGTAATCAACTATTGCACTACGCACTAGGATATCATCAAGACTTAGAAGTATGTTCAAAAGCAGAAATACATGAGCAGTCCATATACTACAATAATCCAACTACATATAATCCAAGGGATGCTTCCACCATCAGTGCGATTCGAGTCATGGTCCTCCGCGGGATAAGTAGTTAATTCAGAGAAGCAAAAATAATAAAAAAAAGAAGCTGCAAAATACATACAGCCCTAAGCAGGACAATAGAATTATTCCCTGAAAGACTGAACTTATTATTATTTTTTTAGTAGTATGTCTAAAATTCACTGAGAACAATTCAGCAATCTGAGTTGAGATTTGAGAGAAAACACATTCCCTGTTAAACGAAGGCAGTTCATTTATTAAAACCTACAAATGTATAGCTTATATCGTATAGCCATAGTTTGATATTTCATAAGTATTTTTCCAAAAACCTAATATGAGTTAGAGTTCGTTGGAATTGATAATCTTGGCCTGAGCTGATTGAAAGTATACTTAAAGGAATTACAATTACACTCCGTCGCAGGATATTTTCCGTTTAACGGTCATGCAGTGACTGATTCAGGATATTCATATGTGAGCACTACTCAGGAAGCCGCAACTGTGGCACATGAGATATTTTGAACGGGATTAATATCACCATCCCTGAGTAACGAGTAAACGAAAAGATTTGTAACTATAATTTCTTGCCAAAGTTTGCCCAAACTCAATTTATATCGACCTTATGTTTTATCTTTCAGCAAACGACATCGTATTGCACTCGAAAGTATTATTAGTAGATTAGGTTATAAGTACATCGCGGTCTCCAGTCCTGCAGAGTTTCATTTTCCACACAACCATCTCCAGATATAATAGATGGACCTGATATTTCGGAGGCGTCTTGTTCTTATTTCCTTTCTCTACTAACTCTCCCCTAAATAACGTTCTAATGTTTCCGTGAATATTAGAAGTTGAGAAATTGTTCTCTATCTTGGCTACAAAGCGTCGTGACCGTCTATCCGACCGTCGAGTTCTTCTCTGACTGAATAAACTGGCCGAAAGGGAGTGCACCTTAGAGGGTGAACACATGCTTCGACATTCTCTCCCCTTCCTTCTCCGAGCAACCTATCTCTCCCAACCCTATTCACGTATCACTCCTCCTTTTCCTCCTTCGCGCTGGAAAACACACCGATTTCTTTTGTTTCCCGCCCCCTTCTCCCCGTTAAGAATTTCCAAAACGAGTATCCATTCCTCCGCGTAGCTCTCACATCCAGTACGTACAAAAATGTTCAAATCTCCGTCCACATTCGTCAACTTGACGTCGATGGGTAGGTACCCGAAAGAATGATAGGGAAAGAAGAAAACTAAAAACTTTGGGATGGATTTTTTTTGGCTACGTCTGCAAACGTGCCTCGATTGAACTCGGCAAACCCCTGACGCAGAACGAATACTACATCCACTGAAAGAAAATTAGCATTTTTTGTGGAGTCCCAAGAATTGGAAGAAATGTTTCACCTTCTTGTTCAGTTACTTTTGGTGTGAATGTCAAAAGATCACTAATTGAAGTGAAATATCACACCATCCCAGTATTGAACCTCATTGAAAACTCATAACTATTGTTCCATGATCCTCTACGACTTTCAATAAAAGAAAATGGCGCGTACCTATAACGAATTTATAATCATAAAAGTATCGAAAAAGAAATAAACGTGCTTAAGAGAGTTCGGTGGTTTCACTCAACTTGTGAGAATTCGACGAAACTTGCTGGAAGCATTAATTATGTTTTCATAAAGCTACCTGAATTTTTTCAGAATTATTTACCACAGATCACTTAAGATATTTGATTGAGAAGTGGACAAAAAATTACATGGGTTTTTATGGGAACACAAGGTACGAGTAGCTTAATTCATCAAAAAGAACCTTTTTCTAGTTAAGAATAGGAAAAACAAAAATAATAAAGTATAGCAAATGTTTTTCACACATTATTCTATTGATGATTTAAATTATTTTTGTTTTTCTTATTCTTAACTAGAAAACGTTCTTTTCGATGAATAAAACTAGTCGCATTTCGTGTTCCCATAAGAACCCATGTAATTTCATGCCCACTTCCACATAAAATATCCTAAGAAATCTGCGGTAAATAATTTTGAAAAAATTCAGGTAGCTTTATGAAAACATAATTAATGCTTCCAGCAAGTTTCGTCGAATTCTCTTAATTTAAGTGAAATTACCAAACGTCCTTAAAGCCATAGTAACCGAATATAAAAAATTATAAATATGGATAAAAACCACTACATCTAATTATAAGTCTTAAGTTCACTGTAATGGCTCTCTGTAATAGAAATCTTTATTTAAAAGAGGAATTGTGTAACAAAAACAGGAAAACTTAATGATAGCGATGTCCATTACAACAGATGGCTGGAACAAAGGGATTTAAGAAGAAGGCTATGATTCAAAAGAGAAGAACATAAAATTTACGTCCTAAATTAGAGCTGCAAAGTAAGGGATTTAGTCATAATTAATGTGGAAGTAACTTCACGGTAAGGCATTCACGGCTCCAATTCCCTACAAGCGTTTACGCCTGAAAAGCAAGGGCCATCAATTAAAACGCAGACGCAATCAATATCGGTAGTAATTTGAAATATAGAGCGCGTGAAAGAGAGGAGCTCATTACTCTTCCACTTGACTGAATCTCCAGGAAGTTTCACATTAATTCCCGCATGGGCCTTTAGAACACTTATTTTTTCTTGAAAAAAGATGCATTTGATGAGGTAAATAGGTAAGCCAAACTGTCATAGGTAAGACACATGGCGTACTACCTCTAATATTTTCATCCAAGTGTGATCACACCGGTTATTGCAGTGTGCCTATGGAGATAGTCAAGATGGCCGGCAATGCACCCAAAGTGCCCGGGCCTGAATCCCTCCCCCAAGTATGCCTATGCTCATCTCAGATATAAGGGATAAGGTAAGATGATGTAACAAAACCTCAGAATCTGGAGCAACTAGAGACTCAATGTTAATATTACATGGTAGTAAAATAATTTTTTTTTTACAAAGGTTTTTAAAATAATCGCAAATTATTAAAAAGACCTCGCAAACTTGAAGAAAGATCTCCTAAAATCAACCCCGATTCACGATAATTACAGGGATAGTCATGGAAACGTCCGTACCTGAACTCCAGATCCGGTTGGAATCCCAATATGTACTTACTCATTCATTTCTAGCATTTAAAGCGATCTAATCACTGACCAACAGATTTAAGAAAGCGAGGCAATCAGTGAGTGATGTCTACTTCATGTCGATCCTGTAGGCCGTTAACTTTGCTCATGACTTGTAAGCTTCACTACACAACATTGCTAACATAAATTGCAGGAACGTAGTGACGTTAAATTGATCGGAAGAAAAATATAGGCAGCCAATTCCGTGGATATCCGAAATTTATTAAATTGACCTCATTCTGCTATCGATAACTAGCACTTCCTCATCATGTTATTTCCGCAGTAACAAAACCAGGAATCTATACTCTATGCTAGAGGAGCAGGTTTTCCTCGGAGGAAAAAGTATAAAATTTTCCATTTCTTCATGTTGAACATGTGTATGTGAGCTATTCATTTTCATAAAAAAATGAATAAAACCATGTGTTCGCAGATTTAAGTACCTATCACATCTTTTGACAATTTGAATTTTTTCACAGTCCATTGAGCTTACAGACCAGCTAGTAACACTCGTCAAATCCAATTTGTTATTTATAAATCGCTTATGCTTGAAGAAATTTCCAATTTAATGATAAAAATCGACGAAGAGAAAAATAAAGTACCGGATTTAATCACAACTGACTTGCAAATGTTAAGATCCAACCTTGTAGCTAAACACATCAAAGTTAATAAAATGGAATTGAAACACACATAACCAATAAAGAGCATACTGCAATGTTAAAACAGACAGGAATTGCTACAATATTTTTTTCCAGGGTTACCCTACAGTGGCTTAAATAAAAAAGAAAACGATTGCGCAAAGACTCCTGTCACAAAACACGTGCTATAGTAGCCAAATTAGTAGAGTAGTAAACAAGACTGAACGAAGCAATAGAAAATAATGAAACAAATTGTTTGCTAATTTTTATTTTTAATTATTTATTCACCACCGAAAACAGCTCTCATTGGCCTTTACATCGGGATATTAACATTCAACAACGGACGGGCACACTACCATGCCCTGGGAAGTGAAAAGTCCTCCCCAGGCGGGACTCGAACCCGCGACCTTTGGGTTAGAAGGCAAGGACGATACCCCGCCGCCAAAAGGCCGGCAAAAGTGCGTAAATTATTTATCTACAATCCTCAATTCTCCAGATAGAATCACAACACGAGCCATTCTAGATAGCTGTGGCCAAGATATATGTATATCTACCGAGGACAATTTCAACAAGTAGGTATATCATTAAGTCATTGGATGGAATATACTTCATTCTATGTTCCTTATTGAGGAAGAAACTAAATGCTTTTACACTTACCAATTACAAGGTCATGGATGCGTTCAATTCTTGCGAAACGGCAATGAGAGTAGAAGATTCCACACCTAAAACGAGAACATAAGAAATGATTATGCTATGAGAGAGTGTTACAAGCAATATTCAAATAGTCATTGCATTTGCTAAGCAATCAACAGCTCTAATTCCTCGTAAAACGTCCCGCTCATACCTCTCATATGGTGGTATGAAATAGGATGGACGTTTTAATTAAACACATTTTTTGTATAACTGTAAAAATAAAGTGACAAAATATCTGCTCATCTATTCCTTCTGTGTGGAAACGGACATATGTATTTGAAGAGAGCTCAAACACCACAATTTCATGCAAATATGAGGCGATAAGATTTAACGTTAGGGAATAAAACGGGGGGGAAACAGGTGGACAAATAATACTCCGCTTCTGCGAAAGCAGGACATTCACGTGGGCGGTGCAGTTTTATCTCAAGGGAACAGCATTTCCTCGCGCCCGATATAATCCTTTAAAATGTAATACCCTTAGCCTCTTATCACGGTGAGGATGGGAATAAGGCTCTTTTTCGTCCAGCTCTATAGTCTCGTCGGTGCATGGGTCAGGCAGTAAACATTGGATGCGATATTGTGAACTGCAAAAACATGATCCCCCGCTCTCCAAGAGGAGGTTCTTAAAGAGGCTCGAGCACTCGTACGCGTGGATAGGATACGACAAAGCAAAAAATGTGGACAGAGTACACGAGCCGAATTTTGTATATATACTGGGAACGTAGAATCTTTACCATATTTTATTAAAAAAATAGACTCAAAATTTTGCCAGAAAATTCTTTAGAAAGCTTATTTATGGAATCGTCACTAAGTAGTTGAGGAATGCGCTCATAAACAGAGCCTATGAAATGCCTGAATACTTGAAAAACCACAGGGATAGTGCTCATAAATTATGTAATTATTTAGCATTCGTCTTGACATTAGAGATAGGCCATGCCATATAAATATTTAGGTGTAGTGGATATTGATTTCAGGTATTTTCAGGGCCACCAAGCATGACTGAAGAGGAATCCAAAAATACAATGAAATTAATGCTATGAAATATACCGAAAATTATACTCAAAAAAAGAAATGTACTTGATTTGAATTTAAAGGCATTGCAAATAGAAAATCAATGTTCAAATTCAACTAAACATTTTTATACATCATCAAAATTTGTCATAGTTTTTCTTCTAGTTCACAGCTGGGAAGAAATAATAATTGAGCTCACCAACCGATCATTAGTCCCTTCGGACAATAATTTTCACCTTAGAAGATGACTTGTATTCCATGTAATATAAAAATAGTACTTTATTCGATGACGTACTTCACATCATTGTGCTTTATTATACATGCGTGAATGCGTATGTGTTTTAGTGACAAAAGTCTCGCTGTTTCTTTCTTATTTTTTCATAAACTCGAGGCACACTGCGACATTGATTAAAAACGATGTAATAGCGCACAGCAGGCTAAATGAGATGTAAATCGGGCAAACACAAAGCTTGAGTGTTCCTTCTTTTTTTCGCCGGAGATTCATAAAATAAAGCATGAAATAGAGGGGGGGGGCGATCAAACAGAGCCCGGATGTATTTACGCACGCACAATCCCTATCCCTGCATCCAATCTCCCGGGTGATCTCCTTCTTATACGCGAACATAATCGGCAGTGGCCTCAAGGCAGCAGTAAGACCCCCCCCCCCAGTCCTGTCTCCTACTCTACATTGCCAGAGAACGCCATTCCTTTACCCTTCTTATCCCGGCCAAATGGAAAGGGTACAGAGGGACTACACTCCCTCCCCTCTCCCACCTCACCCACTCCCCCCTTAATAAAAGTATCCCACCCCCCCTTTTTCCATCCTTTCCACCCTAGATCTCGAATCATTTCCCCCCCTTACTACCCCCCCCTCCATTTCCCCCCTTCCCTACCCCACCACTTCCCCGTCACCCATCTTCTCTCCCTCCCACCCCCCCAGCCCAACCCCCACACGACCGATTTTCATTCCTCCCATACAACCTTTCTAGTTGAGCGTGAAATTGGATGTATAAATTCTGAAACTTTCTCATGTATTCACCCCCTTCCTCCGGTGAACTACCTAGGAGACATCCATTCCTCTCCTGAATGCCGCTCTGTACAGTATATAACTCCCCTCTTGTCCCTCTTTCCCCATCCAATTCCATCAAACTGTGCCCTCCTACCGTCACTGGGTCCACCGTTAGAGGACGAATGTAAAACGACGGCGCATTCTCGCCCGAGGGCAATTGGCAATTCTCGCCGGCATGCCCGAAAGCCATATCGGGGGATAAGGAGATCGACCGACCACTTATTTTTAGTAACAGGTCGCCTAAAATTCACAATTCCGGTTCTCGATGATGTAATTTCATTGAATGTCATGTTCGAAGTATTCAATTCTGGATGCAAATCAGCTGCAACATAAGAAATATCTTCTCTCTGTCCTTTAAATTGATTTTGGTTTCCCCTCCGTCATGCTGTCGATGACAGACGCCACGCGAGTACCACAGCGAAAATTTTAATGCCCTCAGTAAATATTGTGAGTCATAATTTGCCGAGACCACTCCAATAATAATTCGTTATTATAATGTTTTTTTTGCAGAGCAACAAGCATTAGAATAACGAATTACCTGTTAACATTCAAGTAGAGTTATAGACGGATACGTGTTTGGGGTTGTGCAAGGTGAGATGAATAAATGGAGACAAAGGCAGTAAACGTAGTACAAGTGAGATACAGGGTATTAGTGGTTGAAATAAAAGCGCACCCGACAAATTTTATTTCGCTTCAAGTTTACATGGCAACAAGTAACCATAGTGAGGAAGGCGGGAATGGAGAGTAAGGAAAACCAAGGGAGAAATTAGGAAATTCCTGGTGAAGAAAAACCTAATCGTAATGAGGGATCTGAATGCGTAATTAATGAAAGGAAAGGATGGATACGAATTGGGTAAGTATAAATTAAGGATCAAAAATGAAGAAATGCAGGAGAAACATATCATTTATGACTAGTACTTGGCTTGGATACAAGTACTTGAGTAGATACTCATGGAAAGGGCCGTGAAAATCATGGAGGTAACAAATGGAGTATATGATGGCCATTTAGAGGCTTGAGAACAGTTTTAAAATTCACAGAGCTTTACGGGTGCGAATGCATATTCAGGTGATAATCTAGGACCGATGAAATATCATGTTGAATTTAAAATGCTAAGAAAAGTTTAGGCAGAACATCGAAAGGGGAAAAGCGGAGTTACAACATGAACTAGCGAGTAGAGCAGGGGCCTCCAAACTTTTTAGTCTAGGGGCCACACTGACTCCTCCACTAAGTCCCAAGAGCCAAGACCTAGCCATACCAACATACTGTAGTCTTGAATTATGGGCAAATGTTCGCCCTGAGACAAGCCGGCGAGCAAGATATCTATGGAGAAGGGCGCTGGGGTTGGACTCCGCTCCGATTGGAATATCGGTTGGTACCTACATACGGGAAAGTGAATTACCTTTTGCATGCCTCTCATTGTAAGTTTTTAGGATGAATATCAAATCATTAATTACAGTTAAAATGTTCAACTTAATTATTTATGTCAGACATTGTGTTTACTAATTGGTCGTAAAATAAAACATCTGATTATTCTTTTTTATGATTTACTTACTCTGCATTGTACATTTTAGAATGAAATCAAAATAATCTATGGCGGGCCGGAGATCAGGAATGTCCGGCCCGCTACTGATAGCCATATTGGTGGTGCTCACGGGCCGGTGTTGGCCCCCGCCAAACGCCAGGAGAACGCCACAAACAAATTCTGTGACCGTTATAATACTAAACCTCCCCCCTCTCCATCCCCTTTCCCGCCCCCCCCCCACCTCTGGTTGTTATAAGGTATATAAGGCAAACGTGAACCTATTTCTGTATAACCTGAAGATGATGACACAAGTTTGTCGAAACCATGGTCGTATCGTATTAAAAAGTGTGGAAAAGAACGAAGTATTTTATTGTGTGCGACGTTTTGTAACATTCTCGGGTGAGGGAGAATAGCAACAATACCGCCAGGAGAGGGGTTATAAAGGCGCGAGACCGCGAATGCCCACGGCAGTCGACATTACACAGGTGCAGCCAGCGGCTATGCTCCCGGGAATATAATAGTAAAAAGTAAACCTGCGCAGTGTAAGGTGAACGCTTGAGGAACTGTAATTTGAAGACGCTGCCATAATTGACCAGGCAGAATTAACGACACCATAGAAAAGTGAGAAAGGACAATCTTAAAACTTCCAAATTAACATTCCATAAGTCATTTACCGTTGCCGCCTTTCAAACTTGGAACTACCTACCTAAATCAATGAAAGATCCCTCGTCGCTGCCCCAATTTAAAAAGAAATTATATTCGTACCTAACTTGCCCCCCATAACCCGTATTTACTCATTTCAATGCTTTATAATCATGTATAATGTGGTATATTTTCCATTGTTATTTATTTCAAAATTACTATATCAAAATATTTAATTCTGTTGATATTTAAACCATTGTGTTAACTTGCTTTTTATTCCATATTTTCTAATGTGTTTTGTTTCTGAGATTCATTCTATTCATATGGCATGTTGGTTTTTTGTTGTTCACTTCATGGTAATACTTTTCTCTTAAATTCGTGCTTTTCGCACCAAATTTATATGTATTTTGAGTTAAAATGTGATTAATGCAAATTGTTCAGATCGGATGTAAATCTGTGAACAATAAAACTATATTATTATTATTAACCGTATAGCACGAGGAGCAAACATAAAGGGATACAAAGTGAACACGTGAGCACAAAACCAGTATGTATCTTGGACCAAGTGTCCGCATTGTGTGTAAAGGTAATAATCTTTCTATTGGTGTTATGCGTCAAGTGTTTGGCTGCTGAGTGTCCCTATATGTCAAGTGTTTGGGATTTGAGTGTTTCTATTGATATTTATACGTCAAGAGTTTAAATACTAATGGTAAATGTTCACCGGAGTTGTGTGATTGTAGACACTTATCACAAATCAGAAAGAGAGAGAGAAAGCAATGTGCATATGATAAAATAAACAAATTTGTCAATCTGATAATAATGGAAAGCTAGAGTGTCATCATTTAAAGGGATTGGAGATTTTTTCAAATGTTACATTTTAATGGCCCTCAAATCCATTTTGGGATATAAAGGTTTTTTTTTAAATATGTTACAACCTTTACAGGTAGATTGCCTATGAAAATAATAAATAATACTAGTTGTTAAAGAAAGAAAGTACTCTATGAAATAATAAGGCAGTTCATGCCTTTTATATTACAGCTTAATCGCAAATAAGCTAACGGAAAAATGGGGGAGCATAGATGTTTTGGAATAATTGGATCATCGTGTCAGTTGAAAGGTCAAAAGAAGGTGAAATCGGCTTTCCCTTAGAAAATGGCACAAAAGCTTGAGAGGAAAACAGGGTCGCGATATTAAATTTTTTATACTATGAACGTAGCCATATAAGTCGTCAACAGAAGGTTTTATAATGCGGGACTGAATACCAGCGTTGAGATAAGATTAGGAAGGTTATTTTGGATTTAATAAAATTGGCACGAATTCTAACGTTGTGATGAAATGTTAATAATTATTTACTTATTCGAAAAGCCCACAAAGATTGCATTATGAATAGAATCAATAAAATTAGTGAAGGAGAATGTCATTTTGAAGAACGCACACATTTTCAGATAGAAAATCATAATAAAACCAAGATACAGAGTGTAAACATATCATCTTCATCTACATCTACATATTACCCCGCAAGCCGCCTCAATAGGCGTGTGGCGGGGGGTGTTAGGACACCAGCCGTTTACATATAAAATGGACACGCTCTAATGAAATTACGCCTAGCATTTATTAATTAAAGTCCCTTATTGTTCGGGGGAAAAACGAATTCCCATAGTACCTATCCGTTCGGCAAAATATCTCTCTTAATTTATCGTTTCTGTCGGACCTGGAAATATAGTGGGGTTCTAATAGGATGTTCTCCGTGTCGCTCTGAAAGATATCTATTCTCAATTGTTCAAGTAATCTAAGCCTAGCGCGCAGCCTCCGAGTCTCTAGCGGCTCCCAGCCTAATTCGTTTAACATCTGTGTAACGCTGTCTGTACTCCCGTAGCAGTTTTTGACAAATCGCGCAGCTTTCCTTTGTATTTTATTAAGTTCCCGAATTAAGTCTTTCTGCACCGGATCCCATATGCTCGCTGCATATTCAAGGTGTGGCCGGACGAGTTTGAAATAGCACCTCTCTTTTACTTTTTCATCCGAAAATCTTCCCACAATACGCTTGACGAATCCTAGCTTCTTCAGAGCTCTGCCACAAATATTTCTTATATGTGCTCCCCACGATAGGTCCGAAGTTATCGTAACTCCTAGATACTTCACTTCATCTGTCGCCTTTATGTTAACACCATCCACAGCATATACATGGGAATAGTTGGACGACCTCCGCAAGAAATGTACCGCCGTGCATTTGCTCAGATTAAGTTCGAGTCTTGTTCCTGTCGACAGTGCGAGGTCAACATATTCAAAGATTTATATTACGTTCACATTGTAAGTTCACTTATCACAATCACATTATAAGCCACAGAATGATTTACAAATTCTAATATTAAGATTTTTTATAGTTTTTTTAAATTAATAGTGCTATTTACACTCCGTGACGTCAATGGAAAGCAATATAAAGTGGCCCCGGATCTTCCACGCCATGTTTCTCATAATGTTAGTCCACATCACCAACATTTATCACTAGATAATGAGGAACATCGTAAGAATTAAGCTATTTTTAGCATCGAAAACCCGCTCTGACATATTTGTCTATGAAAATTCTGAGCTAAAAATGGAGAAAGAGGAGGAGAGGTGAGCAGAGTGTAGTGTCGAGAGAGAAAGAGATGAAGGGAGAGAACGAAAAAAAAGGACTCCGTTCAGAGGAAGGCGAAGTGTTCCTGACAACGTCCACGCAAAAGTTGTGATTCTTCGACAGTCTAAGTCCGTAGAAGTCTTAAAAAGGGGACGAAAAAAAGTTGCAGAGAGGACGAGATGTGAAGTAAAGAGGGAAAATTAAGAGCGAGAAGTCTCCCGATATACGTAAGAAGGATCAAGCCAGAAAGGCGAGATAGAAGAAGAAGAAGAATTGAGGGCGAGGAAGAAGGTCGAAGGAAGAAAGTAAAATGCAGAGAAATTTTGGAAGCAAATTGAGTGCAACGCAGAGCAGCTGACGCAGAAGCGGATCTTAATTTTTTCCAACATCAAAGCTAAGGAACTTTTTTTGTAGATTTTCGCAGCTCATTGTTTATGATGTTCAGGCATTTGGTTCTGGTTATCAAGACCCTGTTTGATCATGCCAGAAAAGTTTTCGATCTTGATTCCATCAAACAAGAAATACACCATTTGAGGAAGGCATTAAAGAATAATGGATTTAGTAACAAATTAATTGAAAGAGTGACATCAAAAAACCTAAAGAGAAGGAGACTCCTAAACCTCTGGGATATGTTATGATGCCTTACATTGCGGGTACGACCGATCGCATAGGTAGAATAATGAAAAAGTATTACATTATCACAAGATACAACACTACCTCCAGAGTATGAGATCATCTACGAGGGACTAAAGATCCATTACCACCCACAATGTATGAGGGTGTGTACGAACTTCTCTGCAGTTACGGAAGATCGTATGTGGGGCAGACAAAGAGAGCGATTGGATGCCGATTAAAAGAACATGAACATACGGAAGAAAGACTATGGCATGACTCTGCAGTGGCTGAGCACACTACGTTAGAGGAAGGTCACGCCATTGACATCGAGACGGCAAGAGTAATAATACACAAAGAAAGCAGTTACTTTCCACTGCTCATCAGGGAGGCGATTGAAATAATAGAAAAAAGGCCAAATAATATCAATAGAGAGGATAGTTATAAACTCCCTTATACATGGAAGAGACTAATTCGAAAGTAAGTTTTTTACATCTCAAAATCATCAACTGCTGGAATTGTTTATTTATTTATTCTTTTTAAGACCATTGTTGTTCTTAAATGCCCGACGAAGCCGGCAGCATAGCACGGCGAAACTGATGCCTAATACTAAATAATTGATCGCAGAACCAAAAGCCTGAATACCATCAAAGCTAAGGGTTTTTTTCTAAGTGTAACACAACATATTAATTCCAAACAGTGGAATATTGGGCGCAATACCATCACGACCAAGGCTGGCATAACCACTATAGCTATCACTTCTATCCATTAAGGTATTATTTATGGAGAGGGCACCTGCTATGGTGGCCAATGCTTGAAGCTGTGACGTGGGCGTGGCCGGTCTGCCATCTTTTTTCCTTGTTTTGATACTTACGGGCTGACGCACTAATTTCACGATATTTTTCATCGATAACTCACGTGAAATAAGTTTGCATTAACTATTTTAAATGCGTTCTTCACATATTTTATATATTTATTTAATGCAATTATAATCCGCATTCCCAGCAAAAAAAAACATACTAAAATCGAGTAGAATGAATAGCTCTAAGTGACAAATGCATGTTTCAAGAGTTAATTACCTTAGATTTTCAACAGAATATAAATTAAAATCTTAAACTTTGTGGTTCCACAGTCCCAGATCGTGCAAATAAAATTATCATTTTGGAGCCACAAAGTTTAAGTTTTTCATTATCTCCATCGTCTCAGGCTCAACCTTGTGGAAGTTCATTTTAACGTAAATTAAAGGGAAAACTTTGTTATATTCCACCAATTTTATTTTCAGGTACAACTAGTTTCGACGCAGCGGCGTCATCTTCAGGTACAAAGAGTAGAAGCAAAAATATGATCCTTATATACTATCCAGGGTAGGAGTTGAAGTGAGGGAGGGGGGAGGAAGAAGGTAGGTGGAAGGGGGTGGAAAACCCCCCCTGGATGACACCCTGGATGTTATATAAGGATCATATTTTTTCTTTTACTCTTTGTACCTGAAGATGACTCCGCTGCGTCGAAACTAGTTGTACCTGAAAATAAAATTGGTGGAATATAACAAAGTTTTCCTATTCATTTACGATTTAAGTTTTTAATTTATACAATGAATAAGTTCCACCAAGTAACGCCTGAAACTATCAGTTTTCAACAGAAAGTAGATATTCTTCCTTCACATCCGCAAATACGTGGTCGTCCGTGGTAACCAAAGGCAAGCAAGGAAAGAACAGAGGGATTCCACGCTTACAAAGAGATTGACGGAATGCAAATAATGGCAGGAAGCGGCGGCATCCACCTCTATCGAGTAGTAAAATAAGAATTAGACACGGGAAAGAGAAAATATTATTCCACAAGTACACAGATATTACTGTGTGTGTTATTAAGGTGGCTTGAGCGAAAAACCACTTCATATCAACCCCTTGTCGAACTACTTTTCGAGCTATTTGCATGAAAATATAAACTGTTTTGCATGGGATAGATTACGGCTGGGCGCTCCAGAGGGAGAATATTAAACAAATTAGGAACTTCTAGCACCTAGATTTCATAAAAAATAACGGTGTGTAGATAGCATGTTTTCTCAACTATTTATAAAAAATAATCTATTAGTCACCACAGTAATTTTGACAGAATCGCAAATAAACCTCCTGTTTTGAAGGGTTTTTAGCGTACGGCGGGAAAAAATGAGTCCAGTTAGAGTCTTATGTAGCTTTATTTATTTAATTGCTGCGAAGTTTGATCATGTATAACTATATATTTGCACCATTAATATTACAACAATTATTTCATACTTCTTACAGGCGCTGAAATCAAAAAAATAAAATTTTAATATGGTATCCATGATGACTAGGAAACTATCTCGCTCTCAAACCACCTTAAAGAGTGGGCTGGGCCCTGGATGTCGGCTGCG
The DNA here is from genome assembly GCA_963573305.1 of Pyrrhosoma nymphula. Taxonomy (NCBI): domain Eukaryota; kingdom Metazoa; phylum Arthropoda; class Insecta; order Odonata; family Coenagrionidae; genus Pyrrhosoma; species Pyrrhosoma nymphula. The sequence goes on from OY754329.1 coordinate 13,256,108, forward strand.
ACTGTTTTTTCTCTTCCATAAGACTCAACGTGGCAAACGCTCAAGAACGAAGGTTTTTGTTTCGTCGCTCGTCAGCCCCCTTAGCCCACTTATGGCTCTGGGGTCGAGTGTTTCCTATGTTCTCTTCTCTTACCCTCCTATCCTTTTCTCCATCTTATCCTCGCACTCTTTTCGAAATCTGGTATTAAGCGAAAGCTTGTAGGCCGGATGGAGAGGCGTCCCGGCGTGGAGTACACGCGAACCACGTGTGCGTGTGTCAATCCATAAAAGGTGGGTCAGAGCCAAAGGTACGAATCAAAAGGTTGATTGTGGGCATAGGAGTAGAAGAAATGAATCACACCACTAATTTCGGAAGAAGGTCTAGGTGGTTATGATTGATGGAGGAAATGACGAGGAAAATGGGTTAATGCCTAGAAGAGGGAGGCGCAAGGAGCGTATGAAATTTAAGCTTAAATTTGCGCGAGGCATTGGGAATCGCATTCCGAAATTCCTTACTTCACGCAAGCTACCTCCCAAATAAGAATGGTATTCTGCAAATGCCACATATTGCCACTGGGATCAAGCAGAAGAGCGTGTCCTCTGAATTGCCCACTTAGGATTGAAGAGTGCGTACACTATTGTTTTCTTGCCAACTGGTAGCACAGACAGTTTGAATCCAAGTCTATACACCCATCGTCTTTCTCCCTGCATTCCCGGTCATGCGTGGGGCTAACACAAAGTCACCTTCGTCAAACCATCAGGGTTCAACACAAAATGGAAGTAGCACCTTAGATTTCGTAAAAAACTAGATTACATGTTTTCTCAACTATTTAGAAAAATTAATCAATTACTCACCGTCGCACTTTTTACAGAATCGCAAAAAGAACCTTCTATTGTGACGGCGATTTCACCGTACGGCGTGAAATAATTAGTCAAGTTAGAGACTTAGTTAACATCAATTTAAAAACTATTTAAATTTTATTGTTATCTTTGTATTTATATAAAGCAATTTTCAATATTTTTTTCTAAATTAATTTTTTGGTGTAATCTGGTGTGTTCTCTCTGTTGCCAAGAAACTGTTTATATTTACCCATCTATCTGTTTATATTTACTGTTTGCTAAATTGGAATGGTTGGCATCATGTTAGTGTAATTAAAATTCACAGGTTTGTTGATATTTGTCAAATTAGTGTACCCGATATATAAAAAAATGTGCAGTGTAGTTATCACCAAGTTTGTTAACAATTGTTATTTTTCTGTTTATACCTATTAATGTTTTTTTTGTTTTATGGTTTTCAATTAGCCCTGAGGATGGAAATAAATTTGCCGAAACGTTGGCAGTGAAGAGAAATAATTTTAATTGACCAAAACTCACTAAGTTAAAAGAAGAGGTTATTTATACGTGGTCAATATGCGAATACATGAACTATATTTTTGTGCCATTAATATTACAATATTTACTTCTTACAGACGCTTAAATTAAAAAAAAATAAAATTCTAATATGGTCTCCGTTATGACTAGGGAACCATCTCGCTCAAACTACCTTAAACTGGACGATAGGAAGTAAAAAGAACGAAGGGTCGACGGGGAGGGAAATAGTCGTCGTGACGTCGTGAAAAAAAAGCAGGAAGAATGGGAGAAGTAGGCTGCTTCGGATAGCGGTGGGGAGTAGAGGGATGAGGTAGATTGAGAAGAGAGAAAGAAGAATGGGAAATGAATGAAGTGACGATGTAGGAAAGAGTATAGGGTGATAGTGGGAGGTTGGGAAAGGAATGGGTGTGCTGAGAAGAGACCGAAAATAATGATGAGGGAAGGCTTGCTTACTTGAGGGGGTGGACATGATTAGGGACTAGGGGAGGCTGAAGAAATTGAGGAAGAGAAATTGGGAAAATGGGTTTCTATGAAGAAGTTCTACGAAATAGTTATAGTTAGGTTTTTGAGTAGAGTGGGAAAATGGAAATGAGGAGCAAATGATACGCCAGGATTCAAAAGGAAGTTTATTTGCAAGAGCAGAATAAAGGGAAAATTAGTACCCCTCAGTTGGTGATAAGAAAAAGGGAATTTTTAAGGGGAGAAACATAATAATTCAAACTAATCAGAGATAATGACCGATGTTGAGAATGAAAATATCTTTCACTTTCTCCTACTAATTTGTACAATCAACCTAAAACCATTTCTACCCCACCTGATGATTGACTATTAGCGAAGTTATTAACTATCATGCAACCGATCAACTTAATTAAACTCAGTCGCAGCAGCCGCTTTAAATAATTTGCAAACTGAAGTCAGTAGTTGATTAATATTCCTTGAATTGTGCGGAGAATATTAAAACCTCCCCTTTTCCTTATATTAATCGACCAACCTCCCGGTGACGACGAGACTAAATGCCTACGAAGCAGACGATTCTCGCTTACTTGAGTGCTGGAGATGCACGGATCGGTCATTTGTTCGCTTGGGAGGCCCAAACAGCGATCGTTTTAATCAAATCCCGATCTTATGCTGTCGGAATGTATTAAATCGAATGTGCGCGAGTGCACATTTGATAAAGAGATGAACGAATGACTGTGCGAGAAATGCTGGATCCACCTCTCCCACCCTCTTGACCGACCTGCTCTCTGCCGACACGCGTTCAAATGAAAGCGAGAGCACTCAGCACTCAAGTGGAGTGTTGCAACGCCACCACTCACGGAGTGATCATTAGTCCTCGCCGCACCGCATCGCTCGCGTCCCCACACCACCGACTGAAAGTGGAAAACGATTGACGAACGCGTTTGCCAACGAAGGGGATAATCTCTTCGCTTCCCTCTTTCTCTACCTCTGTCTTCAAGAGAGCCACTTAATTAAAGGCAGAGCGATTAGATTTCGATTTGCAACGGCTCTTATTAATCCTCCCGCATAGTTTTCTGCATACTACGCATATGAAAATGCCATCGAGTCTTCTCCTGTCTTGAAACGAAAACAATCCATATCCCAAGAGGAATGATTTTCTGTTCAAGGATTGAACGATTTAAAGGTATGGCTCCATCAAAATCCACTTCTGATTTCATTGGTTGGATACGAGGAACCCGAAGCACCTAATTAAGAACACTTTGCTTATTATTGCTAGCAAACTTCCTTCACGTTTACTACAAAGTTTACATAGCAATTCGGGTCTTTATTCGGTAAAAAATATTTTAAATGGAAGGAATTATTAAAAAAGGGACTAGTTTCCGAGGCATCGTAACAGCAAAAAAATTCTTTGACTGTTCCTTCCCCGAAAAAGAACAGCGTGATGGTAATGGATGTGTGTGTTCGCATACACAATTTGAAAAAAAGGACAGATCCAGTAAAATATGTTAAAATCAAATCCTATGTTTCAAAGAACCATCATATCATACATGTCGAATGCTATTAAATTTGGGTAGAGAATAGAAATTCTACTGGATTAAGTACCGAATGAAGCGTACGTTTTCCTGCACGCTCGGACAGGGGACTCCCTTATTCCATTGTAGATTGAATTGTATGCTAGTGCTTCAAATATTAATTTAATTATCTAATTAGAAAGGTAACCAGTCATCACAAAAGTTGTGTAGTTCTCATAGAAGGGGATTATTAGATCCATAAGGCAATGTCCACAATATACTTATGAGCCGCATTGCAAAATTTCGTAAGTATCTATCACAATGACTTAACGCCATTTATTACTTCTATGAAATTCTATTCATTGGTCATTAAATCCTATGATTGGTTTACGGGAGCCCTTTATACTTACTGTCAAATGCTTATATCCCTTACTCCCTGGTCGTTCTTTGTCAACCTTTTTTTTCTTTATTTGAGCCATGTACATATTTACTTTACCATTAAATACTTGTATATTTTTAAAGTATTAAAATTATTTTATTTAAAGAGCGGCAATATTCCCGCTAATAGTGATGAATACTATTTAAGAAGGAAGCGATGTGCAACGACTCCAAAACCAAACCTAACATTATTTAAGACGTCCTTTGTCTACTTAGGACCTATTTTATTAAATGATATACCAGAGTATTTAAAAATTACAAAAAACAAAAGAAAAAATCTAAAGCCGCTAAAGGAATGGATACTATCCATAAGTTTTGTATTAGATTTGCAACTCAAAGTATGTTCTAAATTGTAACTAACCATGTTAACCCTTTGCGGTCCAACGTCGAGGCTAGCTCTACTGGCCTAGCGCTAGTATCAGGTCCAACGTCGAGTAGAGCTCGACATCACTAGGCAAAATGTTGAAGTTAAAAAAAAAAAAACCTCTTTGATTGAACACACATCATATTATAGACCAGTGGATTTTTACTTACTTTAAACAATAAAATAAGAACATTTAAAAGGACAACAATCAATCCTGTCAATTATTTCTTTTTTCCTAAAAATTAATTTGGACCAGACTACTTGACTTAAAAAAAAATTGGACCGCAAAGGGTTAAGTGTTTATATAATATAGCCTGATGTATTGTAAAAAAAAGACGCATGTATCTTTCTTTGTTCACAAATTGGCATAAATGAAATGGTTCATATTTGTACAAATGTTCGGAAAATTTCAGTTTTTGTACAATACCAGCAATTGCATGTGTTTATTTACGGAAGGCAGTCTCGATGCAGGTGCTTGTACCTTTGAGGCTGCCTAAAGCTCCGAAATATTTGTACTTAAAAAGAATATAATCAGCTATGGAGTAAATATACATTATTATTATTTATTCCTTGGCCTTCTTTTCGGGAATTTTCCCTCAATTTTTCCCTCAATTATATTTTTCACAAACTCATTGAGTCTCAAGAGTGTGCCCAATTCATCTAATTCTTTTTTCATGTGGAGTGTTTCATATGTTCTTTCCCTCTGCTATTCTTCTGTAAAATCTTCATTTCTTATTTGATCCGTCTATTTGATCTTCATCGTCCCCCTTCAACACCAGGTTTAGAATGATTCTAATCAAATATTATACTCTAAAATCTAATATGATGGGATAAAAAACTTATCATGGTAGTAAATGCCATGTTTATCAATCAGCAAAAAGGTAAGTGCAACTTCCGACACTCTGGTTTCATCGACTCATGCGATGAAACTGTCGTCACTCTGAGAACATGGCGGATCGCACGAAAGACTCCTCTACTCCATAGACCTCCCTCCTCATTCCTTACCCAGCTACGCCCCTCCTTTCCTCCATCTACTCCTCAGCCCTATACTTTTCCGTGCCACCTTGCGTAATCGCACTCCGCTGCCTCACATCACCAGGCATTCATCCTCCATCCCTCCTCCTCCGTCCGATATAAAACGCTCTCAGCTCCACTCAAGGCCTCACTCATTTGTCCAAATTAAGTTTCCGCGTCATCAATCCAGGGCTTAACGTTTCTCATCGACACACACATATATTATTCATTCCTCCCGCTTCCTCCTTCATGGTTTTTTCCTTTTCCTACTCTCGCTCCCTCCACCTTCAACCTTCTCCTCTTCATCATTTATCCTCTTTCTCCAAACCTCGTTAAAGGGAGCGGAAGAAAGATTCATATATCTTAAGTCTCACTCACATCTTTCCCGCCATTCTTCCTTCCATCTTCTACGTGCACCCTAGAAGACCCACCCAAGTGATGCATCTTATGATCGTCTCGAGGAAAAGAGAGAGCTTATAACCCCGCAAATTCTCGCTGTCCTTACCATCTTTGTATCTTTTTATTTTCCCTGTTCAAAACAAAACACCGAAATATTTACTAGACCTCTTTCAGTACGCGCCTACAACCAGAACCATGATAACACGGAGTGAACCCTCTAATCTCTCTATTTATCATCACATAGAAATACAATATTCCATAAATCGGTCGTCGTCAGATCTACCTTTGTATGGAATGAAATTCCTAACGATATAAAAACTTGTACGAATGTGAAATCATTCAAGTACAAATGTTATAAATACCTGCTACAGCAGTAATCAAATTATTTATTTACACTTTAATGTCACAGTTATTTTAGGAGTATTTAATTACGTCTTTTCTTCATAATACATATTATATTACGTTTTCAGTGTAGTTTTACTTAATATAAATTCATAATGTCATGTAAATATACTTTTGCTGCATGGAACTGGACTGGACTGTGGAACCTTCAAGTAGAAATGTTATAGTTACCTGTTAAAGCAGTAATCAAACCATCCATTTCTAACTCTATAATGTTTCAGCTATTTTTGAGTATGTAATTAATTCCTGTTTCTATGTAAATTTTGTATTACGTTTTCATTTTGCTTTTATTTAATTACTATTCAAAATGTATGTTACGTATTTGTTGCTTTTAGGGGTATGTACCCAAAGCATTGAATACATCTCTTATCTATCTTATCTACGTGCCTTGACTATAGTCATTCATCTACTGTTTAAAACCCTGTGCACACCCACTTTAGTGAAATTCCTACAAAAGTTTTATTCAAATTTGCAATAGCCTAATGCGCCAAAAAATACCTCTCCGTCAAAACCTAGGTACGCGGTTATTCAGTAATTACAACAGTAATCTTCTCCACTCCCAATCATCCTCCTTCAGCACAAATATAATCTCCAATTAAGTTAGATGAATACCGTAAATGATACAACGCTGACTTTATTTTACCAGTTACTATACCACATATGTGAGGAACGTTTGCACTTTGTCTATTGCGTTATTTTTACAACGGCGAATGAATGGGGGAGATGGGGGTGCAGGAGAGATGAGGATATTGGAGGTTGACGGTGAAATCGTTGGCCTAAATGGGTTGAGAGTAAATCTCTACGGGTTGTGAATGGGGATGGGAATTGATATGGGGTGATTTCAACTCTTATTTTACTAATTTTCTTTACTTCTATCAACATTAATGATACGAAACGATAAATACATAGACAACCACAATTTAAATCACTTTGAGTAGCACATTTAATGATATAGAGAGAAGTTAAAAAATAAAAAAGACGCTTTCACCTTTAAGCTCCTAAAGCATCAGGTAAATAAGTATGGTATCAGTACTTCAGCTTGCCGTGCTTCGACGGCTAACTTTATTTTGCACATGCACTTCAAGATACGGCCAACAACACTTGGGACGAACTGATCGAATACCCCTCTATAAATATAATCTGAACTCAAAGATGCTTAACTTCGGTGATCGAGTGGAGTCGATTTGTTCATCCTGACAGGCCGTTATACGTTGTAATATATAATTGAAATATTTCGTAATACGATTTCAAATTATTTATCTCTCCATTCAGCGACGCTGATTGGCATCACATTGCATTGTAAATAATATTGTAGAAAATATGGTATGCTCCGGGAATAAACGTGATTTTTTCCCCCTGCTGTCAGTTTATTTCTATATTTCCCTTCGCGTTCTTGACGTTATTCCAAGAGGTAGAATAAATGATCTTTTGCATATATTCAGTGACTAAAAAGATTTTAGTCAACTAAAGGAGTTTAGAGGTACCCAATATCAAACCTATACGAGATCATGTGAGTCAAAACAGGACTCTATGATGAGAGAACCACCTTTGTTATTTCCACAAAACTTTCTTACGCTGCCACGACGCGCGTTTCACCACACTGTGGCATACTCATGTGCATTTAGCGGTAGGTTGCGTGGGAATATATAGCCTGGGCTTATGTTGAGGACAGGAGAGGGGGTAGGTGGGGAAGGGGGAGGGGAGAGGATTTCCGTTAAGTTTAAATGTGAGTACGAAAGAGGCTGTGGGTTTCTCGGAAGACTGCTAGGCGACTCCGATGGCTGGGGGGGAAGGTGAGGGGTGGACTGTTTAGAGGGGGTTTTTAGGGTTGGAGGGGGTGAGAAGAGGTGCATGGTGTAGGAGGATTTGGGGACCAAGCGCTTTAAAAACTGCCGTGACCACCCTCTTGAAGAGGAAAGGTCTAATTATCTCTAACAGGAAATATATAATACACACACATTTCAAAAAAATCACCGTCATTACAGCGTCCGACTAAAACTTTACACAAACAAGTAAAAACTAATTCTTCTCCCTAACCAACAAAATTTTAGAATTTATTATTTATTAGAATTAGAATTAGTTTTTACTTGTTTGTGTGATTGTTAGTATGACACTGTAAGGACGGTGTTTTAACATGTGTGTTGTTTTTCAATCTTTCATATTGTCATCATTCTCCTGATGGACAGAAGGTACATATTGTGTGCAAGTGACGAGTGTGGTTTATTTAGTTAACAGTAGTTTATATTACCATTAGTCCATAAACTCTAGATAATTTTGTTGGTAAACGAACGCTCTGCTCATGTCTGAAAAAGTGTGATTGACAACGTTTGAACTTTGAGGGGAAAAGTGTGAAAAAAATTAGGGAATGCCTATATATGCATGAACTCTCCTAGAGATATCAAAAAAAAACATAGGGAACGAACGATAAAATACAAATATTAATCTTTAGAGTTTTCAGAGAAACGCATAAAACAAAAATTGATGTAAACGGTAAGATAATGCAAATCTAGATAATCAATAAAACATCCCATATTCCCCTGCCAGATAATTAGATAATTCCAAAAAATCTTCGTCAAAGCAAACGAGTAGGGAAACCCATCGAATTCATTTATTCTCGTATGAAAACTAATAATATCACTAATATTATAGCTGAATTAATAATTTTCCTTTGAAAATTTTACAATGGTCATAGTGAAAATAACAAAACTGAGTCCAACCACCCTTATATTTTGTATTTTGGGCGACAATTTTGTGAATGAAATGTAGTTTGGCAAGATAATTTTCTTTTTTAACATGCTTATAAGTGAGACCTTGCATGAGGAGGATATCTGCCGGATTTTATTCTCCAATAAGCAAACGACTTTTGCCGGTTGAAGAGACGCTGAGCATAAAATTCTGCCGGAGGAGATCTAGACTCTTTTCGATGAGTTTCTCCAAAGTGAAAATTTCCCATTGCTCTGCAACAGAGGAACAACGCGTTTTCGGTGTCAAATTCCCGCTGGCAACTAGACCTAGTAGAAATACAATTTTAAAAAAGCTTTCTCGATAAAGAACTGCCGATGACATCCTTTGGTGATTTTGAAGGCCTTTGGTGATTATTACAAAGAACGTCAAAGTGAGTGGTTCCTTTTTCTTCCGGGAATTTCGTTGTGTGGTTGCTTTTGCAGACAGCATCTCTCCTATCCTTGAGGCGTCTTTAGGTCATCTTCTAACTGAAGACGCTTCCAAAATAGGATAAAAAAGGTTGTCTGCAAAACCAACCGCGCGACGAAAGTCCCGTAAGAAAATGTAACCACTACGAAAACGTCGCGAAAACCTTCGACCTAACGTCAAAGTGAGTACTCATGTCGGAATGAAACGGTTAGAGTAAAGAAAAGTTTGGAGTGAAGAGCTGCATGTAATCCAATCTTCTGAACTAGGAGTGCTGATTATGATGAACCTTTCACGGCTGGTCTACCGATCCAAACGACAGAAATGAGAGTAGGAGGAATCCCAAAAGCCTAGCCTCCCGTCTACTTCATAAATGTAATGGACGGTCTTTAAAGCCACCTCGGCGTCGATAAGTAACTCTTATCGGATTTTGGTTGGATATTAATCCATTATAATAGCTCGAGGGAAACAATAGTGCACACATTTATTTATGATTTTTAATATTGCCTGATATTTCGCGTTCGTCAAGGAGTTTTCCCAAGAGTACTTTATAACATATAATAAAAAATATTACCTCTTCGTATTTTGATAAATGAAAGGAATTGGTTTCACATCAGTGTTATAACACTACTTTTTACTTTTCTAATATAAGTGACCAAGATAAGCTTTATAAGAATCCTGCAAAGAATCACAGAACGAAGGAATAGTTTCTTCAATAAAAGTATAAGTAAAATTCAACGTTTCCATTATTACATTAATGATTTAACGGTATCCTTAGTTCGCTGATAGTATATGACAAGTATCAAAAGCAGGATGCAGGGATTTTACGAAAAGTCTGTTCAGACTATGACCATGGACGGCGGTTATACGAGATAACAGTCAAGGAAAGCCAAGCATAGGCAAAGACACAAGTAAAGCCATCAAATCAATGGTTGTAGAGTTTACTTTGTGGAATAAAGACATGACGCTTTTAGAGTAAACTTGGTTATATTCCACACAATAAATATTGTGTACAAAAAATATAGTGTGAAATATAACCAAGCTTTTTCTTAAAATATCACATGTAAAGCCTTTACGACAAGCATTTGGAGGATGAGCTTGCGACAAATATAAACGGTGGCAAAATGCTTCTGAAGGACACTCCCTGAATTCCATTTGAGCTGGACAGCGTGTGAAAAGCGGAGTGAGGAAGAAATGGGAGTAAGAAGTTTGATTGGTCGGCTCGGACGCCTAGACGCGCACCTCGAGAGGACATAAGAACCACTGATCAGCTCCTTATGTAAGCGTCGCTCTTCCCTCGTTACTTCCCTTACAAAAGCGAGGGAGAAGGTGGGCGGTCTTTGAAAAAGTGCTGAAGTACGTATGATCAGAAATAAATCAAACACGCTCCTCTCCATGGAGGTGCATCCATCTTCTGCATACGGATTGAGGTAAAAATCGATAAACCGATGGTTTAACTGGTCCTGAATACGCGCACCGTTACGACAGAAGATAAGGTGAGGGTCAATGAAGAGAAAGGGAGGCGTTTGCTATGACGGGAGAAGAGGGAAAAAAATAAAATAAGGACCCGCAGATTTTTACCGACGACGACGTAACTACCACACATGTGAAGGGATTAAAAAAATACGCCGATACGAGTAGTAAAAGGGGCTATTAGTAAATATATAGTAAATTAACCATTATTCAATCAAAAAAGAATTGTAAAAAATTTTCAACATCGTGTATCATTTGTTTATAGCCCTGAAGATGGATAAATAAAGGTCCGAAACGTCGGCAAAAGTTTAAAAAAATATATATATTATTTGACCCAAACTCATGACATTTGAACCATATAAAAATATTGTGTGATAGGGTAAAAAAATGTAACATGGAAGTGTGGTGAAGAGCAGAGTCATTATTCCCTCTTTCTGTAGCATAAACATTCGCCTCGATAGCGGAGGGCGGTCGAGCACCATATTCCTTTATATCATCACCCGTATGCACTTGTTTTGAGGTAGAGGTGGCAATCGTGAACTCTCGCCACATATTTAATATAGAATATGCTGAACTTATACATCTATGTAAAATAATCTGCAGAGCAAACTTAAAAATTTTAATCTTGTTTTTCAAAGCACGAATCACCTTCCTGCACCTTTTTTACTACCATCAAGACATACTTAAATAAAACTAAGGTAATCGTACTGTCCACTTAAATTTTAATGTAAATATTAAACTTTATTTATTTTATTAGTTTAATATTTACATTAAAATTTAAGTGGACAGTACAATTACTGTAGTTTTATTTAAGTACTAAAATGCTGTTCCACCATATATCGCCCGAAACTGTCGAATTTATACTTTCAAGACGATTTAAACGACTTTACTTGATTCTTTATCTATCCTTGAAACAATATAGGGAATTAAAGTCACATATATATTTAGACCCGCGTTTACAAAGTATGATTAACCTTAACCGCATGATGATGTACCATTTACGTAAAGTTGATGCCAAATGACAGGTTAAAGGCTCGCATAGTCTCACACAAAAGTCTCTAGGGCATGCGAAGAAGAAATTACATGTTAGATAAATCAATTAACGTTCAATATGCCATTAAGCCATGATTTAGACGATAATTTAGCAATAGCGTGATTTTCATTACATTGGAAATTTTTCATGCCAGATTGACTGCTGCAATAGTTATTGGATTGGAAAATTAATGCCAAAATGCTTTTTGCAGAAATAATTTACCTTAGAATTCATCAAGGTTCACGCTATGCCGTAAGCATTCAGCTGTTTTTCGTACGATTTGAAACATTTTCGGACAGGGCGATCACATTTAACGGAGGATCCGGGCTCAAAAAAGGTAGTGAGGAACAAGTCTACCTGGGGGAGCTATATATACTGAACATTCTGGAAATTGTATTTCGACGCAGGACAATCAAAGCCTCCTACACTGAGGTAAGGTGCAACCGCAAATTCCATTAATATTACGCACGAGAAATTGACATGATAAGAATAACACTGTAAGAACGGAAAGAGTCATTTGATCCTTTTTCGTATATCAACTGAATAATTGGTAATTATTTTCCAATTGAATCTCGAAACTTTGTAACTTTGTCCATGTTCATATTTTCACCCTTGTGTCAATAACTGGAGGTAAAACGTTCAATATTTTGGTACCCGGGTGCCCTTCTGCAGAATTATTGTAAAAAATAACACTTTTACTCTCGGATAACTCATTTCCTTTACCTATTTCATTAATGACAGCTGTACCTCTTAAAGGCAGCAATAAATTGCAACCAATTACATTGACTATTTCAGCTTGATGAAAAAGAGCTTTCTGTTTATATTTATCTACAGGTTCCAAAAAAAAACTTAGACTTAAAACTTAGAAAATATTTTTTAAACTCTACTTTGAAAATGAATAGATGTAAAATATAATATTTTAGCTTGCAAATTATGATGCCTTAGCAATAATTAGGTAATCAATTTTCACCCAATTAAATATGATCTAATCTATACCAATATCTAGGATAACTATGGTGATTTTCACGTTGTATTCTAAAAAAGAAAATGACGTGGACATTGTAAAAGCTTAAATGAATTAGATGTAGCTTCTGATTAAAATATTTATGCTATTAATTGACACTTTTCAGTTAAACCAAATGAATATGGTAGAAAGCTATTCAATGAGGAAGATCAACGCGATAATCCTATCAAACACACGAAATAAAAGACGTAAGCGGAAAATTTAGTAGAGCTGGACATCAAAACACTTTCACAGAAGAATTAAAATTCGGCACATATGTAAACAGGACAAGGGGCAGGACAGGAGAAGGGGGGGATGGGTAACTTAATGGGCAATATTATTTATGTTATTTGACTTAAGGATATCCAATATGTCTCTCAATCTACGAGTCGTAAAACCTGAGATAATATTAAATTGACCGAATCACAGAGCACTGTGTCGATAACTTTTTATGAAATTTCATGAAAACACATAGAAATAGGAGGTAATTAATTCCTTTGCCTTCTTTAATCTTTAAAACCGATCAGCATTTGCACAATAATATCGTATTTAATAATTTTGAAACCACAAACATGAAGAATATGAACCAATCAAAATATAATCTACCAATCATCAGAATGTTAAGCATCACTCAAACAAAATTTGGATTTATGGGAGTAGCACACCTACTGAAGTATGCAAATTGTTGAGAATGAATTTTAGCCCCGTGGATTGTAAAAGCCCGCAAGACAATAGAGAAGCCTTGGTTGTATCACTCACTCAATCAGGCGCTTCTAGTACGAAATCTTGAATTTAATGTGAATATAAGCAACCTATTACAAAGCTTCAATCAGTACATAAATGATTTTCCAGTAATGATGGAAAGCTAGGCGTGCTACTCTATAAAACGTCTTCACGGGAGGAGAAGAACTGAGACGAATAAGATTATATAAGGAATGACATAAGCTTTCTTCCTCCAGGTGGTGTAAATATGCATCGATATTATCGATATCGATTTCTTCCAACACTCTGTTGTCCCCCCTACGGCTCCCAAGTAACTGTAACATTCCAAGTCCTCCTCATAAATGCACATTTTCTTCGGGTACATTTTAACATAAGGAGCTGTGATTTAGAGAAAGTTGTTTGTAAATACATTTTTCCAGCTTTCGTTTTTTAAATCATCAAATTTCCTCCAAAGGCAACAACATGATCTATGATCAGTACTACAATTAAACTAAAATAACGGTCAAAACACACAATCAAAGGATTCTGAATAACTACCAAGTACTGCAATTAAGCAAGAGGAGCAAATCTTTCCGATCATTCTGAGTGGTTCGATATCTGCCTACACGCACTGAACAGGAAATTGGAAGAACCTATTTGCATATAATGGATCGTATTCAATGGTATCTTCACCCAGTTAATTTTCAGAGGAATTCATTAAAATAGCAATTAAAAATTACACGGAAGAAATAGATGGTGCCTTGAATAAGGGCTCGAACTTAACCTTAGGAAATGCACTGTTGTACACTCCTTACCAAAGAAGACAATCAAACACAATATATATAATATACTTATACAATACAATATATATATATATATATATATATATATATATATATATATATATATATATATATATATATATATATTGAAAAAAATTGCCGCAGTTGTGTCGCTGTGCCGCTAAAAAGAACTAATTTATCCTAGCTAAGTGTTACTGGCTTCACAAATGCCATAGTTCTAGCTAAGTTCATGCTAACTCCATTATAGCGCATATTTTTATAATCTTAACTTTTTTGAAGATTGGAGATGGAAACCGCATTGTAAAGACGTTTGAAAATATTTCAAACAACGCGAATAAAAACTATAGTCTCTATGATTGGTTGACTAAAAATAACATAACTTCTATGAGAATATATTTCCCTTTCTCCCGCACATGAAAGGAGGGTGGCAAGAGCACTTCGCTGTCACTTAACTGGGATAGCATTCTAACTCCTGAGGTCTGAGGAAGGTCTGAGGTTCAGCGTGGTCCAAATGCAATCCCGCCGTCCTCTGATCATCCCTACATTGTCTCTTAGCAATCACACACACACACACTTATACATAAACACAATGAAAGGCATGAACAAGAATAAAGAGAGAGAGAGAGAGAACTGTGAAAGTGTTAAAGAAGAGCCGTTGTCTCTCACCCTTCTGTCCCTCATCCCAAGATCACATCCTTCGAGTTCTACCGCACACTATCTTCTCAATTCTCTCCACATAGACTGACGCGTAACTCATGGAGTGCATACAACCGCGGAAGTTAATTAATAGCGCCAGGCGTCACAAATGGAAGGCACCCCACATAGAACGAAGAGAGCGCTCCTCCTACCCAATTATCTCTTCCTCTCCCTCTCATTCCCCTCCCTAAGACTCAATCCTTCGCATTTAAGGGTGCGCACCTCCGTTCAACCTATAGAATTGAATTACCTGAGAATTGGAGAATATCTTCTACGATTTCGATGTTCAAGAGAAATATGATTGATCATTTATGTAACTTAGCATAATCTTCTTATATGAAATCGATATGTTCAATTGGGTATTTTCCACGTATTTCAAACTATCGATATTCTGATTCAGTTACTTGAACTTATTGCATTGGCTAAAAATTTTCTTATCAAATTGTATGAATTTCGGTTTTAAAAGCTAAAGAAAGTAGAAGGTTACGAAAGCTCCCGAGCACACTCCGAAAACAACCGAATGGCCTGTGACGTCATTTTCGCTGTTTACATTTAGACCCAGGCGTTTCCTTATGCTTACAGTGGTAACAAATGCGGCGAAATTAGTTTCTGACGTGTTCGTGTTTCTAGATATCCCTTTAAATGGCATCTAAGTAAGGGATATAGATGGTTTTTTGTGCCACAATGTACGAATACATCGGTTGAAACACCGAACAAGAAATTTATTCACGCAATCACGACATTGAATGATTGAAATTTCTTCCTTGGATTCCTCAATGACCACCCGTAAAAATGTATACTTTACTCCGCACTTTGTGTTCTGGACATATTCTTGCAATGACTGTGCACAGTGGTCCATCTCTCTTTACTTGGACGTATCCTATAGCATTATCACCATAACTCTCACGAGAAGCTTTATAATATAACAACACTTAAATTAAACTTTGAATAGACATTTAGGAGATGAGAATCTATTTTTAGGTATTTCTACAGCAGATAAGCCACTTCCAGAAACCTCCTCTACAAACAATCACTAATTAGCAAATAAAAAATTAACGTTGGTGTGTCGAGTATTGGCAGCACAAACATTTGGCGAGTACTGTGTTATGTTGATATGTTACTAAGATACTGTTTGTTTACTGTTGCATGGACTGATATGGACTTCGATAAAGAAAGAAGTATCATAATGATTATGAGTGTATTGGAAAAACAGTTAATAAAGTTCATGCACCAAATACATAATTATATGTATCAAAAATTATATAAAACAGTAATGACGATTTTAAAAGCAAACTTTAGGCTTACATTTTTTGGACTTAAGCTCAACGAATTTCCGCAACATTAAATCGCTCGTCCTTCTTCATTAAAACGCCAACCATAAACATATCCAATTTGGGTAAATTATCTTATGTGGTTTTAATAAAACCATTGCACGCCATAGTCTTTGTTTTCAATGAAAAATCTTTAAATATACGGTAGATCTTCTACAGTTACTCACTTTCTCCCTCACATCCGTCTATCGCTCAGCGAAAATGACGTCAAGCCAATCAGATTTCGTTTCGCAGCGGCGTAAAAAAATTTGAAATTTCGACTATTTTAATCTTAAATATCTCAATTAATATTGAATCAATTTTAAAACTACTTTCACTCCGCAAGATTGTTCGAGTTTAAGTAACATATAAAGATCCGTAAACTTAAATTTAAAATTTTGGAAAATACCCAATTCTTGCAATGTGAATTCATATCTGTGCATTGAAATGTTGAATGAGATTCCTTACGATATGTTTTACCATAGTGTTTTATGTCGTGTCTATCAATGCATCTTCTTTAAGGCTAAATACATAATGTGTGAGTAGTGCGATTGATTTTCTTTGTTGCCTGTTTGAATTTCTCAATCCCCGATGTGTGATCATAAATCTGTGTACTGTTGCCCTGATTATCACATGTTATTTATCTTATTAAATGATCATTGGTGGTTTATATGTGGTGCTCCTTAATGAAATTAGTATGTATTGTTGTCACCATTGACCCCATTTGTTGTGGTATGCAATTATGTTTCAATGTTCCAGAGGACTTAAATTCCCAGAGCGATATAGATTCTTGGCTTGAGTCCGCACAGAACAGGCGCGTGCACCGTCGATTTTTCCAGCCTAAATGCGTTTCTTGAAGAAGAAGCAACAACCCAAGGATGAAGAAAAACACAGCAGGAGAATAAAGTCTACCAATTTTAAATTCACTAATGTTATATAAATGATCTGGAGGGAAGAAGAAAAATCTAATTCCCAAGAGAGATAGGAACCAGAATTAAAAGAGCGACGGGAAAAAATAAGGAAAAATAATTGATCAATAAAAATCGTATTGTAAATAATTGTTAAGAAAATAATATTTAGATATGAACAGTTGAATAACAATGTATTAAGACCGAAACTTAAGCTTTAGTATATGCAGGAAATGAACAGAAATCCAAAAGAGTAAAACTCTGTAAAAAACTCATACCATTGTTTTAAATTTCATTATAAATGAATAAAGGGCTTATGTCTCCAATGGATAACTTCCATCCGGTACTTGCTTATGGATAACTTCCTCCGGAGCGTGTGTCAATGCGGATCGTGTAGACAATACCGTGTATCTTATGTTCCACTTATTTACTCCACATGTGGCCAAATTGAATCCACTAATTTCTACGTTATAAACATATTAAGCAAGAAGGCCATGGCTTTGTCCCAATTTTCCATCCATAAATCATTTTATATTAATTCGAGACTCTCAACAAAAAATTATATTTATTATGAAAATTATTAATTATTTAAATTATTTATTATTGTCGATTTCCCTAATTACACGACACTTTCTCGGGCGTCCAAATATTGGGAAAGAATAACAAAATAAGCCATACTAATACAGGTAAAAAAACATCAATAGAGATAACGGCTTCAGCTTAAGTAAGACTTGGGGACCGGTAATTGACGAAATTCAAAAAAATCAGAACGGCTCCCACAGCAATGGGGCATCTGCGGCTATATATAACCGCCAGCATCATCGCTCGACTCCTGATGACGAAGGCTGAGTCAACCATAGAAACGTTGATCCATTTAAATAACCTTACCCGGTGTCAAACCCGAGAAACCTTTACGAATATAATTCGCCGCGAAAACCTTAAATCCTTTAAATGATAATTAGTTAACTGGTTTAAAGGCTATAAGTCGTACACTGAACGTATGAGTACGTCCATTAATCAAATTAGCACCGGAATAACAGCAGGTCAGTCGCCTCCGCCAAGAAAACTGCCAAAAAGGTAACCGACGTCATTAGGCTGTGTTGTATCTCAACTAGACGCTTTCAAAACGCGTCTTTTAAAATCGTAACTGCTATTCGGCTCGCGGCGAGGGAATTAAAGAATAGTCTAGCGGGCACTACACTGTGGGATGTTATACGGCGACGTTGTTGAACGTCATGCCGCCGGAGGGCCAACACTCGTTCAAGTTGGAGTGGACGATGAGGGGAGATCCTTACTCGAGGAGTAGGTAGACTGGCTGATTAGGGAAAAGAGGAAAATGAAAGCACAGAAACGAATTCAAGAAATTTAGATAATAATTAACCCCATTGATATGATCAAATACTAAATGTCACCTCGGAAGCAGTAATAGAAACGAAAGCTCAAATAATATTTTGAATAAATGTTATCCCTCAACTATCATCTATTCGTACTAAGATAAACTAGAAAAAAGTAAAAAAATGTCAATTATCAAATTTACTGATTTTCCGTCAAACTAAAATAATAAACATTTATTCATTTACGTTGTGGCAAGATATACATTTATTCATTTATGTTGTGGCCTTTTAATAGCCATAATCAGATATACCTCACGCAAACATTTAAATCTGTTATTACATTATCTTACAAAGATATAAATACTCACTTTCAGTTTTTACAATAGCAAGATACTAAAGCAGCAGTGTACAGGTAATAGCTTAGAACAGTGGTTCCCAAATTGGGGGTCGCGACCCCTAGGGTGGTCGCGGGCCGTTCGGAAAGGGGTCGCGAGATGAGGATTGTAATTACTTTAAAAACAATATCATTTGAATGTACACAT
Organism: Pyrrhosoma nymphula; assembly: GCA_963573305.1. Lineage (NCBI taxonomy): Eukaryota > Metazoa > Arthropoda > Insecta > Odonata > Coenagrionidae > Pyrrhosoma > Pyrrhosoma nymphula. The sequence goes on from OY754329.1 coordinate 13,274,999, forward strand.
TGTTTGTTATTTTTAGGGGGTCGTGGCTAAAACGTATAGGCTAAAATGGGTCGCGGAAAGAAAAAGTTTGGGAACCGCTGGCTTAGAACATTCTGGAATTTAGTAAGGATATGGGGCTCCAACGGTAAATTTTTAATAATGGCTGGCACAATGGACCAATAAGTTTAAGTGCCCTGGGGCCCACAAGGAGCTCCATCTAAGGCCAAACACAATTTAACTCCACATTGGTAATACCTAGATAAATATTAACTGACTTCAGAATTTTAAATTAAATTTTTTTAAAATAATTATGTAAATAGAAATACTGAAATTTTACTTTCTGGCTCTCATTTAAATATTTTTCTATTAAAAATTTTGCCACGCGAACTTCGGTTTAATGACACTACACTTTTACCTTGAACGAATACGTTTTTCCATTCTAATCCATGTCACAAATGGTTCCCTCTCTTCCTTGACAACATACATCTCTCTTCACTGGCAAATTCTTCCAAAGAGCACTACCCTGTTCCATAACCCACCTCCTCTTTCTTATTCTCTCCCTCCCCCCGCATCTCTTCCCACAACATACTGGTGCTCTGGAATAGAAGATGAAGTGGGCGGGGCGGGTGGGTGGATGGGGGAGAAAGGAGGACGTTTGGAGAATGGAAAAGAAATGAAAGCTTTAAAGTAAGCCCCGCATACGGAAGGGTTGAATAAGATTGAATGCATTTGCAGGCGGGCGCTGGAAAAGCTGGTGCTGGTCCTCTGGTCCCCCGTGTCTCTCTCCCTTCACGCGAAATCCTTTCTTCCTCTCACTTCTTCCAACACCCTTCCGAATTCCAATATCCCAAACACCCTCCCGAGGCGCGCAAGACCACCTCTCCCGCCCTCTGCAACACATGCGCGTCGCCTAACCTTACCACTGCGAGGAAGGAAGAGAATAAAAATGGATACGTGCAAGAGGAACATATTCCACCCCATCTTGAAGATTTGGCTTCGGAACAAAAATGTAAGAGAGAGAGGAGAGAAACCACATGGGCTGCGTTTTCCATGCATAAGCATGCACACATTCGAACCATGAGAGCAAAGAACTGTTTCTCATATGAGAGCGACATTGTTACCATCATTTCCCCTCTCTGGCGACAGACAGACAGACATACAGAGAGGAGGAAGGAACGTGTTCTTGATGTTAGTTCGTTATGTGTTCGCGGCGCAGGTGTACGTTTGCCTTTGAATTCTTTTGGGCTACCTTACGCATACAATGTCATAGTTTAGCAGCCGTTTAGCAGAGATAAATCTAGGCTTTCATAGAGGAAGAACATGTTTAGATGAAATATATGTCTTGAGAAATTTCATAGAGGAAATATATTAAAAACATGGAGAGAATAGCACGCCTGTGGCGATCAATTAAGGAATACGTGGGGATTCCCTTAGCTCACTACCATTCAATGGATGGTTGGTATTATGGATGAAATAATCTCAGAGTCAAAAGATCTAAAAGTCAAATTGTCCAATTTCTCAAAGTGTCCAAGGTTATTATAATTTGATAACGGTGTGATCTTTTCTTTTTACAAATGCAGGTTTTAAAGTTCAATGATGTTAACTAATTTTTAGTGATAATTAATTAATGGAGGTTCGTTTTAGCACAGAAAAAACAAACTGACGGAGTAAATATTATAATAAAAAATCATTTCAAACTTATGTTAATTTTACAGAAATAAATGTAATGGTAACATAACTTGCCTTGCCACTTTGTACCAACGGCAACAGGAAAAGCGGGACCAAAGGCAAGTGTCGAATGCATTAGGTTGATTGAATCTGATGTGAAGGGGAATGTTGCATGGTCATTATATATACAAACTACATCTTCTAGTATTTCAAGCACATAAAAAACATTGATGTGCGCTACCCTTACGTGTAATGTAAACATTTTCGTAAACGCGTTTACGTCATGGTTATGGCTAAGTGAAAAATGTAACATTATAACCTACTTAACAAATACCTAAATGGACTGGGGATTAGGGGAGTTGAATATCACAAAGGAAGAACGATTATTAAGATGGGATGGACGATGCAGGAGAATGGAGGAGATAAAAAGATATTTTAATGAGAGATAAACGCGTGAAAAAGAAAATGATACTGTAAAATGGATATGGAATCGTGGCATAAGAAAAATAAAGCGACATAAAAATATCAAATAAAATGAGTAATCGAAGGTGAGGATGGCTATGAAAAAGGAGAACGTAGATGTCATCGCGGGAGTTTAGTTTTTCGAAGCGAAAGCAGAGTTGAGCCATTGAGGGGAAAAAGGTACCAGTTTTAAGCTCAGGCTCTTCTGAATGGGGAGCCATAGAATGAGGAGACCCGAGGAGAGGCTTTTGTGTGAGAGCGGGTCTGGGTGATTCTGCAGGCGCAGCCACCGACGATGGACCAATAAAATTCGCCGTTGTAAGTTGGCACATCCAAAACGAGCGAGGTGGGAGAGAGTGAGGGGTCTAACAAGGACGAGAAACGGAACTGATATGAGAGTGAGGCGGCAGAGGATAAACCGGGTGGTGTAGCGAAAAAAAAGGATAGCGTAGCGTCATTCCAGGGTAGAGAAAGAGAGAGATAGGCACCTTAAATTCGGGGAGCAAACGACGTCGTTAAGAGGGAGAAATGGATGAAGATATCGTTCGTAATGGCGTTTGGTGGCGTCGATAAGGTAGTCACGACGGGTGAAATAAAAATATAAAGTAGGGGTGAAAGTAGGGGGGGTTTGTCAAAAGCTGTTGGGCGTGGAGGAGGGAGGGATCAGGGAGGGGAAGTAAAAAAATGAGAAGAAAGAAAGCATGGGGGAGGTAGAGTGTGTGGAGATGACGGGCGAGGAGGTAACGGGAGTGGCGGGTGACGAAGGTAACGATGATGGGAGCCATGGAAACAAACGCAGGTGCGGTGGGGTCGGAGAGGTAAAACGGCTACGGGAAATCTCGGTCGTTAAGGGCTGGGATTCCGGGGAATGTATTCGCCGATTGGTGGAGGGAGGCCAATTAGGAGGGTGCTGATTGGTGCACTGTAATGGGAAAGATGGTGGGGAGTTATGTGTCTAAAAACTATCAATAGATGGCATATTAATGATAAACGTCAGGACTCTTTCACTTTCTCTTACTCCATTTACACAGAAACTCTTCCCTTACTCCCCGACACATATATCCATAAAGGCGCAAATGACCTCAATTGTTAGTTACCTTCCCCAAATATTGTCACCATTACAGCGCCTGACTCCCCTCATTCATTCCGGTTTCCCATCCCAACGGTGAGTGACAGAAAATGTTCTACCACAAAATGTGCAAAAAGTTAATAGCCATCCTGCGTCCCACTCATATAATATTTTCTCTTAAGCACGGTTGTTTTCTTTACAATTGATCAAATGACAGTTATGAACGCGTGAGTTTCTTCGCAGAACACTTGCATTTTTTCCTAAGGTAGTAATGCAAATAGGTAATTTACCAACAGAGAACAATATTTTCTAAAATTACCCGAATGAATTCCACATTCATATGGCAGATCCAATATCAAGTGAAATTTCAGAATGGATAAAATGAATTGAGAAATTATTGGAAATAACAATTGGAAAGACACTCACTTCAAATTTTGCCTAACCAACAGGACAACTCAATATGTTTCGTAACAGCTGCATTTGGAATGAGAGACTACGCCTAAACTTAGGGATTCATAATGGCCCATTGAAATTCAGTGAACATAAGCGAATTACTAAAATCATACAACCAAACTAAGGACAACTGAGAAGCAATCAATGTTAAATGTATCTCAAGCATCAGTATGAGTCATCGCAGGAATCTTTGCTCAGCCAACTAGTATATGATCGCCGCTGATTTGCGACCTACCAAGCTCAAATGTCTTTCAGCTACTTGGATAGTGGTAATTTGTAAGTCTATGAGCAGCTGAGGACAGATCAGGCTGTATTGCTTATACCAAATCAAGACACCAAGAGAATCACAGTCAGAAGGACTGGCCGAGCTTTCAATGAAGAAATTAAGGTAGGGTCTCCATAGCAAACTCCAAACGAGGTGCATCGGATTTTTTCAGACTATTAAGTACGGGAGGTGCTTTCGCCTACAAAATACCGTGTTCTCGGTATCATCTTTTTCCTATTCCTAATATGTCCTTTCTCCGTCGCTTAAACTAACTTGACCGCTCCATTTAATACCCTATCGTCTAAATAATCAAACACGAAACACATAACCTTACTGTTAGAGCTAATCCTAACCCAGCGTCCCCTTATAGGCTCTGAGTACTTTCTCGAGTTTACCTGACGGCATATGAGAAGAGTCACGCACGGGCGCGAAATAATCTAGTAATAACTAAACCTTTGGAAGGATCATCTTTTCGATAGATTCCAAAAATTATATTGCATTTCGTAGAGGAAGAAAAAAGGTCCGATTTCATAATTAATAACGTAAAAAGGTGAGCTTGGTGGCCTAATGGGTAGAGCGCTTGGCTGCTGATTGAGGGGTCCCGGGTTCAAATCCGGTTGAAGCCTTTGGACGCCCACGAACAAAAAGAAAAATCCTTTAATTACCAAATCTTTAATACTTTCCGAGATATAGCCGTTACCACATACTACAATTCTGCCGATCTGAAAATATTTACACTGTCGACTGTTCGTGCAATTTCACCAGGAATAAACCCTTCCGTGGCTTACCTCTCTGTTCCTACACCTAATACTCTATCATTTACACATAATGAGACGGTTTTACGCCCATTTCAATCGAAATGTAGCATTTTTTAAAATTACGCTTTTTCCTATATTTTCGATTGTATACCTTTCTCTCCAAAAATACTTAAGTATTACGGCTTTAATCTCTATTTTTGCATCGAAGGTTTATAGTAATACCTTAGTGGTTCACACTAATTTTCATTACTAAATCTTTAACACTTTCCGAGATATAGTCGTTACCACATAGTACAATTCTGCCGATCTGATAATATTTACACTCCCTACTCTTCGTGTGATTTCACCAGGAATAACCCTTTCCGTGGCCTATCTCTCTGTTTCAACTTCTATTACTCTATCATTTACACATGATGAGACGGTTTTATTCTCGGACGGAGTGCGAGGCGGCCTGGAGAAAGGAACTAGCCCCCCTACCCTGAATGTGTGAAATTCACACGCCTGTGGGCTTAGTCCGGGGTGAGCTCTACCCTCAACTATCCAAACCAACCTTCGGGTTGAATCACTGAGTGAGTGAACGTAAATAAATTGAGTTTTAGGAGAAAGGTTAAATCCAATGATTCACTATTGTCATTATTATTTATTGATGGAAAATTGTCTTCATGATTTTACTTCCAGGAAATAAGGCTTCCACTAAGTGGCTTGGATGAGAAAGGTCATCCGAGTTCTCTTCCAAGTGTGTTCATCTTGCTGGACGACATGGTTTCACAATCCGCTTATCCTCCAGGTCCGAAAAGTCTTCGGACCTGAATAAGGAGACTGAAACGCCTGGGAATCATGTCATTCACCAAGATGAACTCACGCGAAAGAGAATCGGAAAGACGAGTCTCTTATATGCATTGCCTAATTTTCAAATTATGTAGTAAAAGTAAAAACAGCATTTGGAAAATCAACACATATCTATATTAAAAGAGAAAACAAAAATAAAAAAATTTTTGCACCACGGCGAAGTTCTTCAATAAACTTGTAAAGCTTTCCTCGCTTGCAGATGGGAGCAATGGACGTAGAGGATGTATTTTAAAATCTCAGCCACTAACTTACCCAAGAAGAAGATTTATATTTTATCAAGAGTCAAAGAGTCTTTTTATTGGGATCAACGGTGAAAAAATATGGTGCAGGTATTCAAAGTGCCATAATATAATCCTTCATCTCTCAGTTCTATGCAAGTACTCCTTTTATAGTTGCCTGAACCTTTATCACGGCGGTGCCACTAAACGGAGGGAAATGACCTTTGGAAAGGGATAATTAGTTGCTGAGTACAACGTATTTCAAACGCACAAGCAGAGTTCTTAGTCTTCATCTAAATTCCTGTAGCAAAGGCCCTGAGTCCCAATCCGTCCTCTTGAAAGTCTCCCTCAGTCGCGGCCAAATTACCGCGCAACACACTCTCTCTCTCCATCAGAGGAGGCCTTTGCTCCTAGTCCTCGGATGAAGAAGCATTAGCATCCAAATGGGATTTCTCTCCCGAGTCCGAAGTGTGGGGCGAAGGAGAAGCACTCCTCCACACGAAGAGTCGTGGAGGTAGTCCACCGGTCTGCGCGCCTCTTCGTGAGCCTTTTGCACCCTCTCCATCATCCCACCCCTTCATTCACACTCCTCCCCTCAAAAGACCTTCCTCGGTGATATGCGGCCACGTAGCTAGGCCTGTGCGATTATTCGATTAATTGAATCGTCGATTCAATTAATCGAATATTTTTACAATTTTACTTTTTTTACAATTTTTGTTTTTATTGTTACAATTGATCGATTATTTCAGAACGTCGATTTTGATTGCGGTAATCGACTCGATTGTCAATTTTTTCAAGTGTCAATTATTGTTCAATCGTCAATTGTTATTCAATTCATAATTATTGTCCAGTAATTGATAAATCGACGATTATTGACGGTGGTGACGGCCATCATCTACCCCTCCCTCCCTCCAGAAGTTAGTTAGCTATACCGGCAACTAGCACTGCGTCCGAGAGGTTGTTCAGACTCTTCGAGAACATTGTCATCGACACACGCCAATGTCTGTCTGATGAATACGCTGAGGATCTTATGTCTGTCTTCAAATAGCGATCTATTCCTTTAATTAATGGATAAAAGCTAACTGATTGAATTATTTTGCTGCTTTTCAAATTAATTCTTTCATTCTTCTCATTGGCAAAGGAAAGCCTTAAGCGGTGATTATGCACAGGAGTTGACTCCTTTACAATTCCACTTGGAAGGTGACACCTGGACGTGTTATCATACCTATAGGAGTTCGCTATCGATAGTGGTGGAATTCGATACTTGGACGGAGTAGCCGCCTTCCTAGTTGTGGTTCCAAGTGGAGTCGACTCGATATAAATCGATAAGATAGGAGTCAACTCCTGTGTGTAATAACCGCTTTTCAAAAGCACGATCCAATTGAGTCCTGTCAATTAATTGGTTGATGTCAATTAATTGAGCAATGACAATTTATCGACACCCATTACGATGTCAATTAATAGGATTTTGTCGATTAATTGAATGACTTCAATTAATTGTCATGTATTCAATTCCCGAGAACTGAATCGACCACATCTTCAATTATTATTATAATTGATTGATATCAATTATTGTTGATAATCGCACAGGCCTACGCGTAGCTGAGTCAAAGAGCGGGTTTTAGCGCTCCATCTCTCGGAAGGAAAGGGAATCCTGCGAGTAAGACAAGCATGCCAGCATTGGGATGATGACCCCTAAGGCAAGAGAGGATCTCTAAACATTTAGGAGGAGGCCGGAAGAAACTCTTCACCCTGGCTCCAAATGTGGAGTCTACAATACGGATAACGGAACTATAGAAGCGGTGACTATCTATACGGCTGGAAAACCGGTTAGAAGTGATTAAACCCGAAGGATGGCCCTGAGTAACTTGCCCTCAACCCAATTATTTTCAAGACTGAGACCATATTGATCTGAAATATACAGAAAATGATACGCCTTAATCGACGGCGAAATGAAAACTTAGCTCTTTTATATTTCAAGTTACGAAAACAAACTCTCAGGAGATAAATGCAACAGGCAATGGGTAAGTTACCTGGTGAAAAGAAACGTATTTCGCACTTTGCCTTCATATTTATTTCTTACCCCGTGTAAAATTCGTACGTTTATTTAGATTGAGAACAATTAATATAATTTAGTCCCACGGGGATATATTTTATTCAACTCCTGATAAATACCTTGATAAATGCATCCAGTTAACAAAATTTCGGCAAAAATTATAGGACGTGTAATTTCCAATCAAAAGGAATGTACAATAGTATAATAATGTACGTCACGTTTATTTATCGGACTCGTTCCTTTCGTCTCGTTCACTTAAATGAACGAGTTAAAAGATTCGTTCCTTCCGTTCCTTTTTTTCAATTTGCACGAGGTATCTCTATTGAATACACTTTTCTCGCTAAAGCATGCAGGCTATGCACAATTGAGTCGGAATTTTAATGAAATATTCTCATAAGAAGCCGCTTTGTAGTTGCGATAGCTTTAGTTATCCAGTATTATTTTGCCCAATGGATTTTCCCAGGGGCGGGTGCGGGTGCTCAGGGGCCCGGGTCGCTGCACGTCCAGAAGGGGCCCAGTTTTTGTGACCCCCCTTCTGAAAAAATGTGTGCGTTAAAAACGCGTTAAACTACAATTTCATAGCTATTTATGTACAGTACGACAAAATTGTACTTTCACTCAGAGATGGTTGGTCTGCTGGCTGTTTAAAGTTCGGGGCCCGACCCGCCGGGCCCTTCGGAACCGAGCTCGAAACCTAGTGCGCGGTCCGGGGCCGCGGCGGGGCCTTCCCGCCCTGGGGGGTTATTTTGTAATCTCACTTTAGTGAGAATACGTCATAAAATCTCACTTTTTCTTAGTTCAACTCCCTCACCCAGGCGGCGTGACCATCTTCGGATCTCAATCGGTGAACTGCCGGTCATGTGCTGGTCTTTTATTCGATTCATCCGCTCTGATCCGTATCTTTCGATTCTCGATCCGTTTCATTATCACCGCCTGCCATTAGTTCCATCTCACCTGTCATGAAGAACGTGATATGGAGCCACCATCGTTTCCACTCGAAGCTTGAGTTGGAAAATAAACAAGGTCGCGAAAGATACAAACAATTTTAAGTCGTATTGCTGTAATTTGCTAAACGTGAAGAACTTCAGCATTTTCAACTCCAATATATTGGGCACTTGAAGGCATGCTTTGTTTGAAATCCTTACGTTATTATTAGCTTGAATTATCTGTGTATACATTTCGTATCAATATTTCCCAAACAATGTTGCTGATACCTTTGTTTTCGTGTGCCTATCCGCCAGTGTATGGAGAATGGAATTCAGTTATTTATACCATAATTTCATAATTTCATAATTTTAACAAATATTGCCTTAAAATCTACGTTCTTGGTAGATATTTCCCGTGCTTGTGAATCTAACACTAATTAGGTGCACTTAATTGTTTTATAATATTGAGTGATCGCTTACATGTCGCTTGTAGTTTTGACTGTATTTAGATTTTCGTGGTATGTACAGTGCAAGATATTATCCGTAAGATGTTGAGCAATCTAGGTATTCGCTAGTCTCGGCATCTTTTATTTGATATAAGGTAATTGAAGCTTCGGCAACTCACGAACCGTTCGTGAGCCGATCATTAAGAGAGGGAAACGGATCTCCCGCCTTTCCACTAAGAGTCACTAAAAAGGTGAGATTACAAAATAACCCCCCTGGCCACGCCGCCCTTGCGATTTACCCATTGAGCACACGTACGTGTATCGTTCTTACTCATGTTTGTACGTCGTTTGAGAATCCACCGTCTTTCCTAAACTATGGTAATGTGGATTTCATCTTACCTTTGTTGAAATTGCTTGAAAAGTGCAATTTTCTTGTTCTTAATACTTAATATGCGTCCTTTTTTGGAGCGTGGTGGCCTAGTGGGTAGACCGCTTGGCTATTGATCGAAGGGTTCCGGGTTCAAATCCGGGTGAAGCCTTTGGACACCCCTGAAGAAAAAAATCCTTAGAGTGCGAGGTGGTCCAGGGAAAGGAACTGGCCCCCCTACCCTGAATTTGTGAAATTCACACGCCTGTGGCTAAGTCTGGGCTGAGCTCTACCCTCAACTATCCAAACCAACCTTCGGGTTGAATCACTGAGTGAGTGAGAGTGATACCTCCTTAAAAGCAAACAGACCAAATGAATACACAGCATATAATGAGAAGCACAGCGAAGAAATCATATTTTACTGCTCGAATTTCTCACATCCAACCGAGGCTGAGGAGTAAACCACGCTGAGTGGTAGTCGGAATATTAGAGGGAAATCTGATGAAACATCTCAAGCTGAAGGAGGTTGGCGATGCCGAAAGGACTTGTGGGAGTCCGTCCTTCATCGTCGAGAATTTAATGTCATTTTTTTACGCTAAATATCACGGGGGTTATTTTGCAATCTAAAATTTTAACTGACTCTTTGCGGGAAGGCGGAAGACCCGTTTCGCTCTCTTGATTATCGGCTCACGAACGGCCAAGGTCCGATGGTGGCTCCATTTCACGTTCCTTACGACACGTGGGCTGGAACTAATGAAAGGTGGAGGGAAATAAAACGGATCAAGAGTCAAAAGATACGGTTTAATAGTCGAAAGAGCCAATGAATTACGGTAAAGAGCGGGTGAGTCAAAGAAAAGACCTGAAGATCACCACTTGAGAGCCGAAGACGGTCACGCCACCTGGGTGGCGGAGTGGAACTATGAAAAATTACTTAATTTTCCGTATTTTATGACGTATTCTCGCTTAAGTGAAGTTACAACATAACCCACCCATATCTCAATGTTTAAGCCATTGAGTCGGTGGGGCAGTTTCTCTCACCAGCGGGAAATTGAATAAAAAATTAATCATGACATACGCGTTTTCCCTTAACAATAATGATGATTTTGATAGTTCTAACCGAGCAAAGCACAGTATTATTCAAGCTACCGTAAAACAGCTGTTCACTGCTAACAGAAAGCAATTTCCAAGCCAATACTACAATGTTTGAACATTTGTTCTCATTAAGTTCTTAGCAACAATGATTAATCAGTAGTATCTCAAAAAATATACATCAATTAAAATCATTAGAAGCATATGGCACACACATTTTAGATGGAGATAAACTATTCACGGTAGACGTTTATACAGTATTTTGGAGATACATTTGCGAAAACACAATAAACAGCATCTATGGAAATCTACATACATTCACATATACTCTGTCTGATTACAACTGCCATAAATCTATTACGAGTAGAATCTCAAAATTCAATTCAATTTTTACCATTTTTGGAACATTGGCATATCTTCATATACTGTATGTCACGTGTTTTCAATACCTCCCACAACGGAGAAAATTAAGTCCAAAAATGGCTCATTTTGGCACGAATCCATTATTGTTTGCTTCTAGACGAAATAGGGTAAGTGCGAAAGGTATTAAACTTTATAAAATTATCCTTCTACTACATAACCTTTAAAACAAATCTCTCAAAACGGAGACGTTCCTCCTTTATACAATTTACTCGAGTCAAAAAGCAGTTTAAAAAAATGTATTTCGATTTCAACAGCAAAGAAATGTAGAAAGAATAATTAAAGGAAATAAATTTTGAGTTGAATAGTATGGTTTCAGTGTTTCTACCCTTTAATTATCAGTTTCAAACAAAGAGATGAAGAGATAAATCTGTCCTCTTTCATTCCGCAACTTTTAAATGTACAAATCGAAGTCATTTGGCAGCGAAAGTTAGGTCGGCAATTAAATTCGTGACGGTGTTTTATCAATAATATTTTAAACGAAATTAAAAAAACGGTTACTTCTCTAAAAAGATAACAATTCATGCTCTCGAACGAGCAGTAACTATGGAAATAGAACAATGAAACTCATGAGTAACTAAAAAAATAATTCAGGCACTGTATTACTTCATCAGTGCGATTACATTCCGTTGCAAAGGATTATAAACTTTCATCAAGATTCACACTATCCTGGCAATAGTGATGTAAAAAGACATAATTCACCTATTACGTATTTACTTCTAGAGAGCTATATTCCAAGGTTTATATTCATAAGCAAAGAGCGCTGCTTCAAAATTCCCTTTAGTATAAAAGCATAAGAGTTTATTAATCAAGGATATACATTTTAACAGTAATTTTACAAATACTTCCTCTTTGAATTGAAATTTCACTTGAGAATAGTTTTTTTAGGTAGTTCACATATTATAAAAAATGAGGCGATATGATTAAGTCTCACGTAACTGACGGGAGATAACGTAAATAAGCTCAACTTTACCCTAGTAGGTGCTCCCTGGGTGGGTGGAAAATTCGTGCGGTTGAGTAGGAGGAAGACGAGGGCGTTAAGGAATGTTTGCCAACCGACTAGATTCACAGAGAGAGACGCCAGGGATACGAATTCATCTCTCCCTTCCCAACGGTCCCTCCCCTTCCCACCTCTCAGCCCTCGCTCACCCTCTCTAACCCTCAACCGCTTTACACCACCTTCCAACAGCGACAATGACCTCAGAACGCCTTCCGCTGTCGCCACAGAAAGGGAATCAACACCCTCCATCTCCCGCGAGCATTTCCCTCTTTCCCCTCAAACAGACCCCCATCTCTCTCCCCCTTTACTCCGTCATCTGCCCGCATCAATTAAAACTTTTTTTGCTTTCCTCACCTCGTTTGTTTTAAACTTCTTCCACCCACCACCCCTCCCCATCCACCTTCGACCACATCCCAATTCCTCCCTCCGTACTTCCCTTCCGTTTCATGTGGGAGGGATTTGTGTGAAGGCAGAGGATGTTTTACATGGGATAGATTATGGCTGTGCGCTCCAGAGGTAGAATATTAAACAAATAAGGATTTTCTAGCACCTAGATTTCGTCAAAAAACTAACGCGGTGTAGTTTGCATGTTTTCTCAACTATTTATAAAAAATAATCTATTACTCACCAAAGTAATTTTAACAGAATCGCAAAAACACCTGCTGTTTTGAAGGGTTTTCAGCCGTACGGCGGGAAAAAATGAGTCAAGTTGGAGACTTATGTAGCTTTATTTATTTAATTACTGAGAGTTTTGGTCATATATAACTATATATTTGCGCCATTAATATTAATATATTTATTCCATACTTCTTACAGACGCCGAAATCAAAAATAAAATTTTAATATAATCTCTATTATAACTAGAGAACTATCTCGCTCAAACCACTTTAACGTAGCATGCGATGATGTCGAGGAAAAGACTTCAAATAATGAGGGGCAGAGAAAGGCTCTGGCAGAGAGGAATCCGAGAGGATAGTCATTTCCTCTTTTTCCCCCCAAAGTTCGCGTCAAGACCCTCCCGAGCCATCCAGCCTAGAAACCAGACTTATACTTCAACAACGCAGACTTAATTGGTCGAGAAGCGGAGTTTTCCGAGTTGACTTTATTCCCTAATCTTCCACCGCAAGTTCCCATTAAGTCTTTAATTGCGCGAGCTACCGTAGTAGACTTTTCGCAAGTTCGCACCTCGTGTGAGTTCGCTCGGCGTTCTAAAAGGACCGTCTCTTGGACCATCACACTGTTGTGAGCACATTCTATCCCACTCGACATAAGCGCAGCTTTCAGCCAGATTGCTAGGCGACTCCTCTTTGCCCAATGCTGCTCATTTTGCGGATCAATTGAACATCACGGAGCAGGGAGACCTTCACGAATGGTATGTTATATTAATTTCAAGATATTCTTGACGACCGTCATACAATGAATGATGTTGAAGGAAAAGATGATACTATTCTTAATGGGGAAACTCGAGTTCAAGTTAAGGAGGTTCGGTGGTTTCACCCAACTTAAGAGAATTCAATGAAACTACCTGAAAGTATTAATAATATATTGTTCTAAAGCTACCTACAAATTTTCAGAATTATTTACCGCAGGTTTTTGAAGATATTTGATCGAGAATTGGGCATTAAATTACACATTCTTATGTCTTTTCTTCTGCATCCTGCAAGTTTTGCATCCACGTTTAAGTACAATACCCGTGGTGCCAATTTCACACGGTCTGCAACGCGCGCGAGGGATTTCTTTCAAGCGCTCGGAGTAAAAATCTGTTACATATACATTTTTCTATCGATGATTTAAGTTAATATACATTGAATAATTAGATAAGGTTCTTTCTGATGAATAAAGCCTTGCGTTCCCATAACAACCCGTGTATTTTAATGCTCACTTCTCGTTCAAGTATCTTAATAAATATGCGGCAAATAATTCTGAAAAAATCAGGTAGCTTTAAGACAAGCAAATGAATGTTTCCAGCAAGTTTCATCGAATTCTCTAAAGTTGAGTAAAACCACCGAACCTCTTTAAGCAAGAAGATGTGCCAATATTAACAACATAGAAAATGTAAATAGGAGATGACAAGGGCATTCACACTACAGACATCCACTGGAACCAATTTTAGTCCACTTTAGTAAGACTCGTCCCAACGCATATTCACGTACACCTTGTAACACAAATTGTAACTGTGTAATTAAATTTAAAATTTTTTCAAGTACATAAATCATTGGGGCTCACCTTTGGCAACGCTGATAATCAATGGGACGCGGGATTATTTTACGAGAAGGCCGTCATTAATTTCTGCCTACCTGGAATAGAGAATAAATGGAAAATTAAACAAATAGAGTTAGAAGTTTTTCATCCAGAGCATTTTATTAATTTCTAAAAGGTATTATCTTCCAGTAAAATAATTAAATCGCCATTTAAAAAAATATAATGGCATTGGGTCCGGAAAAAAATCAAAGAATGCACCAGGTAACTCGATAACTGTCTCGCGTGTCTATGACGGATTCCAGAGAAATATATTGAAATAGATGATGAATATAATCAAAAGAATACATTTTTCCTGAAGCTGCGACAGGTTGATGTATAAAGTGGAGTAGTTAGGATAACTTTAGAGAAAAGGCGAGCCAATTTCGTCATCATAATATACTTGATATTGGCTATCTGCGCAAATGAGGATCCCAACCCATAGCTCTCTCATCCAATGACTGCACATTGCTTCCAATACGCTCTCTTCACCATAAATTCTGTAACAAACTCGTTACGACTGAGTCATTTGGACAAACATTAATGAGGGTATTTCATTTAAGAGCACGAGCACACTAAATCCATCTTCAAACTCCTCTTTTGAGCCGAAGCCTTTGAAAATCTGACTCAACATCGTAAAATAAAATTAAAAATTACCACTGAATTAATTCTAAAATGAATATGAATGATATCCCCTTTGAGAACTCTATTATAATTTGATCGCACGTCAGTTTTGGCATTCTCAGTCTCCCAGCCGCTGTCTCACCAGAACAAGCAAACAACACAATTTTGAAATTTTTATGGCACATTCTGTTTTGAAAAAATAAATATTTAAATTTAAGGCTTTTAACAGCGCAATTCGTAAAATAAAAACCTAAGTTCCGCAGCAAATAAATCACATCCTTTTCCTCTACCTCCATCTGGAATTTTCAGCCTTTCTCAAAGCAGCCAAAACGAGACACGCTCATCAACTGCGCGGCAGCGGTAGCAGTGGCTGAATTTAAATTTCAGATTCAGAGGTCCATCAGTAAGAATTGACGCTTTCATGTTGAAATAATTTTCGCTCAGATCATCTGCTCAGCCACCAGGCTACGTCTACTTCACCACACACGTACCTCCTCCCCCTGTGACGTCACGTCAATCTCCATAAATCCTCATTCCTTTTTGGATATTTTCAATGTTATAAGCTCGAAAAAAGTGTGAATGCTATAAAAATGACTCAAACTGTACATACAACTTGGAAGAACCAAGGTTCTATATGTGTTCAAGGGTGTAAAAAAGAAAGGAGGAAGTTTGAGGGTAGACGGTGTTATAGTATAGTAGGAGTACAACGGACGTATAAGCTACAATGAACGCATTCACCTTGGCGAAAATATAGCGTGAATGGGGCGTCAATGAAGCTCCTATCGGAGAGTGAAGGAAGAGTTGACCAAGCCACAAGGGAGGGTGAACGGAGAGTCTGGGGAACGTAAAGTGGAACACCGGAGAGTAAACGAAGCGTCGTCTTGGAGTGTTAACGGAGCGTAGACGGGGTGCAAGTCTGCTCCCACCTCTATCTACATTTTAAAAATTGCCTAAAAATAGTTTTCATTGAAGTAACGATGGTAAGAACACAATATATAAAAATTAAAACAATAATAACTTAGGAAAAAAAGAGTACAAAATTATACCGTATCGGGGCACCGATCTCGAAACCTCTCCACGCACAGTCGCTCACCTTAAACAATGGGCTATGACCGTTGTGCACAGATTGAGCGTTTTACAGGGTTTAAGTCTGATTACATACCGTGACTTGTTTTTTTTACGGTTTTCAGATACTTGGATTTCACGTGTTTTTGCTTTTCAATGACCAGTTAATATAATTCAATCCCAGGTACCAATATTGCAATATTGATACCTGGGATGTAGCGAGGATTTCTAACGGAATTTCCTCCTATCGCACCCAGGTTGGATAAAACGTACTTCCTCCATTGACAATGGATAGGTTAATAGGCTAGATAGGTTAATTATAATCCAAATTAATTCAATTTGATTAGACACCGGGACTCCACATACATATATATTATTTCATATACTACTTAAACCACTAAATACGTCAACGCAGAGGGGCAAAGAACATTCAGGCTCTATGCATTTACATAACTCTATCAACAAGACACCTTTATATATGACTTGATTTTAGAACCAATTCAATCCACTGTGTAGGGATATACTAATTTTGACAGAAAATGGAATCCTTGGGTGAATTTTCAGCCATTATGATTAGAATAGTCACATATCTAAGTCATAACATCACATCATTAAAAACACTGGCACCCTAGCAATGAAATCAGGATCATCTACAAGACCAAATTTTTGAACTAACTCCCGTTGAATCTTCTCCTTTATTAAAGCGGAATTTTTGGTTATTTTGGAATGCGTATAAATCTTCTGGAATTTATTCAGTTAAGATAACTGTATGAAATACAAAATTGAGAGCATGAGAGCAAATGTGTACGGGATGTTTCTTGCAAAGCTTTAGATTAGTAATAAGATTCTTCTCCTTCATTAGGATCCATGATTTACCTAATTAGATTGCTGCTTCGCCTCAATCGATAGCTCATTCGCCCACTTCACGGAGAAGGCACTTAATGCCTCCTTCGCTCGTGCAACTGATGCACCCATTATGACCTCCCATTCCGTAACCAATTACAAGGAGAAGGTAATATATCTCCAAATCGATTTTCCCATTTTCTCCTTTTCGTGCCTTTCCGGTCACTCACTTGACTCCGTTCCGCTCACTACTGGAAGGCACAATCAAGAATTCAGAGGTTGGATTGCAGCGCAAATCCTTTCCCACTCTATATCAATTAACTACTCTGTGCTTTAAATATTTCCCTATCATGTTTGTCAATGAATATCTGTTACTAATACTACTTTTATTTAAATTAAGCGACCCGGGATTCAGTGAATAATCACCATCATCAGGCATTAATTGAGATCTGTTTATCCTATTGTTTCCGTAGTTACTTAACGGAAGGGGAGAAGAAGTTTGAAACGGAGGCCAGAATAAGGAAAAAGGAAGAGTAAAGGTATTCGTTAATGAGGGTGTTGTCGTGGTTATTCAAAATTTTTAAAATTTCCAACTCCTCTCTTGAATCTAATTCGCGGCAGTCGTTGCATAATTTTAGGATATTCATTGTAAAATCACTCCTGTGGCTGCTACATATTAAGTGTTTAGCAAAATTACTTTTATCTTCTTTGATGTTTTTATAAGGACTTAAATGTTCTTTTCTCCTGACACAGAAGCTTCTACCTGTCTGCCCCACGTAGATATAATTTAAATAAAAGTGGTATTAGTAACAGATATTCATCGACAAACATTATCATGAAATACCACAAAGTTAATTATGAACTAGTGAATTTCCCCATCAATTTGCATTTCTTCACTGCTAAACTATAATGAATAAATCGACGACTAAGTTACGAATTTTGATGATTAAGTTGAAGATGAATACTAAAAGAGGAATTTTTTTGGCTACCCACGATTCCCTGATTTGTGATAGAACGGGATTTGAGTAATGATATGATAATTTTGATTTAAATGCTGGTATAAATGTTTTAAAAGCTTCGGCGCATTTTTCTCATTTTCATACCTATGGGTCAAAGTAAAACTCTCAGAAAAACATATTTGAGCAGTTAGGCGCTGGTTTTTTTAATATTTAAAGCAGTCTCAAAGCCTTCTAATCGCTGATTCTTAATTTGAGGCTAGTAAACCTTTGATTGCAATGCAGCAAAGCTTACAATTTTGCTAGGCTGAAGGAATTCTATGAATTTGAAAAAAATCATAGACCCTATTCATTGCGATGAAATTGGAGGAACTTTCACAGAACGGGGGCTACATACAGATTTAAGAGATTTAAGGTGGTTTGCACCAAACATGAAAAAAGCGAACGTGAAAAACACTTTCTTGAAGCACTCTTTTTGTCCCTTTAAAATAAGTCCAGCTAATTGCTTATAATTCACTGATGTAGCATAATCATTGTAAACATGCATAGGTAAGAGCTCATGTACGTGTTATTTCATGTCTGTTTAGATGTTTGAGAATATCCACAATAAAAACGAAAGGCAGAGGTGGAGATGAAAAATATAATCTGATATGAAGACAGGCTGAAAACACGAGCGGTATAATCGAGTTAGATTTAATGGAATTAAAGAATCCAGCATGGGTGGCAAAATGTATTTTATGCACACTCTACGCTAGTGGTTGGGGATCTTTTACGTTGGGTGACCAGAGAAACGAACCGACCCTACATTCGCTTCCTTGTCAAACTTCGTAGTGCACTGTAATGAAAATAGTAAAGGGGTGTGGACCCTGGGAGGCACGAAGTGAAAGGGGTTGGAGGGGGGGTCAGCGTGTTATCCCTTTTATTCGGCCTTAACTCCAACGGAAGGTTGGGAAAACAGTGTCCCATGGCGACCGTGAAAAAGGAAAGGGGTCAACGGTCTCGTGCACACACGAACGCAAGGCCTGCCTATACACCCGGCTCACAGCGCTCCATAAAAGGGGGGTAGGGTTAAAGGCAGATCTAGGAGCAGGAGGAGGACAGGGTCTCTTTCTCGGGAGGAAATCGAACCCTCGCCGGAGCCCATCAAAGGGTCAAATATATCTCTCTTCCTCCCTCGAAAGGAGTTTGCTTCCAACCCACTCGATAACCTTCCAAGGGTCTCATCCCTAACCTCTCTCCCTTTATCCTAATCCCATCTCCTGCTCCCCTGCCGCACCTCTTCTCCCGCTCCCTCGCTTTCAATTGTCTCCCACTCCATTCATCCAATCAACCATTTCCAGAGTGACTGCATGCCCACCTCTCCCATTTCGAACAGCAACCCCTTACCTCTCCCGTTAACCTTCCTACCTTTACGACACTTTCACGGAGTGAAGAGAACACCATTTTAGACGCAAACCCCGTGGAAAATGCTGCTCCAACCACTCCAACGAAAGTAAGAGTTACAGATGTGACACTGAATCTCTTCTTGATCGATATACGGAGTGTTTTTTAGCATTTCCTTCCATCTTTCTCCACACCTTTGTGAATTAAACAATTGCTTGGGACCGCAGAGATTGTCGTCGTCATGTTAACCAGTGGCTACTAATATGGGAAGGAAGCACAGGGGAATAAGACACGAAAGGAATGAGCCATTTTACATTTTAAAAGTTTCCTTTAAATATTTAGAAGGTGTACAAGCAGATTTTTAACCTTAGATGTTGAGACCATTAACTTACTCACCACCGATGGACATCTTTGGACATTTTATGAACGCTATAATTGCATCGAGGAATTTTGCACAAAAATGCAGAGATAGCTTTAATGAAATCATACTGTGGCATATTTTTAAGATTTATTTCTACTTAAAGATCTACTTTTTAAAATCAGCTCAAACAGAAATGATGCGAAGGGTATTATAAGGTTCTCTCAGGTCTTTTAAGTTGGGCCATTACATTCAAATATGTAAAGTTGGGCCGAAAAATCTGCCCATGGCAGTTTTCGCACACCCAACGTGGGCCGATATATCGGCCCACTGGCAGTAAAAGGGATTAATTTTTCCTTCAAATTAGAGCCAAATTTACAACACTCAGCTTGAACTGAAAGTCTAACGTCAAATTAGCCGCAATAAGGTGCTTCCTGCATAGAGACTGCTCCCTCTTTGTGAATTGAAACTAACGCAATCTACCATCCCTTTCCAGGTATACATATGTTAAAACCCGTTTAACACTGGTACCACTAGTCGAGACTATTTATCATTGCGATTTGCGACAGTACGGTTTGGAACACTTCCCCCCTCCACCCAATGACGTCACAGGGATTTTCCAGACACCTTTGACTCCCCCCACTATCTAACTACGAGTAGTCTCGAGTTGACTCGATTCATAAATTACTAAAAATTCTCCAGCAAAGTAAAATTTGGAATTAAATCAACAACACCACCAACACCAAAATTTTTACCACCAGTAACTGAGGGTAAAAGAACATAAAATGTATCTCGAATTTAAAGAGAAAGCTTCAGCAGCGGGCATTACAAGTCAACCGTACACCATCTATCGTCTAATTAGGTAAAATGATTAATAATTAGTGAATACAATGCATAAGAATACTAGTAAAGAATAAAAGTGGTTTCATTTAGTTAATATACCATTACCATGAGTGAAAGCATTAATATTTAGCACTAAAACTTCAAATAATTACAAATGTATACTCTATTATTCCAAAAAAGCAAGCAAAAACTACGCTAGCCGTTTTTTTTTATATCTCATCAACATTTTCGCAGAATCTGACTTTATAGAATGGACTCTTCATACACCACAGTGGCATTAAAATGGCTGAATTCTTTTAATTTTGTTAATGAATTTAGCAGGAGCTTAATAAGAATAGAGTTATAGGAATAGACTCATCCTATGAAGTTCGAGCAAAGTTTCACTGATTATCATCGGAGCCAATTGGTTACTACCGCACAATCATCTGATTAAGGAAAGGATTATTTGAAAACAAGGAAACACTTGCTCTTATGCCTTTTGGCTCACATATTTGGCGTATGAATGATGTAGATTTCGTCTGTTACTTACACTTCCGTATTTACATTCGATTCCCGTAAATTTAATAACGGGGCTTCATCGGGATATGAGACTTCGCAACAACTCTTTCATCTACATCTACGAAGTACCGTGCAAGCCACCACTATGATGTGTGGCACGGGGTGATTCCACACCAGGCATGCAGGACTCGTCCCAGAACAAATCAGAACCTCGCACGCTCCCCCTGGCGCTAGGCGCAGACACCAAAAAGCAGTCAGGAGAAGATAGCGCAGTCCAACCGGAAACTGGGAGAATGATACATAAATGAACATGCAGAGCAATGCTATACTCACATCTAGTCGTTAATATTACTGATATCGTTAATTTATGAATGCTACGAGATGCTACTTCATGCAGAGAGCAAAATAAAATAATGCCGGACAAATCGACCGGTGTGAAGTGTTAGTAATGATGTGGTGTTATTATGCACAAGTGAAGATTCTACTCTACCTATTGAGGGTGGGAGTTTCATATGACTGATCTATCGCCACTATTATGACCCCTTATTGTCCGTGGAAAAAGGGACATTTTAAATCTGTCGGTTCGGCAGTCTATTTCCTTTATTTTATTCCTGTGATCGCTTCTACCGTAGTACGTTGGCTCTAGCAGTATATTTTGAACCTCCGGCAAAAAACTGTTTTCTCCGAACTTGCGCAAAAGATTTAACCTGTACTTCTCCCTTCGATCAGTTGGAGATTCCCACCCCAATTCCTTTCGGGTAAAGATGCATATAATCAGCGGCGCCGCTACCCAGCAGTTCTCATTTCTTTCGCCGAGCTGTTTCCTTCCGATATGCAGAGGATGGAGGGAATGAGGGAAAGCGAGGGTGGAACGGGGGAGGGCGATGAAAATGGAAGCTCCGCGCCACTCGGTTCTTTTGTTTCGTTCCTTCCGATATTATCGCCCCAACCCTCTTGCCACCATCCGTCTAAAACCTCTCACTCAAAATACTTCGTCTGAAACACAACTTCCCCGGCAGCACATTATGCGAACATTTTCGTCGGTTGCTTCGCCTTGGAAGAGCAAGAACAATGGAACTTCCAGTCATTATTGTTATTGCTATATCCCCCGTCAGCCTTTGGAGACAACACTCATCCACGATTGGTTGGTTCTTACCCTGTATCTCTATCACCAAGCAAGGATGAGGAAAAAATACAGCACACTAATTTTCAGACGGAAAAATCAAAGCTAAAACAAAAAAGTCATCCGCGAACCACTTCGAAGGATACAGGAAAATATTTTGTCCGATACATCCGTTAGCTGCCTTTCTCACAAGCATTATTTACAAGTTGCCCATGGCGCTGACTCAGGAATGGAATGAGTAAATAAAAGCAAAGTTTCTGAGAGCAAACGTGTATGGAAAGCAAAGGAACAAATAGGACACGGCCAAGTTGCGCGTAGAACACTCTCCATTCCAAGACAAGAGTCAAGCACAGTAATAGAAAGGTTCTACTCCAGGTCATTCACTCCACTCGACGAAGACCGATCAAAAGACAAAAGTGAAGCTAGAATAGCGAAATCTTCTTCTGAGGGCAAAGAAAAGATTTCCCACTGCATTACCGGCACCGAAATATCCCTTGTATCTATTGATTAAGTAGTAGTATTTTAGTTTTACGTGCTTCGACAGGTCATTCTTCACTATTGATTAAGGGCTAAAAAATTGCTCAAGGACGTAGAACAGTTCGAAGCCATGTTATTGCTAAAGATAATAAAAATATGGATCGAATTACTTTAAACCCTCTCCATTATATATACTGTTCACTTTAACGTTCATGACTTAGCCCACATTATAGGACTGCTTACAAATGTACGAGTTTCGTTTATCTGTTACCATTACGTTTTAAATCTTAAGTGCTATTTACACTAAAAGAAAAATGTATATAGGTATATTTTAATGATATTGATCGGTAAAATTGGTTATGTCTGGAATCTGGTAACACTTTATAAGCTAAATAAAGAGCATGGAGCGAAACAGGATACTATCTCCAGATTCCCCATTAACCGAAATGAATAAAAAAAGACATTACAGAAGTTAGCGAGACTGATTAATATGCTAATGATTTTTTTTCTGTGAATAAAGCTAATATTCTTCAGATTTTGACTAGGTTTGGGCCGCAGTTGTCTAAAAATGGGCCCACATTATGGCCAGCAATAATAGTGAAGCTTACCTAGGCTTAGAATTTAAAACTGACCATAGTCATTAATGTTCAGTTTTTAAGATTACTTTTTCCCTTCTCTACATTTGTTCTTCGTAATTTTTTTCAATTCCATTCTGCACCATATTCGAGGAAAAATAGAAAAAAAAAGGAATTACATTGAAAAACTAAAAAAAACAGGGATTGTTTTTGCATTCCCCTTGATATGATGTTTTTTCTATTCATTCAACTTCTCATTACTGCTAAAAATGGGCCTTCACTCATCCTTATTAATTATTTACGATGAATTTTTAAGTACGAATTCCGTTTCGCATCCAGTTGCCGTACAACGCATTTCGACACTATACCTTTATCTTTAAGTACGTATCTGATGAATGATAAACACGAGAATTCGGAGGATGGAGAAAGGAGAACACAAGAGCAAGGTCATTTTCTTGGATTTGGGAGGAAAGAGGGTGGGGGAAAATGTCAGAGGAGGGGGCTGTTTGCAAGTTAGGGAGGGGGTGGAAAGGAGGTACTGCTTGACCTTCTGCCAAAGGAGATAAGGCAGTATCAAATTTAATCCAATTGAAAGTGGTTTCTCATTTCTTTTCGATGAAACATTCTACTCTCTTCCTTGAAGAGGAACCTGAAAGTAATTTCGAGATGTCAAAGGCAAAAAATTGCATTAAATACAAATATTAAGAGAAAAGAGAAAGAATTCAGAAAATCGAAATGTATAGGTAAATTGGACAAAAGTTTGCAATTCGTTTCCGGAGGTTGCGGAGAGGGGAGAAGAGTTAAAGACAAGACCCTTGAAGGAAATGCGAGGAGTGCAAGTGAAGAGGGATAATGGCGAGGTGGAACAGACGGCGCGGCGTTGCGGTGGAATACTAAGTTCGCTTGCATGGAGAAAACAGATATAGGGGAGTCACTGGCAAACAAGTCAACAACTTCATTTTTCCGACACTACAGAGAGGCATAACATCCTCCCTATCATCTACACGGTAGGTAAGTAATTTAAGCCTATGAGACTCAATGAAGTTTTCAAAACCGTTACAAAGCTAATCTTTACAATCTATCTCTAGACTCAATCTATCTTGTAAGTTCCAAACCGGTCTATTCTTTGACGACGTTGATAATATTTTACGAAATCCGACATACTACGGTAGATCTGATCATGAGAATAAAATTAGGGAACTAGACTGCAGAACGGACAGATTTAAAACGTCATTTTTCCCACGAACGATAAGGGACCATAACAGCTGCCAATGAGACTTTTATTTAGGTTTGTCTTTAGGTAGTGTAGCTCTCAGAAGTAGTAGTACTCCCTAATACTTGAATCATTTTCTGTTACCTAGTACTAACAGCACGCCGTGCATGTTTTCTACATAAGTCTTGAGTCTCTGTCCATTTGTGTTGTTGCAAAATACATATATATTAATGGTCCCTTTCCATTGTGATAATATCTGTAGTGTAGTAGTGCATGCTTGTGAGGCTTCGCCTCGTGACAAGCATTAGCGATTTATGCTAATGCATAATTAGTCGTAGTTACACTAACTTTAGGGTATACTGTAATGCATTTGGGTGAATACTCACCCCCTGCCACACACCCCTGAGGTGGCATGCAGGGTATTTTGTAGATTTAGAAAGCTCACCACGAGGTTTTCATTAATTCAAAATATTTTTCATTAATGAAATCGATAATGAAGATTATGATAATCCCGTTCCGATCAATGTGGTGATCGCTAGTGTCCTCACACATCCGGCGATGACCCATCAAAATTTGGACTCGCATAAAAGACATCGATATTCACATCACATGACGGATTCGCATCGGAATCTTTTGCTTCAACGCGTTTTCAATTAACCTTTCCGACCGAGTTTCGGTTGTAACGGTAAATTGCGACCTCTGCACTGATTTTCGATTACTCTTCTTCGTCCCTCAAAATCGAACAGCGTGGCATTCCCCCCCTTCCAATTGGTGCCCCCCGACGTTGATTGGGGTGGACTCGGTACTCTCGCGGGCATCCGCGTGGAATAATTATTTCGGAAAAGGATAAATTACTTTGCACTATTCCAGTGGAGAAATTTGATTTATTGAGTCGACATGTTTCACTGCGCTGCAGTATCATCAGGACTGAATACAAGATAGTCAATTCTGAATATGCAGTCACATGGGGAGGGAGGAAGGAATGTAAGTAGGAGGGTGGGGGTGGTAAGGAGGGTGGGGGCGGGGGGGATGCCGTCTTCCTCCACCCCTACCCTCCTAACCCTTCCTTCCTCCCTCCCCATGTGACTATATATTCAGAATTGATTATCTTGTATTCAGTTCTGATGATGCTGAAGTGCAGTGAAACATGTCGACTCAATAAATCATATTTCTCCAGTGGAATAGTGCAAAGTAATTTATCCTTTTCCTTCAATGGAATTCCACGAAGTATCGGCCGCCACCAATAACTTCATAATTATTTCGGCTCGACTGTAGGAGGAGGGAGGAATAACATAGGTACATCCGAAAGAGATTGAGACGCACAAGGAATGATAGAAAACATTTCGCCAATCAAACACTGTAACCAAACACTCCTCTCCATCTCTTTCTTTCACTGGAGGCGAGGCTTGCAGCTGGAGAAAGGAAAAACGTCTCACCAAATTCCAGCTGTTTCTAAATCCCACCTCCTCGGACGAACAGGCTCCACTTTAGTGACAAATACCCTTTTAAGTTAATTTTAGCAGAATACCACTCATCCTAGAATTTGATGAATTTGACCTCATTTTAAAGAATAAAACTCTCATTTTTCCAATTGTCTATATCAAAATACTAACCCCTTGCCGAACTAATTTTCGAGCTATTTCCTTAAAAATACAAGCTGTTAAGCATGGGATAGATTACAGCTGCGCACTCCATAGGGAGAATGTTGAAAACATTTGGAATTTCTAACACCTAGATTCCGTCAAAAAACTAACAGCGTAGCTTCTATGTTTTCTCAATTATTAATAAAATACAATCAATTTACCACCGCAGTAATTATTACAGAGTCGCACAACAATCATCTGTTGTGAAGGCGGTTTCACCGTACTGCGTGAAAAAATGAATCAAGTTAGAGACTTATGTGGATATATTTATTTAATTAGAGAATATTTGACACATATACCTATATTTTTGCACAATTATTATTACTATATTTACTTCATACTTCTTGCAGACGCCTAAATTAAAAAATAAAATTCGAATAATGTATCTATTATGACTAGGTAAATATCTCGCCCCCACTACATTAAATGGTAGAATACACACTGACCGAAGACGTGACGGTGGGGGCATGTAGTGGTCCACCGATCGCGGATGCTGGGGATGGGATGGAAAGCAGGACGGGTCGAGCGTTTGGCTTTGGAACGCGGAGTGCGGTCATTATTTGTCCAATTAATTAACCAAAAGCGCCTCAATTACCCATTCTGTATGTAGTTTCGTTTCAATGTCAATACCTTTCTTCCACGATTCCCTCCTCCCCCACCCCACTGAAACAATCAAAATATGAGGCTATCATTGTTCGAAAACATCCCAGATTTATTTGCACAGTACGCTTCAAACACTTACTAGAAGTCACGAAAAGCCTTTTCTTTGCATAAACAGGGGACAATTATGGATTAACGGAAGGTTAGATCCAAAACGTTTATATTGCTTTAAATATATATGTACATCTACATTTAAAAAAAACCCTAAAATCCACCACAGGGGTGTGTGGAAGGGGGTGAGTATTCACCAACATGCATTACACTATACCCTAAAGTTAGAGTAACTACGACTAATTATGTATTAGCATAAATCGCTAATGCTTGTCACGAGGCGAAGCCTCACAAGCATTTATTACTACACTACAGATATTATCACAATGGAGAGGGACCGTTATATGTATTTTGCAACTACACAAGTGGACAGAGACTCAAGATTTATGTAGAAAACATGCACGGCGTGCTGTTAGTACTAGGAAACAGATAAGGATTCAAGTATTAGAGAGTACTACTACAACTAAGAGCTACCCTACCTAACGACAAACCTAGATAAAAGTCTCATTGGCAGCTGACATGGTCCCTTATCGTTCGTGGGAAAAATTACATTTTAAATCTGTCCGTTCTGCAGTCTAGTTCCCTAATTTTATTCTCATGATCTGATCTATCGTAGTATGTCCGATTTCGTAAAATATTATCAACGTCGTCAGAGAATAGACCGGTTTGGAACTTACATAATAGATTAAGTCTAAATTTTAATCGACGGTCTGAATGCTTTTCCAATCCCAGTTGCTGAAATATAGGTAATACTCTGTGAAAATACCCAGTTTCGTCCATTACCGCTTGGTCAGAGGGGAAACTGCACATAGTAAATAAGTTAAGAACATTTTATTACACTGCCGAGGAAATCTACGGGGTTCACGTTTTCGTCATTCTGCAAACCTACCTATTTTCTACGGTACGGTAATGAAATGAATTTGCTACTTATATAATACACACAATTATTTTTGAATCAGAGAGGATAATGGGTCAAAAGCCGTTGGTAATGAAGCCAGCATTAGTGAATTCCCGTTGCATGGTAATAGGAATATTGACGGCCGCCTATTTAAATAGAAAAAGTAAACGGATGAGGTGTAATGTAAAATCGATATTCAGTCATTTCACCATTCAATAACAACCAAATCGCTTCATATGGGGACGAAAAACATTTGTTTCCCGAAAACTACCGTCATGGTTGCAAATTGATCGGCGTCCCGCTTCTACTATGCTGAGCACGACCACTAATTGGAGGAGAAGTCCAATTATCTTGACCCATTCTCGCCGCCATCGACGGAAATGCTGACACAGTAGACTTAAGCTGCGTCCAAACCCGCCATTTAGGCACCTAAATCAGGAATTTAGGGAGGACGCCATCTTGTAGGGTGTACAAACTCGTGGGGGATCATGAGAAAGTGAGGTTAGATACCTTAGATAGATTTGGGGTCGATGGAGTCTATCCTAAACGCGACTTTATATAGAAATTCTTATAATCCCGGGTACTGAAAGCGTGAAAATATTAGCGTATGGACTTGTGGTAAACATGGCGGGGAAGTAGTTTTTTTAAGAGAAAACATGGATTCAAATAAATATCTTATGAATTGTGAATGTTTGACAGATTTTCAATATAAATTCCACATTTGGAAGTGACGGGCAGACAGAGGCCTTCATGAAGGAGAGGACAGAGCAATTCTGTGAGAAAGAAAAATTGGGAAAACTTAGATATTAAATGATCTCCTGGTAAACGAATTCTCGGAAGGCAAGGAATACATGGCGTTTTCCTTTGCGATGTAAATGATGCACCCCTCTGCACTTTCGGGCAAAAAGCGTAAAGAAACAGCGAGCTTAAATCAACAATGCTGAAAATTAAGCACCAATTTCCGCTTAGCTAAGTTTTAAATATTACAAAGGAAATATATTAGGGAAAATGTGTTTTTAAATTTCCATACCATAAATGGGACCAACAAAGGAAGTTTATTTTTTTAAACCAAATGAAATTTCGAACCATATAAATATCATCAAGGAAGAAAACTGCTAGCCTAAAGACTTCTCGTAATATACTTAGTAGAAAATCAATAACACACTTAAAATAGGTGACCGTGTAATAGATAAGAGCTTAAAATACGAAGGCAATTCCCTACGCAAGTCAAAACAACAACACCTTCAAGAAAAAATAATGCTATTAGTGCTATTCCCTACCAAAGGGAAAAAACCGAAATGACGAAGCTCCTAACAGTTTTTGTTCGTCTGTTAACGGTACAGTCAGATAAATAATGACTGTCAGTCACGGTATCAGATCAATTACATTGTAAGTAAGATACTCCTGAGTGAAATAGCTTATTATAAGTTTACAGCCATTTATGCAACACAGCAAGAAGCGCAAAATCTTTACAGTCACTGATATTTTATGACAGGTTTGGTGACCATATATCAATGTGCTTTCCACGTTGTTGACAATAGACATTTTCAATTAATTTTTTTATTATATGTACAATATTTTGGCTACATACACTATGTCTCTCACCTCTGACAAATTCTCGTTTAATACGTAGATTTCGCACTGCCGTAATGCAGTAAAATCTTTATATTTCTTTCCTAAAAAGACTTCTTCATTTGGAAATAAAATTTCCGGAAAGTTTAAATTGATATAACCAATACATTTACTTAACTAATAAAATAATAATGATTTGTACGCAAAATTTCAAAATCCATCACTTTGTCGGATAGTCGCAAGTTGAGTTTCATTTGTTAATTGTGTTCGTATTTCCCTTGTTTTTAATTTGATTCGAGCTCCTTAAAAGGCAGCACTACTGATAATGGAGTCACTATTCAAGATCCCTCTCTGTAAGGTGCCCCGAATTTAGGTACCTAAAGACATGGCATCTCGGCAAAGGTATGGCATCTCGGCGAGGACCACTTCGGCAGGAGCCACTTGGGTGTTAGCCCACTTCGGGGTCATTTCATTATATTCTGACAACACCGCAACGGGACCCAGAACATTGGCAGGGCCGTAGGCGAAACCCACGGTCTCCTTACTCCTTTGAGCGAAAGACTGTACAGAATTACTTTATTAACTCTTTAGGGGAACTTACATAATAAACTATCGATGGCAACGAATTCCGAAACTCTTTAATGAAGTGGATTTGAAGAGAAATTTAAAAAAAAATTAATCAGTGCTACTTTCTCCACGATTAAAAGGCATCTAAAAATGCTCCTATATGTCATCTTCCCATTTTTTTTAGCCATCTCTCCACCTCTAAACCAATTAAACATATACATAATAAATTGTATCTGCTATATACTTCTCCTGAGAAAGGAATGTCAAAATGGAGGAATAATGAGATTGCTTGGCTCAAAATACTTAAGATATTGCAACAGTATTTATTTATACGATAGTCACACCATTTGCGCTATGCAATATCCGGCGCAGAATTGGCTGGCGCCGAAAAGGTCTCGCGCCGAAATGGTCTCGCGCCGAAATAGTCTCGCGCCGAAATGGTCTCGCGCCGAAATGGTCTCGCGCCGAAGTAGCTGCGCCGAAGTGGCTGCGCCGAAGTGGCTGCGCCGAAGTGGCCTCTCGCCGAGGTGGCCTTGCACCAAGATTTCCAATTCCCCCATGAGAATCCTCCCTCTCCCTCATGCCGAAGGAGTTTAGACAGCTTCCATGTGGTAATTTTTACAATTCAGGAGGCAATGTGATTGAGTCTGGTGGGAGGAGGGTGATGTACATAAAAATATGGATGGTGATGCGCAGATGAATAACATCAATTCGGTAGGAACCTGGACGTCACGGCAACAGACTATTATCCAACCAAAAAAATCAAGATACAGCACGCAACTCATGACGTTGATGACATTTTGATGTAACCTATACTGTTTTAACCCGCCATTGGTCGCGCTAAGAGATTTTCTCTCACACCAAATTTAAACTTGTGCTCACTTTGTAATCATGAGTTAGAATAAGTTCCCTTTCCTTGTAGCTGACTTTTTATCTCTTTCTATTGACCAACCGTCTCAAAAAGTATAAATGAAACGTCCGCAGCTGTGTAATGATATGTCTGATACCGTCAGCTACAAGGTGTGAGACTTTTCCTGATCGCGCGACCACTGACGTTATTGTTTTTTTATCACTCAGTTGCGTTACACTCTCGCAACATGCGGGAAAAGTTGATTCACTTCGTGGAGATCAGACATGTTAATGCAAATTTATGAGTCATGAGAATTAATGTCCACATAAATAAATATTTATTCTTGAGAATGTTAATTTTCTTCATTAATACCCAATGGTATCTTCGCCAATAAAAGTAGCAATGAATACGTAATTGTATCAGTAATTGTGTATATGTGGAAATCATTGTTTCAAATGAACATTAAGAGAAATAAATTAAATCTAAATATAGTGTAATATTTTGCCAATAAACGCTCTATGACAGATAATCAATGATACATCTGAGTGTGAGAAAGCATCTCACACGCGACCGCTCGCTTGATAGGTAGCTTAGCGACCACTCCTGGGTTAATATGACCAACTACTGCTACGTATTTTGCAACGCGCTGAACAAACGGTATTTTATCATTATGGACTAGTGCACGCTTTTCTTTTTGCTTAAAATAACGTGAAGAAGATGTGGCTGAGGGAGAATCAGAGAGTAGAGCTGGTGGTGGGCAGAATTTTTTTTCGATGAGGATAAACGCGAGGCTTTCCTCAGTAACTCTCCGATAGGGTTAGGCTCGGCTCGTTAGGAGACACATTTCCCATCGGTGGAAGGGAATAGGAGGAGTTAGGGAGAGTGTGGAGGGGGGGTATCCTGGGACCTAAGAGACAAACACGGGGTGGGGCTATGGGATATAAATTCCTTCCTCCTTAAAGCTCCCTCGCCGAAACAAGAAGAAAGCAACTCTCCGCTACCTCTTCGACTCATCGCCTCCTTTCTTCTTACACTATTTAAGGACTTTCCATTCATATTATCGCCACCTCTTCTCCTCGGACCCAAGCTAACCCACCCCCAACAATTCGAAGAGAGAACAGAACTACTAATAAAAAAAGAAATAATTGATGTCCAAGCAAAATATCGAGATAGGGGTGAACTTGAGTTGAATTTTCCGTAGCTCAATAATCCAAAAACCCATCGTATTGGTATGTAATACTTGTTGAAGTCTCGTAAAGCACTTAAAATCATTGCGATTTCCATGTCCGTCAACGGAGCTCTCGGGGGCATCTTCAACAACAAACACGACGGACAAGTCAGGAAGAATGGTACAATGGCAACCAGGCCAGAAAGGTAGTATGTTAGTCTTGTCCACTAATTATCAGCCTTCGTAGCATTGCAGCAGAGGGGGAGATGAGGCACGGAATTCACCCGCAATCCCCAAGTGACAACACCACATAGACTTTCACCACCCCACCGTAAGCGTTACCCTGATAAAATGCTCCGTTGTTTATTAACTCGTTAAAAATAGGGCCAATATTTTGGATTTACGATGGTTATTGAAATACAATACTGCCGCAAGGCTCTTTAAAACAAGACCAAGATCAATTTTTCTGGACAATTCATTTCCAAGAAAAAGCCGTTTTATAAAATTGATATCTTTTTTTGGCAAATAAAAAAGATCTAAAATTCCAGATTAAATTAAAAAAGGATTTTTCTGTACTGTGTTAAAATTTCATAACGATTTAACGTCAACTAATTGCCTTATTAGAGGTCAAAGAGAGCATTCCCTTAGAAAACACCAAAAACCGCTACTTTTTTTTGTTGTCATCGAAATTAAAAATCAGAGGTAAGTTTTTAAAAATTTTCAGTAAGTACGTTCAAACGCAAAATATAATGGGCAAAAAATGTGATGTAATTTGCACTCGTGTACGTATTATGGTTAATTTTCAATTGGTGCTCAAACTCGAGTCAACATAAT
The DNA here is from genome assembly GCA_963573305.1 of Pyrrhosoma nymphula. Classification (NCBI taxonomy): domain Eukaryota; kingdom Metazoa; phylum Arthropoda; class Insecta; order Odonata; family Coenagrionidae; genus Pyrrhosoma; species Pyrrhosoma nymphula. Next base: position 13,307,463 of record OY754329.1, read on the forward strand.
TTTTTGCACCGACGCACAGTGCTCGGAAATCGGAAAAAGCTGGCAAAAATTCCAAAATGGCATCTTTTGAGATATGAACTTAAAACTTCGCATGGAAACTCAAAAGTGATTCATATATCTGAAATAGCACTTCATTTGGCATAGCTTAACCCCGTTACTGAGATACAGAGGCTCCAACATGACCAAATTTTCACTGAATGACTGCAAATCCCCCCGGTTCTTCATTATAGACTCTCTGAGGATCGTTGCCCACAAGCACAGGTTAAAAAACGGTGAATGCTGTGTATTAAAATCCATACCACTTCATTTAACCTTACCGCTTCGCGGCAAATCCAGCTTCCTGCGCGCAGAAACGAACCCCGACGCGCGATCGAAAAATCAAATTTCTTTCCGGCGTCGCAAACTTTTTTCAAAGTTAACTGCATAGAAACCTTGAGAGGTCTTCAAAAATTGCTCTGATGCAAGTAACTTCGCGTGACTTTGCCAAAAACCTATTTGAATCTCCTACTTAATGTAAAATGTTGTCTAAAAACAGCGTCCGCCATTTTGTACCGGCACAGCATGATTGTATCGAAGCTATTCTTTAATACTACGGAATTGTAAAGAAAATATATCATGTTAACTGATAATATCTTTTTTTATTCCATAAAAATCCTCCATTAACTTCACCATCAACTCTAGTCGGAAAATTCTCCTAGAAAACTGAAGAAGGGCATTTTTCTGGAAATTTGCTCATGTTTGAGCCTCTGTATCTCAGAAACGGGTAAGAACGAAGCCAAATAAAGTGCTATTCCAGGTACATGAATCGATTTTTCGTGCGAAGTTTCAAGTTCATATTTCAAAGAAAGCCATTTTAAAATTTTAGCCAGCTTTTTCCAATTTCCGACCACTGTTCGACGCGACGTAAGCGTACTCGTTTGGTGGGATGAGGGTCCAGTCACTGGGATACGGTGACTGGACCCTCATCCCACCATTTCAACCTCTCTCATCCAAGTTATTTCCCGATGCCGTCCTGGAGGCCACTTCTAACCCCTCCCCTCCGTTCTCCCTCGACTACTTACTTCCCCCCACCCCAAAATGCGCCCCCATTCTATTTCCTCCCTCATTCTTACTAAGAAGAAGAAATGAGTCCCCTGCGACTCAATAATACGGATTTATTCACTAACTTTTGAACGTCTTCCCATGCTTCCTCATCCTTCCTCCAATCCCCTTTGTACTTCCGTAAAACCTGAAATTGATTGAAAGTGCGGTCTTAAAGGCGCTAAAAATATATCGGGTGAGTTGAATGATAGCCAGATTATCATCAGTGACAGTTCAAGAGTTATCGTCTTTACGTTAAAACGTCATGTCAGTTTAATTATTATTTTCTTAAAAATGTGCCACGCTCGGTATTTGAACCGAACATCGCGATGCAAACGGTAAGGGAAAGGGTGATTTCTAAAGAGTATCTCAATATGGAAGACCCTTAAATCTAATCGTGGCTTCCTGAAATGAAAATTATTTTGTTTTTGGATGCGTACGTTAATCCGTGTGCCCATAGAATGCCGTAAAACAGCTTTTACCTTTTCGCTTGGTCACGAGGTGATAAAAAAAGAGCTTAGGCTTAGAGCGTAAGTTCCACTACAAGACACTAAGCTGGAGCATACGCGAGAATTAACTTTCCAGACCTTTGGGCAAGCAAACGAGTACATCACTCAAATACACGCCAATATCTTCATCATCATTGTAGACATGAAGTAACTCCTTCTATTTCCTGCGGATTGTAATTACAAGTTTTCCTTGTCTTATCCTTCAATGCGGAATTCTACGATAGCCTGCCAGAAAGTTATTGAAGATAATTCCATGTATTTCCCCGAGGTGGGGTGTAATTCATCGTCTGGATACTGAAATAATTTGAACTTAAAATGCGATTGACTCCTACACTAATTGTACCAGCGTTTCACCTTTTAATAAAATTGAATATTTTCCATTAAAATTACATTACTTGAGTTGCATGAACTTTTAAGAGAGCCTAAATAAATTTGCAATGGAATATGCAGGACCCATAAAATTACAATGTGAGCAAAATTTAATTATGTGGCTGACGTACGTTACATCTTTTCAACATTATTAGCATAACTCCACAGATCCGCAGGTAATAATGGCCAACATGTCAGTAAAGGCCTGGTTACACGGTACATTAGAATGTACAAGATAATAAGTGAATGTCAGAATGAGCGCGAAAATTCACCGTGTACCACACCAAAATTTACGACTGTATGAATGCATGAACAGAAATAGAACCTGTTATAATTTCATTCAGAAATTCGTACAAGTTGAACTCATAACAGAGACACCTGGAGGCAGAGCACGCGTACGACACATTCAGTTGTCATCTGGCTTGTGTTGGCGGCTTATTTGTGTAAGTGCGACTCGGATTGTTATTTTGATTTTGACCTCTTGCTCGTCTTGGATTTTTCTCTCCAAATTTGACCCTTCGTTTGGCCCTTACTCACCTGATTTGACCCCTGCACCTCATTGGACTACCCGAACGGAACTGTTATTAAGCAACGTACTTTGGACAATACTCTCCGGATTTTGACCCTCGCACTGCATGGACTACCTACAAGGAACTGATTGCGAATAACATGGATATCTACGAAGCGGAAACATTGACTGCTGCAGCAGCAATATTAGCGGTTAATGTCGCGACAGGTGAACTGATTAAACGACGGAGGAGGAGATCGATTTGGGCGAGGCCTTGGATTCAAAGGAGAGAAGGAGGTCGAGGGCTACTTAATATGGTTCATCAGGAGCTCACAGAGGAAGATCGCGATGCCTTCCGACATTACATGCGGATGACAGATGAGCAGTTTTTTGAGGTCCTCGGCCTCATCCGAAGTGACATCGAGAAGCAGTGCGAGGGTCGAAATCGGAAGAGTATGGTCCAATGTACGTTGCTTAATAACAGCTCCGTTCGGGTAGTCCAATGAGGTGCAGTGATCAAATCAGTTACGTAAGGGCCAAACGAAGCAAAGGTCAAAGCGGTAGAGAAAAATCCAATACAAGCAAGGGGTCAAAATAAAAAAAAAATTCGAGCGCACGTAACAAAAAAAACCACCAACACAAGCCATATGACAACTAAATGTGTCGTTTCCATTTTCTACCACCAGATGGAAAAGAAATAAGGTGATTGGGTGATTCTATACAGCTGTCGTCTGCTTCCTAGAAGTCGACGGCTGTCTGGCGTTTAAATTGGTTTAAATGACGCGCCTAAGGTTTAAATAATGAAGAAAAACAAACGAAAACGCATGATGCGCATCTAAAAATGTGCGAAAACTTGTCCGAAGAAATGTATCGTGTAGCCACCTAATCATTGATCTTGTCCAAGTAAATGTACAAGAATCTGTACATGAAACCATTCACACAAATGTACAGGAACTTGTGCATTATAATGTACCGTGTAACCAGGCCTTAAGGCCTCTAAGTGCAGGTGTCTCTGAGATGGCAATCATGTCTCCACGTAGTTTGAGAGGAGAGGAATGAGATAGGTTGAGGGGAGGGAGGTTTAAGGCCGATAAAATGGCAAAAGGCCATCAATCACGCCGGTGTCGCCATTTTCCGAGGCGACCCGATCAACCTCCCTCTTTCCCTCCTCCCTCTCTTTCTCGGCCAATCACTCCACGCCCTCCAACGCCCACTCTCATTGGTCCTTCCACCATCCCTTTACCAGGGGATGGATAGCTCAGGAAAAAATAAGGAAGTGCGAGCAGCAAGGTTCCACAGCTTGACCTGGAGCACATCAGTCACCAATATAATGAGCGATTCCCATGAGTCAGCGGTTTCCATGACCCTCTTGATAGACAGCTGACAACATAGAGAATATTCGCAGAATAATTTGGACGAGACACCTAAAAAATATTCAATAATTCCAATTTTAACATGGTAATTTCACCATAAAATTTTCTCGGTAACATAACACACATCGCTGACTCTATATTCCTTTCTATTTTTCCCAAGCACGAAGTATATTTTTTTCCCCAGCAATTATTATCATTATTAATACAAACCGCCTGTAAATTTGATCTTAAAAAGCCATAATATACAATAAATTTGCTAAGCAATTTTCACAGGCTATGCCACCATTATCCCTAATTGTATTTTTAAATTACATTGGGTTGTAGCTCTGCGCGAAAAATGTTAACATTATTCAGGCACCCGACCCTAGATCATTGTCATTCCACGATTAACTGAGCCACTTTACATGGCGTTCTTTATAATTAGCCGAGGATTTCATAAAATAGCTCTGAAAGATAGCGATTAATACCGATATATGCCCCGAGAGTCCATGTGAAGTCGAGATTAGAACCAGCTGCTCTTGCCATATGCCCTTATTACGTATTTGGAGGTGACAATAAGATAATCGGAGCAGGGCCAGTTCCTAATACAACATATAAATAGGGTGCATGCAGTTCTCCAGCGTCATTCGCACCCTCTCATTAAATACATTTTTTTTCTTCATTTCAATCGACGTTTGCATTGGACCCCTAAAGGGACACGTTTCGACCAAGTTACAGCTCTATTCGATAGTGGAAGGTATTCTATCTAAGTTTTTAGTCACGGTTGATTCCCAATTCTTATTCTTTCCAATGATATATCCACATACTTTTTAGTCGGTTGATTATTATCCATTTCATAATTTTCTCGTAATAATAGATTAAACTAAAAGGAAATGAGACAAATTGAGCCAGAATTTTTTTTATATTTGTCATTTCCACTACAAATGTTAACACGCAGAATAAATCAAATATCGAGAAAGAATTTGCCAAAATGTCATGACGGAGAATCGATGTATGCTTTTAAATCCATACTGCTCGGTTAGCACACGGCTGGACGAAAGTGTGTAGAAAGGCTTCCCCTTAGGGACGAATTTTAGAATAAGAAATTAAATGAAGTGGAAAATCAAACGATGACACTATGAAGGATGGCATGGGGCCTTATTCATTAAGGACTCGACATGGTCGAACCTCGGAAAATCCGTGAATGTGACGTCACTTCCCCCGACAAATCTAAACTTTTGAATGGTCCTTTTATGGAATTTTAGAGTCTGTGACGTCACAATTTCGTCACTTTCGAGGCTCGGAAACTCAGCGTTATTAATTATTGTATTCATTTAAATGATTTGCTGAAAACTCAGTTTTTAGGCAAATACGATACGTGAAAGAAAATCGATTGAAAAAATGAGATTGAAACTTCATTCTTTCGGGTTCATCTGATAAAAAAATTTTAACTCTCTATCTTGAGTGAAAGTAGTTTTATAAAACAAAATAAATAAAGCAATGCACAAAACCCAATGTCTAGCATTTCTAATCAGCTTAACTAAAGCAAAGTGAATTTAAAATGCGTTGAAGACCAAAATCTGGTTGCCAAGGAAATACGCCATTGTTGATTTAAAAGAAAAATGTGCGTTTTTGCAGCTAAAAACGCAATTTTCAGACGCATATGAATTGGAAATGATAATTGGGTGAAAGAATTGTAAACATCATTTTTCAGCCATTTGTTTTTAAAAAATCAACCCTTTATTTGTAGCGGAAGTAATTTTAAAAAAGGCAAAAAATTAAAGCACTGCACACAACCCAATACGTAGTGTAGGCCACTAAATGGCCCCTTTTCTGGACACATCTTCATAAATAGCCTATAATTGTTTTAGTGTCTTGAACTTTTCGTCTGCAAAATGTCAGCATGATCGGAGGAAAACTGTAGATTTGTATAAAAAAGAGACAAACATTCTTTTTTATATATAAGTATAGATTTTTCTTTCTCCTCGATTCTCATGGGTATAGGTGTAGCGAAACTTGGTGGCACTCGCTTGTGAAGATCATGACGCAAAGGAGAGGAAAGTATACATGAGATGTGGGATGAAGCAACCGAGCCTTTTTCCAGAGGACCGTGCGGGAGTCCTTCGATAACTTTGCCAGCTCATCAACGCTTGGTTTACGGTCTGTGTCCTCTAATCGTCCGCTGGTGAGTGCCACCAAGTTTCGCTTTACCTATACGACTAGATGCCTTTGAATATTTTGGCTAATTATTCTGTCATTATAAGACATTCCAGTTCTTTCAATCATTTTGAATATCGTATTTCATTCCACGCGATGAGAGACCTTGCCCAAGTCAATGTTTGCCGCATAGAGTGGTTTGTTGGCGCATGGATCATCTTTTCTTTCACTAAACATAAGGTGAATGTTGGGCAGAAGAGGCGCATAGTAGTGGGCGTGGAGAAGGAGGGAGGGGCCGGAAGTGTTGGAGGAGGTGTGTCTGGGGGAGGATCGCGGAACGAGAATGCCCAAGTGAGCAGGGAGAAGTGAGTGATTTGCCACCTGTGGTGCACCTGGTACGAATGCTTCGTGCTTCGAGTATGGGGGGCTTTTTCAGAGAGCGAGTGTATAGGAATGCTCCTTCTAGTGCATCAAAAGTACGGAAATACTTACCCAAAAAGCCAGTTAAAATTTTTTCTCAAATTTTTCCATGAGAATAAGTGAATTTAAAAAAATAATGGAAAGTAACAAACTTTGCGAATTTCACTGTAAGTTTTTTTTATTCACGACCCGGGTTTCAACAGCTTATATCATCTTCAGGTTAACTTTACTTCGGTTCTTCAGTTCGGTACTTCAGGTTAACTTAACTTGCTACTTATTAAAAAAACGTACAGTGAAATTCGCTAAGTTTGTACCTTTCCTTCATAGAGAAATTCCACATTGTTATAACCCTGACAAAGTACGATTTGTTACAAATTTAATAACTTTCATGAATAATTAACAATTACAAATACATTTTTCTTAAACTTTTAACACTTTTACCTTTCTTTCTAAAGTAAAAGTGATGGGGATCACCCCAGACCCATTTAATAGAGGGCAAAAAATATTACGTCTACTGCGGTTTTATGGAAATACTTCACTGAAGGAACGAGGAGAATTACTCAATTTTCCTCACAAAATTCTCCCGAAGTGATGTAGTAAACACTCCCTCCAAAGCCAATCCGCGACCATCCACCTCCCCACCACTCCACGGGATAGTGATGGAAGGAGAGAAGAGCCCGTTGGCCCAGCAACCGAGGAACTTCATCTCTTAAGGGATTAACCGATGGAGTCGGGGGCCGTGGGAGCTTACTCCCTGGAGAGGATGATTAGAACGGCGGTGAAATGTACGCTATTCAATTACCGCTGGAATAAGTGCAAAAAACGGAAAGCGGATAATTCCTCTTCAACTACCCAGCAGGTAATTCCGGACTGATGAAAACAGGATCCTTACTTCTAAAAGTACTCGCATTTGAGAATCCAGATCCAATCCTTTCTTGTCTTTCTCAAGATGCAGGTATGTGTATTGATTGACGTACTAACCCCCAAAAGTACGGCAATGGAAAGGCAAAAGTAACGAACGATAGAGGTGTAAATACATTAAAATCAATTTCTTTTCCTATTGCTACCGCTTTATAAATAATTACAAAAGAGAGATATAAGCATAATAAATCTAATATTGGCATACAAATATGAAATAGCGAAGATTTTATAATTAAGTTCAGAAACAATTCCAAGATTTAAGCTTTATTCAATTTTTTATAAATGACTCCCCTAAACCAGACTAATTAGCAGCTAAGTCGGTGAAGATCATCATAACGTACGGGTAGTCTGTTGAAACATTATTTTAAATATTGGGTTCATATAGCAAAAAAGAGTCAAAGTTACCCGAGTTGTGTTACCGGAAACTTAACTCGTCTGAGAGAAACCTGTGCTTAGGCCTGGATGGAGGTTTAACAAAGTTACAAAATGTTTTATTTCATCAAGTTAAAGAGATATGTTGAAAGCTTGAAGAGCTACATTCCTAGTAGAGAAATTCACCGCAACAATTCATTATAGTTGGTCCTAAAAATTACCTCCAGAGGAAGACGATGGATTTGAAAATAAAGTACAGCACTCTAATAATTCACCAATAAAGATAACGAACTCAGTTAGTCAAGGACACCCGCAAAATTTCCAATGAATTATTGCTCCGAAACTTTCAAGTTACCATTTGAAAACAAGTAATAAAAAAATAATCACTTATCAATAAAAACCTTGAGTGGCATATTTTGTAGAGATTTGAAGAGTGATCCTTGAAGATAACATACCTAGCTTAATCTTAGCATACCTCACGTTTGCGCAAGAGAGATATGAGAGCGCAGGGTGAGTGATGAGAAGTTAGTAAGAGGAATAAATGAATTATGTAGAACTCCGTCTAAGGGGAAGTTTTCATTTTCATAATAATAAAAATACGTAGATAAAGAGGTAGCTAGGTCCTTATATTATGGTAAGAAAAAAAACTCCAGTTTAACAAGCAATTTTAAAAAAATGTGAATAAACCATGAGAAATAAAAAGAATCGTGCGTTTTTTATAACCCAAAAAGGTATAAATTTCACTTATATCGTCATTCATCAATCGCTTACACACCCTTCGACAAGTAAGTACCTCATCTCCTAGGGTCTGTCCACACGATGCACACACTAGCGCGAGTAGATGCGTGAGTAAATATTACTCCAAATTTGAATCGTATTAACAAGACAAACTGCGCGAATGCATGAACAAATGTCAATGAAAAAGCCCCTGTACAAATTCTGAGAATATGTCCTCGCAAGTGTTCACGCAACCCCTTGCGCGAGTAAATAGTTTGTGTGAACACACTTGAATAGCTGTTAATACTGATTTTACAACTCGCCGGTCGGCGAAGCGCTCCTTGGGAAGTATCCCGCAGACGATTATGGAGGGCATGGACAACTCGCAGGCCATTAGGCTGCTCTGTCCCCGCTACATATATTCTATTTGCCAGAAGTATAGTGAATGACAGTCTGATAATTTCCTTTCACCAACAGTTCTCACTATTTCCTGATGAACAGGCATATTCATTTTTATTCCCTTTCGAAAATTCAAAACATACAAAATGTTTCAGGAGTAATTTGAGTATATATGGAGATAATAGAAGATCCAAATCCATGCAACTATTAAAGATTAACTATACCAATTGATGGCATCTAAAACTTGTCTAAGAGGTGCAAAATATCATTAAAGTTGTAACCAATGATGAAGATTGTATCTTATTTTCAAGATGGTAACCTAAAATTCAGAATTTTCATGACAAGTGCTAAATGTGCCGAATAGAACGTTTGCGTAGCCCCAGCTCCGTAACACCTGCGACATCATCTCCAGAGGGCAAAAAAAGGTCACAAATAAAATCCCTTATTAACTTCATAATTTACGCAGATTCCTCCTGAATTACACCATGCATATTAAGAAAATCATAAGGGAGGCTGAAGTGTTACGTTCCATGACAAATATCTGGCCCTCGGAAATTTAAATTACAGAACGTGGCCCACTGACCAAAAGGGTTGAGAACTGCCAGTTGAATGAAAAAGGTCAACCACGCATACATTTGAGCATCTCTCCTCATTTTCCTTCTTCATGTTTTTCATTCTCTATCCTTTGTATCCATCTTTTTTTCACTCTCCCTTCCAAACCGCAGGCGTTCTCTTCCGTTCCTGCCCTCTATACCCACCATCACGTCATTTCTCATTCCTTCCCCCCATCAAGAGACCCCCCCTCCTCATCAACGAACACTTGTTTCCCAGGGCTGCAACCCTCTCCGTCTCTTCCCACGACAGTGTCATCACGCACGCATTCAGAGGAGACGGATGCACGCGAGAACGCCAAAAGCCCCTCCCCCCCTTCCCCCCCAGCCCCTTCTTCCCCACTGCGAGACAACCCTCAAAACCAACGCAAGCAACACCCACCACCCCCACAGTCGCCGCCGACACATCAACAAACTCCACGAGAAACAAATGAGCGCTCGAGGGCGGAATGCGTCTCGAAACCAACTCCGTCAGCAGGGCCACAACAGCAGGGCGACGAACAATAATAATATAAATAATTTGTTTAATTCAAACATGTAACCCCACTAGCGCATAACAGTAAAGAATGACAAAACACACATAGTAAACGATACAAAATAAAACATCTCACAAATAACACATTACATTTTAAGCAATTAGCCATACCTTAAATATTCGTTTTAACATAAGAAATGGAGTCATTAAAAATATCAATACTGCTGCCAATTTTTAAAAACTCGTTTAGATTCCGTACTATCCGCACCGTAGGAGAGTACTTCTGTATATTTACCCTCCCAGCTGGATCTTTGAATAGAGAAGTATGTCTAGATCTCCTCAATGGTGTCTTAAAATGAATAGCATTTTGTAACTCACTTGATGCTATGGAACCTGTTAAAATATTTCGGCAGAAAACGCTGTCAAGGTTCAACAATCAAGCTCTTCCCATCCCACACTCTTACTTTTACTTCACCGATCGCTACAAAATCCTCGAAGTGGTCCTCTCCGTACCTCCCCCATTCTCATACCCCTGTTCATCCAAAGACCCCAATGGCGCTTGAATTGCCAGGGTTACAGGAAAGGGAATCCCTGAAAACCTTCCCTCACTCATTTCTCAAGCGTGTATTTTCTTCATAAAACCAGCGTACCTCCTTCCTCTTTGCAAGTAAAAAGATAAAACAAGTAAATATGTATTTATTTTTTATTCTCACCCGACGTAACGAATTAGTGCATGGGGCGCACTTCCTTAGGTTGTTTTTAGTTAAGGACGAGTTAGGGAACATTCACTATTAAATCTAAAAATTCTGAAGAGATTATACATTTCAGTATCATTAAAAATTTTAAAGTCACCAGCGGAAGCTGAGTTTTGTCAAATAATTGTCAAAAAGTTGGTCTTTTATAACACAAGCATGTACATCTCTTTTGACTAAATTTCAGCAACGTCGAGGACCCCGGTCCGAAAGACCCATTTTTGAGTATCACAGTTGATAAAACATCCAAATCTATCGTAAATAGTTATTCTCAGGCAAGCAGTGAAAAATATCATATGAGCTATTGATTTTGAAAAAAGGACAAGTCCATTTCGTATAAAAAAGAGTCACCGCTAATTTTCATTAAAAATTGAATTAAAATTTTTGTTTTTAATCAATTCAAAATCATATCTTTAAATAAAAGTGTGAATTATATAAATATGATGGTTAATTGATTAAAAAACAGAAATTTTCATTCAATATTTAATGAAAATTAGCGGCGACTTTTTTTGTACGAAATGGACTTGCCCTTCTTTCAAATATAGGGTGGACTTGTTAATTTTTTAGACTTCGCTAATGTATTATGAAGACAGTAAAATTGAAAAATTATGTACAAATTTTTAATTTTTTTATTTAAACTTTAAAAAGTGTGGCTGCTAGAAGAGTGGAGTGGATAGCAACAGTAAAACAGTTCTTCGGATGAATAATAGCTGATGATGATCTAGGGAATAGTCTATTGATTCTATTAGAACTAACAAAATTGTTGTGATTAATAATAATTAAATCAAAGGAATATATGCATGTCTATTGAAAGCAACAGTATTTTCGATATTCCACAGAAGAAAATTCATTCGCCTTGACCGGGATATGATTCGCCTTGACCGCCTATGATCAAACCCCGCCTATGATCATTCGCCTATGATCATTCACCTATGATCGCCTTGGCCGTGATATTATTGCGATATTCCACAGGAGAAAATCATTCGCCTTGGCCGGACGAATGATTTTTCTCCTGTGGAATATCGCACTTATGTGCACTTGGGGGTGAATCCGTAAAGGTTACTACCCTAGGTTACTAGGGACTCCGTAAAGGTTACTAGGTGACTAGTCCCGGTTTCCTAAAAAAAACAACAGTATTGCCAGCAAAGAAATAAGCGCAATAACAAAAGTAAGTTTAAAATGGTATCACGGAATAAAAATATGAGTCGAAGGCAAAAGATAAATTTAGGCTAATATATTAGGGCAAAAATAGTTGCAGCGGAAGAGAAGAGACTGGACAAAGTAGACACACTGAAAAAATCAGAGGTAGCCATTATTACAAAAGAGTCACAGAGCAACTGCGATACCATACGACGTAGGAAATCGCTTTACAGCCTGATTACAGTTTGAACGGTCCAAAAAGATGGTAAATGATCAGGATAACAGAATAAGGATATCGCTCTAATTTCTGGGTTATATCTTACAAGCCAAGTATCTTTTATCATTACCAGAGATTTTTCGAGTACTAGTACGACTCTTCGCAGTTGGAAGGAGGATAAAAAAACACGTGGAGGGATCCAACACCATAAGAATTGATAATCGCTTATCCTGCACCTATGAGAATTTTCTAATTTTCCGTGTTGGAGGTTAAAAAAAACTTTTCTCTTTGCATTCAGTGTCACACATTATTCATTTACACCTGCATTCTGCTTCTTTTGTCCGCGTGCCCTCGCGTGAGTGGTCTGAATGGCACTGCTTAACACGAGAAGGCTCACACAGCACGCCAACCCTCAGACGCCCTCGCCCTTGAGAACACTTGAGACTCACCCCCCCCCCCCCTCTTTCAGAAAACCTCTTGAACAACCCCTTTCGCTCCTCGTTTCACGCACGGTTAGTCCCTGAATGGCACAACCACCTCCCTCCCCACCCTTCCCCACCTCCCCCGCCACACCTCTCTCGCTACCTCCAACCTCTTCCAATCACATGTCTCGCAGCGGGCGCGACCGCGACTAAAAATATTTTTTATAAAATCCGAAGATTCCTGCAAAATTGAGAAGAATTTTAACATAATGAAGAAATAGACAGTGCATTCTCGCACAAATAAATATATAATTCACTATCGACCCGGTTGTCAATGCTTACACATCATCCTCAGGTCAATAATTTTCACCTGAAGATGATGTTTTAGAATTAAAACCAGGGTCAAAAGTAAATTATATTTTTGTGGAAAATTTGCGCGATTTCTTTCTTCGTCAAAATATTTTACATATAGAGATAATGATAAAAGGATTAAGGCTTTCCCGGTGAATAGAATGCATGAAGGCTTCTCGGGTTTCCATCCGGGTGATTGGGTCCATGACCGACGTTTCAGCAGCGTACTCTGCTACCGTCATCAGGGTGATGAATGACGATGACTGGGAATTGGCTGCAATATCACCATCCTTCAATAACACACTGCAGTCAATTCCCAGTAATCTTCACTCATCACCCTGATGACGGTAGCAGAGAACCTAGCCGAAACGTCGGTCATGACCCAATTACCCGGATGGACACCCGAGAAGCCTTCATGCATTTCGAGAGATTGTTTTCAGAAAGAAGATAAGGAACATAGATGGGACTTACAAAAATTACACACATTAACTACTAAACTGCTATTCGCACGGACATAACCGCAATAGAACCTCGAAGTGGGGACATTGGTTATGAAAACATCTTTTGGCATGAGCAGAAAGCGAACCGGGACCTCTTAATAGACGATAATTTATGATAGCCAGCTACTTACACTAACCAATCATTCTAGTTCACTGCAAATGTTTGATGGGGGTTCATGCGCACTAGGTGTTTATGCTAGTTTAGTTAGCTTAGATCAATGTTTAGGAAATCCCTAATTTTGGTATTCAAATGACAGGATGTAAAGGAAGGAAAACAATACATGGAAGACGAAGGAGGAAGTGGGTAGAGGAGTTCCACGTGGTAGAAGGAGAAAAATCTCAGATATTTACCTAGAAACAAACAGGCGTAGTTGGTGAGAGAAAGGGCTGTTGAAGTGCAGCGTTATTGAAAAGTAAAGTGTATTTATTGCTTTCAAGAACAGCAACAAAATTGATACGTTGAGTTCACATTTCATCCACGTGAAATCTAGGTTACCACTAAGGAAGACATTTTGCTGAGGCAACACTCATCAAAAACATATACATTTCTAACATATAACATGATAAGGTACCTAATATTTTACATAACTCTTTACATAATCATGTAATAATTCATGAAAAAATCATAGAATAACATAGTAATGATAATGCCATTAACTTTTCAAAGTTACACTAAGTTAAAAAAAAGAATAATATATAATATTTAAAAAATCTATCACTCATCTTCCTCTAACAATATCCAAACCTTGGGCAACTGTAGAACTACTTTACTAATGTTCGTATTTTATATGTTATCAGGCAACATATTATAAGCTTTTGAACCCATTCGTCCTTACTTTCTGCATGCTGTGCGTCTCCCCGCAGACGCAATGCCTAATTTCATTTCTCAGCCCCCGCCATTCACCCTAACATTCGCTCGTGCGAAGACACGCGCACCGTTTACTTTCATCCGTATTCCTTTTGCTTCCACCCTCTTCACCCTTTGGAGGAAACTTACCCTTATACCCTCTATGTCACACTTAAGCTCACCTCTGCATATAGTACCCGCAGCGTCACACGGCGACGTGACCTGCCTCCACACGCGGGAATAGCAGTGTGCCTGAAACCAGCCAACTCTGTAACCCACACGCACGCCACGGAGGGTGAAAGATAAATATTGCACTGAAACTATTACCTCCGACATTAATCATGCAAGGATATGAGCGCACTACTTTTCTCTCTCTACCTCACCCTTTTCCTTTTTCTTCAAAGGGAAAGAGGGTTGAAAGGACAAGCAACGATGCGGAAGTGGATAAAGGAAAAGATTGTTTCTTCATCTAAGGTGGTTTGAGCAAAAAACAACTTCACCTAGAATTTGATGAATTTGACCTCATTTTAAAGAAAAAAATTCTCATCTTTTCAATGATATCAAAATATCAACCCCTTTCCGAACTACTTTTCGAGCAATTTGCCTAAAAATATAAGCTATTTTATTTGGGATAGATTATGGCTGTGCGCTCCAGAGGGAGAATATTAAACAAATTAGGAACTTCTAGCGCCTAGATTTCGTCAAAAACTAACAGTGTGTCGATTGCACGTTTTATCAACTATTTACAAAAAATAATATACTACTCACCACAGTAATTTTGACAGAATTGCAAATAAACCTGCTGTTTCGAAGGGTATTCAGCCGTACGGCGGGAAAAAATGAGTCAAGTTAGAGACTTATGTAGCTTTATTTATTTAATTACTGCGAATTTTGATCATGTATAACTATATCTTTCCGCCATTAATATTACAATGTTTATTTCATACTTATTACAGACGCTGAAATCAAACAGTAAAATTTGAATATGGTCTCCATTATGACTAGGGAACTATCTTGCTCAAACCATCTTAAGGGTAGAACTGGAGTTCTAAGATGGCGACAAACTTTTTGTGTGAAACTTAAACCTCGAACACAAGTGGGTTCTCATTCAACTCCTAATTTCTCCGCTGCTCCTTAAACCCTCCCTCTCATTTCGACTAACAATCGCTCTTATTTCCTCCCTGGGCCGCTTCCCACTCGAACATCGCAGTCGACTCTCAAATACACAGCGGTGGGTAACTGAACCTTAGAGTATATAGTTCAATAATAACTCTATGAACTGAACACACGCCCTTCACTTCCGTCCCACGGCGCACCCCGTTCGTCTTTTTTTCTTTCTTTGGAATCACTTAATTCCCCATCCAAGAGGTGAAAGCGTTTGCAGATGTTATCTCAACCCCGCATTTCTCGCTCCCCTCTTTAACTCATGTGGTCGGGGTTTTTATCAACCCTCCCTCGTCAGTGAGAGCCACACTATTCCCCAATCATGTTGGGGAGGACCTAATTATATTACTATTAAGTCAGCTTATTTTGCGCAGAAAACAATAGTAATACTTAAATTACACTAAAACATTAAGAACACTCCCATCCTTTGCTTATTGAGCTAAACATACTCCCGCTGAGATATATGTGCTGTTTCAAATCGTTAAAAATGTTGTATCTGCGTAGTGTACATAGCCCAAAATTATATGGGAAGCAATAAGATGATTAATTTATCGCAGGGATTCAAACCCTTCTGTATCCCTAAGCCTAATCCGAATTTAACGCTGTACAAAAGGAGTTTCTTGCATATGGGACCAAAATTGTACAACGTCCTGCCTAATATAATCAAAGAAACCATTTTTTAATAAATACAAAAGATTGTTTCATACATGGATAGTAACTTTTGATAATATTGAAATGTTATTGTAAAAGGTCTGTGTATTGTGAATATTATGCATCAAGTCATATTTGTAGTGCACTCTATGTTGTACCTAATGCCTATTTTCCAGCCACTACAGTAGCACTTTTCTTTACGCACCAGAATTCCTTTCAATGTTTTCTTTATGAATGTACTTAGTCAATTTTGGTTTCATGTATGTTCATTTCCGCACATTAGTATTTTTAAGTTAGTATTAATTACAGGCTTATTGCCTTTCAGGCTACCAACTTACTTAAATGGAAAAAATAACTGTATTAATATATGTATGGAAGAACAATAATAATTATTATTTATATTATAATTAATCATTGCACTCCCTTTAAACTCGGCTAAAAACATCAAAAGGAAAAGAAGTCGAGAGGACGATTTTTGCCCAAGAAGTAACTTTTCACCACCACTATAATTAAAAGTCAACCATCGCTTAGGGATATTCCCGAGGAGGAATCACTCTTACAATGATTACGGGTTTCCGCGTCATAAACAAGCAGAAGATGACCCAAACGCGATAATGACCAAATCCAAAACGGCTAATGTCTATCGCTTTTTATTTGTCCAGTTATTTAAACCGTACTCAAATGAATACAAAGCCTCACACCAACCATCCAACCTCTTTGCGTGAAGTCTCCTTGGGCGCCTGCAGTCTGGATGCTCTGCCGCGTTTATCTCTCCAACTATGAGCTACTTATGTCTATTACTTATTAAAATATGGCATGGATTTGTCAAATCAAATCATGCCACTAACTTAAATTTCAAAATCAACAATTGTTTATTCAATTCTTTCAATTTATGCATTAAAGGTTATTCAAAAGAAAAATTACCATTGAATGATCAATAATATATTAGAATGATAGGGTTAGAAAAAGAGAAAAAACAATTTAGTATCATAAAAGAGATTTAGGAGAATGTTTAAGAATCACAAAAAAAATATTTTAATACATTTTAGTTTATTCAGAAACTTATTTTTGTTTCTACACAAGAAAATAAAAAAATCAGGATTTTTGCTTAATATTATTATCGCCGATGCAATTTATGTTTGCAAGCTATGTACAATGGGATTCTGATCAATAAATCGCTAACCACTAAAATCTGATCCTAATTTCTTCATCTTAAAAAGAAAAATTTTACAATAACTCATGGGGAATACATTGAAAAGCAAATAATGATATAGTAGCTAGAATATTAACATCGTGACAAATCAAACGATGGAAATAACTGTAATACGGTTCGAACGGGTAAACGACTACGATGTACGGCACACGTCCTTGAGATACGAACACTCGGGTGAGGGCACGCTACTGACGGCCATCTTGAGCGTGGACGAAAATTAAGCGAAGCACGTGCTGCCACCTCGATGTGCTAGCATGCTGTGAAACGAAAGGGTCGTCTAGATCAGACGATTTTGCAAAAACTAATTTTCTGTAATAATTGCCGCTGATAATTAAACAAAGGTATTGAAAGAATCAGGGCCGTATTTATAGTCGTTAGCCAGCAGTCCCCTCGTCCATCCCCTACCCAGCATGCCCCTTGAATTGTGCGTCCTATAGTCAAAATTAAGGGAGCTGCTAGGTAGGGGATGATTGGGGGTTAGATCTGGTAACTAAGGACTACAAACGGCGGGAAATGGAATTTGCATCTCAAATGTTTCAGTGGTGACGCTCGTGGTCAACATGGATACGGATAAATAAAGAGCCAGACGCAGCATGAAAACTGTTAAGATGGCCGCTCGACGTGCAAATAGCTTCAACGGTGTGGAGAAGAAGATTTTGTGTGACCTGGTGTAGAAGCATAAATATATAGTGGAAAGTAAGAAAACGGACGCAGTTTCCTGCCAAAAGAAGAAGAAATTGTGGGAAATAATATGCTGCGAGTGTATATGAACATCCTTGGTATGAGTCTGGCGTCACATCAGATATTTATCGATTAAGAGCAAATATCACCGTTTTATTGACACCAAATCTTCAAAATTATTATTTTAAGGCTATGCACGGTTATTAGAGTCAGTTTAGTTGTATCTATTGTGTTATTTTCTCGATAAGGGGGCCGCTGGTGGAGCATGCATCTCCTGCCAGAATTAGGAGAGGCTAAGGGGGCTGCTGGGGGTGGAAATTTGACTATAAATCCGGTTTTTGACGAAGAAGCCTGCTAGGGGCTGTGGGACCGCTGGGTAACGACTATAAATTCGGCCCTCAGATATAGAAATATTAATATAATTAATATTAACTGAAAATCCCAGGGCATATACAAGATTAAGCATCGCATTGGAAATACATTTTCTGCTACTACTTTGTGCTAGCGCACTGATCTAGGTTCGTCAGCGTGACCGAACAAACCTACTTGAATTAGTCGATGACCAACAAAAGCAAGAAATGAAATTTTAAGCCAAGTTTCAATTTTCAGCACCGAAAAGCCCAATGGTAGTTTTTAAAAAATTCGCATATCATCAGAAAGGGCATGTGACAAAAGGTTGGCAGACATCGATCAATTCCGCTTTGCCAGTAGTTGGACGACTTCGGGAAAGTGAACAAATCAGCGCTGCGTGCATCGCATACTGCGGCAAAAGCCCCCCGACGACGGTCATAAAATATTACCCTTGCAACGCAGACGCATTCACGCTTGACCCAAAGGCGTGCTCTGGACATGGCCCGACCTTTTTAAAGCCTAATTTTGGACCAACCTCTGTCCAGTCCTTTCGTAAAAATTCTGTAACAGATTTTAATGTAACTCATAAAGTTGGACAACCCAATATTTGATTCGTGGATTTCTCCATAGATATGAAATGACAGTGAAACATTCTCTAAGTCTTTAGGCCAAAGTTTCGAGTATTCGCTTAATTTTATCCAAACGCCAAGACTTAACAATAAGAGCATTTTACGAACATGTATTTTACACCTACCAAATTTGAAGGAGAAATAAAACAACATACCTACTCAAATGTAATATTCCAACACTATCGAACGAAATTCGAGAGTTGTGGATACTGAGAGAGGTATTTACAATCACTATTAGGCATTTACAGGAATATGTCAGATCATTTTCGGGCTCCATAAGCATAAGGTACTTGGGAAAGTTTTCGCAAAATTATTGCTAGTATTGTTACAATAAGAGCGTCTGTCGCCGGATTAATTGGTTGAGAGTTCCGTTGTACTTTGACGACATTTAGGAGAGGAGGTATCGCCGGATGCTACGAGACCAAGACTATGACGAGGCTTTCCAAAACTGAAGGGCTCGGAAAACTGGAGTGAACAAGGAAGTCACCGCTGCCGTAGGCGATCAAAGAATTCGCTCGAGCAACGTAAGAGTGAGATTCGTGGAATCTTTGGAGAAAAGAAAATATTTCGAAAGGGAAAATGGCACCTCGAGGAGAATACGCGTTTTTATGGAGACGAAAGGAGAAAAAAATTCGGCCAAGCGGAAGGAAATCAGGGTAAAAGGTCACGTAAGTCACCACGTTGTTACATCTGGTTACCCCGTAATTGTTACATATGATTGTATTTAGAGAATATATCCAATCCCTCCGGTCATACGATGGGGCGTAAATGTTGTAATGATAATGAATGGCGTAATGTTAAAGCCTCCCTGCTTCATCCTAGTCTTCGTTGAGGGATTCGAAGGGTTTTTTATTACTGTGGATTGCATATATTGTTAGAGGCATTAGGTGCTTTTTTAGAGACTTGGTCATGGATAAATTATGTCATATTAGTACTCTTTATTTGTATTTTAAATAAAGATAACCACATACAGCAGGGTGCCATTTAATAGTGGACAGGTAACATTACATACATTTGAAGACATATACAAGCAAATTTAACAAGAAGAAACGAGAATCAAATTTACAAAAAAACAACAAAAAATGACGGAAACATCTAGTTAGGTGACAGATACGAAAGAGAACGGCTTATAAATGATTTAATTGGAAGTGCAAAGGGATCAAGGTGTGTGGAGGGAGGGAGTTCATTAGAGAGGAGAGGCGGAAGAAAAGAGAACGTTTAGTAAACGAAAGTCTAGGAATGGGCATAAGAGGAAAGTAAAGGATAAGAACGGGTGGGGCGGGATGGAACTTTGAAATTGATAAAGGAGAGCAATTCAGGGCAGTTTATGGTGGAATTTAGAAAATATTATAAATAAGTTTTAAGTCTGCTGTGAGTATATGGGTAATGAGATTATGGATGGAGAGGGAGAAGAGAATAGCATCGGTGGACATGTTACGAAAATGTGGTAATCTATTTTTAACTATTTTAGCGAAGGAATTGCAGACACAGTCCAGATAAACGTCTTCACAAGTCCAGAGAAGTCCACAGTCCACTGTTGCCAACGTTTGGAAAATTTATCTTTTAATCATCAACGTTGGCATGAGAGGTGCGAATATGACATAATTCGTGACCAAGTCATCAAAAAAATTAAAAAAACCTAGTATAATTAAGCGGTCAATAAACAACTATCATCAGGTTAGAGGCATTGATATAACAATTTAGTTGGTGATTTAGGTTACAGTCTTATGTGGAGGCGTTTATATGTGAGAGGGGTCGGAATATTTCCCCTGTTCCCTCGAAGTGAAGTGAATTTCATATGTTATTCTCAAACATACCAACATGGAGGGGTTCATTTGTTAAATTTACACTCAAAAAGTCTCCTCTAAAATATACCACCACGTTAAACGGTTGACGCCGTTGTTACTTATACTATACCTACTACGGCATTCCCGATTATATTGCAAGGGAAAAATGTGACTATGTAACACATTCTTGATACATTTGGATTAATAATAATACAGAAATACGCATGACTTTTACACTAGTACCCCAAAAAAGAGTAAAATTTTGTATTTTTCTGCTAATTATACATCTATGGAACATACCATATAAATTATTCTCAAAATTATGACTCATGTTTTACGTGGTGTAGCAATATTGGTGTCCTATTCAAAACTGCCCTGTAGGAGAAGAAGCGTTCATTGGTAAATTCATTTGCTTGATCCAGTGGAGTCAAATGCATGCAGAATGAAAACCTAGGAGTGAATGTTTTCCCTCATAACTTTGAAAATTTTGTCCTCTAAATTTCTTACTCCGATGCTTATTTCCTTCCTGAAATTCAAGTTCGATAGACAAGAAAACTTAAGAATTATTCTTGCCCCAATGGCCTCAATTAGAAATTCTTGAAATTGAATTAGTTTAACGTCTACCATCAATTAAAAATTCGGCATTAACTATTGACATAAACCGCGTTAGCAAAATGTAAAATTTTGCAGTGTTCTTGCCACCGTTTAAATACCTTTCAAGGCATGAAGTTTTGGAATTTCAACATAATGTAGAAATCATAATCGAAATTTTCCTCAAATAAATTTATCTTGCAAATTTAAATTTAAATTGTACCATTCTGTAGCGTGCTCCCCTACGGTATGGCGTAAAAAAAGGCCATAATCACCACAGTGCCTCTTTATGCTATTAATTCTTCACAAATGCCCTCTAATCCCAGCAATGTATTTCATATACTTTAGTACAAAACCATTTAACCCTATTGTCGATAACCGAGTACCAGGGTAATCTAAAAACAATTTTCACGTATTTCTAAGTATGTATCTTTTTTTTCGATTTTGTCGCATTTTATAATGAAGTAGGGTGGGGAACTGGAGAGGGACGAATGGGAAATGTGGTGGCGTGGCGAAATGTTTCTACGAAGGCGGACAAAAGCACAGTCGATTTACGTCTCAGAAAACTCCTTCTTCATGTACACTTACTGGAGTTACATCGCTAGCTAGGATTTAAACAAAATATTATGAGCACAAATTGTGTCCGGTGGATCAAGATTGCAATCATTGATATTATAACCGCAGTAAAGATATTTATTTATTTACTATGATCCCGAAAACAGCCACAAGGGCCTTTTACATCAGCTATTGTAACTCAACAACAAAGGATAGACAACCATGACCTGGGAGGTGAAAAATGCTCCCCAGGCGGGACTCGAACCCGCGACCTTCGAGTTAGCAGGTGAGAACATTACTCCGCCGCCACCGAGGCTGGTAATATGTGATTTTTCATAGTTTTATTATGAAACTAGTGCATTGATTAAACTAATGCATTGATTATAGAAAAAAGGCAACGTCGATAAGAAATTCTATTTCTTCACTGGGTTCTTCTTTTCTTAAACTAAGAGCTGGGAAGAATAAGAAAAGAAAAAATTGGGTGTGTTTAGGACCACACACGCTGGAAGTGAAAACTTCTTTGACCGATTTATATTCCCAAATAAATATGAATAAAAAAGGAGAATAAGGTACAATAATTTTTAAAATGAATATTCCAACTATGTAAATTTTATTTTTTGTTGACAAAATAGGTAATTATCTGAAAAATAGGTATTTTACATGCTTATGAATAATATAACACTCATTTATATCTCTTATGTTAATTATCTTTCTATTCTAATTAACAATTCTCATCATCTTCAATCACCATTTCCTCATTTTCATCATTTTCTCGCAAGTTATTTTCATTATCCTCATGAATAATTTGACTTATTTCATTACTATTTCTACAGACCTCGAGGAATGAAACTATTGGCTTATGATAACTTAAGTAACTAATAACCTTTGAATTTCAAGATTCGGTAAAGAATACGAACAGGGAAATATGGTACGTGATTTAAACGGTGCACTTTTTCCCGCTTACCGCTTGTCCTACCATCTGGTGGCAGTTGTGCTCACTGTTAGGACAGCGGTGCTGCCGTCTGACGACGGTATTGGAACTACGTCGCCGAAGCAAAAAGTGCGGTACGATACGTGACGCGAGTTTGCTCTTTTTCCCCCATGATGCCAAAAGTGCCCAACGGGCCAAAAAGAAGTTATCACTTCAATTAGAAAAGAGGAAGGGAGAGAGAGGGGGAATATATGAAAATGAGAAGACGGATTAATCTTTACTGCTCTAGGAGTTTCTCTCCTTTTGAGCAGAAAAAATGAATACAGAACAATAATAATTTTTACAATACAATAATAAGATTGCAAAATGAACTGTAAATACATATTTTAAAAAATATTACTTAAAATGGATTGTAAGCAAGCATATGAGTTCAGGGTGGTATTGACAAATATAACAATTTTGCAATAAATAGTATATAACTATGCAACTTGCAATGTATAGAATACAACAGTTACTTATAATATACTTATGCAATGGTACAATATTTTAAATACGCTATAATTACTTATACAATACATACTTATACAATAAATACAACTGTGTCTACAAATTATCATCACTGTCTAAAATTCTCCAAAGCCTCTTTCTGAACACTTTCATTAACTCACTACAATATATTACAATACATTTACAACAATTACTTGAGCAATATACAGTTATACAATATAGAACTGTAGCTACAAATTATTATTACTGTCTATAAGGCTCCAAGTTTCTTTCTGAACACTTTCAGTGATCGACTACAATATATTACACGATTAGTGACAGAAAAGGAGGCAAAAAAGGGAAGAGATAAATTTGAGAGGAAGAGAGAGTGAAGAATGGATGTTGGGGATGAATTGGATGCGAATGGAAACCAAAGAGCAATGAAACGCCGTGGAAAGCAGCCATGCAGAAGAATATATGAGGTTTGGGACGACACATGGATCCCATGCACGTCGTCTCTCTCGAACGCAAGCGTGAGTGAATCAAGACGGGTGGAGGGCAAATGTAATGTGAAGTAATAGAAACATGACGGAATAAGGAGAGAGAAATATGTAGCTCACGAAAAGAAGCACTTAAAAATATGCAAATAATTTCGGTCCAGAGGACAAAGAGACGATTGAAAGAATAAGATAAATTTCACCGATGATCCGCAAGGGTTTGCAAAAAGTGGTGGTGCTGAGATAAACCACTGTGTGGTTGATTTACTCAATGAATTGCGATAGAAGTCTCTCTTCTCACTCGAATAAAGCCAACAAGATACCTCATTGATGCAGGTGGAAATGAGCCGAGTTTACCCGACTGCATGAATTAGTTACCCGTAGCACATCGGTAGATTCAAAGAATCTGGTGAAATAAATTAAATGAAAAGAAAGATGGGATGGTTGTATTATTTTTTTCTCTCGCACGATTCGTGACCACAACAGAACCAGGGTAAATATTACATTTCATTAAAGACAACACGATATCACACACATTGGGCGTGTTACGTCGTGCCATACCCTAGTAAAAAAGTTATGGCATTGATTTTATTTAACAATCGAGGCTTCGTTATTTTTAGTTATTTTATTATGTTGATGTTTATAATGTTCTTGTAGTTATTTATAATAAGTATCTTGATAAAATTCACAGCTTTAGCCTCTACTTTGAAGAAACTTTTAATATTCCTTAAAATAAAATTTGGTACTTTTTTACAATTTTTATTTTTTTAAACATACTACGCGTTTCACCAATTTTATGGCATCGTCAGATGTAGTAGTTTGTTTACATATACTATATTGTTGTCATTGTTAGATACAGAACATTAAATTTGATTTTTAAAAAAAGTTTACTTTAAAAAATTACAAAAAGGAAATGAAACAAAAACGAAAAGGAGTAACAACGACAACAATATAACACATGTAAACAAACTACTACACCTGGCAATGCCATAAAATTGGTGAAACGCGTCGTGTGTTTAAAAAAATAAAAAGTGTAGAAAAGTACCAAACTTTATTTTAACGAATTATCTTGATGTTTTAAGAGAAATACTGTTTTGCTAATTGCTGAATTTTTTTTGAAAAGGTTACTTAGATGTTGCTGATAACAGTAAGAATAGATTGTTGTGTGAGAGGCTGCAGAGAGAGGTTCGGAGATGTATCGTGGTCTCAAATAAATAAGAGTCTGTAACTTTTGAAATATAATAATAAATGGAAAAGAAAAAGGTCACGACATCACATGCGTTAAATGTGCGGGATTATTGGTTTCATGTGGTATCATGCTACACACACTTGTGGAAGTTCTTGAGGTACAATGTAGAAGTGGATGTGAAAGAAAGGGAGAAATACTCGCCTCGTGCTTCTTTCACCCGCCAAGGTTCTATTTCTTTCGCCACCACTGGAAGGAAATGGCGACGCCAACCTCTCTGAATTTATCATTTGTAAAAACAAAGAGTAAAAGAATACGGACGGTAGAGATGGAGAAAGGAGGGAGTCATTGGCTCTCACACACTCGGCGTCTCGAGAAAGAAGGGACATATCCCTTGGTCGCCCTTAAACTCAACCGCCCGAAGCGCTCTCATCTCCGCCCAACCCCACGGGGTTCCCTTCCCCGCTATGAAGAATTACCAAACCCTCACCCTCCTCCTCCTCTTCCTCCTTCTTTCCCTTTATATTCCCCACACCCTCCCTGCCTTCCATCGAGACCCCCCCTCTCACCCCCCTTCCCAAGGGCTGAACACTTCCGCTCCTTCTCTGTCTCCTTCACACCCAACCACTATAAAACAATCTCTCTCAGGTCTATTCCCTTTTGTCCACTTCCTACGCTCTAGCATCAGACTCCATTTCGTCAAATTTCGTTGCAAAAGAGTAAGAGATGGAAAAAGAAAGCGGCGGCAGGACGAAATAGTACGCCCTTTCCTTTCTCAGACCTCCCATAGTCGACAGTCTCTGGCGTTATATGATGGAACAGCATTTTAGTACCAAAATAAAACTGCAGTAATTGTACTATCCACTTAAATTTCAATGTAAATATTACACTATACGTATTTCAAAGTTTCTTACGGCGTCATCATCAGGTCTACACAACCACTCACACTGTGGGACATATTTAATAATGCCAAAGACCCATACGATCCCATGAAGAAATCCAGGGCATGTGAAGTGACTTTCGACACGTGTGAGGGTGTGTATATAGGTCAAACAGGGCGAAATTTTGAAATCCGCATCAATAAACAAAAGAAGTGCTTGTCAAACAGTGATCCCAAATCCCACCTTGCCAAACACTTGATCGAGGAGTCCTATTGCACAAACATTGATGTGAAGATCCTCCATTACGAGAAAAAAGGACGACGCCTGGATACCTTGGAACAGTGGGAGATTATCAAGAGAAAGAAGAAGAAAATCAAACTTCTTAATTATTTAGAATTTGATGTTCACTCCCTGACCACCTGACAACCCAAGCTTGTACTCCCTTCCCCCCCCCCCCTCCTCTTTCCTCTGCTTATCTCCACATTTCACAAGAACCCTCCCCTCCCCCCATAGGCCACACTCCCGAATCCTCGGGAAGGTCACATGTCTCGTAACAACACTCCCTCCCCTGTTATTCACCTTCAACCGTACCCCCCTCCCTTCTTTATTAATACCTCCTTCATTTGTCAAGAATCCACCCCCTCTTTCCTTTGATCATGTATAAATATTCCCATTGGAGACATAACTTGTGTAGACTCGATGATGACGCCCTATAGAAACATCGAAACACGTGTAGTGTAATATTTACATTAAAATTTAAGTGGACAATACAATTACCCCCCATAGTCGTTCTTCCGCTCGCTATGCAAGCACCGTCTTTAAGGAATTTCTGGGGAATAAGTTAAAACCATGTTTATAATTACAGTAGATTGTGTTTTCATTATAAATGAGAAGAAGAAGTTTTTTTTTAATTAATCGCAATTATACTATCTACATCCAGTTAAATAATAATCAAATTGTATCGTTTACTATTCATTTAAATCAAGAAAAGCAAAGCTGTCATAGCAGGAAATTGCGATGATCTTAAAATAGGACTGAACAAAATAATCGAAGTTCTAGAATAAATACAATATGAAAATAAACAAGGATAAGACCAAAATCCTAGCACGTGGAAGAGAAAAGCTGAAAGCAGAAGTCACACTAAGAAGAGAGAAATAAGAGCAAGAGAGGATTCCTTCACCTACCTCGGAAGTACCATCACGTGGGACGGAGAAGTGCAACTCACGACAAGTGCAGAATAGTCCAGGCTAAGAAAAAGTTAGTACTGTGTTAAAAAACGATAGGACTAGAAAAAAAACTACTGTGTTAAAAAACGATAGGACTAGAAACAAGGAAACAGTACGTAAAACATTCTTGTGTAGCGTGGCACTCTATGGATCGGAAGCATGGTTTATTGGAAAAGAAGACCAGAAAAGATTATAAGCATTCGAAACCTAGTGTTGGAGGAGGATGCTTAAAGCCCGTTTCAAACGATACTTGATCCAGCACAAGTTCGAGGATACTCGCTAGTGTAATAGCTTTCCGTGTGATATAGAACCAGCATACTGGCTATCCAGTATAATCGCTATCATACTGGCTGTGCTACTTGATTTCATAATTGATGCGGTACTAGTTTGCTGCTAGCTCCCAGTAGGACCTAGTAGCCGTCGACCAATCACGTTAGCTTTTACAGTCGCAGTGCGATCTTCACTTTTTTTAATCAGCGCCTCACTTATTCGCGGGTGTTACGCACTCTTTGGTGGTGAAGTCAGTGCGTCATGAATGTCTCGACTATCCCTACTATTACTGCAGCAGCCGAAAGTCGCCTTCTTTCATGGATAACTTCCATTTTCTTTTCAATGTTTGCTCCTGTAGATGACAGTACCGCTTCATCGCAAGCACAAGTTCAATGATCGTGTGCATCCTTCTATCACGGTTTCTATCATACTGGGTTCCGTCCTCCATATCAATTCCAGCTAGCATATACTAGGTCTTGTGCTGGATCAAGCATCGTGTGAAACGGGCTTAAGATAAAATGGACGGATTAAATAAGAAATTAAGAAGTTTGCAAAAGAGTAGAAGAGGAAGAGAACATATGGAGCACTACACAGAAAAGAAGAACTGAATGGATTGGACACACTATAAAGGCACAATGAAGAATATAATTGAAGAAAAAATGGAGGGCAAGGTCCCGAGAGGAAGGTCGAGAAAAAGATACATGGACCAAACAAAGAAACAGGTAGACAAAGAGAACTACCGTGTAGTAAGGGAACTACTAGCATTTAAGAGGGAAAGACGAGGGCTGCAGTGAATCAATCTTCGGATTGAATAACCAAAGAATTATGCGATATTAGTAACAATAAAAATGTAAATACAAAAGTATATACCGTCGTAATAGATATCGTGGGGAAGAACGTTGCATATGCCTCAATATAAACTTTAAACGGAAGAAAAAAGCTTTAAAACCGGCGGTGGGATATTTCAAAAAAATCCTTGTCAAATTCTGGGAGTGTACCGGTGAATTTGAGAGAGAAACAGCGGCGTACAGACAGTGGGGGGAGATTTAGAGTTTAAAGCCCCTTCAAAATCATGTTTACCTGAATTCGTTTTCGTTCGCTTACCTGAACTAATGTATATATGATTTTGCTTATTGGGCTGAAAAATATAGTTGAATCGTCTACACGAAAATACACTGTTAATATAACTGCTGCCTGCTTTGCAGGCAGTCTATTGGTTAACCTAACTCAAGAGATCGATATAAGGCCAATTATTAAATACATCCTGAGAGGTTCGCAAAATGCGCCTGGGAATTTTGTGAATTTCATGCATGCAACCTTCTCCTTACTTCGAAAGGAATAATTGTTCAAACCACTCAGTATAACATAATAACAAATAATCAAATAAACAAAATAATTATTCAACATACTTACGAATCAATAGATAATGCTTTAATGCCTTAATAGATGAAACTAATTCCACTTTCTGTGACTTCTTTCACGTCGTCAATTAGTTAATGCACACTTAGCAAAACACGAAAACAAACATACATAGCAACGTGTACGAATTTGCATAGCAACTCTTTTCCCATGTTAAAAGATAGTGAAAACACTCTTTTTAACACTTAAATTTTCACATTTTCCGATTCGTTGACAAATATTTCAATACTTCTGATCCATGTGCCCATATATTTCTTCTTTAAGACGACACCACTCCCGCATCGATCAGATAAGTATCTTCGGAGTTTACCTCAAATTGAAGCACCGAGGTCGAGCGTTAAAACATCCTGGGAGGTTTGCAACCCACACGCAGATATAGTTTTTTATATTTTTTTAAGGCGGGAAGGAGGTACAAAGGAAATCTAAAACTACTGATATGTTGTGGGCGGACACGTTCTGCATTGAACGCACTTTTCTCCACCTCCAGAGCTCTCAACCACCGCGAAAAAACACAATAAAACCTACTGGACTGACGGACACCGCTACAAACTTAATTATACTAATTGTTTTAGTTAATAATAATATAAATATATCACTTTATGGTGATGCACCTTAATATTAATGAAATCCCCCCAAGAAGGAAATCCTGCGTACGCAACTGGAGAGAAGGTGCCCCTTTTAGAGAAGGGGTGCATGGGTAAAAGAGTATCAGTGCAGCACACCGATGTCGCTGTCATCCGCCAACAGAGGGAAGCGTTGGCATCCTTCGAGACACGCCCCTTTGTCGAACCCTTGTGTCATTTGTCCCCCTCCTGCTCTCTCTCTCTCTCTGCCTACTCCTTCTTCCCTTTATGCACAAGGAAGCTCTGACCAATGGCACTGCCCGGGAAACACTGACATGAGCATGCACAAAAAGCATCGAACGTGGGAGGAATGGGGTAGGTAATGCACTCCCACTGACAAACGGGACACAAGACTCAAGAGGTCAAGGGACGCACATCACTTATATGATGTAAGAGGTTGGATCGAGGAGAAATACACTTTCATAAAAAAATATGCACATATACCGCAGTAATCCACTGAGAACTGTTCAACAGAACTCTCTATTTTGTAGAATTAATTTAGGGCATATAAAAGAGCTAAAATTACGGCATTACGTTCAACCTGAATGAATACATTCCAAACAATATTTGACTTCTTAACTCATAATAAAGTTGAGAATATTAGAACGTAGAAAAATGTAATTTTCAAAAAGTGTGATGCTTTTCAGCTTTACTTTCAAAGCTACTTTTGTAATTCAATTTATATAAACTGAGAAAAAATTGGGCATCTCATGTAATTATCCTATTTCCTCACATATAATTTCAACAAGATATCAATTCCATACATTTAACCCCACTCTATTTCATGCCGATCACTATTACATTACATTTTCCACATGCTTATTCCTCTATCCGAACTATCTTTAAGGGGAAGTGAAAGTAACTCCTTTAAATTTGATGGGCAAGTTGAAGGTGGAAGAAGGACAAAGGTGTTTGCAGATATAGCGATGTATAGGGGACGGGCGTTATGTGACTTAGCCGAGGTGACGGCCTATTCGATCCTTATGGGGTCGCTGTGAAAAAATAATATCAGGGAGATAATAGTTCTGTGAACCAAGGGGGACGTGAGGTGAAGCGAGGGTCGGGGATTAGAGACGGCGATGATGGACGGCGATAAGAGACATCCATCCAACTATACGGAAGGCCGTGAAGGCAAGGGCTACATCTCCCACACATATCGACCCCACAACCCATCTGGTGACACTGTCAACACAATGAACCCTACCAACCTTCCTATCCTTCGGAATCCAACAAATATTTTTCCTCCCATACTAATATAATCCGTAAACTGCCCATCACCTACACTTGATCTGTTCGGCGAATGCGTGAGAGACGACAACGAAGGTGCCTAATCCATCTTCCAACAGCCTTTATCCAAGAGGGCGCTCCTCTGAGGGATTTAGAAGAGATAAGAGAGATTCCAAGGCGAGCGACGGGTCATTAAGGCGAGCTCTAATTATTGACAATTCAATCAAGGTACATCTACATCTACGAAGTACCGTGCAAGCCACCACTAGGGTGTGTGGCACGGGATGATTCCACAACAGGCATGCAGCACTCGTCCCAGCACAAATCAGAACCTCGTACGTTCCCCCGGCCGCTAGGCGCAGGCCAAAAAGCAGTCAGGAGAACAGTGCGCAGACCAACCAGAAACTGGGAGAGTGATACGTAAATGAACATGAAAACATACAGAACAATGCTATACACACATATAGTGGTTAATATTACTAATACTGTTAATATATGAATGCTACGAGATGCTACTTCAAGCAGAGAACAAAATAAAATAATACCGGACAAATCAACTGGTGTGAAGTGTTAGTAATGATGTTGTGTTATTGAGCACAAGTGAAGATTCTACTCTACCTATTGAGGGTGGGAGTTTCATATGATTGATCTATCGCCACTAATATGATCCCTTATTTTTTGTGTGGGAAAAACGACATTTTAAATCTATTGGTTCTGCAGTCAATTTCCTTTATTTTATTCCTGTGATCGCTTCTACCGTAGTACGTTGGCTCTAGCAGTATATGTTGAACGTACGGAAAAAAACTGTCTGCTCCGAACTTGCGCAAAAGATTTAAGCTGTATTTCTCCCTTCGATGAGTTAGAGATTCCCACCCTAATTCCTTCAACAAAGGTATCGTCACTCTCCCCAATCTCTCTCCATCTGTACCCGTTCACGCCGGCTAAGCACAAGCAAAAGTTTATCAATATCATTATAAACATTTAGGAATACGATATTTATTTCCCTGATGCTCTCTAAAATAATTAGAAATGAATTTTCAAGAAATAAGAATGTGGTAATGACTCTAACATCTAGATTCACATCAGACTTCCTAATCATTCATAAAAAAATTAGAAATGAACTGCTATAATTGGGTATTTTTATTTTATTTTAAGGCAAGGAAGAGGACAATGATTTACAAAAACCACTGAAATACACAATGCAAGCCAGTTTGGAATAAAAATAAAATTGATTTGCTATAGCTGTATGTGAATCACAACAGACACACAGGAGCTGATAAATCGTCATAAAAATGTTCTGGTGAGATACTCATACAATAAATAGTTGATACTTTTTTCAATTTAAGTAGACATATTTACATAGAATGAATTGTTTAAATGCTATATTAAATGAAAAAAAAAATAATTTACCCAATCCTAATCCTATATCTCTAATACGAAATCCGTCGAACAAGTAGTCATTATATGAGTGTGTTAAAAACAAAATTCAGTGCCCACAACTTCCCCTGCTGTGCCGTTTTCCGAAAAGGATGGTGGATTTCGATACTCAATTCACATTATTTTTTGTATAAACAGTTACATTTGCTGGATCAGAAACTTTGTTTACATGGAAATACACGATTTAAAGCAAGGCTCGGATGAAGCATTTTCCAGCCGCAACTCTCATTAAATGCCATTTATATGAAACATTGAAAAACGCCCTCATAATAATTTGGGCGATGGTACGAAGAAAGTTTCGTTTGGTAGCGGGAATGAGCGTGGACACATGAATGGAACTCAAGCAATGGCACATAATGACTTGCTGTCATAATACAAGACAAATAACGAGATGCAAGGGACTCGTACAGGTTAGTACTTTGTAGCATGAAGAAATTACAAGATGGAAGCTTAAGTATTCTCCAATGCGCTGCATGCTGTGTGAGTGAAGTAAATCTGCCGAGTTACAAAGGAGGGCGCTATCTTAAAATGCTTGACAACAAATCCATTACATGGTACTGACATCCAAAAATCCGTCATATTTGTATCAAAACTTTATACAATGCAAATACCGGGAAAAGATCAACTCGAATCACTGAGATATTCTATGTTCCTAAATACCATTCCTTAATATTTGAGCACTCCTTCCTCATATCTCCCTGCAAGCTATGGAATTGTTTACTTGATAATGTTAGAACCTCCTCTAAAATTTCGTTGTTCAAGAGAAATATCACTAATCATTTATATAAGTTAGCTTAATCTTCTCATAACAAATTGATGTGATCAATTCTTGAAATGTGATTTCATATCTGTGCACTGCAATGTTGAATGAGATTCGTCTTGCTCTATCTTATTATCATACTATTTGATGATGTTTCTATTACTTTATATTCTATTATGGTAAATGCATAATATGTGAGTAGATCGATTGATTATTATCTATCCTGCCTGTTTTAACTTCTCAATCCCTAATAGGTGATCTTAAATCTGTGTACTGTTACCCTGATTTTCACATGTTATGTATTATCTTATTAATTGATTATTGTTGCTTTCTATGCGGTGGTCCTTAATGAAATTACTATGTATTATTTTCACCATTGACCCCATTTGTTGCGGCATGTAATTATGTTTCAATGTTCCAGATGACTTAAATTCCCAGATCAATATAGATTCTTGACTTGAGTCCGCGCAGAACAGGCGCGTGCACCGTCGATTTTTCCATCCTAAATGCGTTTCTTGAAGAAGAAGCAACAACCCAAGGATGAAGAAAAACACAGCAGGTGAATAAAGTTTATCAATTTTAAATTCACTAATCTTATATAAATAATCTGGAGATTCGAAGAAAAAGCTAATGCCCAAGAGAGATAGGAGCCAGAAAAAAGAGCGACGGGAAAAAATAAGGAAAAATAAATGATGACCAATAAAAATCGTATTGTAAATAATAGCTAGATATGAATAGTTGAATAACAATGTATTGAGACCGAAACTTAAGCTTAAATCTATCCAAAAGTTATGTTCCTGATAAATTTAATTCGGAGAACCATAAAGATTGTTTTCAATAATTTTAGGCTTTCCCGGCGAAGATTTATATCAGGGATCTTTCGGGGTTTGCACCGGGTAGCTAGGTCCATGGCCTAGCATCGAAACGTTGGCCGCCATGGAGCTAGCTACCCGGTGCAAACCCCGAAAGATCCCTGATACAAGATTGTTTTCAATTACATTCAGTTCACGGAAAAAATGAATCAGAAAAATAGGAATACTATGAAATAATTTTTTATACGTCCGTGAGAAGATTAAGTCGGATAAGGGAGAGGGAATATTCGGAGAGAGACAGAGAGAGAGAGAGAGAAGAAAAGGTGTTGGAAGGAAGAGATAGAGAGGGTTGCGCCGTGTGACTGCAATGCAGTCGGGAGTTGGGAGGCTGGTGGCGTGGCGTGGTGGGTGCCGAAGCCGACACGACGGCGGCGGTAGCATTAGACCCCCCCCCCTCTCATATTGCTTCCTCTTCCTCGATTTACAGCTACTAATATCGCCCTGTTGTACACAAACCGTCTCCCCCCGCTGGGTCCGCCATATATCTGAGCCTTCCCAATTCCCTACCACCCATTCACCCCATCATGTACCAAGTAAGCACAATAAAAGCAGAAATAACACACACGAAAAGATGGTAGATCCTGTGAACAGAAGAATTAAAATTTCCGGAAGATGGCGCGGGTTTCCAGAGATACGCGGTCTAAGAGAGGGTGTTGCGGTGATGAATGAGGTGGGGTGGATGGTTACTTTCGAGTTCTCTAACGTCCTTTTCCAAGGGCTGGAGGGGATAAGGGCGGGCCTGCCATCGCGCGAGACGAGACACCTAAACAAAAGAAGACTGGGTCTTGAAGATGCCAAGGATGGGCGGGGAGAGCCTCTGGCTACTCACCCCTCCACAACCAATCTCCGAGACAGTGGGTGAACATTCTTACTTACACGGCTCAACTCATTCGGGAGTCGACATCTAACAATAAGACTGATAGATCGAGACAAGCGAGAATCGCCCGCGTTAATATTCTCTCTCTCCGATTATCCCCTCGTTATAGATATATATAAATATAAATTAAGGCAAATGCCACTCACAGGCAAATGCCTTAGGGATCACCTAAAACTCCAGTCTGTGATTAATATTACATATTATGCACAACTTGATGGAGTAATAAATATATTATTATTATATCCATGTTGGGAAAAACCAACTGTAATTTCCACAAACTTTATTTCGCTGGAACGACGCGTGTTTCGCCACACTACGTGGCATATTCATGTGACACATGAATATGCATGTGCATCCTCACCGTGGCACATGAATTTGCCACAGTGTGGTGGAACGTGCGTCGTTCCAGCGTAATAAAGTTTGTGTAAATTACAAAGTTGGTTTTTCTCAACACGTATATTAACTCAAATAAAGTGACTAATATTTAAAATAAATGTGGGCAGCCGTGGCTTGTGTTTGGACAAGTTTGCATTTATTGTCCCAACTCGATAAGTTACACCTGTCACATATTGAGATAGTAATACGCTAATTGCTTGAATAGCAACTTTACGGTTGCGTACAACACAATTGAGCAGGTATTTTAAAAAATTAGAACAAACCATTGCATAGTTTTCAATTACCTCAAAAAATCAGTAAGATTTTTTTGCTCATCGTATAGGATTGGTCCATCCGAAAACCTAAGATGTCCCATTTAATGTTAGTGGCGACCGTAATACAATTTACACAGTCGCGGTTCCAGTACGCCCTTATATAAAATCTACGACTTTTTAAAGAATCCCTATAGGAACCATTAGTGTGAACAAGACTATAATCTTTGGGTCAGGTGATGTAGAATAATTTAAGTTAAGTTTCATTTTCTATTAATGCGGTTTACTCCCCTTAATCTATGGAGAGTTGGCAAAGATAGCGGAAAGGAAATAGCTCTAGCAGCAGTATATCCTATGTAAAATGCATGTGTTAAAAAACAATTTTAACTTGTGGGTCACATGGCTATGTACGATGAATATGGACATGCAATACTTTTAAATTAAGATATTTAAGCTTTATTCTCAGCAAGCGAAGGACCAATTAAGCCCTGCGTCTAAACGGGAGGGGGAATATGGGGTGGCCACTGGATTTTTAATTTCAAAGTCAAGGATAATTCAACATTTTCCAAGAGAAACCAAGAGACCACAGTTTACAAAGAGTATGCACTGAATTACGGGGTATTTTATTGGCGTGTATTATCAATTACTTTTAACGCATTGATTTAACTGCCTCTCTGAAACAACCTGCGCATGTAGTTTGTTCCACTCTAATAAAAAATGAATACAGCTCGGAGATATTTAAATTAGGGAAAAAAAGAACAGTCCAAATCTCTAACTCAAGAGGGGGAAAGGGAATTTTTACGCTACACTTGACGATGCAATTACTTATGTGTGTGTCGTTAAGTCACAAAAGGCTGTCTCGGCTTTGAAAATTCTGCGCTAACAATTTTCCAAACATGGATTAGAGATTCATTGAAGAAAATATAAACATAAATGAATGGGTTTAAGGCAGAAATGATAATGGCCATATTGACAATATCATAATTTGATGTGAAATAATAAAATGCATATTAGCTATAGGACAAAGCTCATGATTTTTCTGGATTCTTCTTTGGTTGAATTCTGGAACGCGATGAAAACCGGGACATTTAAGGAGGAATTGCAAAGTTACATCAAAATCAAGGTATTTTAAATACGTAGTAGTTTTCAAGGATCAAAATGGGATGGCCACCATTTAAAAAACTAATAGAAAAACATTTATTTGTTATTCTAAGAATATTTAGTAACATAAATTTGAAGAAGAAGGGACAAGTTTTTCTGTTTGCTATAACCCTGATTGCTATAACTAACCCATGCTAATATGAAAATAGAGCCACAGACTCCTAATTTGAATTTTATAGTGGTGCAATCGCACCAAAGTTCTGAGCAGGAAAACGGTGGCCCTGTGTCAGGAGCGCAAGTTACTAAACCGCAGAACTCAGCCCATGTCCGAGGCAGGGCCGGAGGACCAGACTTTTTGCACTGACCGGCGAAGACACTAACCACAGGCATGAATCAAGCCTCCTTGGATTTACGGCTCAGAATATCGTTCAACAAATACCACGTCACCGGCCTGCGAGCATCTCGGGTCGTTAAGCAACGGGGAAGGCCGTAACACGGAGACAGAGAGATAAGCCTCGCCAAAGGGTCGGATGCGGGAGGGTGCGGGAGAGGATGGAAAAGAGAAGGTCAACTTTGTGGGTGCGGTTTATGCAGAGAGGAGATCTCATTCGCCAAATTTCCAAGCAAGGAGGAAAGTAATTATCCAAGATAACTCCTTAACTGATGCAAAAAGGTGAATTTCAGAGCCAACATACATGCTGCTAATATGTTAATTACATAACACGTTTGGGCTGGTATGTAATTAATCAATGGGTATGATGTAAAAGTACTTACCCGATATTAATAAAATCCTATTGATATTCCCACATTTTTGCACATATTACTATTGGCTTGATAATTGTTTTCACTATGGAAAGTTATAAATAAGTGGTAATAGGAAAAGGATAAATTACTTTGCACTATTCCACTGGAGAAATATGATTTATAATGAATATTTTTATGAATATTTTATTTATGAATATTATTCTAATGAATAAATCATATTTATCCAGTGGAATAGTGCAAAGTAATTTAACCTTTTCCTACAATGGAATTCCACAAAGTAACGGCCGCCAGCAATAACTTCATAAGTGGTAATGTTTTACTAAGTGAGTATAGTAGCTGCATCCCTAACTGACAATCAGTTGAAAAGAGTAGAACCAGTTTAAATCACTTTAACCCTCTATCTGAAATACCAGCAAGGGTCCATCGTC
This sequence comes from Pyrrhosoma nymphula, assembly GCA_963573305.1. Taxonomy (NCBI): domain Eukaryota; kingdom Metazoa; phylum Arthropoda; class Insecta; order Odonata; family Coenagrionidae; genus Pyrrhosoma; species Pyrrhosoma nymphula. The sequence continues at coordinate 13,344,837 of OY754329.1, forward strand.
CTATATCAGCAAATGATGACGCTTTTCAAGATGGAGGATGTGAAAAGATTCTGATTTAAAGCTTACGGATATAGACACCTAAAGAGTCACTACAAGCTATGCCAATGATGGTGGTTAACAAAATAGAATCAGGAAAAAAGATAAGATATTGCGATATGAATGCGGGTGACTCCGCAAAAGGTAATGCCGTGGCTACTCCCGGTATCCTCAAAATTGGTCAAAAGAGAAGATGGTTTTGTGATGCACAGCGAATATATTTTTTTCCATTTCATTTTCACGACCACTCAACGGTGTATACCCTGAAGCACGGAGGACAGAAGAAGGGAAGTGAAAGAATGAAATTCAGTGAGGGTCAAAAACAAAACAAGCATGATATCAGCTGATACGTGGAAGAGGAAGACGAACAGGACGAAGTAGTGACTGCATCTGATGGGACCGGGGCTGTAAATGGAGAGAACCCGCTCCACGTAGCAGGGCACCAATGAGAGCGGGCGCAGGGCAGAAGGTTGGTTGGGGGTGAGTGCCTTAGGGGTGGGGTCGAGAGAAGAAACAGAGGAGCGGCAGGGCAGGAAGGAACTGGGCGGGTTGGTTTATTGCCTGGGTAGGCGACCGACAAGTGAGGCGATTTACACCATAAAGAGCCGTTGGATAGTTTGGCAAGGGCTTAAGTGGTTAAAGCACTCGGCGCGAAATCGAGGGATCCGGGTTCGAATCCCGGTCAAGGCGAATGATTTTTCCTCTGTGGAATATCGCACCAAAGGAATATTTTATTTACTTGGAAACCGCAGCAGAGACATGGATTGGAAACTCATGCCAAAATTTATGCGTTACGAATTCCAGTGGAGGTACGAGGAATTCATTGGACTAGATCTCAAATTCGTTTTGGGACCGATATTGAACCCAGAAAAGGTTTTGTGGGCCAAACCATTATAAACATGGAAATGAACGGGGACTTCAGGATAGAATATTTCATTTTGAGAATATAGAATATGATAAAATGAACTGGAAAAAATTAGGCTTGGAAGTAAACTATGAGCTTATGCCAATAAACGACCCAAATATTGGATATCCCAAAGCACTTGAATACATATTTCAAATTTAATTTAATACACAAAAAGTCATTGTCTTTCATTTATTTTGACCATGTAAATGTGTCTGCTTTGTATACGTGTGCCTATTTAAGACGAAAAGGAAGCATTGCAACGAATGCCAGGATGGGATAGTAAATAAATAAAAAAAACCCGGACCCCTGATAGGAACAGGGGTCGGAGGGGGCCTCACCTCGTACCCTGATGAACAATCACCACTCCCTACTCCCCTTCCTCCCTCCAATGATACATCTGAGGACCCGTCTAATGGGTATGTAGAAAGGGGGAGCTGCTGTATTTTCCTCCATCGGAAGCTGCAACGGTTCCCTCCACTTTCCTTTTCCCCCAAACTAGCCATCCCTTTCGAGATCCTCCGCGCCAGTGAGTGACCGTTAATCTCTCTCTCCCTCCCCCCACACGTCCGCTCCAAAACCTCTCATCCACCCCCATCAAGGATCTTCCGACCGCCATCCACTCCTTTCCAACCCCTTCCCCCCCAATCCTGGCCGGATTCTGGCCGACTGCCATGCACCCATAAACTCTAAACTCATCCCCCACCACCACCCTCAATCCCCAACACCCCCTTTTTCACCCCCTTCAACCCTTTTCTCTTCACTCCTTTCACCCCCCCACTCCTTATTTCCCAACAGATTAGCAATCTCTAGAATCGAAACGCTTCGGCACTCCCACGGCGTCAGGAATCACACCACAGCACTCTGATAGCAGGGTAAATGAAATATTTGTCGTCCTTCTTACGGTGGTTTGAGTGAGATAGTTCCCTAGTCATAGTGGAGACCATATTCAAATTTTATTTTTTTAATTTCAGCGTCGGTAAGAAGTATGAAATAAACATTGTAATATTAATTCCGCAAAGACATAGTTATATATGATCAAAATTCGCAGTAATTAAATAAATAAAGCTAAATAAGTCTCTAACTTGACTCATTTTTTTCCGCCGTACGGCTGAAAACCCTTCAAACCGGCAGTATTTTTTTGCGATTCTGTAAACATTACTGTGGTTAGTAATAGATTATTTTTTATAAATAATTGAGAAAACATGCAATCTACACACCACTAGTTTTTTGACGATATCTAGGTGCAAGAAGTTCCTAATTTGTTTAATATTCTCCCTCTGTAGCGCAGAGCCGTAGTTAATCTATCCCATGCAAAACAGCTTGTATTTTTAGGCAAATTGCTCGAAAAGTAGTTCGGCAAGGGGTTGATATTTTGATATCATCGGAAAGATGAGAGTTTTTTTCTTTAAAATGAGGCCAAATTCATCAAGTTCTAGGTGAAGTGATTTTTTGCTCAAACTACCTTAACTACGAACTGACAGAGAAATGAAATATTTCTCCGTCAATGCAAGTCATCGTTAATGCAAGAGAGAAGTGAGGATATTTCCCACTTCACACATTCGAATGGGGCTCAGCAAGCATTTCAGCGAGAAAGTAAGTTAGTGAAGAATGAAAATATTCTGCGGAAGAGTAAAGAATAGATGATCTCAAGACGCAACTCTATCATTGTGTTAAGAACTTTTATTGGTATGGATAAATTCACCTAAATTACAAAAGGTATTGAGGAGTAGGCAACAGTCTTTAAAAAAATAAATATTAATAAGCACTACAATTTATGCAGCATATATCATAACTTTGACAAGGATGCAACTGACAGACGAGGTGACTGCTCCGTCAATAGATTTTAAGTTCTCACTTGCTTATTTTAGAGCCCTAAGTCATATTTCCACGCAATAGTTTATTCAAATAAACAAAGGTTAAGGGACACATGTTTCATTACTTCGATATATTTCGAGTACCAGCCTTGCAAGAGAATAACCAAAAGGAAAAAACAGCAGAACTTTTCCAGTTGGATTTAACTGCAGCTTTAACACTTTATGGACCAATAATTTTGTTACCAAGAAAGAATTTTTCTTCCTCACCATAAAATAATACTGGTTGCAGAAACAACATTATTTAATGCTTAAATATTTTAAACAATTTTTTTCGATTGCACCAACTTAGGCCTATTTGATATAAATGAATGAGATAAGATGATTACATATATCGGTGCTGAATCCTGTACACATGACGTTATAGGGTTAATAGAGATGGAAGCTCTTGCGCTGATAGTTAGCGCCTGACCGCTAGAGTGCTCCGGGTGAAATGTATAACCATTGGAGTAGTGTGAGTGTGTCCAGACCCTTGGTTGGGACGTTTTCGCCTGCGAGGATAAAAAGAGGAAAATGGAAATAATGTTGGGGAGAGATGAAGACAAGGAACGCCGCTGGAATATCCGCCAGGCAGGTATGCCGGACTAAGAGAAACAAAATGGGAGCAACGGTGGAATTTCAGGACTGGCCATTTCCCCACTCGACTGTTTAGCATCATAAAGACAACGTCGAAAAAGGAAGGGTGGGCAAGTGGGAAGACGACAACAATTGCGTTCGCTCCTTCCCATCATTCCCCTCCCGTGCATTCGAATACATTCTCCGGTGCGTCCAGCGGCCACTGGTCCTCACCTTCTTCTCCCTGAATTGGGATATGTTTTAGCGAGGGACGAGGAGAGCTGGCATTCCGAAATATTTCTATCCACTTTCTCTTTTGTCTTTACTCCTCTTCTCTTTGCTTGTTTGGCCACGTGGGGCCAGGGGATCGGCTAGTTACACACAATTGCCATCTACTCGGACTACCAATGCTGCCAATCGCCGTCGAAACAGAAAAGGAAAAGAATCACCTCAATTTATAAGTACCACTGAGAAGCTACCGTGCATGAATCACACTTTCCCATCCACAAATTTTCACTTCACCCATTTTCAATCTAATAATCCTAAATCATAATTTCAGTGAAGGTATATAATATGTGAATGCAAATACAGTATATAGTCACAAAATAACTGTCACAAGAAAGAAAATAAAAAATCAACTTATGAGACTACAAAAGCTGCATGCAAGGGTAAATAAATGGTGGAGTGCAAATTTACATAAATCGATGAAATTTTCTCTTACTTCTAGAGAAAATTGGAATGGTACAAGCATATCTGGAATGGAAACAAGGTATCCGTTCAATATAATTAAAGAAAGTAATAGCTTTAAAAGGGAGAAGTTAAACTCAGTTAACCGTTAGCCTCAGCTGTCTTCTCAACAGTACTCGTATTCCCTCCGTTTTTCCTGAACAAAGTGGCCGCATGATTGCATGATTTTTTTGTTTCCTTGAATATATCTGACATAAACTCACATATTCTGTTGTACTAACAAGCATATTGATAAAGAACCGTATCGAAAAAGAATATTCAGAAACGATCTAGCTGTGGGTCTCAAAAAGGGGCATTTAGTGTCAAAATCGACTGTTTTGTCTTTGCCAGCCGATTGGGAGCATATCTCATGTAAAAGCTACTTCCTCCGTAAATTTTACAAAAATAGGGAGATGAAAACTATGCGTAAATAACAAAAATACTGTGAAATATTCCGGTATATTCATTAGCAATAAAAAACATTCACAAGCCACTTGCCTTACGTGGCTGCAAGACGCTGAAGAACAAGATTCATCGGCAAGCTAGACAGTTATTAAAATATATAGTTAAAAATTGAACAAGTAAAATGAGAGAATTACGTAAATAATTAAATAATATAGGTTAAAAAACAACAAATTTATAATAATTTAACAAAACACCTAATTCATCTTTAAATAGCGTATTCGAGCACTGCGTACGCAACGCCCTCGCTGGCGAGCCTGAAAAATGCACGCCTGCCGGAAGACACGGAAAATTAAAATTGAAATACAACCGTAATTAGGATTCCAAGCAAATATGAGTAATCCTGTTACATATGAGCCAGTAAAGTTAGCTCATGGTAGAGTAGGGTGTAGCCCCTGACTTTGCGCCACTACAGATCTCTTCTTCTGCGTGTGCTGTTGACTATAATATCCTGATGCATTATTGCTCTTCCCTGGCGGAGATAAGTACGCTATTGTTAGAAAAGTATCGGTCGTAGCATGAAATGCAACGCATTCTCACCATTTTCCACTCCTTATTGCTTGCGTACATCCAAACGTTTGGCTTTTATTTGTACGAGAGCCTCAACTTTGGCTGTTATAAGCGAGAAGACCGTGAAATTAACGCAGAAATTCACCCCAGATTGTCTCTTGTGAAGTAATAAAGATGAAAAATATGTAATAATCCTCATCCATGGACAATGGTAACAAGCCTATTATGTGGTCAACTCCGAATACGCAATGTGCATCGCCGGAATGAGAAAGGGCCGGCCATCGCCCTTATCTCTGGAGGTGGGGTGGAGGGAAATATTATTTATAAAAACTAGCAGCGCGGCAAATGAGAAAATAGGAAGGAATTCCACTCGCAGCGCAAACCAGCAAAAGAGAAAAGAGAGGATTGTATAGCCGTCCCTTGCCAGCGATGGACGCGTGGACCCTCCAGCTCCAGTATCCCCCCAATTCAAAGCAATAAGTCCAGCTACATCCCTCTCCACCCTCTGCGCCAAAGACATAAGCCCACCTGGATCATGAATTGCCGAAATGACACACGTGGAATTTCCAACTGCAAAAGGAGGATTAATTCTATTCTTGAAGAGAAAAGGACGATCGGTGTTATGATGGAGAATTATATATTGGGAATTATATCCTGAGGATTGGTAGAGGTCGAATGAATTCGAAGGGAATTGAGATGAGTAGGTGAAAACTATGAACAGTCAATTAATCAATGTAAATCTAATTGTTGTTATATAGCTCTGCCTCAATGCTCCAATTTTATGCTCGAGAAAAAGATCAGTCGAGTACTATAAACGTGTGCACTCAAGGATTCATCGTACGTAATAACAAGGATAATAAATTGTAGCTAAAGTTGTATAATGTATAACTATATATTGATTAAGTAATTGCTGTATAAATATTGTAATATATTGTAGTGGGTCAATGAAAGTGTTCAGAAAGAGGATTTGGAGCCTTTTAGGCAGTGATAATAATTTGTAGCTACAGTTGTATATATTGTATAACTATCTATTGCTTATGTAATTACTGTGTAAGTATTTAATGCATTGTAGCCATTGCATAAGTATATTATAAGTAACTGTTGTATTCTATACATTGCATATTGCATAGTTGTATACTGTATATTGCAAAATTGTTATATTTTTCAATACCACCCTGAACTCATATGCTTGCTAACAATCCATTTTAAGTAATATTTTTTTAGATGTATTTACAGTTTATTTTGAAAATTGTGTTACACCTGATTTCCTTTGTCATTTAATCTATAACGTATTGTATTAATTTTTTCTGCTCAAAATGAGAGCTACTCGGAGAGCAATAAAGATTATTATTATTATTACTTTTAAAAAAAATCTTAATGAAAAATGACTATCAAAATATCTCAACAGCTAGTTTGACTTTGTGAATTCATAGCAATAAGTGCAATCACCAATTCATACAACCACTAATTCTAAAGTGCTTGCGATATTAATCAGGAGAAGATTTTTGAAGCAACAAGGAAAACAGAAGATGTATCATCTGTAGCCCACGATGAAAAATAAGGCTTATATGAGAGATATAGACAGGTGAATGAATAGGATTTCCACTCGTTTCCTGAATGTTCCGACAGCTAAAAAAGAAGGGGCTGCACTAATATGCATACAAGTCAATAATTAAATGCGTGTGGGTTTTTACTCTGTTCCCATATTTGTGCAATGTTTTGTATTAATTTACACAGAAACAACAGTCCAATTACCAATAACGTCTTTCCTCTCATTGCCAACACGTAGTATTTATAATAATTACTTAAATAAAACTGCAGTAGTTGTACTGCCCACTTAAATTTTAATGAAAAATATTACACTACACTGTGTTTCGACGTTTCTCAGGACGTCATCATCAGGTCTAAAGGTTGTGTAGACTTGATGATGACGCCCTGAGAAACGTCGAAACATGTGTAGTGTAATATTTTACATTAAAATTTAAGTGGGCAGTACAACTACTGCAGTTTTATTTATGTACTAAAATGCTGTTCCACCATATAACGCCAGAGACTGTCGATTGTATTAGCCATAATAACCCTTGTAATTAATTTTGTACGTTTAACAACTGCGACAGGAATATGATATGCCAGGCCAACTTCCGGATAAGTCCGGTAAGTGATGAATACTCGGAAATAAGTCAAATTAGATGATATTGCAGAGCCTAGTGAAAGGCACTTTGCTAATAACATAACAGTCATGGAAGTGCGAAAGTTCATTTCTTTTCTCATGCGTTCGACGAGCGGGTTTCATGTGTCGCCGGGTGGCACTGCTGAATTATAAACGCGGACCAGGAAGGTATGAGACTGTGAATGCGAACGGAATATTAATTCTATGTGTTCCGCTTCCAAAAATCCCATTTAAGAAGATTGGCGAAAATTGTTTCCAAGGGAGATGGTCGCAAGGGATGAGGGAGTAGTTGCGTGGTAACGACGAGAGGGATTACGAACGAATGACGAATTAATTTAGGCTCTCTTTGTCCCTCTACAAAATTTCAGTCGTGGGAAACGCAAAAAGTAACGGCAAAATTTAATTAATCCCCTGTCAAACAGCGTCCATATAAGCTAAGAGCATGCTTCTCAAATAAATATATATATCAAATGTCCTTGGTTACGAGTCCTGCGGTAAACTAATGCAAATCTATTTAATAAAAAAAATAAAACTAGCCGCCGACAATAAACTGTGATTCATTTCAATAATTGATTTTCATTCATTAGTGATTCAGAGAGCTTTTAAATGGAAGTTTATTTAGGATAAATCAGCCCATCGATTCACTTAACCGGCCTTGCGTAAAATATTACACACAATAAAAAACATGCATCGTCAATATGAGATAGCTAAAAGAATTACCTGGCACCTGGATGGTCGCAATAATTAAGCCAAATTCGCACATCAAAATGTTCCGTCAAAAAAAGTGGATAAAAAAAAGAAGTGTGCAGTGAAATAATAACTACACGGAAAAATAAAATTCTATCATACAACCTTTACAATAGTTACGACTAAAATTGTATTATACTAGAGCAAAATATATATAGAGATTGCAGAATTCTTCTCCAAAGCGAAGGATTTAAAAATTGAATTACTAAATTCTAATATTAGGTCACTATTTTGTCGAGAGAGAGAATGCGTTGGTAGAGGTCATCTCGTTCATCCCGTTGGACATCGCTCAAAAACAAAAGAGAGAACTATTCCGTGCCAGAAAGATTACGTAGCCTCGCTTCCTCTCCTGCCCCATGTACTCAAACACCGAGAAGCGTAAGCATTATAACTCGAGCCCTCGTTCGTGCAGTGAGAGCACGCATGGACTGATATTGATGCCCACTGGTCGGCCAGGAGACAAATAAAGAAGGGGACATAGTGCGTGTGTGTGTGAAAGAGATACATATAGGGAGGAACGCAAGAGGCCAAACGTGTTTGGAATATTTAGAGCGTAGAAACGAAAGATTTAAAAGAAATGTAATATGAACAACGAAACCACCTCATTATAATGTATCAAGAAATACCTTTACAGAAGAGAAATGGAATTGACTTTAGTTCATTTTCAGCTTTGAAATTTTCTATAGATTTTTATTTTATTTTAAAGAAAATTGTACACATACAGAAATTTTGCCAATTTTAAGCACACTTATAAAAATCACAAAGAGACACACGTTAACAACTAAAAATCAAACAATAACAAAAACTACAAAGCCAAGATGAAAGGAATTTGCAGATTATTGACTATATTTTATAGTTTTTTTTTCCGAAAATATGAGTTGAGACCAAGTCAGTGAAATTTTATAGGGGATAGAGAAAAAGTGGTCAATGTCAGAAGGGAGAGAGAATTAGAATTTATTATTGGGGCGGTGAGACGGTTAAGAAAAGAGAACGTTTTAATTAATGATAATGTGGGTGTGGGCATGTGGAGCGTAGTGAGTTAGTTCGGGTAGGACGAGAAGGTACTCTTGATATTGATGGTAGAAATAAGATCGGGACTGTTTGTACGTAGGAATTAATGATGTTGTGAATTAGTTTTATGTCTGATTGAAGTCTATAATGGGAGAGACTGCTGAAGAATAGTGAAAACAATATAGCGTCCGTGGACGCATTGCGGAGATTTGGATTTCTATATTTCACAATTTTTGCGAAGAAAGTCGTAACACTGTTAAGGGTGACAAGATTTGTGGCAGCTGACATTGACCATGTAGGGGAGCAGAAAGTGAGTACCGGATGCCTTATAATATTCATTGAACGAGTGCCACACTTACTCTATGCCCTGACAGCTGAAAGAAAACTCATATTTTCACAGAATATAACTGAATTGAGTCATTCCCCTATACCCCTGAACATAGAAAACCCGCTTGAAATAAATAAAATAAAAATAAAAAAAGGAAAGGTTTTTTGTAATTATGAACTCAAGACGCTGCTATAGAGGTGCAGCATGCAAAAGTACAAGTTTTACGAAATCAATCCACTTACTGCATTTTCCGCATTACCCATGAGTCACGCCCATCATGTTGGTAACTATGACTAGACGAAGTTGTTTGAGTTATTTTTCACGATCACCAGAGTGATAGGAGCTCAAATGTTTTTCCGCGTTCCTAACAACGACTTTGATATTATCTTCAGGGCTTCTGAGAAAGACAATTAAGTCCTTATCTATTATTTACTATGGTAACATAAAAAAGGGAAACATCCACGAAGCTTTTTTGATCAAAATCTATTCCCTCATCTTACCCAATTTTGAATGCACAACAGGTTATACTTACAAAAAGCTCAGCTGGTTTGTCTTGGCACTTGTCACTTTTATGTACCAAAGAAGTCCCCATTTCCCAAAAGGAAACTCAATAACGCTGCCATTTGGACTCCTAGGGCCGTATTTATAGTCGTTACCTAGCAGTTCCCTTATCCATCCTCTACCCAGCAGGCCCCTTGAATTGTGCGTCCTATAGTCAAAATTAAGGGAGCTGCTAGGTAGGGGATGGTTGGGGGTTAGATCTGGTAACTAAGGACTACAAACGGCGGGAAATGGAATTCGCAGCTCAAATGTTTCAGTGGTAACTCTGGTGACCAACATGGATGCGGATAAATAAAGAGCCAGACGCAGCATGAAAACTGTTAAGATGGCCGCTCGACGTGCAAATAGCTTCAACGGTGTGGAGAAGAAGATTTCGTGTGTCCTGGTGTAGAAGCATAAAGATATAGTGGAAAGTAAGAAAACGGACGCAGTTTCCTGCCACAAGAAGAAGAAATTGTGGGAAAAATATGCTGCGAGTGTATATGAACATCTTTGGAATGAGTCTGGCGTCACATTATAATATAAGAGCAAATCTTAGGGGTTTTATTAATACCAAATCTTCGAAATTATTAATTTAAATTATGCACGTTCATTAGAGTCAGTTTAGTTATATCTGTTGTGTTATTTTTTCGATAAGGGGGCCCCTGGAGGAGTATGCATCTCCTGCCAGAATTAGGAGAGGCTAAGGGGGCTGCTGTGGGTGGAAATTTGACTATGCTAGGGGCTGTGGGACTGCTGGGTAACGACTAGAAATTCTGCCCTTAACTTCCGTGTTTCCTGTTATACTTTGATCTAAAGTGCTGGTTTTTTAGTTATGTGTAGCTGTATGCTACCATTGCAAACGAAAATACTACTTTTCTTTCACAAGCAGTTTCACGCAATTCTTAAGTGCAGCCTCCAGTAAGATCGAAGAGAAGATAGGCTACAATGAAAGAATCTGAGCATAGCGTGGTGCAGTCTGCAAGGATACACCTTGGTGTAACGCTGTCACTACCTTGTAAATGACCTGGCGGACACTCAATGATGTGAGCGAAATGTTTATTATTAGTGGCTAGTTCCTTCTTTTACGGGAAAGTTGTAAACATGATGTATGCAACGTCTGCTACACAAAAGCCTTCAAGCTGATGCAAATAAAAAAGAGACCAGGCGTACTAACATTTCGAGGACTTCATCGGACTTCTGAATTACCAAAACAATTTGTAAAATCAAAGTAAAACGGAAGCGAATGTAAAATTTCATGGAGTTATAAATAATCTCTTCTTTAAATTTATTGAGGCTTGGTCAATTTAAATTCCTTTATATCACTCCCAACGTTTCGGCAAATTTATTGCCACATCCTCAGGGCTAATTAAAACCATAAAACAAATTAACAACATAAACAGGTATAGAAACAGAAAAATAACAATTTTTATCACAACTTTGGTGATAACTACACTGTACATTTTTTTATCGGATACACTAATTTAACAAATATCAACAAACCTGTGACATTTAAATTACACTAAAATGATATCAACCATTCCAATTTACAGGGGAAATATAAATAGTTTCTTATCAACAAGAGAACACACCAGATTACAACAAACATTAATTTAGAAAAAAATCATGAAAATTGCTTCATATAAATACAAAGATAACAATAAAATTAATTAAAAAAAATACAGACATTTATCACATTTTGTATATGTAAAACACTATTAAAAAGCATATATTAATTATAAATAATATATTTAGATTTATTGTATAAGACTTATGTAAATTCTTGATGTAAATATGTAATTATTTAAATATTTTTTTATGCATATAATGTTTGGTGTAATCTGGTGTGTTCTCTTGTTGCCATGAAACTGTTTATATTTACCCTGTCAATTAGAATGGTTGATATTTTAGTTTAATTAAAATTTCACAGGTTTGTTGATATTTGTTAAATTAGTGTACCCGATAAAAAAATGTACAGTGTAGTTATCACCAAAAGTGTTATAACAATTGTTTTTATTCTGTTTATACCTGTTTATGTTGTTAATTTTGTTTTATGGTTTTCAATTAGCAACATGAGGATATGGCAATAAATTTGCCGAAACGTTGGCAGTGACAAATAAATGAATTTTAATTGACAAAAACTCAATAAATTAAAATAAGAGATTATTTATAGGTGGTCAATAAATACATTAATTATGATTTATATACGTGTATTATATCCCACTGCTGCCATCGTAATTACTGTGGACATCTGGAGATCACTCTCCGTTGACGCTTAAAGCTGGAGACGACTGGCAGTAAGAAAACGTTTCCCAGCCATAACTGCACTATTCTCCGAATGAAAGGCGGGAGGAATGCAGGAAAGGAATGGAATAACGCGTCGACCCTTGAGAAAGAAGAAAGGAAATGTTTCACCAGCCCTTTCGATGGATGTGTTTGTGCCTTGTCTCATTTCTCGTCGACGGAAGACGGAAGGCAGGATTGCTTCTTCGCTCGTGATTGGCGTGCGGTTTCGGGTTGGTTTGGTATAGGGTGGAAGAGTTGTGTGGAGCAGAGAAGCAGAGTAAGGGGTTCCCTGGGGAGAAATAGGAATAGTGACGAAGAAGGGTGAAAGACGAATGAGGAGGGCGGATTTGGGATATAAGGGAGGTATAAGTATCCTAGTCAGGCGGACGGATTGCTGTAGTGTAATGAATCCAGTAATACTGGAAAAATTTGGTGACAGTTCCACCGAAGGTTCTTTTCTGTGGAAGGTTCTTTTCTTTGATTACCAACTAACTCCAAACAGGGGAGTAAAATGTTTCCACGGAAGATTACCAGGGTTCCCAGGATCGCATAAGGTCTTTCCTAACTTCAAAATTCACATCTGTAATTCACATAAACAAAAGTGCTCTCCATGGCTCTTTAAAACCATAATTTCAATCAGTTATCTCCGATATCTTACGAGGGTAATCAGCGCACTTTGATCCAGCATCGTTATATTTCTGTTTACTTTTTGTTGGGCAACGGCCTGCCACGATGGAAACACCGGTTCCCGATCAGTCACCGAAGTTAAGCATTCTTGGGCCGGCTCGAGTTTGGATAGGGGTGATCCTCCGATTCGTCCGAGTGCTGTTGCCCCTGTCTGCAAGTGGCAGCCAGTATATGCGAAATGACCTTAACCATCGAAGCAAGTTAAACAAAAATAGTACTAGTTATTATTGTTATTTCTTTGTATACGTGTGATTGGTGAGTTGACACAGGAAAGTTCTCCTTAACACAAGAGAGTTCTTTCTAAACCCTTAATTGTGCGTAATAATAATAATATAGTTCATTGTTCACAGATTTACATCCGATCTGAAAAATTTTCATGAATCACATTGGAGCTCAAAAATACATTGAAATTTAGTGTGCAAAGCATCAATCTAAGAAGAAAGTATTACAATTAAGTGAACAACAAGAAAGAAAACAACATGCCAAATGAATGGCATAAACATCATGAACAAAACACAATATAGAATATGGGATACGAAGCAAGTTCACACAATGAATTAAATATAAACAGGATTAAATGTTTTGGTACAATAATTTGAAATAAATAACAATGGAAAACAAACCAAAATAGTACGACCCATACATGATTAAAGCATTGAAATGAATAAAAACAGCTTATGTGGGGCAAGTTAGTATGTTAGAATATAATTTCTTTTTGAATTGGGGCTGCGATGAGGAATCTTTAATTGATTTAGGTAGGTAGTTCCAAGTTTGAGAAGTGGTAACGGTAAATGATTTCTGAAATGTAGAGGACCGATAATGTGAGACATGTAGGTAGTTAAGGGTCGGCTCTAGTAACTATATTTGGCAATATGGTTCTCCTGGGATAAAAATCAATTATGTACTGTGGGTCTTCGTGTTTGAGTAGGGAATACATAAAACAGGCTAATTTGAATTTATTTCTTGTTTTTATGTCCATCCAGGGGAGTTTGTTAATACATGGGGTTATGTGCAAGTCATAAAGTGATAAATGAATCTGACAGAGGAATTGATGTGTAAGCAGAAATCACGAGGGTAACTGTTTCACGACACACCCTAATAATAGAGACACTTTACTTTACTCTTCATCCCCTTTTTTTATCTTGTATTTGTGTGACTTGTGGGTGAGTGAGTGACTGAGAGTAAGAGTGTTCCTTGCTTGTATTCTACTTTGCTGTTCTTTACATCTTGGGACAATAGTCCTAGCGCCTTAAATTTAAACCTGCCTTCCTAACTTTTCATGCTCTATTAAGATTATGACCCTTGGGAATTCTTCTTTCCACCAAGATTCATTTGTTGAAGTATACGCATAATATCTTAAGCATATATTGTTGGCTAAAACTCCATGGACGGTGGAGCTCTACGCTTAATCCACAGGGAATAAGGACGCCTCGGTAGCTTAGCTGGTTAAACTACTCCAATCCAATCCAACATCGACAGATCCAAGTTCACGTTCCGGTCAACGCAGACAATTTAGCCTCAGTGGAATTATCGCACATCGTCTATATTGCTCAAGGTTTGGCGTTAAGGAATTTACTGAACAATCAGTTATTTATAACACTTCAAAGAAATGAAGCACGACACTAAAACTCGAGTACGAGACAAGGAATTTAAAATAATTGTTTTACATCCTCTGTCAACATGGTGATTTAACGTAAAGAATTTTTTTTTAATTTTAAATAACTGTCCCTTAGAGCATCAGGAGAGAAGTCGTGCTCTCCACAGGTGCGTGAATTTCAACTTAAAATTTTGATTCCATAAAGGAAAAATATCGTAAAAGCAAAATATGTTTTCAATAATTTTCGGGAGGGACGAAGGTGAGGAATAATTTTTTTATGTGAGTTACGAAATTATTATAAAAGAGGGAGTAAACTCCCAAGGGTGAAGGAATCAATTCAAAGGCAATTTTTCTTCAGGAGTTTGTAACCAAACTATCACGCCCAAGTCTGTAAATAAATAACAATTCAAATGAATAGTAGAAAAATCATAATAAAGTACAATATAACAATAGATAACCAAGGACGCCTAAATAAATTAATATTTACATCGGAGGAGTTCAAGACGACGAGAATACATAAATAAGTAACAATCAGTAACGGGGGACGCTTAAGCCACGTCCAAATTCGTTAGAATTCGAGGACTCAAGGACAGAGGCGGTAAGGCGAGGTGTCTCCTCGAGGACGTACGAGTTCGGACGTCCTTGTGCATTAGTGCTGCCATCAATGAGACAAAAATATCAAATAAAAAAAATTGAATACTACAAAGCAACTGAATTCGAATTTATGCAGCATCCCGCTAAACCCAAATTAATCGTTTTATATAGCTGATTTAGTCGCACTAATTATAAGTTTTGTTGCATTCAGAAGTTTATTTATTTCTCATATCAGAGTGTCGTATGAATTTCGGTGTATAATTTCTTGTGTTATTATTTTTCAAAGTTATATTTTCGTTATATTTTTCTTTAGGTAGTTTGTTTATGATAATTATGCTTGAATTTGTCGTATAATTATCTTTCCAACCTTGAAATGTCTCCCATATCAGTTATTTGGATTAACTTTTTATTTCATCCTCTGTATTTTCTTACCATTTCATTTTTGGTAGCAGTTTGTATTAAGTTTAAGAAATTTGAAGTAAGCACTTTCAGTTTTTCCCTACCAATTTAGAAAATTATAACTCCCAGATAGAAAATTCACCGGAGAAACCAACGCTTAAATACGTAAAATAAAAGTAAAGGAAAGGTGTTACGTTGGCGAAAGATAATTAAAAGCACCGAACTATAACGAAACACACCTACAGTAGATATCTACCACATAATTTAGTTATATTGACACTCTCGTTTGGTAGATATTTCGTAATTAACCGTGACATGTGTTATGCTTGTCTTTAATTTTATCTAATTTAAAGTTTTTCCGATGCAACTTAATTTGGAAATTTTAGTTTATCAATTTAGTTGTCTCTTTATTTAGATCGTTGCTTTTCGTTCTTAAGACATGGTACACTAATACGTGAAATTGCGATGAGGTATCTAAACTAGATATTCATTCGTGTTATGAAAATATTCGAAGGAATTATGCCGGAGATAAATTTTAAAAATCACAGTACAGACATTATGCATTTGAGTTTAATTTTTTTATACAGGGCTTCCTTCTCATTCCTAGAGATAACTTTAACCAACAAAACCGTTGCCACTCTAATATATAGAGTACGATTAGAAGCAGAGGGCCACAATATTATCACCGACATTTCCTAACTTCTTGAGTAAATAACATATTACGCAAATTCTGTGATCTGTTTTAAATTCTCCTAAAAGTGACATAGGAAACAAATGCAAAGCGTTCGACGCGTCCCTCGGATGTATTCCCAAGGTTCAACATTCCAAAATGGCGGTCCGAGGACGGGTCAAAGTGTGCACCCAATGCATCCTCGATGGAAGCATCCTCGCACGGATCCTTGCGAGGAGGCTTAACCGATTCGGACATCCTTCAAGATGGTCGCCGTCCTCGGAAGGACGTATATGCACACTAGGAAGGATACTTACGGCGAATTCAGACGCGGCTTAAGAAGTAGAACAGATAACAATAAGCCGAGAGAAGTGGAGGAGCTAAGATCGGAAAGGCACGCGAAGGGAAGACATACAAAAAACTGGGGATAAAGGCGGCAAACTGGGCGGTATCAAGGTGACGAAAGAGGAACCAAAAACTTTATAGTAAGGCCAGGAAGGAATCGGGAAATAGACCCAAACGATAAACCAAAACGGCCCGTAAATCTGTCGATAAGGAAGGAGAGAGAACGCAAACCCCTACCCGTAGCCGTAGGAGTGAGGAGCATAATTCCCAACAAACGATAAGTAAATATTAAATATAATTACTAAACGTTACAAGTAGGCAATCGCCTGGTGGTAACATTAACATAAGCATAAGAAAACATAAAATTTTCAAAACACAACCAAATAAACCAATACAGAATCGAGGAACACTTATTTCTAAAAATTTTAACGTTATCAGGAAAGATCTCAAAAATTACTTCAGGTAACTAATTCCTCTCCTTTATACCTCTATTTTAGAAAGATTGCTTCAAGATATCTGTTTTCTGTAGCCTTTAATGACAGTTAAGGAAAGAAAGAAATGCAATAAACTCCATGACTAAAATTGTTTTGTCTGAAAGTAACTTAAATGTAACGAGATTGGAGCAGAAAGATTAATATTGTAAATTGGGCCCATTTATAAAGCTCTGGATATTGTTGTTGCCCATACAAATGTTTTACATTTCTCATTAAAAAAGGTTTTATGCTATTTCAATTGTGGAACGAAGTGTTTTTATTTATCTGTTTGTGTAATAGTAACCAATAATCCCTTCAGCAAGGAGGGAAGCTTTTCATGTTTTGTGTAATAGCGAAGTTTTTTGAATTTTATTGTATTGAGAAAGAAAAATGTGACCGGGGAGTAGGTTACAAGCAGAAGTATTCTGAAATGAATGAGGCGAGAACAAGAGGCGGGAATTATTCCAGATTAGAGGAGGAAGAAGACATTAATGAGGAGACATAGCGAAAGTAAAGCGCGATATCCTCTCAACATTCACCTTTAATGGAAGGTTAGACAAGGAGGGGTGGTTAAAAAAGAAATTAATTGAGGGGAGGTATGGGGGAAAGGGTGGATTCTCTCAAGTTTGAGAGTGAAGAGGAACAGGGGGAATTAAAATGAAAACGGGAAAAGATGGAATATGTGAGAAATTATGAAAAAAAGGGAATGCTAATGGGTTTGGGATCCTCATGAAAGGCTTTTCCTCTGTCCCTTTTAGCTTAATCTCTCTCTCCATGAATTGAGCGCAAAACGAAATCTATATGAGCGGCCACTTGTAGATCCCCCGGATTCTCCTCGAATAAACGAAACCCTAGACACAAAAAAATCAAGCACAAACAGTCGTGAGAATATAGATCGATGTCATTTAAAACAATCCAAAATATAGCCTTTAAAACGCCAGCCCATCAAAATGAAATCGATGTTTTATCAAGCGCTTCGCAACTCTTCCCCCACTAGCAGGACTTCTTTCCTTCACTATTAAAAAGAACTTTTCACATTTTTCCTACTACTGCCATATTTTTATCCCCTTCCAGGAGGCATGCTTGATACATTACTCAATAAATACTTGAGACATACATTATACATATGACAAATACTGCTCTATTCTGAGCAAGAGTACCAAGTTTGTTTAACAGTTTTGTTCCCCTACTGTCAAGTGAGCCCTCAATGAAAGCGACATAAAACAAAAGGGAAGTTCGCTGCACGGTTTTCAACCTCGGAGAAGCATGCGGCCACATTAATGGATGGATCAGTTTTATTAGTAACTGTGTTTGCACGTAATTATTACAGTTGACTAGGGCCGACACTGAGCCGAAAATAGTTGGTGGGACGTGCACAACTTCGGTATAGGGGCACATTCGACCAAATAACAGAATTTAATTAGCGGATGCGGAATCACAATGTCTCGAGAGTGTCTTTTGATAAATTAGCAGCAAAATCTCACTAGAAATGTATATTCCAAGGCTAATTTCATGGAAATACTAAGCATATGTAAATAAATTTTGTAGGAAATTTCAATGACTTTCATCACAATATGGAAAGATACAAATTAAACAGATATTCTATAATCCCTACAGTTCCCTTAATATTCATACATGCATTAAAGATGAATAGCATTCAGAGAAATGTTGACATTTCTAAGGAAATATAAGTAATTTTCCTTGGATATAGCGGAAATGAGTAAAATTCTCTTCATAGGATATCCGCTTAGTGGAGTTTACTTATCTAAAAAACATAGAGTCCATATTCTTTCTGAAAACGCTCTCGGTGCTACTTAATTCTCACCTCCATCGGCCAGTGAAAGCCGTTAGCTCAATCACTTCGACAAATGTCTGTATTCCCAGTTGAATGACGTAGATTGAATGGATTTTTGCATTAATAAATGTGTGTAGTTAATTGGGGAGAGTTTCAAAATAATTTATTGTTATGGAGCGAATAAAAATTCACTAATTATATCACACCTTTTGAATATCAACGAGAAGGAAAAAAATCAACAATAATACTTTGTAATAAACCATTAATATCTTCACAAATGAAAAAATAACTTGGTTTCCTTCCACAAATTTATTTTTTTGGTACAACATGTTTCAACACAGTGGTGTCATCATCAGGTAGTACCTGATGATGAAACTGATGATGACATCCCTGAGTCGAAACATGTTGTACCAGGAAAATAAATCTGTGGAAGGAAACCAAGTTTCTTTTTCATTTGTGAAATTCAACTTCCACATAGTTGAATTGTAAACCATAGAGCATTCATATCATATTTAGTGCAAAGAATCATTGAGTTAATGGATATACACGGAATCTCGAATTAAACAATAATTATGGTCGTTATGGCGACAATGACTCATTAACGCTAAAATATTGCGAAAAATCGTTAAGTTTAAGCAAAAAATTCGGAATTTCAATCGGGATACAAAATTCGATTGAAGAAATAAGAATATTTATTTTATTTTCTTTCTATTGTTATCTTTCCCAATAACAGAAAACCACTATTTCTAATTTAATTTTGCAAATAAAAAAAGGTCTGCAGCCAAATGAAGATTCAGCTTCACGAGTATTTCTTCTGTGAAAGTTACTGACATATGTGAGTGTATGTACATATATATGTATATTTATGTATCGAATATGGCGTCACAGGTTTGACAAGTTAAAATATAGTGACACAAACAAAAGAAACTCACACGAACAATTTTTCAGTTAATGACGACGCAGTCGCCTTCGTCTTTATATGCACGTCGGTGACTATTATAGTAGATAGGCCTCCTGGATTGTCATAGTATTATATTTTAATAGACAGACAGAGTAATGAGTCTTAAACGAACGCAATACATTCAAAGAGTTGATTCAGTTATATTTGGGACAAGAACTTCAGTGACTCCTGAGCACAGGAATAAAATGAAAGCATCTTCCAAATTATTCCCGCAGAGATAACAGCAATGCGGAAAATAGATTCCCGCACTGTTGCAAATTGTAACAGCTACTTTTGGATAGACTGATTGACAGGTATGACAGGCATAAACCCGTGAGTTTCCCGAAGCAACAAAGAATGCCACGAGCAACGAAGAGAAAAACAAAGTGGAAGCAAGACGCGTCACGACCCTGTGTCACCTCCATCCATCGTATCCATGAGGGAAAGGAAAGCTATATCGTAGGAGGAATGCAGGATTGCGGGGAAGGTGAGAGGGGGAATGAATCTTCGAGATTGGAAAAATCATAACAAAATATAGAGTGAGCGAAGAGGGAGGGGTACGGGGGGCGGTGGGTTTGAAGGTGGGGCGGTGGAGGGGTGGAGGAGAGACGGAGAAGAGTGGTAAGAAAGACAGGATGCCTCTTCTTACCATCTCCTCTTCGACGTGATATACCCGATGTAATGGAAGCCGAGGTTTGACAAGACACCGCGAGCGAAGTACGGACTGCGACGTGGAGCGAGAGAAAGAAAGAGAGAAGATCTGTCTGATCTAGAGGAGAGAAATTGGCTTCTTGGAGGTGTAAAAGGGTGTTGGGTGGGGTGTGTTTTGGGGGAAACGGGTTGGTGAAGTAATTTGGTTGTGGCGTTGTAAATGACAGAATGGAATGGGAAGGGATAGTGAGGTTGGGTGCGATGCCTAGGCCAGACCTCCGCGAGAGATGATTCGGTGGAACAAAAGAGATTGGCCATGGTTTGAAGGCGAATGAGTGTTTTAGTCTTGGGGGATTTGCAGGGTATTGAGTGAGAATAGATTCGAGCCATATATATATAACAGACCTCCAAAAAAGGATCCAGACGGAAATGAATTAGCAATTCACTGATTTCAATAGAAAAGATTTTTCACAGGAATCAACACGGTTTGGGAAAAGAATAAACTTTTTATTCTCGTAAAATAAATATACAATACACGCCTCCTGATGTACAGCAATTAAAACCTGGTTTATAAAATTTCTCATACCTGAAGCAAACTGACAATTTTATCAATAACCGATTATGCAGGCTGGGATGGTAAAACCGTTCCCAAACGGAGTGTAAATGGCACTGAACGTGAATTTAATGTACATTTATCGACACCAGTGAAATTAAATTACCTTAGGATTTGCATCAAGTAGAAAAGTGCTAACTTTTACTCATCATTATCAATTACAAAATTATCAAAACATGGTATCCTTAAAAACTTATTGTCCCTATTTTTATTACTTAAATATGTACAATACTCCTCCTACAAAGGATCCTGTCAAGTGAACTTAGCAAGAGAAAATAATCTCAAATTGTACTACCTGAAAGGAGTAATTCTCCTGTAAGCTGCCTAAAGACACCCAGGCTTACCTAAAAAAAAAAAGAAAAACGGGATTTAAAATTTTTCACTACATTTATAAAATTATTGTTACTATAATATTAATGCAATAAATATCCTCTAACTTGTAGGATTGTAATTGCTACCCGGTTAATGTTACCAAATTCATAGTTTAAAAGTTATTTACCTGTGAACATGAAGCTCATACAGTTCAGTACAGAGTAGAATGTAATCTGTGGTCCCTTAGACACAGTCAAAAATCTACCCGAGTGGAACAAACAACATAAAAGGGCAATACGCCAGAGTAAATATCTCAAATAACAATCATGAACTTATTTATACTCATTTCTCTCGAAAACTTGCAGTGCATCAATCAATTCCGTAACCAATTCACCTGCTCCAAATTATCTCCCCTAACTATGCATGTTAACCGTGTATGAAATAAGTTGTCCCCTAGAAGAAAAGTGCTTAGTGGAATAATATCCCGCAACATAATTTTTTGAGATATTAAGCATTTTGTTCGATTTTCTGCATCTAAAGCAGAAAAATATCAACCACAACATTTTTTATTTATTTATTATGTTTCATAAAGGCTATCCAGCACCTTATTAGTGGAAAAAATAAAGAGTAGATAGTATAATGTTTCTTATTATGCAGTTAATGCAATTCTAACCAAAACGTGGGATACTCCCTCATTCCACTAAGCCCTTCAATTGACTCAGTGAATATCACGGAGACATGAAAAACAATATATTGATTTACAAAAAATAAAAACTCGCGATTTTCAGTAGGTACTATTCTTACCAAGACAATGGTCGACATTATTAAAATCTTCTTGGGTTTGCCACTGGGTAAGGCTTTTAAAGGCCAACGTTTCGACGAGTGACTCCCTAATTGTCATCAGGGCTGAGACTGATTGCCGAGTTTAGTCCATGCCGGGTTTTTATAGCTGGCCAAGGGCGGTTGAAAACCCATTGTTGACCGGCTCGTTCAAGGCGGTTTGAATTTGAATTGTATCCGCGACCGTTTAATATTACTGAGTAGCGGTCTCCATATTTGGCTGATGTACTGCCCATGGTCTCGATTTAGTTACTTCTCCTCCAAACTTATCTCGATAGCCTCTTTCATCAAACGAAACCAGTATCCATTTTAACGGCAAAGGACTTTGGTGCCGTTAAAATTGATGGAGTGCGCATTATCTAGACTATGCTCTGCCAGGGCCGATTTTCAGGGTTGAAATAATCTTAAATGCCTCTTGTGTTCCCTAATTCTGGTTTCCACCGTGCGTGCAGTCTCTCCAATGTAGGCGAGGCCACACTCACAAGGGATGCTATACACTCCAGGCACTCTAAAGGCCGAGGTTGTCCTTTACTCTTACGAGCCGATCTCGAATTTTCCCTGGAGGTCTATGGATCGTCTGAATGTTGTATTTTTGTAAAATTCTTCCTATGTTTCAATGGTCGACATAATTAAAATGTATGACTTTTCTCCCAATCATAAATATTTAAGCTCCACAAATGTAATTATTATATTTGGCATCATTACTTTACTCCTACCTCAAGTCTATGTCAACATTCATGTGAATCGAAGACCCGTTCCCAGCCGCTAATATGCTTTTATGCCTCCTCGGCATTTGGGAAACAAAAGACGACACCTTCTCCACGTACTTACACGAGCGTATTCCGATTTCGGATTCATTAAACGTGACAGCCAGCAGAGAGCAGCGTCACGTCGCTGCGTGAGACACACATCACTCCTAATCACGACGCCATCTCACGTCAGTGCATATCAACCAGAGAGAGAGAGAGCCATAAATATGTCTGGGTTGCACGTCACTCATATTATCCCTGACTGTTCTCGTTCTCCAACCTTACTCTGTCCGTTGGTGAGAAGGACGCATCGTCACGCTTCACTGAGGATTAAGCCACAACTAGAAATTTGCGAGATAACTGGATAAACTGGTTCGGTAAGCAGCTAATTTGGCAAACAGTATAATTTGTCAGGAAGTAGTTAAAATAGTCCCGATTTTGACAGATGTTAAACCATCTCCACACGTGGAAAAGGGTCGATGGATAGTCACCATCGTTCCACGTGTTGACAAACGTGACCGCAGATGGCACGGGATAGGCGATCTGAAATGTAAATTCAATGCCATAAATACGGAGCACCATACGCAGCATACCGAGGTTTGAAGTTCAACATCAATCAACGGCATGTTGCAGTTTGAACACCAGGAAAGAGCTTTGAAATTTCAAGTTGCTGGAATTAATCACTCGAATTTTAAGATATTCCGTGCAAGTTTTGAGAAGGGCGGTACATTCAAATACTTGAGTTTGTCAACATGCTCTATTTCTAGTTCACACAAAAGTGAGCAAGGAATAGAGCGTTCTTATCTATCCTTACGCTTCCTGATTTCAGAAGAGAAAGAAGCCAAAATGGAATTGAAACTCTGTAAATTTATTCAGTTATTTGCCGAAAATTGCAAAGGAACTCAATTAAAAAGTCCATTGCCAAACATGCCAATTCTATCTGCGCCAAAATTGGTTTGTAAAAACACTTGGCTTGTCTTTGACTAGCTTATGAATTCAAGGATAGAAAAGAACATAAAATATCACATATTTCCTGTTAATATACCTACATGTTTTAATTACAGCAATTATGTCCTTTGATTACATATGTATTTTTATCCCATATGGCTAAAATAAGTCTAATTCTGTTTGATGATAAGTAAATAAATCAGCATATCGTAAACTATAATTTTTGGTCACAAAACAATCGAGAAACATTGATGGCATAACTATTTATTATGTCTGGAAGGATGGAAATTCATCTAGGACAGCATCAACGTTGAACCGAATACTCATAATAAAATTTATTTTTCTTCAAGATTAAACAACAAAATAATCATTTAAGTCTGTTCCCCACATCCGAATTTTATTCATTGCAGGGAAGTAACTAAACTTTAACAAGAGGATATTTTAAATTGCTGTGTTGGTGCAATTCAACATCAACACCTGAATCATTTAACTGTAAAAGATGCATGTAGCAGCATACTCCATGGAGGATATTCAATAAGATATTCTGGATTTGATTAATAGTAAAATGAAAATACAAGGAAATCTTCACCGATCTCAATAAGCGGGTGTAGAAGGACCAATAATACGACATTCCTAATAACTTAACATGTAGAGTGCGGGTGTCACTCATGAGTGACGCACACAGCACAGGTGGCTGGCCGGTGTCCCACATGAGAGACGGCAATTCATTATTTAAATAGCTGTATTGATACGGAGAGTGTGAGAGGCTTCTATTAAAGTGCACAAAAAATATCTGCTCTCTTGAGCAGCTGCCTAAAATAATTAATAATTAAGCGTAAATCCAAATATGTTTTCTAACTACACGTATTGAAGTTCAAACTAATGAGGGAATTATTGAGTATTTTTGTTTAACGTGCATTGAAGAATAAGGTAATTTCGCACATACTGTCTGCCACGTGCAGACAGGGGCAACAGAACTCGGACGAATCGGAGGATCACCCCTCCCAGGGAATTTTTAATTGACTTAAATGTAGACTAGCAGACCTGCTGCCTGCTTTGCAGGCAGTATATTGGTTAACCTACCTCAAGAGATCGATATAATGCCGATTATTAAAAACATCCTGGGAGATTCGCAAAATGCACCTGAATTTTTCGAATTTCATGCATGCAACCTTCTCCTTACTTCGAAAGGAGTAATTGTTCAAACCACTCAGTATAATATAATAACAAATAATCAAATAAACAAAATAAGTATTCAACATACTTAAGAATCAATAGATAATGCTTAGTCAATGCACATTTAGCAAAACACGTGAAAAAACATACATAGCAACGTGTAACAATTTGCATAGCAACTCTTTTTTCCCATGTTAAAAGATAGTGAAAACACTCTTTTTAACACTTAAATTTTCACATTTTCCGATTCGTTGACAAATATTTAAATACGTCTCTTCCATGTGCCCATATTTATTCATTAAATCGACACCACTCCCGCATCGATCAGATAAGTAACTCTTCGAAGTTTACCTCAAATTGATGCACCGAGGTCGAGCGTTAAAACATCCTGGGAGGTGTGAAACCCGCACACAAATATTGTTTTTTATATCTTTTGGGCGGGAAGGAGGTACAAAGGCAATCTATAACTACTGATTTATTGTGCGCGGACACGTTCTGCATTGAACGCACTTTTCTCCACTTCCAGAGCTCTCAACCACCGCGAGAAAACACAATAAAACCGACTGGACTGACTGACGGACACCGCTAAAAACTTAATTATACTACTAAAAATAATAATAATTAAAACCTTTTTTTCTGCAGAACAAAGTCTCTGCGTAATACCATTAGGAAATGAAATACATTGACGGCGTCGGTTTTATGCAGGTGATTCATTTCGATAAACCCAGCAACGATCTGATTTTCCCGATGACAGCGAAATTCTAATATTAAAACCGGGTTTCTCCTCCTCCGTCGACGGATATCGTCACCCTTAATCAATTCCCTGTCGTGAAGTACTCGCGTCGACGAAAGCAGAGCGACAATAAAAGACCGTAGCGAAACTTAAAAAAAAATACATGAAAGGTAGCTCCGGCACTTTGAGTGCTCAGCAAGAACTCAGGGATTCTCGCCGCTTGGCTCTTATCTTCCGATCACCCGTTCCCTCCACTGAAATTGCTTCGAACGGTGTTTTTTCGCCTCATTGATTGAAGAGGGCAGCTGCATAACTGCACTTCACCTTGGAATGCAGGTAATACGATCATACGACTCCCGACAGGCAGCAATGAACGCTTCGACATAATACAAGATCCATCCATTTGCTACACGCTGGGACAGAATTCTTACAGCCATTACTAATAACTGCAGTCAGGGCTTAATGGCTTTGGGTTTCTAGGAAGAGAATAAATAATACTCTCTTGTTCAAATTCTGGCTAATATATATATATTTATTCTTTCTCTACCGCCGATGAAGACGGCTTGACCGTCGAAACGTTCAAGTTTTTTTTTGTAAGTGTCCTTTTTGCGTGTTTCTGTGTTTGTTTAGCGTATCACTGTTTTATTTATGCATATATATATATCTGAATTAGTAAACTAAGATTTTTTTAATGGGCATGACGGTAAAATATAAAATAAAACATTCCTTATAGATGAAATTATTAAGCAAATTATGCTAAACAACCATCGCTATAGAAAATTACGGTAAAATGAAAGAGATCATGGATAACTAAATATGGGAAATTTTTATTTCATTTTATATTGGATAGAGTACGAAAGCATTTAAACTTATTGATACACACAAAGCTTTCCTATCTTACTTAAACTAATGTGCATTAATTTAAGCAAACCGGTGGGTATGTTTAGCGTCACTTCGGTGTTCACCTTTCCCAGCAATATAAAATCTAACCAAGGACCGAATATAATTGATGACAGGTGACACCATTTTTCAATCTCATGGAGAGTACTTTTACTTAAATACATGATGAAAAAACTAGTTTGAAAGTTGTGCCTCCAAATATGTTTTTTACATTCCACCCGTGGTGCGGAAAGAGTCCGTTTTCAAACCTTCTCAAACTATAAAAGAGCTATTAGAAATACAATAAGGGAAGACAACACGTAGGCATATATTTAATTATTATCGCACGTTTCTACCCATTATCTTTACTTAGGTCCCATAAGCAATTTAAAAAAGTCTTCTGACGTGGCGCAAAATGTTTTTATACATGAAATCAGGAGGAGAAGAGGAGACGTAATATAATGATGACCTTTCTATTATGTTCTCAACCCGGGTTCCAAGGAATCGACTTTCAACTCACGTTCCACAAACAATAATTTTTTCACCCGAAGGAACTCCCTCCCTTTGGATAACTCGGTTCCTAAGCAACCCAAACTCCCTCTCTCTCTACCATTAAGTCTTTGCAGATAATTTGTTTGCTTTGGTAGAAAGTCACGCGTTTGCGGATGCAAATAACCTTTGCGCAAGGCTGTTTCCCACCACGCGTCACACTATACTCACTCTCATGCATCTTATATTTCGCCCTAAATGAAGCCAATATTGCTTATCCATCAATTCCGAAAGAGTTTTATTCTGGAATCAAAATGGATAGACAAAAAAAAATCAAATTTATTTCCCCAAAAATTTACTTCAGCTTTTTTTTTAATTTAAAAAAATCTAATTAATGTGGTTCCACCGTCAATGAACATAAATGCCATTTCATTCATATTCTGGATAATTATAGAAAAACATGTCCTCTATCTTGTATGAACAGACAAATTTGACGTTTCGACGCTATTTTTCTCGCATATTGAACTTAAAATTACATGGTGTTAAAAGGGAGAAACTCTTGGAAATCTACTATTTTACTATATAACATCAATGCCATTTTCACGTAAAACTGTTTACAAGAAGTGAAAACACCATGGAAATTGACCTAAAATAAATCAGTTGCATCTTACCGCCTTAAATATTAATTCATTAGCTAATTGCTGCGATAATTGATGTCGAAATGTGGTAACTCCACGGATATGACACTGTATTCGGCATCTATGGCTATTAAAAAGCATTCATTAAAAATATATCCGTGGAATAATCCGCTAATTTCGTGCTTTAAATTTTGTTTACAGTAGATAGCTAATGCGAGTCGTAAGCGAAATAAGCATATTTTTAACTAAATAAACAAATAGTTGGGATAAAGTATTTGTTTTGACTCACACAGTCGCGGTGGAACCTCCTTAATATCTCTATTGAAACCTTGAAATAAACGTCAATGCAATATTATATCCATCATGAAATGGAACACAACGGCAAAATCCAGGTGAAGTGAAAATTAGTCTGCCAATTCTAATAGAAATTCCAATTTATTCAACGTATAAGTGAATAAGTTAAACAATGTTCTGTGTTTAATTCCCGCCAATGGAATTGAGTTAGGAATATTACAAAATGCGCTAAAGAAATTTATTTTAAAGTTGGTTCTAAAACTTTTAACGTCATTCTGCTCTTAACATGAAAACCATTTTAAGGACACAGTAATTAATCAGCCTGTCGATTAAATCAGCCGAGCAATTCTTACACAGCTTATAAGGACGATAGCACCACGAGCCAAGTCTCACAGAAACATCAAATGAACTCACGGAGTAGGTACACTATCAAAAACATATTTGGAGCCTGATCACTGGCTTTGTGCCAGTAGTATTACCTCTGTGAAGGAATGAATGATAGATTTTCATTTTTGAGATATGCTTCTCAAAATATTTCGTTTCCATTTAAATTATTAGCAAAAGTTGCGATAGAAATGGATCAGATTACCTCCGCAAGCCTTTGATTCTTCCGATTTCCGGAATTTCCACCGTATGGTTCCATCTTATGGACCCATCAGGTTTTATCAGGTCCAAGTAACTTGAGCCTGAGGTAACCTTCAGGATAGCCAGCTAAATATCGTCCCTGAAGATGGAACCACGCGGCGGAAATCCCGGAAATCGGAAGAATGAACGTCCATCCAAGCCCCACGGAAACCTACGTCTGTACCACCGTAAGCGTTCATTCACTGCAGTGTTACGAATCGTTGCGTAAAATACTCAGCACGTCAGCATAATCCCGCAAACAGGCCTAAAGGTATATTTCGTAACCAACCCTCTTCATAACTACAAAGCGTCACGGACGGAATGTGAACTCCCAAAGTCGTTAACTCCAAATTCCCCAAAAAATAAACTCTTTCTCCTGGTAGTGGGAAAAAATAACGCTTCCAAAAAGCCACCGCATCCTTCTTTAGCTCGATCGGATAAGCGGGATTCGGGACATGTGCGAAGGGAGCGGTTTGCAGGCGCAGGAAAGGGAGGGAGCTTTATTTATCGCCTCTCCTACCCCTTCCCATTCGTTGCTTTTTTACGGAGAAGGGTGAAAAGAGAAGCCGTGGAGGTAAACGCTGAAGCCAACGTCTGAAGGTGGCAAGGGACCAGGAAGAATTTGCACTTTTTTGTTGTCCATTTCCAGAATTGGAACAGGCGCAAAAGGATGAGATGTGGAATATGCGAGTGGTGACGAGACTTCCCACGAAGGGAAGACGCCAAGATCTGGCGGACCTCTAAGGAAACTGCGCCATATTTCTTTCTTCAAACGTCCAAATCTCTGGACTCGAGGATCGCCCTCTCGTATTGACTCTCACCTCCATATCCCAGCAACTCCTCCTTCCACCTCTCACGCACATTGTGGAGAAAAATGGCTGATTTATGCACGGGTACCTTTCCCACGGGGTATCGACAGGGTGGGCGAGGATGATATACAGCTCACCGTTTCCAAAATAAGGAATGCCGCGCGAAGGGAGGAAAGAAGATGAGAAGGAGACGTCGAGAAAAGAAAAAAACACGACTTCACTGCGACCCATTCGACACCGGCGGCGTGTGTGTCTCAGACGCCGAAACCATTTATCATCGACGCACAGCTCCCATCGCTAACTCATTCGCTCCTCATAACGCAAGCAGCCTGTATATATCTCTCTCGCATGAAGAGAGATACTGAATGCCTCTCTGAATGCGGGTAGCAAAACTCCCCCTACAAAGTAACCCTTCCCTAACTCGGGTCTCTTCCTCAAAGGGTAACGTAAGAAGGGACCACTTCTCTTCTATCACTGCTTCCCTCATCTCTTCTTCCCCTTTGCCAAAACTCCATACAACTTATATGTAGCGGAAGACGTGCTCGAGGCCGCAGCTAAGAGAGATTGAGAGGCTATCACGCGCAATCCCTTCCTCTCCGATTCCGGAAGGACTGGTTCGGTGGTGGCCTATCCCTTTACTGCCTCCCTCGGATACCTTTGGCGCTTTCTCCCGGCGCCCGGGCCAAGAGTTGGGCATCCACCTACACTCGTCTGTGTCTCATTTGGAATTCAACGCTTCCTCTCCTCTAGGCAGGCCACTCTCCGTTCAACCACAGTCCCAACTCCCAAACCTAGTACGACTCAAAATCCCAGCTCACCACTCATCGGAAACACCCCCTGCCATCCTCCCTTCCGCTTCCGCACCACAAAACCCACAAATACACCCACATGCACACATGATAAACACGAATGAGCGCAACCGTGCGATATCCCCTCCGTTTCCACTGCAGCGAACGTACTCTATGCTCAGCTACTCCCTTGCTAGAGCCAACGTACTACGGTAGAAGCGATCACAGAAATAAAATAATTGACTGCCGAACCGATAGATTTAAAATGTCATTTTTCCCACGCACAATAAGGGATCATAATAGTTGCGATAGATCAATCATATGAAACTCACACCCTCAATAGGTAGAGTAGAATCTTCACTTGTGCATAATAACACAACATCATTACAAACACTTCACACCGGCTGATTTGTCCGGCATTATTTTATTTTGTTCTTTGCATGAAGTAGGATCTCGTAGCATTCATAAATTAACAGTATCAGTAATATTAACCACTAGATGTGTGTATAGCATTGTACTGCATGTTCATTTACGCATCACTCTAACCGTTTCCGGTTGGACTGCGCACTGTTCTCCTGACTGCTTTTTGGCCTGCGCCTAGCGCCAGGGGGAGCGTGCAAGGTTCTGACTTGTGCTGGGACGAGTGCTGAATGCCTGGTATGGAATCACCCCGTGCCACACACCCTAGAGGTGGCTTGCACGGTACTTCGTAGAATAGATGTACACCTTAGCTAAAACTACACCATAGCTAGCTACTCCCTACACCAAAACTAGCAGCAATTCCTGCAATGACCAATCGATTCCAGTGTCCCCCAACCGGGGTCAACTTGCGTGAAAAGGAAACAAAAATCTGCGTGTATGAACCCCGCTCCGAACATAGCTTTTTCGAGCAAATACATGTATTTATGGTTGGAGGTACAGTTCACAGAAAGCAGGGATAATAAACGAAGATAACTGAAGTCACGCGACAACAAACCAAATACCAGTGTCATCTAGCAACTGAATATTTTGTTTTCCCAATCTGCCCTAATACACACTCATCTGAAAAATGTACGTGAGCTTTGAGAAAAGTACTTCCTCATTATAGACAAGTGATGTATCGGGCCTTTCAAATAATTCTGCACTTTTATCACAAACATAATCATTAAGTACGTTCCGATAAAATTCTCGATCATGTGCGCCAACACCACCATCTTGCATAAATTGTAATTATTCATGAGTAGGCGAGCGCGCATGTAATACTACATGGACAAACGAAGGAACGTCCGTTAACGCATGTAACGCGAGAGTTTATGCATCGCCCGAGTAGGCTTTCACAGATCAATTTCGCACTTATTCTTTAATTTACTATGAATTTATGTTTACTTGCAGCACTCAATTTCTCATGAGCGATTGCCATAGACAGTCATAAACGTATCTACGTCACCAAAACCCCGGTAATTATATCAAGAGACAAATAAAATACGATATAGAAAAATACAATTTCGAAAAATGGTTGCAAAAAAGCAAATTTTCCGGTCACAGCCCTGTGATGCACGTCTTAAAGGCTAAAAGTAAGCGTTTTTTTCGCGCGGTACAAGCCGCACAGCCGCTAGTGTTCCTTGCAACCGCTATCTCGTGTTTAAAAACGGGAAATGTCTTCTGCGCCTTTCATTCAAACCTCTATAAAAATGGAAATTCGTTCATAAATATCCGAAACTGCAACATGACCTCACTGTAAAAGACGTTCATTTGCGAAATGGTGGATACCCATGGGTACGTAATGAGTAGCCTATTTCCCATCCCATTTTTCCTCAAAGAAACAGAGATAATGTAATAGATACAAAACTTAGTTTTACGATCTGAAACCAATAAGAAGATGGACTCAAATGAAACTACGTAAATAAACTAGGAACGAAATTCACGCAGGGCAAAAGTAAGTCGTGATTTCAGGGAACACTTGATTTAGTAGGACACTGGAGTTTTAGGTCAGGGGGCCGATTCCATAACTTTACGTTCGATCGTTAAAGAGTCATTCCCGCTGGATTATGGGAATTTCCGATCGCGATTCTATAACTCACGTTCGAACGTTTTTTGCCTCACGCACGACTCCTCGGCTTAGACGTCAAAATGCATGTCGAAGCGGCCATTATCGAACGAAGAACAGTTTATTTTGGTTTTTCATTTGAATGATATTTGAAGAAGTATCGCAGTGTGATATATTTTGTGAGCTACAAATCATTTAAAACATATTATTCTTGGACTTCAAATGTGAATTGTGGTATAGAATGCTGTGTGTCGTTATATTGGAAGATAGTTTCGAACGGACGTCTTTTGTTGTGTTTTTAGCTGTGGCGATTTAAAGAAAATTATCCCAGTGGAGTATTTAATTTAAAGTTTTAAACAAAGTTTGCATCACTAGGTTTCGATTTACAAGAAACAACCGTGTCATTTTTTGTGATAACTTTTAAACGAAGGTTTATCGAGTGTTTAGACTGTGTAGGTACATTGAGACATGCCAGTGATGACAAGTGTTATTTATGTTCTGCGCTGGATTGCGTGTGTTTAAGTGGTGATATATTTACGTTAATTAGCTAGACAGGTTCTCTTTAAATAATGTGTTATGACAGAAATGGTATTAAAAATGTAACAAATACGTAGTAAGTGTTGGAGAAGACGTAACAATAATTTCGTTGTTTTCACATATTGACTAAAGACGTGTAATCTATGTGAATTGAAGTTGGTGACTCGTGGTTTGCTCTTGACTTGTAAATGTGGTTGTTTACGTCTCAGTGAAAGGGTAAACAGTGTAGTGTTTAATTATTCTTCATTCAGGGAATTGTGGCACACCGAGTGTCATCTTTTTATTTCATTGCATTGTTGTGTTCAATGTGATTTTGTTGAAATAATTAATCCGTTTGCGTGAAAGGCAGGTAATAACTAATTACCAATAGGCATTTTGATTTGTCCTGGGCAGGGATTACTGTGTTATTTTAGAGTATCTTAAATTGCGAGTGTGGTTGTTTACATCCAACTGAAAGGGTGATGATTGTTTTGTCTACTTATGCAATGTATCTTGTTTCATTATGCTTCATTGAGTAAATTTTGCCATCTCAAAAGTTATCTTTTCATTTACTCGACGTTATGTCATTAGCAAGTATTGTTCCTTTATATGAGTGCTGCTGTGTGTGCCTGTATATCTCAAGGTTGGTAATCATATATGCTGCATGAAAGCTCTTGACAGGCGGTGAACGGTCTTGTAAAAGTGAGTTATATAGTATTTGTATTTGATTTGATGGGAAAAAGGTTGTGTTTAAATTGTATTGAAGGTTGAGTAGTACTTTATGATGGGAACTAGCTAGAGGATAGTGTTTAAGTATCAATGAATATCCTAATCAATCCATGTCCGAAGTTATATGCCAAGGTGTCATATATACGTCTGAGTGTAGTTTTGGAACATTATCTTAGAAGTGAACCATAGAGCATCAATTTTTTTTGATGACGAGAAGTATCAGGCGTGATGCCGTGGAATTTCAACATAATAAAGGCGGAAATTGAAATTTTCCACCAATAAAAATGCACTGGTCTGCCAGTGGAAAATGTCAATTTATGTCTTCATTATTTAGATAACTGCTATTTATCTTTTAATCCGCGACAAGTATCATTTATGAGGGAAAGCGTTGTATTTGGAGTAGATTACAAAATGCTTCGAACAAAAGGAGACAGATGTCATAGAAATACATTATTTTTTAGAATTTTGCTGATGATAAGCTTGGAAATTTTGATCATCCGTCTGAAATATATAGTGTTTCAGAATCCAGTAAAGTCGATTGGAGTGTAATTGAAATATAAGAGGCAATTCAAGCAGACGTCTATATCAATCTAAGCAGACGACATTACATCCGTAGAAGTCATAGAATGACAAGTAATTAGGAAGTAATTAATCCAATGAGAACGCATTTAGGGCAGTATATAGCGTTTTGTAGTACTCGTGAGGAAGTAAAGTTAAATTTTTCAGACATTGCAATGCTTATTTAAATTAATATTTTTCAAAATTATTCAAAACAAGTGAAGTCACTCCAATGTCAGCTCATTGCGCATGCGCAGAAGAGAAACAAGTGCGAACCATGCTGTAAATCCGACAACACCGCAACGTTCGATGTTCTGCTGAACGATCGCCCTTATAGAATCGCTCGTTGGTCATCACTCGAATAAATTGAGCTCGACCGAAGGTGAACGGATCCCTAAAGTTCGAACGTCAGCCAAGATATGGAATCGGCCCCCAGGGGTCGGCAACCTACGGCACGCGTGCCAGGTGGAAAGTTCCACCATTCGTTCATTGAACGACTCTTGATCCGTTCAATGAACGGCTCAATGACCCCCTCTGGAGAGCCAAACGTCACATATTTATGCCGATTTCCAACTTACCTCGAAAACGCGAACAAAACAATGTCTACCATCTGGACCCTTACTTCCGTCGGAAAGTTTCCACCACGACACTAGCGCTGTTCCACCAAGTGGATGACGGGTGGAACGGAAGCTTGACTTTCCACCAGTCATTGAACGATGAATGATGTAGTGAACGACTCTATGGTGGAAGGTGGAACATGATGACGTAGTGTCGGAAAGTCATGAATTTTTGGTGGAAACTAATGATGTTTTGGTGGAAAAGTTGAACATCGGGAAAGCATCAGAATCAGGCCCTAGATCTAGTTGCATACAAACAAAAAATGTAATTACGATGGCATATAGCTGCCAGTTAACTGAAGGTATTTTCTCGCATATATGCACGTATGCATAATGCTGTATACACATGGACACATTTATGTGTGTATATTTATGTACATAATACCTAAAATTCTTAGCGACTTCTCACAATCATTCGAATAAATATGCATGTGATCTAAACTTGTGCGCTCTTAACCTGTTAAGCGTCAATTCATTAGGAAAATTTGGCAACTTTTTAAACTGAGTTTCCTTAGGTTTTTCAGGCATTGTTTTTATTTTTTATGTATTGATTTATTACTTTTCATTTAAAACAAAGGCTATAATATTTAAAAAGGATAAAAAAGTTTAGAATTATCTTTATTATTTATTTGGTATACCAATCACTAAAGCATGGTATACATAAATATATGTATTTAATAATTTATTTATTTAAGGCTGATATGTATTGCTGATTTATATTTTCAGAATATCGTTTTTGTAAAACATGGCTGCAAAAAAGGAAACCTAATCTTCGACCATTTCAAGAAAATTGGACAAATGAATAGGGATTTGTAGAACAAACGGATCGTGATGTTTTTGCTTACTGTTGCGAAAGTGTTGTGTGTCGCACATATGGTGTGCAAAGACACTTTCAAACTAAACACCAATGCAAGTTTAAATCTCAGATAAGAAAAGTGAAGCCATCAAAAAAGCTATTTCTAGTTTCAAAAAACAAACTGGTATTTTGAGCCAAGCAGTTGGAATGAAGGATAAAGCTACTGAATGTAGTTACAAAATAGCTCAATGTGAGGCTATGAAAGGTAAACCTTTTACAGACGGAGAATATATCAAAGCAACTTTTTGGAACAGTGCTGATTTCCATTTCATTTGGTGATTTACCAAATAAGGTATACCAATTAGACAAATACCAGTTTCTGCAAGATCAGTTGAGAGGCGCTTATATGATTCGGCTGAAAATGCGACAACTAAAAAAATAACTGGATTAAAACAATCCCAAGTATTTAGTGTCGCTCTTGACGAAAGAACTGATTTAAATGATTCGTCTCGCCTAGCCGTAGTTGCAAGATATCACGAGATTAATCACATTTATGAAGAGTTGCGTTGCTTATTTGTAAATCTAGTACTTGTAAAACCAAATCAATACGGAAAATATTTCCTTATGAACTAATTATAAATGAAGCAATTGTGTAGCCTGACTTGCATACATTGCCCCATTGGTACAATCAGAGCACGAGGGGTTAAATCGTAAAAAATGAATTAATTTCGTCACATATTACCTACTTACTCTTAATAGCCACAAAGCAAACATCCTCCATGATTTATTCGTCAATTACGCAACTCAGCCCTTGAATGAAAATAGAAGAGTAAAATGACCATTATAAATGGCTGGAGTATCATTATTTTGTCCAAGGTACTTCATATTCACAGAATATATGAGACGCTATCGTTTTGAGGAAAAACAAGCCCCGATATACGAGCATTGATGAGATGGACTCACTAGATGGAATTTGCATGAATGTTTCGGACTTGATCCGCACACAGCTGTCCTCCACACCCACAGTCTACCCGCTGCCACGACAAAACGTTAATTGACATCCTTCTATATCCCTCCGGTACACCAAAACAAGCTAATAATCTGGACAAAAAAAGGAATTTCATATTAGAGTACTGCCCTTTGACGGTTACAGCGTTTCATACAACCCTTACACTTCTTCTTCACACCACTCAGGTACCAATTAGAAAAAAAAGGAAAAAAGTTCCTTTGGGTTCAACCAAATTATATAATTCCAAGATAGAAGGAAAGTAAATAAGTTTATGGGAATGCTTAAATGCGTTTCAAAACATCCAGCCTGGTTGGAATTAGAGAAGAGGCTGAAACCACCAAATATTTCGGGAAAAAATGACCACCCGCTTAAACTCAAATTAAGGAGGCAAAAAACGAATGCTGCCAAATACTTCTTCTTAAATCGCGGGGTTTCGGAATGGAATGAAATACCAGAAAAAGTCACAAAACCTTAACCAAGAAATGTAAATATTTTTCTTAAATATGTTACACAAAAAACGAGAGGACTGTTTGATGTTTTATATAGGTATGTATTTTTAAACCTTATTATAAATTTTATTTCAACCTAAACTAATGTTATATTGCCACCAGACAATGTCTAATTGCAATGCAGTGTAATAAATAAATAAATACATAAATACATGAAATTTTTCCCCCAAGTTTACAATACCTCCTTTAAAATGGCTTTGAATTCCAACTTCAAAATTAACCAAAACACAGTGCTCTTAATTACGAGTAAAATACTGCACCATAAGTGTCGGAGGTTATCCTTCTTACGAACACGTACCGAGAAAACCTACTGCGGTCGGCTTCAATGCATAAATATTTCATGAATTTATTTTAACTGTACCACTCGTCTCACAATCAGGAAAATGAGGTGGGACAGGCCATTTCCCATTGCCACCAGCACTCTTCCAGATTTCGGTAGTCCATACAATCCATAAGAAAATATCAATGGACGTATATGGATATAAAACGAATTTCAGCATAGGATGGATGTTCCGTGATATACATTGTATAAATCTACTCATCTGAGGAAAATAATCGGGAAAAATTAAGCGTGCCGTGCCTATGAAAAACATCATCGCTCATTATATCCTAGCAATACCATATGGTAACAGTAGAAATTATTTCGTCAAATATGCAACTTGGATCACAAATGGGTAACGGAGCGCACTTATTTACTTTGTTGCATTTAAAATACATCAGTGCTTGAGTTGTTGACGAGAATTTACAGTTAATGTTTTTCAGTGACGGCTGAAAAGACTGTTTCTGAGTAGTATTGGATGAAAGTCTGAAAAACGAAGAAATGGGAACAAGGAGTTTGTAAATTTTATTTTTGCGCTTTTTCTGGAGAAAATTTCGTGAGTTTTTAATTTTCTTCTTTGTGACGCAATGAATTTTCTCTGCAACAGGTGCATTGAACTTCTGTTTTAATAGGTATGGCATGCACTGAACTGCAACCTGGTGGTAACTTTTTCTATCGCTAGGACCGTGCGTGTTGTTTAAACCGAATTTACAAATCATTGTTCATGAATACAAGCATATATATATATATATATATAATCTTTGGAAGTTTTCGCCAATTGGCCACAAATATATAAATACAAACTTACAGGAGGTAGGAGAAATAGGAAAAGATAAAGAATTCGTTCTTACGGAACGTTTCGAACCAGTTGGTCCTTCGTCAGCTCTAGAAGTCATGAAGAAGAAGAAACTTCTAGAGCTGACGAAGGACCAACTGGTTCGAAACGTTCCGTAAGAACGAATTCTTTATCTTTTCCTATTTCTCCTACCTCCTGTAAGTTTGTATTATATATATATATATATATATATATATATATATATTCCATGTATTTTAGCATTCTTGATTTATATTTGCACCACGATTACATTTTTACTGATACAAAGAGGCAAATATGAATTCAACATGGAAGCAATGTTAGTTATTGAGTTTTTATTTACTTCTAATTTGCTTCATATAAGATTATTTGTCTGATTTAAAACAAAAAGATTGAATGTTCATGAGGTCCTTGGTATGTTTGTAGAAGATGAAGATACTATTCCCGAAAAAATCTAAATCGAGCCATCAGAAGCTACACTGAAAAATACTCGAGGACAATAGTGGAACTATGAAGCAACTCTAAGGCCCAGACATGGAGGAGAAGGATATGGAACTCGGAGCTGGGTAAGAGAAAATACCGTGTATTAAAGAAACAGGCTTAAAAGAGAAGCAAAGAAAGCAAGATAAGCATGGCGGAAATAACAGATTGACCCGGTAGAGAAATGTCAAAAAGTGGTAAAAGCAGGAAAAGTGATATATGAAAGTAAAGGAACTGACGGGCGGTAGTAAGGGCAGGGGGTAATTGCAACGATAACAGACAAGACAGATAAGTTGATCGTTGAAACAAAATATATACAGGAGAAGTGGAAGGAATATCTTGAAGAGCTTCATTGTAATGATATTAGGCCCAGTAGGTTAGATGTAGAAAGGTAAGACGACATCGACAGAGATGTCATCGGACCAGGTATCCTAGATAACGAAATCGATTGAGCCCTACGAGACATGAAATGGAATAAGGCGGTGGGAATAGACAACATACCTGCAGAGTTTCTAAAGAGTATGGGGAAGAATTGAAGAGGAAAACGCTTTGCACCTATTCATAGGATTTATGTGGAGGGAGTGTGGCCGGAAGACTTCACGAAGGCAGTAATAATTCCGATACCGAAGTAGATGCATGGCAAAAACGTGCGAAGACTATAAGACAATAAATTTAATATCACATGCGGCCTAGGTAGTTCTGAGAATTATAAACAGAAGGCTAGAGAACAAGGCAAATGAATACCTGGGTGTCGATCAGTTTGGGTTTAAGAGAGGGACGGGAACGCGAGACGAAAAAGGAGTAATGACAACACTACGATAAAGAAACCTAGAGTAGGGGCAGGATGTTTTTTCTTGCTTTGTAGATTTAAAGAAGGCGTTTGATAGGGTGGGGTGGAAGGAATTTATGGGAGCGTTGAATAAATAAGGGGTCGATTGTAGGGAAAGACATCTCATTCGGAATTTTTATATGAACCAGACGGCGCAGGTTAGGGTAGGTGGATAATCTGGATGGGCCGCGATAGGACGGGGAGTGCTGAGGGAGTGCCCACTATCTCCGTTGGTTTTCAACGTGTATTCAGAAGAAATGGCAAGGGAGGCATGGGTAGATATGAAGGTAGGAGGATATTTGATAAAAATCAGTGAGATTTGTAGATGATCAAGCATTGGATCGTCAGTCAGCCAATGGGGCTACAGACCAATGACCCATGCGTTAGAGGTGCTGTGCAAAAGGTGTGGGATGAAGATGAATCATAAAAAGACGAAAGTGATGTGATTTTCTAGAAGTAAGAAGGCGGGGCTGAAAATAGGGTTGGAGGGTACAGTATAGATCAGGTCGAGCCGTTTACGTGTCTGGGAAGTATTTTGTGGAGGACAATGCCTTTTACTTCAGGGACATGTAGAATTGCCCTGCTAAAGAAGAATTTTTAAAGACAGGGGAATTTAAACAGATACAGAATTGCCCTGGCTAAAGAGGAATTTTTAAAGAAAGGGGAGTTGATGAGGGGTGGGAGAAGAAAAGAAGAGAAAATTTTCACAAAACGATCCCCACGCAGTCAGTCCTTCGACGGTGAATGAAATAGTTTTTGTTACGAAAATTGCAAGTACTGCACGGGGAAGTAATGTCAATTATTAAATAAAAATTACACTAATTTCGATTGTTTCAACTATTATTTAATATTTTCCATGTTTTTAAAAATATATATCTCCATTTAAATGAAAATCATTTTTGCATGACATCCTTGTTTCTAAGAAATTTAACCCTCGCTCGCATTTGAGATAATAGCTCATTTAGAAATCCTCAGTTATACTCAATATGAGAGATATTTTTAGATTTTCGATACGACCTATTCTTTATTCTTAATATTTATATAAATGCGGCGGAATTTTATGGTAAATATTTCTAACATGATTCGGTAAAAATTTAATCAATTAATTTTTTACTCAAAATAATACTTATTCATGTTGATATTTACGAGAAAATGTGGTATTTTACTATAATACTTGTGAATATATGATGGTTCATAAATTATGCCGCCGATTGCACCGCCGCATGGCGTCCTGACACATTAGATGTAGCCTGTTTTTTTGCAGAAAACGTACCACATAACATGGCTATCACGCGCACATTGTCCATACATTTTTATAATTAATGCAGTGATTTTTTGGTGCTATTTCCACTTTCCATCTTAATAAAATAAACCATTACACTTCCGTGACACATATTGCATTAATACCTATGTTTTCAATGCATTAAATGCACAAGTGATCCATCCAATGTGGCTGAATGCGCATTTTAATGGGATCAACATTCCCCAGTGCTATCATTCCGTATGGTTCCATCGAGTTTTTTTCTTTAAAATATGGAGAGAAGTGTGGAAGGTGACGAGTGAAAGTCATGTGTTCTCCGAAATTAACCATCAAATCGGCCGTCCAACACGACCGCGCGCCACCCCTTTTTAACCCGGCACCTGCCGCCGACAATTTTATTCCATCGGTGCACGGCTCTAAGACACGTCACTTAGAGGAAAACAGCCTGCCACGATGGAAACACCGGTTCCCGATCAGTCAACGAAGTTAAGCATCGTTGGGCTCAAATTTGGAGGGGGTGATCCTCCGATTCGTCCGAGTGCTGTTGCTTCTGTCTGCACGTGGCAGACAGCATGTGCGAAATGACTTTACCCTTCGAAGCACGATGGACAAAAATACTGCTACTATGTGCTACCACATCACTTTGACATTGGCAAGGATTTTTTTAAAATAGACGAAGGCAAATCGTGATGCATACATGCCTGATCTGGTCTCCTGCTACGAGAGTAGAGAATGGGGGGAAGGAATGGAGATTTGAGGGGAAAAGGGTTGTGGGCGCGGAAGAAGTCGACAGATAATCCCTTTCAAGCCGCCAAACCGGTCTCCGGTACTTCAAATAAGTGATCTCAGCTGTATACAAAGAGGGGATCTGGGAGAGTCAAGAGAGATAGATAGTCTGCGAGAGGCTTTAACGTCCCTTCACCTCTATTCGATCCCTTCGTGCAAATACAGTTTCCATTCAGGCTTTATAAATCTCTCGAATAAAGGCGTCGGAGCAACCAATAGGATCACGCCCTGGTGACGGTGGAGAGGGCGTTG
This sequence comes from Pyrrhosoma nymphula, assembly GCA_963573305.1. Taxonomy (NCBI): domain Eukaryota; kingdom Metazoa; phylum Arthropoda; class Insecta; order Odonata; family Coenagrionidae; genus Pyrrhosoma; species Pyrrhosoma nymphula. Next base: position 13,386,530 of record OY754329.1, read on the forward strand.
GCCGTGGCGGGTGGTTGAGAAGTGTCAAAGGAACCGCTAAGGAACCCCCCCTTATTCGCTAGTCATCAATGAATGCTCCCTTCACACGGCTCGGCGCCCCTGCCTGAGATTTCGACGGTGTCCCTCAAGCCTCGGACGAATGTCCGACCACATAGCCACTGCGGATGAAACGAGTTCAGGATGATGTAACTTTCAATGACAATCTCTGCAAACTATTGAACAATTAACACTAATAAATTACTTCAATTCATGTTTGACATGAGAAGGAATCTATCGTAAAACAGGGGTTAACCAGACTATAAGATAATAGAAGAAATTTTCTAATGTGTGTAAATAAATATATATCAATAATGTAGAGTAATATGGTAATGAACGCTTGTTTACTTGACCCTAGGTGGTGGTGTTGGTAAGGGGAACAGGAATTATGCGGGTGGCCAGCACGGATATCATTGCCGATCAATGCGTGGATTCGTCCTTTTGTTGCCATTATTGTTAGCGCGTCTTCGGAGACATAATGTCAATTCCAATACTTTGTAACCATTTGGGTATCGTGTCTCTTGATACGCTCTCTCTTTAGCTCCATACATTCATGTGGCTACGTATCATTTCCACCTTGCCACCATGCATCATTTCCACGCCGCTGTACATAATTAGTTTACTGATATTCCACCGCAATTATCAGGCAAGAAGTAAACGAAAAATTGGGTGTACTTAGTGGGACCACACGCTGGAAGTGAAAACTTCTTTGACCGATTTATATTCCCAAATAAATATGAATAAAAAAGGAGAATAAGGTAAAACATTTAAAAAAATGAATATTCTATTCATGTAAATTTTATATTTTGGAGACAAAATAGGTATTTATCTGAAAAATAAGTATTGTACATGCATCTGAATAATGTAACACTCATTTATATCTCTTATTTTAATTATATTTCTATTATAATTATTATAATTAACAATTCTCATCATCATTGGTTACATCTTCAATCACCATTTCCTCATTTTCATCATTTTCTCGCATGTTACATTCATTATTCTCATTATGAATAATTTGACTTATTTCATTACTATTTCTACAGAATTCTAGGAAAGAAACTATTGGCTTATGATAACTAAAGTAACTAAAGTTACCTTTGAATTTCAAGATTCGGTAAAGAATACGAACAGGGAAATATGGTACGCGATTTAAACGGTGCACTTTTTCCCGCTTACCGCTTGTCGTACCATCTGGTGGCAGTTATGCGCACTGTTAGGACAGCGGTGCTTCCGTCTGACGACGGTATTGGAACTACGTCGCCGAAGCAAAAAGTGTGGTACGGTACGTGACGCGAGTTTGCTCTTTTTCCCCCATGCCAAAAGTGCCCAACGAGCCAAAAGAAGTTATCATTTAAAAAAAAATACCCTCTGTGGTGATTTTCTATTCGTAATTATAACAGAAAGACGTGTATGAGAGAAGGATCACGCATAGCAGAAAAGGTAAAGGGGGGAAGAGGTCTGATGGGGAAGTCCATTGTCCGAAATGGCAGTAGCAAACAAACTTTGAACTACAACTATACTTTGAATACAACTATAAAAATACCCTGAAAAATAAGCCTGAGGTACAGCACCGGATAAATTTACAGACATCCATGTCATGTAACACGTGACAACTCTTGGCTGAAAAAAGAACCCAATATATAGCAGTGAGTTACTGGATGGAACACATGCAAGAACATTGATACAACGACAATCTGCTTTAAACGAGGCAGGAAAATAAAATGGCATGATCTAAAACACTCGCCTGCAAATACGAAGAATACTGAAAACTGAGAATAATACAGCTCAAAAAATGGACAGTCGAACTCCTTCCTCGAAAGGAAAGAAAAATATACCTTCAAGAATTAGAAACGCTTACACGTGCATATATTTCCTCCAATTTTCTGTTTCTCTTGCGACTAGGGTTTGGGAAAGGGCTCTCTTTTTTGTGAAATTCATTATTCTTTTTCTTCACAAATATTTACTAACCGACCGAAGAGGTGTGTTGCGTGGATTATTCCACACTTTTGATATGATGACGGGAAAATGGATTTTAAGAAGCGTATTCTACACGGGTTGGTGCCCATATTTTAATATTTATAACTGAACGACGCAATTAGTTATTTAGTTATCATTAACATGAATGAATATGTTATCTATATTTTCCTCGCATCTGGAATCAGAAATTGTTATAGTGATTAAAACACTACAATATAATACTTTATGCAGTATCAGAATTAATTGAAATAAGTTGAAAATAATTTTTTTGATAATTTATGTAAAAAATATACATGGAATGATTGTAATGAGACAAAATGGATGAAAAGACTGATAAAAAACGGAGCAGAATGCATAAGACAATATTAGCATAAGATTACTACATGCATAAGACCACGTGACAATTATTAGCGATTTATGCTAATGCATCAATAGGTCGTAGTTACACTAACTTTAGGGTAAGGTGTAATGCATGTTGGTGTCTACTTACCCCCTGCCACACACCCTAGAGGTGACTTGCAGGGTATTCTGTAGATGTAGATAGAAGAGCTGTACTCTTGAGAATGATTTAGAGGCAAAGTAAGAGGATCAAACGGAGATTATGCCATAGTAGATCTTAGGGTGCAAAGGAATCGACATTTGAGAGGAAAGGACGCGGGGATTAACGCGAGAAAACGAGTGGATTTCAAAGTCTAATACAATATCCAAACGGCTGTACATTACCTTTGATAGCATGAAGTGAAAAATTGCAGTGCTGCAGAATCATAAGAGCCAATTTAATCGGCCCCAGATATAAAATTTTTTTTACAAGGAAACTAAATAACTCCTCAATCGTCATCTGTATGAGTAGTTGCAAAGGACCACGATGAGACGTGCAAGGTTTGGCCGGAATGTAAAGAGTGTGTTAGGCACTCCTGGAGGATGGCACCGAAATGTGACAGAAGGGAAATAATTACGGAAATCTAATGAGTAAAATGTTACAAGTGCTGGAGGTATCGCGGCTTACTATATTGTACCTCTTGGAGGCTTCCGGGTGGACCAGCCCCTGGACGACCGGTTGCGACTCCGTCGTTTCCTCATTAATAGGACTCGATGTAGCAAACACCCTAGAAGAAATGCTTGTTTCGTGTTCCGTCTTTTACCCCTTAGCCTATTAATGACTCTGGGGTCGGAAGCTGCCCTTTCCCATACCCTTTTTCCTATCCTTTTTTTCCTTCCTATTCCCGCAGCCCTTCCGTACCCTTGGTCATAAGCGTGAGCTTGCATAAATGGGTTCGTAAGTTTACTTATCTCATATTTTTTCTTCTATCAGTTCTAGAGATACGTCGGGGGTGGGGGGGGGGGGTTAAGGAAGTCCCACCGCGAAGGAGGGGTGGTGCCCTGCGTGGAGGACCCACGAACCCACTGTAACTCTTGGAGGTAACGAATCTTGGAGAATCATGCAACCAGTCTACCAAACCAACATAGAAGTGCTGATCTGAATGCCTAGGAGAGTGGAGGTTGCTAGATAGGAGGAGACGGCACGTGTTTCTGGGGAAGAACACGAGAGGCCATAAAGATATCTTAACCTATGTAATACCCTGCGAGCTACTGCAGAGTTCGGCCGCTGCAGCCTTTAGAAAAGTCGGGAGAAAGGGAAAAGGGATCGGAATATAAAAATGATTTTTTTCCGAGTAGCGCGTCACAGTGTCCCGCTCTGTTCTTATAGCAGTCACCACAGATGGGCGGGAAGAAGAATAAAAATAATATTCTCAGCCTCATATTCTAGTTTCTATAGTCATCTGATCTTAACTTTTCTAGTCATCTCATCACAGCGTGTAGCCTCTAACTCTAACGACATGAGGCATGTTCGAATTTGACACTCTTTTTCTTTGACGGGTCATAAGGCAAGACGGTTGCTGATGGTGGACTAAGGGATAGAGAAAGGAAGGCTAACTGCTTCAACCTTACGTAGCTGCATGGGTAATGGGAGCGATTAACCAGAATCAATAATAAATTGGCGGTCTGTGGGATGAGGGGATTGGAGATGAAAATAGAGCGCTGGATGAACCCACGATCGAAGAGCCAAGGGGCTTTGTGGACGATGGAGGTCAAGAGTGATGGAGGTCACTGCAGGTCAAAATGCTCATTTAAAGATACGCGTCCTTTCGCGTGTAAAAGCAAAAGTTGGGAGTGGACAAAAGCGATGGAGAATCATTAGAGGTGAAAATAGGATTTGGAAACTACGGGAAAATGATGAAACCCAAAATGTGGTGAAAACGGCGAGTAGAGAATAGGATGATAAGAAGCGACTCCTATTTAATGTGGCGAAGTACTTAGCCAAATGTCAGTCAATGAATGTAAGAGTTCACCTTGGAAATTATGGAAGTGAATTAGTTGATATAATAGAGGGTCTGAAGTATTCCGAAGTGCTAATTGATGGGGAATAAAGGTGGTACAAAGGTGCCACCAGACATCGAAGCGAGTGTCAATGCTCACATATTCGATTTACTTCCTGGAGAAAGAGCTCTCTATGTGATAGAAGCAGCAAAATAATACCTTTTCACGTAATTTTTAAAAAAAATGAGCTAAAAAATAGCATACTGTTTTTATATTTATTAATAAGGTTATTGTACTACAATATAAGAAAAATGGAATGGATATGGGAATTCGCATTATTTTTCTGCCGAATGTAACTAATAAATGTAATGCATTTTCACGAAAAACTGACGTAAGAAGTGAATTTATCTTTGGAAAGAAATATAGTCAAATTGTTTTTTGTTGAGTAATTAGCAAGTGACTTCCATTGTTTAAGGAAACATAAATTAATTCATAGGATGCAGTCAACTATTTGGGCTTAAGAAAGTTTTCATAAGAATATGAGAATTGAACAATCTCCATATATGTGTCATCTCTCATCGGTTCTAAATAATAGCATGCCAACGGCCAGAGTAGTATTTTTTTTAATAATGCAAACAAAAATACGGCATAAAGGATTTATTCTGACTCAAACTGTCTCGAATGTTCTCTATAGGCCTTTTGTATATTTAGCCTACGTACTGGATAGCAGCGATTCATTCAACTTCTTTATATAAACCCGTAACGCAATCGCACTCGAAATATTGAAAAGAGAACAAGAAATACTATGTTAGGAAGCAATCGTAAAAAGCGTAAACAAAGCAATCTACCAAATAACTTTGAAAAATAAATTTTCATTAGATTCAAATACAAATTCAGCTGATTAAGCAATGAATGTGAAACTAAAGCTGTCATCAGAGGGGGAAATTATTTTCCACAGTTAAATTGTGATTCAATATTTGTCAATTTATTATTTCATAGAACTGGTCAGAAATTCTTGGCGATGCAAAATAACGTGAGCCAAATGAAGTTAGTCATGAGAAGATGAGTCAAGACGGTACAGCTCTACATCCCGACGTCCAAGAAGTGCACATCGTCAATTACGGTGCCGGTACGTGGTTTAGTATCGATCAAGTACAAAGTAGCACTTGGATTAGACTTCTGCGGAAGCAGTACGACTTAAACAACGTTTCCAGCCACGTCCGGTCCACTGCAACCTATCCATCGGCATCGGCACTGAAATTCCAAGTGAAGCGGTTGAAACCTTGGTCTGAAAAGGAAAGACAGCAACGTTCATGGAAGTGGTGGCCGAAATGGTTTTCAAGGAAAAAACTTATGACGAGGAAATGAGGGATGAGGATGTCCTGGAATTTAAAATTATTCCGTCATTTAGACACGCCATTCTGCCCTACTCCCAATGATAACACCGCCATGAACTTGGAGGTCACGCACTAGGATAATATTTACTGAAAAAAAAATCTGACCACGCCAGTTTAAGAGTGACACGAAGGATATTATTTTAATGGTGGTTTACCGTATAATCACTTAAATGTCATTTTATTCATATTCTGTCTACTTATAGATAAAAAATTGTCCTCCATCAGATGTGAACAACAACATGTTACCTTTCCAAGCTAATTTATTCTCTAATTGAACTTGAAATTACATGGTGTTCAAGGGGAGAATGAGGGAAACACGGGGAAAAATAGTATTTTTCCATAAAATATAAATGCCATTTTCGCGGAAAACTGTTTATAAGAAGGAAATTATCCAGATAAATTGGATAAAAATAAAATAAAGGCATCTTCTCACCTTATTCTTATAGTTATTGGGGAATTAATGCCGTAATAAACGTCAAAATGCGTTAATTCGTTAAAAATGGCGCTGCAGTCGGTTCCTATGACTGGGAAAAAGTGCTAATTTAAAATACATTCGTGGGATAATCTAAATGTTAACTACCTTACTGTTGGTTTTCCATAGGTAACGCATTCAATCAGCGAAATCAGGATTTTTTGTACAAAACATCAAAATTGTGGGATTTAGTATTTGTTTTGACTCACACGGTCGCGGTGGAACCCTTAAACCCCCCCCCCCCGACGTACTTCTGGAACTGATAGAAGCAAAAATATCAGATAAGTAAACTTACGAAAACAATTTAATTTCATCCTTCTCCATTCGCTCCAAACAGCCCCCTATACAGGTCCCCGCTGGCAGCGTCTCGCTCCGTGGTAAGGAGCCATTCAAGTATCACGTAAGACGTTTTGGGGAGGAAGGAGGGTTGGGCTTTTCTTACGTTGTCTTAAGTAGGGGGGTGAGGGGGTCTTTTGACAATCTGATGTAAGATATAAGTCACTTCCAAATTCGTAGTTTTATAACTTTTTAAAATTATTTTCGTCGGGAAAAATCTTACTTTTTATTTGAATTCGAATGAGCATCATATGGTTAGTTTTAGGTGTCAATTGTAAGGTTTTGCCTCGACCAATATTTGTGTACATTCCAGGGCCCTAAGGTGCAAAAAGTATAAGGATTACATAATATATAAAACTATGACTGGATAGCCCGTTTCATCGACTACCAGAAATGGTCTGTCGCGAGCGGAGTGCGAGGTGACGTCACAGCGCTGCACGTGGGGGTCTAAATTTGGGCTTGTGATGGCTCGGCGCGCGCATGTTCAGTTCAGTTGTATCTCCGGAATGAGTTGGTCGATTTTAGTGATCGAGGTGTCTACGGAGAGGTGAGAACATGAGTTATCCGTTTAACGTCTAACTCATAAGTAATCGTAACATAAGTAATCGTTTTCGGCTTAACACTGTGGAAGTTGGTAACATCCATTATAGAAAACAACTTAGTTTTAATCCACACAATTTATTACATACGACCCGGGTTTCATAAACTCACACTTCGTGCCATCTTCAGGACCTGAAGATGGCACGAAGTGTAGGTTGCTGAAACCCGGGTCGTATTCAATAAATTGTGTGGATTAAAACTAATGTAAGTGTGCACGGCTTCCTTCTCATTCTAGCAACCTTGCTGTTCCCATGCCTCGAGAGTTCCTCCTCCTTTCCTGGAATGCAACACTCTTGCAATATGAATTTCTCCCTCTTCCCTCCCCTTTCCTCCTCCTTTCCATCCGCCGAGAGCAAGCGAACTTTAAAACCTCCCCAACCCTCCCATTCCCCTCCTCCTCCAACTTGACATCCGGCTGAGCGGCTGTGGGAACGCAAGTTAGCGTTTTTTGCTGAGCGACGAAGGAGACGAACGAAGGAAGAGGGAAGTATGATTTGACGGACCGTGGTGCACGGATGTAACGTGCGGTGTAATAAATGAAGTTCAAATGATTTGGGTTGCTTCTTTCCCTAAAACCTCCCTTCGCGTTCCCTCAGCGAATCTCCGGCGAACCCACTAAGTTTACAGTGGTGTCAGAAGTGGGATCACCAACAAGAGATACCGGAGATCGTTGATATCGCGTGGGAGCTCTACATGATGGCGAGTCGCGTCAGTTTCGGGGGCCACGAAGTGCCATTACAAAGTGTAATAGACGATTTCGGGGAGAAAATAATCCAGCTGACGAGGGAGAATGAGGCATTGAAGGAGAGGCTTAGTACTCCTTCCATATCAACCCCAACGGCGCCTCCTAAGAATTTTGGGCTCATTGGCAGCATAGATGTGTTTTCCGGCCGTCAAGGAGAGGATGTCGTGGCCTTCCTGGACCGAGTAGAGCAAGTGGCTGAGCTGAGTGGATGGACGAGTGAGGAGACTTTAAAGGCGGCCAGGGTGCGGCTTAGCGGAGATGCAGCGGAATTTTGCCGCAGTAAGGAAGAGTGTCGTAACGCAGCTGCCTACCCCGTCTTCAAGGAGTGCTTAATCGGGAGGTACCGCCCAAAATTAACCGCCCGGTTCTATAGGGAACTGTTGTCGGCAATGAGAATGCGGCAGGGGGAAGACATCGAGACCTTCGCTGACCGTGTGAGACTCACTAATTCTCACACCTACGAGGTCCCCGACAGCCCGGAGATGGCCTCCGCGATCCGGCACGAAGCCGATCAACGAGCTCTCGACTCCTTCCTTAGGGGTCTCCCCGGAGAGCTCGGCCGGCTGTGTCGGTTGGCCATGCCGACAACCTTTGACGCGGCCATCGAAACAGCCGTCCGGATCCGCGAGGCCGACCGAAGCCCGAGAGCCCCTTCGCCGGTTCGGCGCGTTTTTCGCTCCCCCGCGGAGCGCCGCTGCTACGAGTGCAACTCCCCGGATCATCTTGCCCGACAATGCCCACGGGGTCGGAGGTGTTATTCGTGCGGAGGCCGGGACCATCTTGCGCGTCAATGCCGCCGAGGAACACCGGGAAACGACGGCGGGCCTCGAGGGACACCGGGAAACGACGGCGGGCCCGGAGACGCCGCCCAAACCGGGCCCTGGTGAACCTGACCCTCCCGCGCGTTGAGTCTTTCAGGCAGGTACAGGATTTAGTGGTGGCAGCTAGGGTAAATGGCAGGGAATGTGAACTCTTGGTAGACACCGGTGCCCAAGTGTCCCTGATATCTAGTGAAGTGAGTGGATATGGGAATCTTCAAAAATCCCCATATCGAATAAGAGCCCTGGCGAAAATTTGGCGTGAAGGGGGCGTCAATGAAGCTCCTATCGGAGAGTGAGGGAAGAGCTGACCAAGCCACAAGGGAGGGTGAACGGAGAGTCTGGAGAGCGTAATGTGGAACACCGGAGAGTAAACAAAGCGTCGTATTGGAGTGTTAACGGAGCGTAGACGGGGTACAAGTCTACTACCGCCTCTATTTACATTCTAAAAATTGCCTAAAAATAGTTTTCATTGAAGTAGCGATGTAAAGAACACGATATATAAAAATTAAAACAATAAAAACTTAGGAAAACAGAGCAAAAAAAATATACCGTGTCTTGGAATCGATCTCATTACCTTTCCTCTCATAGTCGCTCATCTTAACCACTGGGCTATCACCGCTGCATTAGTTTACAGCGTTTCACAGAGTCCAAGTCTTATTACATACGGTGACTGTTTTTTTAAAAGATTTTTAGATGCTTGGATTTCACGAGTTTTTGCTTTTCAATGGCCAGTTAATCTAATTTTCTAGGAATAACTGGGGATAATGTTGAGGAATAGTTCCTCTATGTTTCTTATAGTAGCATTTTCCTTGTTAATGTCGATGTTGTTCTACATTTTACTTTTCATGATTACTATTCCTCATGACCTTGCTCATCCTCCAAGCATTTTATTCCACAACTGGAGTGATGTGAAGAGTATCAATGAGTGGAAGATGAACAATATATGTCATTATGTCATCACCACTATAATTATGCATAGGTATGCCATTTATTCGAATTGATTACCTAAGTAACTATGCCTTGTGTACGACTGCCTTGATTATGTTAGATGATTAACAAGTTAGGTATTAAATAGATAGCTATGGTATCTTATTTTTTATTTTCTATGCATAATTGCAAGTAAGCAAACGTCCATGTCAAACATGCCATCAACCTTAATGAATCTTCATTTTAATACATGAAATATACGCAGTTGGCACATCATGTACATGTTTTTCAATACGATGTAGACATAATAACGCATTTCCGAGGGGAAATGTACGAACTGGCTAGCTACCAATTAATTAGTTACACCGAATGTTAATATTCAATTCCTATCTAATATTACGAAGCGATCATTACCGTAGGTATGTTATTTAAGTTTAAGTTGTCCGTCAACGAAGGTACATCATGATATTAACTAAAAGTATTGCATATTATTAGGACGTTTGAACAACCAGCTTTTATTTACACAAGCCTATTCTTAGAACAAAAATTACAACTTTTTCGTAATAGTAGCAGTGAAATCGAAGAGTAAAGAAACTCATCAGACAACTCTTCGTTTCCTTCCCCGGAAGCGTTTTAGAAGTGTTGACGGGGAGACAAAAAACAAAGCGTCAATGAAACTATGAGGCACTCTCCGTTCGCTCTTGCGGAAGAGTTCGGGGAACGTGTTTGGAGTTAAAAATCTTGGAGAGTTATTGGGGAGTAAAGGAAGTTCCTCCAAGAGTATAGAACTCCCCGTTGACGCTGCCTCTACGCTAGGGCAAGCGTTCCATTTTTACCAGGGAGGTATTTCAGGGAAGTCTGTATGGAATTATGGTGTGAAAGTAGTAGCTCTAGGATTAGGGGAGTTTGTGTGTAGTTTAAGTATGCAAGTAGTAGATTCATTAGGCGGTTATCAAGGGATTTTAGGGTTAGATTTTTTGAATAGGCACTGCGCAGTGATTAATGTGCGTGAAAGGACGATGAGGCTCGGCGGGGCCACCATTTTACTCCGTGGTGCTAAGAATGTAGGTAATAAGTGTGAGGAAAGAGGTTACGGCGCCAAGATTGGAAGCATTGAAGTCATTAAAGAGATGTCATTTATGTGTGCGGAAGAAACGAAAGATGTGTCAATCCGGTTATCGGAAGAAATGGTAGTTCCCCCCAGGAGTGAAAAAATAGTGTGTGTCGGGGTCGCCGAGAGGGTCCCTACCGATAAAGAATATATAACTGAGCCCGAAGCAATAGATGCTCAGAACTGTGCGGTTGCAAGGAGCGTGTGTAGGGTCCTACGGGATGGTGTCATCCTCCTCAAGGTAGGGAATTTTGGGCAGGACGAAGTCACTCTGCGAAAGGGGACGAAATTAGCCACGCTGCACGAAGTGCAAGAAACGGGCGGAGACGATTTCCTGGGCGCAACGAGGCATGTTAGGGTAGCGGATGCGTTCACGGAAGAGGTAAGCTTTGCAGAAAAGTTAAGGGACTTGGGGGAATCGGAGAGGATGGCCCTGCTTCCGTTATTGGAGGAATATAAGGACTTGTTTACGGAGAGTGGGTCGCCTCCGGCGACGACCCTTACCTCGCATCGGATTCCCACGGGAAATGCCCCGCCGGTCTATCGCCGGCCCTACCGCGTGCCTCACCATCAAAAGGGAATAATCTAAGACTTTGTAGAGGAGCAACTAAATGCCGGAATAATACTTCCTAGTAAGAGTCCCTGGGCGTCCCCTGTGGTGATCGTTCCCAAGAAGTCCAACGATGGAAAGCCAAGTTACCGATTTTGTGTCGATTTTCGCGGTCTTAATGCGGTCACTACCCCGGACGTGTACCCGTTGCCTAATATTACAGAAACATTGGACTATTTGGGTAGGAGCCGCTATTTTTCCACGATCGATCTCAAAAATGGTTATTACCAAATTCCCATGCACCCAGACTCTCAAGAGAAGACCGGATTTAACGTGGAAATGGGACATTATGAATATACGCGTATGCCATTTGGGCTGCGTAACGCGCCTAGTTCGTTCCAGCGCATGATGGACGGGATTTTGATGGGTTTAAAGCCCACTCAGTGCCTTGTTTACCTAGATGACGTTATAATTTTTAGTACCACCCTCGAGGAGCACGTTGAAAGGCTGCGGAAAGTATTTGAGAGGCTGAGAGATGCAGGGCTGACCCTAAAATTCGAAAAATGCCATTTTGTAAAGGAAAGGGTTAAATATTTGGGACACGTAATTGATCGACGGGGAGTAAGTCCGGACCCAGAGAAGATCAGTGCAGTGTTGGAATTCCCAGCGCCGACAAATACTAAAGAAGTGCAGTCGTTTTTAGGGCTCGCCAACTACTATAGGCGATTCGTCGACAATTATGCGGAAATCGCTAGGCCCCTCACACGTCTCCTCAAGAAAGGGACTAAATTTTTGTGGACGCCTGAGTGCGAGTCAGCATTGACCTCCCTGAAGAGTGTTTTAGTTAGGAGTCCAGTGCTCGCATACCCTGATTTTTCAAAACCGTTCGTCATTTCCACCGACGCGAGCAACTTCGGCGTGGGCGCCGTGCTGTCTCAGGAGGTTGACGGCGAGGAACATCCCGTCGCCTATGCATCGCGGCAACTTCAAGCGGCGGAAATAAATTACACGACGACAGAGAAGGAGCTTCTGGCCGTCGTATGGGCGGTGCAATACTTCCGTTGCTACGTATATGGACGTAAGTTTAAAATTGTAACGGACCACGCAGCGCTTCGGTGGATGTTTAGTTTACGTGATCCGAACAGCCGTTTGACGAGATGGACGCTAAAACTCTCCGAGTACGAATATGAAGTGACACACAAGCCGGGAAAACTGCACCTCAATGCGGATGGGTTGTATCGGAAGGTACGTAAAGTGGAGGTGGATGGTAAAGACGAATTAGCCGAGTGCCAACGGACGGATATAGAGTGCCTAGAGTGGAAATCGAAGCGAGACTTTGAAGAGAAGGATGGATATCTGTGTAGACGAACACGCGAGGGATTGAAAATAGTTGTGCCTTCAGACCTAAGGGAAAAAGTAATAAGGCAGCATCATGAGCACGCCTTGTGTGGCCACTTGGGAGCGCAGCCGACGGTTAAGAGGATTCAACAGCAATACTGGTGGCCCACCCTGATAAGTGATGTCGGAGAATTAGTGAGGAGCTGTATACCTTGCAATCAGCGTAGCCCCTATGGAAAATCCAAGGCGCCATTAGGGAAGCTCCCTGAACCCGCGGCACCATTTTCCTTCATTAGTATCGACATAGTCGGGCCCCTCCCTCGCACTGAAGGTGGTAATAGATTTATTCTGACAATCCTCGACCACTTCTCCCGCTATTTAGAAATGGTGCCTATCCCCGTACAGACAGCCGAAATCGTAGCCGACGCATTGGTCAAGCGGTGGTTCTTGAAATTTGGAGTTCCGGATTACATCCTCTCGGACCAGGGCACGAATTTTGAATCGGAATTGTTTCAGGGCGTGTGTAAACTCCTAAGAATAACCAAACTGCGTACGTCCCCCCTCCATCCTAGTTGTAACGGTAGATGTGAGAGAGTACATAGGACAATATCTCAGATGATAAGTCACTACATTAATAGCCGGGATAATGATTGGGACGCGTGGTTACCCTTTTCTGTGGCAGCTTATAATACCAACTTCCATAGCAGTGTCAAATTTACACCGCATGAGGTTATATATGGCCGAAAAATGGTAACACCATTCCATTGTTTGAGGGAAGAGGGGTATGCTAGTGGCGACGCGTATACCCAAGAATTGAGAAGAAGACTGCGCTACATTTGGGAAAAGTGCTTTACCAATAATAAACGGGCATTAGAGGAACAGGCGGCTCAATATAATAAAGGGAGTAAGGACGTAATCTACAAGAAGGGTCAATACGTATATTTGAGTGACCCGTCCTTGAAATTAGGGAGGATTCGGAAATTTCATAAGCCATTTTCCGGGCCTTATCAAATATTAGAGGTGCTCAATGATTCGAATCTGCGATTACAGTTGCGATTTCGCACGATTGTGGTGCATAAGGATCGTGTGAAACCTCACCACGGAACGAGAAATACAGCGAAGGAATTTGCAGACGCTATTAAAAATGAGAGGAAGCGAGGGCGCCCCCGCCGATTTCCGTTAAGTGCGAGTATAGATGACTGGACAGAAGGCATCGCGCCGGATATTCCCTCTACGAGTGCACCATCAGCACAGTGGAAACCCCGCCCCTCCCGCCCCCTTTCTCCTTTGCCCGGCCGCGACCCCGGGAATTCGCCTCGCCCGACACCGTCGGAGGATTCCGAAGTAAGAAACGAGTTCGACGCAGAAGAGGAAGACCTGTCGCCCACGCCTCCGAAGAGACACCGAAGAACCCGCTCACCCCCGCTGCCTACAAACACAACTGAGCGGTCGCCGTATCTTCTGCGGAGTCGCTCACAGGCGACCTTGCCGGCCGCCAGTGATAACGCGGAGGACGCGGCCTTCGCGGTAGACGAGACGGCAGCTGCGATAGCTCCACGGGCGACCTTGCCGGCCGCCGGAGATAACGTGGAGGACGCGGCCTTCGTGGTTGATGAGACGGCAGCTGAGACATCCCCTATCGCTCCACGTGCTTCTACCCCCGAGCCGCCGCCCCTTGTACGGCAGGCCAGTGAGGTGGTTTCCGCCCCATCCCCCCCTTACAACTTGCGTCCCCGCCCCCAGTAAGCAGCATGGAGCTTTTGTGGTGTGTGTTGTGTGTAGCCCTCGTCGCTGCTGGCGACCCTAAGGTCTTCCCTTTAAATAATGGAGTGCTGTTCGAGAGACAACGGGATGTGGTGATATCTGAGCATGCCTGGAGTGTTGTGATTAATTTTGATTTGTTAGAATTAAGGAATGAATATAAAATGTTGTTGAACGTGTTCTCGGACGCTAATTTTTCCGCCAAACGAGGGGCTGCTGAGCGGCCCAGTGAAGGGTATTTTCAGGTCCTGAGGAAAATGGCGACAGAATACGATAGAGTAAGGGAGGAACTTGAGACTCTGGTTGACTTAGTGGAAAGAAAAAGAGTAAAAAGAGGGTGGATTAACGCGGGGGGTACTCTGTTGAAAACAGTTTTCGGGACATTGGACCAGGGGGACCTAGATGGTATCCACCGAAGAATTACGGCGGTTGAAAGAGCGAGCGGTAGTATGAGATCGGAATTGGAGAACCAACTGTTTCTAGTGGGGAATTTAGAAGACATGATAACCAATAACACTAAGTTCATTCGGGGAATTATGTCGGATTTATTGGTTTTCAAGAATAAAACCGTTAAATTTTCGGAGAGATTAGCTTCGTGCACCAGACAAATGAGTGAATCAATTAAGGAAGAATATAGATTGCAGCAAATAGGCCACGCGCTGGTCAATGCGCGCGTGGATTTAGTGAACCTCCGACAGGCGCTGGAAAGCAGCGTACATAGTAAACTGAGCAGTGTGTTGGTACCCCCCCATATGTTGGTTTCATTGTTACAGAGGATTAGGAATCAAATCAAATTACCCCTTTACATGATAGCCCCCTGCGATAGCAATTCCTTGCATATATATTATGAGATGGTTAGAGTAGCGGCCATCGTGCTAGGACACCAGTTGCGTATTATTATTGATGTGCCGTTGGGAAATAGAGATAGTACGTTTGAAAGATATAAAATTCATAGTTATCCAGTGTATCATCGGGAATTGGGCAAATTTGTTGGATGGAATCTGGGGACAACCCTCGTGATAAGTATGGACAGGAACTATTTTGCTGTCCTGGAAGGTGATAGTCTGAAGGAATGCAAAACGGGCCCGATTGTTGTATGTCCTTCAAGCTTTGTGTTACTTACGGGAGGTCAATCGGTTTGCGAGTATAGTCTGTTTATTTCCGGGGATCCTTCAAATTGCTCGCGAGATGTCTTTAATCCGCACCAACCCTTCTTCAATCGCGTGTGGTCTGGTTGGCTATTTTCACTTGCGCAGAAAACCCGCATTACGCTCTTGTGCAGGAAGTCTACTGGTGAAGAGCGACCTATTACTATGACAATATCAGGCAGTGGGTTACTACGGAATTCAAGTCATTGCGACATCTTAAGTACTAACTTCAAACTACTTTCGAGCACTCACGGAAGCACTACGTTCAATGAAAGTTTCTCGGAAATCGTTATGCCTGGGATTGATTTGGTTGACACTAGCAGAAATTTTAGCCCGGGGGTTCTCGATTTGGGCGAAGGAGTGACCCTAGAAAATTTGAAGGACGAATTGGATGAAGAACTGCATCATTTTCAGGGAAGGGTAAATTTGGAGCGTATTCTTACGAGAACTGCAGAAGGGAAAGGGGCTAGCCCGCGCCCACACTATTACGCTGGGCTTGGGGTCGTAGTTTTCTTAGTCCTTTCGATAGTCGCATTACTGTTATGCCATAGGTTTAGGGTGGTACGAGCAATTCGAAAGAGGGGCGCGCACGTCGTTCAGACGGAAGTAATGGTGGCTGAGAATGTTCGTGTGCGTGTACCATCGGAGGAAATCAACGAGACGACGTATACGGTGCCCACGTAGGAAAGGGCTGGTGGACAATAGGGTTGTGTAAGGGATTATCGGTGGAATTGGTGATTACGAGGAGACGCTGATGAGTTCTATTTCAATTTTATGGTGGTATTCACTCATGTATGTTAAAGTTTTCTTGGTTAAAGTATGTTGTGGGGGTGCGCCCTTGTGGTTTTTTATCAATGGAATGTAAACGCACATTGGATCACGCCTACTGAGAGACGCAGGGACAAGCCCTCTCCTTGGCATTGCGCCTAAAGGGGCAGTTTAAGAGTCTCTTTCTTTGTGATGTTGATTTTGGTTTGATGGGATATTATTATGGTTGTGAGGGTTGAGTTCTTCCTTTGATAATTGTTATTTCAACTCTGTTACAGTTATGTCTCATTTCTTATATATTTCTTAAAATTCTTATTTGAAGTGATATAAACGAACTTTGGACTAAATTAAATTGGAAAACAGCTGTTATAATTAGGTTTTATGATTTTTGGGTGGTGTAGTGATGTTCGCAGTATGGTTCTGTTTGGGAAAAATTTCACGTTGTTCAATTTTTCTTTTGTGGGGGGGAGTGATGTAAGTGTGCACGGCTTCCTTCTCATTCTAGCAACCTTGCTGTTCCCATGCCTCGAGAGTTCCCCCTCCTTTCCTGGAATGCAACACTCTTGCAATATGAATTTCTCCCTCTTCCCTCCCCTTTCCTCCTCCTTTCCATCCGCCGAGAGCAAGCGAACTTTAAAACCTCCCCAACCCTCCCATTCCCCTCCTCCTCCAACTTGACATCCGGCTGAGCGGCTGTGGGAACGCAAGTTAGCGTTTTTTGCTGAGCGACGAAGGAGACGAACGAAGGAAGAGGGAAGTATGATTTGACGGGCCGTGGTGCACGGATGTAACGTGCGGTGTAATAAATGAAGTTCAAATGATTTGGGTTGCTTCTTTCCCTAAAACCTCCCTTCGCGTTCCCTCAGCGAATCTCCGGCGAACCCACTAAGTTTACACTAAGTTGTTTTCCATCATAGACAAGAACGTAACACAATAAATATAAAATTAACATTTGAAAGCAGCAAATAATAATTGTTACCCGCGACCAATTGTTCATAGGTTATCCATTTGTACTAATGATTTTGATGAATAAATGTTATGTAGAGCGTAATTTTCTTTCTATCATTTCAACTTTATTTCTGACAAACAGAACAAAAAATCTCCCATTAACAAGAGTAACGTATAGATAAAGATCCGATGGAAGTATCAATAATACTCCCTGTATTGTTTAGGATCACCACCGCGGCGCGGCGGTACGCCTGAATGAATGCTAAACTAAAGAAAAACGTACAACCGATTCGCTGCGTTCATTAGTCTGGAGATGTCGCATTTTCAATAATCACATGTTTTCCAAGTTGTGCGTAGGTACAGCAAATCGCGAAATATCAAAAACTGTAATCGGTATCCTTTATTAGGCCAGATTTTGCGCAGTTTGACATACTATACCCCATAGTTTACTATCTACCTATGTTCATAGTTTCAAAAATGTCTGATAACTTACGTAAGATTGGGAGGGGAGGGTTCGTGAAATCTTATGTTGTCTTACATGGGGGGCATTAAAAAGTGCGATATTCCACAGGAGAAAAATCATTCGCCTTGACCGGGATTCGAACCCGGATCCCTCGATTTCGCGCCGAGTGCTTTAACCAGTTAAGCTACGGTTAATATATGTTTATTCTTGATCGCTTTTACATAATAAATTCATCGTACAATTTGATACATTGTAAAACAAGGTAACAATCCTCCGTGAGGTATGCCTCCGCTACATAGCTGATGGCAAAGACAGGGTGGCGGCGCTCGATCTGGTTACACTGGCAGGTGCTGCATCCGGCGGTCTTGTGTGCGCTGGCAGCCGTCTGATCAGAAGAGATGAAATCCCAGGGTAGGGTGTTGACTCCTGGAACTGTTCAAGTAACCAGGGGCGCATGGTGGGTGGCGCCCCCGCGAGGTGTGCAGACCTCAGATAAGAGATCAGTCCCTGTTCGACATTTCCCCCATGAAGCCTTGTCTCTACATATCGCGCAATGATCCTAGATAAGGTAATCGATTTAATAAAAGGAAAGAGCCGGAAATTCAGACATACTAACTTGGTGTCGGGGATGACGCCACTCTCGAAGGAATCCCAAGTACGAAAGATGCGACGTATTGCATACCATGTCGCCTGACCCTCGTTACAACAAATGAGATGGTGAGTGAGTGTGTCAACCCTCCGGCAAAGAGGGCACCGATCAGAAGGGACGAGTCCGTAACGCTTTTGAGTCTCAAGGGTGAGAATAAGGTCATTAATGACGGAAAACATGAGTGACCCCTGGCGAGAATTAAAATTTGCTGCACACCAATTTTTTATCGAGTCAGGTGCGGCCGGGACGGAAGATGAGAGTTCGTTTAGGATTAATTTACCGTAAACTCTTTTTGTCACGAGCGACTCACCGGGGGCCAGCGCTTCAACGATCCTTCGGATTGATCGCTCCGCGGAACGAAACGCTGGGTTCGAGGAGGCCCCGGCGAGGGCGGCCTTGACTAAATCCCTCCACTCGGACCTGTCATCGGAGAGGGCGCGGACGTGAAGTTTGGAGAAGAGAATGTCACATTTTAGTTTGATATTTGTTAAAGAGAGTCCACTTCTTAGCGGCGGCCCGTACAATTGCTTTCTCGAAACCTTCTTTGCGTGTCCTAACCAAACAAAACGGTTTGTGCACATTATGAGCTCCGAGTTCACACGGGAAGGTAGTGGCCATATGTGCGCTATGTTCCATATCCTGGGCATAATCATTTGTTCCAAGAGACGAACGCGTGCAAGGAGGGGGAGTGACGGGAGAGCATATCTCTCAGACACCGCCCGCACCTGTCGCACCATTTCCCCCCAATTCCGATCGAGGGTCCGGTCGAGACTGGTGTCCCACCAGAGGCCCAGGATCTTAATGGAAGGTTTAGCAATGGTCCAGCTGCATACCGACTCCGACGGCAAAAGCCCTTCCCCCGTAAGAGGAAGGCACCTGGACTTAGCGCGATTCACGAAGAGACCGCCGGTCTCAAAAGATCGGAGAATCCCGTCCGCGACCGCCAACTGGTCGAAGTGGCCAGCGAAGAGCGTCAGGTCGTCGGCATACAGCACACCCGTATAAACTTCGCCGAAGAGCGAAGCCCCGACACCACCCTCCGCCATCGCGCGGATCACAGGGTCCATCGCGAAAGCGAAAAGAAGCATCGACAGCGGACATCCCTGACGAACTGAATTCAGTATGGCAAACGTAGGGGAAACGTCACGATTTAATTCAATTTTTGCCGAAATGTCAGTGTAAAAAATTTTGATCGTGCGAATGAAGGCTTCCGGGAAAGCCATTCGACGAAGTACTGTTATAATATACTCGATGCGTACATAATCGAAAGCTTTAGCCAAGTCCACGGCCAATATTGCAGAAATATTACAGTTCGCGGATTGATTTGAGGATAAAATCACATTGCGAATTAGGAAGGAGGCGTCTAGAATAGTACGCTCCTTCGCGATCGCGTATTGGTATGGCGATAAAACAAGGTGTGATACGCCATGAAGTCGACGTTTAAAGACATGAGATAACATTTTTAAATCGCAATTTAGTAGCGCGATCGGTCGAAGATCGTCAAACGTCCTCGGCCGACGCTTCTTTGGCAATAGTGTAATCAAGGCGACTCGCTGGCTAGGAGTCAGCATGCCGCGGCCTATGATCGAGTTAAATACGCAAGCCATAAATGGGCCTAGATCATCCCAATACGTGAGGTAAAACTCGTACGGCAGGCCGTCCGGACCAGGCGCTTTTCCGCGGGGGAGTGAGCTGGCAATAGCGTCCAACTACCCCACCTCGACATCGCATGTCAACCTATCATGGGATTCGGGGGATAGGGTGGGCAGAGAGTCGGGAAGCGGAGGCGCTTCCTCCTCCTTCCAGGGCCCATATCGCTGAAACCTCGACTTAAAGTGTGCCATAGCGTCCTTTAAGATGTCACTTCAAGGGTCCTCCCTATCCGACGGCGGTGTAGCATCATCACTCATCCGTAGTGTGCGTCTGAGTTCAGCTAGCGTAAGTGGACCCCAAATTTCGGGATGCGTCTTTTAAAGACGCCATCCCACCAGGAGCCGATATCTAACTCCTAGCGAACGTTACTGATCAAATCGATCACGAAGGCACGAATCACGCCACGGAAGAATTCATCGTCCAACAATTTACAATCTAACCGCCAAAGAGACGGGCAAAACGGGCGCTTAGTGGGACGGGGCGCGTCTCGGGGGTGGCTCAGACAGACGAGGATCGCACAATGATCGTACAAGGAAACGGAAAGGGTATCGCAGGAAAGGAGAGAGGGCGCAAGAAGTGGGGAAAGGAAGATGTAGTCGATCCTCGTGCGAGAGCCGTGCCCGACACGCGAATATGGGGTCGAATTTGCCGGTGAAAGATGAAGTGCGGTATCAATGCAGCGAATGGAGTCAAGTAGCAGACCAAACGCCCGACTTGGACGACAGTTCAAACGATCGTGGTTAGAGTCGGAATCCTCCCGACGGTAAATAGCATTGAAGTCACCTCCGAGGATGGCCTTCCCGGAAAAACAACCCAAATACGGGACTAACGTAGAGTCGAAAAGAGACTCGCGCTCTACTCGATACTTTTCGCCAGAAGGCGCGTAGACATTGATAAGGTGAACACCATTTGCAACGAGGGTCAAAATTCGGCCAGAAGGATGACGCCGCAATCCGGTCACGCACATACACCGGCGCACCAAGGTGGTGACGCCTCCCCGATTACAGGAGGAGAAATTGTCAAAGGATTGAAGGAGGGTGTCTTGCCAAAAAACTCCCTCTACAGTCTCCTGAAGGAAGACTATGTCGACTTTCAAAGAATGCAAGAATTTACGAATTATATTTACTTTTACTGGGCTTGAAATCCCAGCGACATTTAGAGACAAGACTCTCAAGGAGGCGTTGCGAGGACTGCTTGCTCCCCCGTGACCCGCCATTATGAGCCCGATCCACCCCTGGTCCCCCGGCTACCTCTCCTGTTAGGGCGGCGTTTCCGGGAACGATGCCCGGTCCTCAGCCGCCCGACACCAATGCTGTTTGTTGATTGACTCGTCTCCTCCGCCGATTCCAGGTCGCATGATCGGCTTAACATTCTATACCTGTTCATTGCCAAAAGAGTGGGACTGCGAGAAGTAGAGGGTGAAGGGGTACGGGAGGGGCTACGGGGAGGGGTACGGGAAGGGGTACGGGGAGGAGTATGGGTCCCGGGTACGGGGAGGGGTACGGTAGGGAAGGCCAAGGTCTTCTTCCGGTAATTCCAAGAAAAACGTCGTGGTGGACGAAGACTCAAACAGGCCCTCGCCGTCCTCGTTCGTTGAATGGGACCCGTATGGGGAGGGTATGGACTCGATGTTTTGCGTTGGACACGGCGAATCCTTCGCCGGAGACTCTCCCTCCTCCCCCCCGCGGCGACCTTCCGTTGTTACGCCCGTGGCGGCCGTGGCTGGGCGGAGGGAGGAGGAAGGTGTGGACCGTACACCTCTTCACTCCCGATCGGCGTGTGAGTGCAGTTTCGTTGGAAGGGTGTAATCATGCTTAGCAAAGAGGAGGGGGAGAAGAGGTTTTGGGTAAGGCTTGCGAGGGGAGGGAGAGAGTGTAGGGAAGGGAAGGAGGGGTCCTCAGCGCCCAGCACGTCGAAGGCAGTGGTGTCCGGGGGGGTGAGGTGGTTTTGTTTACCGACGCGCTGCGGCATCGGCGTTGGCTTATTGGAGTTTGAATGTTCCGGTGTTACCTCTATCCTCTGCTTCTTCTGCGGTTCTTCGTCAGCCGAACCCATCCCCCTCTTCACCCCACCCTCCTCCAAGAAGGGGGTCGGGGAGACCGGAGGGGAGGCGGGCGAGGGGCCCACCCGGCAACAGAACCGCCGCGGGCACCGAAGTCGAAGGCGCCGGTGAGGCGGCCTCAGCTTCCAATTCGACGAGCTCCCGGGCCTGCCGCTCGACCGTCGCCTCATCCAGGTGCATGGCAGCCGGCACCGTTGCGACGTCGGCGTAGCTCCTGGTGTTATTCCGCGGGCAATTTCTTCTCTCATGTCCCTCCTGACCGCACCGGGCACAGGTTCGGTGCTGTCCATCGTAAATAACGATGGCCCTATTCCCTTCAATTGTTAAATAGGAAGGAATATTCTTCTCAATAATCATCCTCACTATTCTAGTTCCCGTAAACATATGGGCCATCCGAGGATTGGTCCATTTTCCGTCCCAAATACGGACGAATTTCCCATACCGGGAGAGCTCACTCGTAATCGCCGCGTGCGGCACCTCAACAGGGAGGCACATCACGCGGACATTAACAGGGCTCCCAGTGGCAGCCTCTACACTAACCTCCATTCTTCTGCTCGACGCGGTTGGAAACGGCATCCGAGGGAGCGCCATTTCCATCACTCTCTTGTAGACCTCTTCAGTCTTAAACTTTACATAGATCTGTCTCCTCGACAATCCGTTATGCATCAAGTACACTTCCTCTTCCGCGAGGCGCATCGTCTCAGTGAGAAATGCGAGCGCC
The DNA here is from genome assembly GCA_963573305.1 of Pyrrhosoma nymphula. Classification (NCBI taxonomy): domain Eukaryota; kingdom Metazoa; phylum Arthropoda; class Insecta; order Odonata; family Coenagrionidae; genus Pyrrhosoma; species Pyrrhosoma nymphula. Next base: position 13,409,335 of record OY754329.1, read on the forward strand.
TCAAGCGGTGTTGGTGCTTCGCAGTCATCATCCGCCTGGATGAGGACTTGGTGCTGCCGGTGAATCACCATGGCAGCAGGAAAAAAAAGGGGGAAAAGAAAAACACTTCACCAATCACCTATGGGGCCGTGTTGAAACAAGATCACTGGTCCCGGGGGGAGGGGAACCCCCCAGGACTAAAGGGTACTACGTCGTCTGGTATCTCTAGGCACGAAAAACTTGCACTTTTAGTCGTCAACTTTCAACTGTCTTCACTCAAGGAGGAGATGTCCGCCCGAAATTCGCCGGCGGAGCAGGCTTGCACTCGCCGGGAGAGCCGAAGGCCACGTCGGTGAAACCGAGCAGTCGGAGCGCAGCCCGAGACACGTCTTATCACCTCGAGCTACCGAGGCGTCCTTCTCCCCTGTGGATTATCGCACTTATGTGCACTTGCGGGTGACTCCGTAAAGGTTACTACCGTGGCTAGTCCCGGTTTCCTCAAAATTTGATTAAAAAGTGGTAAAAATTGCCTTACTTAATACTTGAATAGCCCCTAAGTAGATGCAGAATAATCGCCAGTGACACCGGGAAAAGAAGCCCCATCCATTTCCATCGTGTTCTCATCCTCCGATGACGTCTCCCACTTGAAAGTGCCGGTGGCGATTCCGCATGAAAGCGAAGACAGAAGAGGAACAACTGAAGTACGAACCGCCCCCACTCTTATTCTCCCCTCCTCTTTGAAAATCACACCAACATTTTCGTCTAGCAGTAGTTTGAGGGCAGGAAAGTAATTGCATAACCGCCACTCCAAATGAGTGCCTGAGAGTCAAAGTAATACAAGTGACAAACGTCGTCCAGTGAAACCTGCATACTTTACTCCGGTGACAAATGATCAAAAGCAAATGAGCTTAAGTGTTCGGTGGCTAGCTTTTAGCACCATACCTTCGAGCACTTGTATTCATTTTCCTGTAGGTAACTGACGGCACCCGACGGTGCCAACTTAGAACATATGCACTTACATCGTTTTTCGTGTTCATTTCACTTGCATTACTTTGACTTTCAGAACCTCAAATGATAGGCCAGAGAGACTGTGGTGAAAAAAGGCTGGCTAGGCGTTTCAATGCTCCATCGTAGGTTTCGGCGGCGTTGAATAAAATTTTCATACATTTCCCAGTTTCCTCCGCGCATGTTGTTTTTGTTGACAACACTTTAACCCGTATTCCAAATGGAGTCTTCACTTCGACCTGGGGGACTATTCTGTATGTTCTCTGAATTTCCGAGCCTCGAAGAGACGAAATGTTGACGTCACTGACTCTAAAATTTCAAATAGGGCCATTAAAAAGTTGAGATTTGTCGGGGGAAGTGACGTCACTTTCACGGATTTTCCGAGTTTCGACCATGTCCAGTCCTTGCTGAATAAGGCCACTGAAGACGCCGAATACTGATGAAGCTGTTGTCAATAAAAACAACTTATTCGGTATACACCCGGAAATGCAGGAACAATAGGTGTTTTAATGATACGGATAGTTTAATACTGAGGGGCATACTTATATCCATACAAATAAAATAAGTACAGAGTTCTGAAGCATAAAAAGTAAATCAAAGCGGTTAGGCTCGTGCCGAAATATAAATATATCCAGTAAATATTTAAAAATAACTTCTTTCACGGAGGATTGTATTGGAAAAAAAGCAATTAGTGACCAATGAGGAAACAACACTTTTGGGAGGTTAAACGTTTTATTCCCACAAAAGAAATAATATTTCGTTCTCATGGCATATCAGAGCTTGGGTCAAAAAAGAGCTATTACTAGTTCCCCAGCCAATTCATAAAGAAGAAGGTGTGTTTTCAATTCATTTCCCACAGCTCCACTGGGAAGTCCACCACGAAAGCTTTTAATTACGGAGCAGAAAAGTATTCTGAATTTTTTAAAACCGAGAGCCCTGGAGTGATTCTGGGGGAGAACGAAGGGATTTTGGGCAGAAGGAAATTCACTCTGAACTGAAGAGGAGTACTTGGCCAACTTAACCACGGGAGGAGAGCGGTCAGCGATCCGACGCGCCGCGCCGTTTGACTCTCAAGGGGAAAAACCACCTGCAATGGAAAGGGGAAGTGTTTTCATGATTGATAAGAGAGAGCAGCAAAAAAGTTTAAGGAAAAAACAACAAGTGGTAGTCCAACATTCAGCAATTAGCGCAAGTGTAACGGTTGAGATGGAGCTCACTTGAGCTCTGCAATCGTCAGAAAAAGTAAAAAATAATTTAAAAAAAAACTAATCGTTTTATTCGCCGCAGATAAGTCTCTGCCTCCGTCCAGCTCTCGCCTTAAGTCACAGATTAGAGTGGCCGGTGAGTGAGTGGGTGGTCCTTTGCAACGGCCCTTGCGACAGCCGTCCATGTGTCGCAATTACAAAGCTTGCACACTTCCAACCTCTTTTGTTTCATTCGCCCCACGCCGTCGTATTCTCAATCCTCGAGAAGAGAGCCGGCCCCTGTCACGATAAGACGACCCTTTTATACATTACCACGTGCTCGGACACCAGTACCCTTGACACCCAAGCCTTGGTGATCGTGGCCACGAGCCAGCCCGCAAATTGGCTCCGCCTTGGCGCTGAGAAGCGGTCGAAAAAGGGGTGTGGGCCAACAAAGCGTGCCAGTGGAAGTGGAGAGGGGAGTGGAAGAGGGAAGGGAGTTTTGGGCGGCCTCTGCCGTTAGCGACAGGTGAATAAAACTGTGCACTCCAGCTCCATCTGTACTTGAACTTCTTCGAAAATATAAGGCGGGAGCTGTCAGCTTGCCGTGCGCGACGATATAACGAGGTGAGTTCATTAATGTAAATGGAAATGATATTTCCCATTCCGCTGCTGAAGAAGTTCAGAAGAAATAATTAGTATCGCACGTTCTCACAAATCTCTTAAGGTGGTTTGAGCGAGATAGTTCCCTAGTCATAATGGAGACTATATTAACATTTTATTTCTTAATTTTAACTACTGTAAGAAGTATGAAATAAATATTATAATATTAATGGCGCAAAGACAGTTATATATGGCCAAAATTCTCAGTAATTAAATAAATAAAGCTATAAAAGTTTCTAACTTGACTCATTTTTTTCCGCCGAACAGCTGAAAACCCTTCAAACAGGCCGCTTTTCTTGCGACTCTGTAAACTTTACTGTGGTTTGTAATATATTATATTTTATAAATAGTTGAGAAAACATGCAATCTACACACTGTTAGTTTTTTTTACGAAATCTAGGTGCTAGAAGTTCCTAAGTTTATTAATATTCTCCCTCTGGAGCGCACACCCATAATCTATCCCATGTTAAACAGCTTATATTTACAGGCAAATTGCTCTAAAAGTAGTTCGCCAAGGGGTTGATATTTTGATATCATTGGAAAGATGAGAGTTTTTCTATAAAAAGAGGCCAAATTCATCAAATTCTAGGTGAAGTGATTTTTCGCTGAAACTACCTTAAGAATGTGTAACTGGTTAAATACAACTCGGTTTTCATTCATTAGCCTGTTAGTCTGCTGTTTTTCTGTAGCAATTCTCGTACCCCCCGAAGATAATAACAAGCAAAGATCACCATCGATATCTTTAGCCAAAAACAAAGTTCTTAAAATTTAAAGAGCCATGACGGTTTCAACCTCCAACCGGTTTTCTGTATCCTATGGATGAAATGTTAACTGTTTGTCACCTAAAACAAAATTATTTTTAGAGAAGCTATTTCAAAGATGCTATTCCAGGATGGGTCATCGAAAGGATTGCAAACTTCAATAGATACATTGGAAAAGCAGTGATATTGTATGAAGATAAATCATAAATAAACAAAAGTAATGAGATTCTCTAAGACGAAGAAAGCGAGGCTGGTGATAAGAGTAGGAAGTCACAAAAGCATGTAGAACAATTTAATTACTTGGGTAGTACGCTAGAAGCAACAGGACATAGTAGCGAAGACATTACGAGGAGAATAGCGCTAGCGAAGGAAGCGTTAAATAATAGAAGGGAGCTGATAACGGGAACTTTAAAGAAAGGGAAGGATGTAAAAAAGGAGGCTGGTGAAGAGCTTGATATGGAGTGTGGCGTTGTATGGGGCAGAAACGTGGACCTTGAGAAAGGAAAGGATGGAGAAGGTTCGTTGGACGGAAAGGAAGACAAATGAGGAAGTGCCTGACATGGTGGGTGAGAAGAGGAAACTTGTGGATGAGATTAGGGGAAGACAGGGTAGGTGGTTGGAAGGGGTGGTTTGCTCAAGGCCGTGATAGAGGGTAGGATGTTCGGTAAGCGGGGAAGGGGAAGAAAAATATTAGGTTTTATGGACGGGATGAAGAAAGTTACGACTTATGGTGAGATGAAAAAGGAAATACTAGAGATGGATAGGGTACGGCAGGTGTAAGAGTCTGTGGATATTCCCTGACTTTCATCATGACCTACCTCTAACCGGTAGATTACTCTAATGAATTTCAGGATGGGAGAGTTAAAGAGAAACTGAAATGGAAATTTTCTCAAAAATCTTAGGAATAATTAAAATGTAAGATCCTAAAGTTTAGGTACACGAACAACAGGTTTCATCCCTAAATAGGTCTAAATTAAATTATTTTCCAATCTGGTAGTTTCACTGGGCGTTTCTAATGTATTTCCAAGAAATATATCTCAGCGAATCTAAGAAATATATATTGAAAATGTCCTTCAACATAAGAGGAAGAAAATAACCTTTCATATTTAATATGTATAATTTAATGCGGTATCATTAAAGCCTTCCCTAAATTTATTTGGAAAAATATATCTCGATGAAAATGACACATAATTATTTTTATTCTCAAAAGGGTCCAATAGGTTTGGGGAAAACTGTCGATGAAGAAAGTGGGGACTTGGACGGCAGAACGGACAACTTAAAATTACCTAATTTTTTAACCTGAAGTTTTGGAGATAGCTGCCATTTGACCTGGACAGAAACATTATATTATGAGTAAAGCTAGTTTTTCTCTAACTAAGGTAACCTAAATCTTTGTTCTTCTGCTATGCCTGTTTACTTTAGCAAACTTAAATGTAACTATCCAATGAATGATAACTTCAAAATAATTAAATGGGTATGTTTTTTGATAGCTTTTTGGGTGCAAATTGCACTCTGCCTCACACTTCTCACACTTGAAGTAAAGTGGTAATGTAGGTGGTGGTTTGATAGAGAGGTAGGCGAAAGAATAACTTTTCTCTCTTTTTGAAAACCTCTCAAAAGTATTAATGATTAATTAAAATGCTTAGAAATTTTCTACAAATGTTTTTATTGTACGGAGGGTTTCACCGATTTACGGCATTATCAGGCACAGAATGTTTACTATAAATGTTGATTGTTGTTGATGTTACGGGGAAGAAGGGGGAAAAACAATTATTCTGGCAGGATTGAGAAAAAAACACAATGGTTATGGGCTGCTGAGGTGGGAAAAGTAAGTTTTATTGGAAAGGAGTCATGGGGAGATATGCGGAAATAATCATTCATTACAAAGGTTATTAGACTGTCTTATAATTTATATTTGTTCAAGTGCGTCCATTTTCGGGCCTTTTGGAAGAACGTGTAATATTTCGGGTATAAAATCGCTCGTATGATTGTTATCCAAAAGGTGTTTGGCAAAAGGTGAGGTGGAATCCATATTTCTGTAACTTCTGGCGTGTTGTTTGATACGCATGATAAAATTTCTACCGTTCTGACGTTCATGTATGCCTCATTGCAACTATTGCATAAAATTTAATAAATACCAGAATTCAGGAGTCTATCCTGTCTGTCTTTGCCGTTGACTGAAAGTTTAGAAAGGGTAACGGGAGTGTAAAAAGCTGCTGTAAGGGAGCTTTCCAGGCGGTTTGAAATTATATTAGAAATATTAGCTATGAATGGGAGAGAACACACTTTAAAAATTATAAAAAATAAATACAATTAAAAAATTGCAGAAAGGTACTTAAAGTATTTTCTCTAATCATGAGTACTGACATATTGGAAGTCTACGAAGTGAAGCCTACCACTGTCAAGTTTAATCATAAAACAGTATTTTTCACAATGGCTAATTCTAAGTGGACGGATTTCATCGCTACCGAGACATAATCGGGTACTTTTTTTTGTACCATCACAAAGTTGATATATCCTTAGTAGAGAGTGAAAGATGGGTGCGGGGTAGTTACGGTGCGGATACGAAGGTGTTAGGGTGGGAAGAGGGTTACAAAGTTGTGGAAGAGCAAAGAAAAATAAGGGAGGCAGGACCTTCATTCCTCAGTCAGTATCTTAAACTTAGGCCTCCCCGTCCGTCCAACATAGATAGCTTTAAAATCCCCACACTGAAGTTCATAAATGGTACTTGTTTCCAATTTCCCGATTTGTTCTTCATTGTGGTTTAATAATGCCCGCAAGTTCAGTTTTCTGTGGAAAGCAATGCTTAATTATTCCTTTGAGAAAAGGCTAGTTATTTTTATTCGGCGTTGATTGCACCAACAGACCTTTTCTCTTTCCTTCTATCAGACATAAAGAAATACAGTTTTGAGGTCTGATTGAGCGTTAGTTTTTCTTTTGCAACTCCTCGATAATTCCTAAAACACGCCAAAATCAAAGAAAACATGACGGCGTTCCTTTTTCACCGAAACTTCTAAATATGTCTTCCTAAACAGTTTTTTTAAGCTCACATAGCGTTTTACAAATTACTACACCAACTATGAACAGTATTACTTCCTCGACACGTACTAAAAAAATGCAAAAACAAAAATAAACAGTGGACAGCTCTATTAAGTTCCCGTGAGAGGGAGGAAAGGAGTAGAAAACGATGGTATTTGATTGGTAGGGAAATTCACTTTAATAGTCACCGAGGAGGGAATTAATCGCACACTCCAATTAAATGTAAATGCGAAAGAAATTATTCCGAGCATCGCGAGGACAGGTCGTCAAACGCGGGAGCTACATACTCCAGAGCGCCCTCTTCTTTAGGATTAATAATAATTATAAAATGACTCGGCCGTAAACGTTATTATCTCCTTAGCGAAGGCGCGCGCGTATCTGCTTCGTTGCCATTGGGAACGGAGGGTGAAGGTGGCGACAGTTAATTTTCATGAGGCAATAGAATACGAATGAATGCGTTCTGGTTTACGAATTTATGTTTCGCTGCTTCCGTGGCCTGAAATTTCACAATTTACCTTCCTACCCACTCTTCATTCCGACGGAATGTAATTCTTTGCGTTTTCATTTACGAAGATTTTACTTCGCCGTCTAATTTTATTCCCTTTGCGCTCCTTGGGCATAGCAATCATTCCAACTTAATTTCAGCGATCTCGCCCGGGAGAAGAAGATACACTGCACGAGGATACTTTCCACCTACTAGAGGGCGCATCCATTGCCCGGTAACTAACATGTTATCGTCTTCCGAATCTCACTTCTAGCTCGTTCATGGCCATTTAAAAAATTGGGAGTAATTCCAGGTAACAAGGTAAAACATTTTGTGATTTTCATCGCACACAGATATAACCTTAACTTAGCAAAATATCCATTAGCGAGCACTATTTTTCAGTTATATCTACCATGAATTACGTAGATAAAATATTTTATCAACCATTTGAAACTAATAAAAAGGTTTTGAGTTATACTTTTCTCATAGTTTGCGTTTGATTTTAAAAATGCCGATCGTTGATTAACGTTCAGTTTCACTCAGATGGGTTTCCTGAAACCTGATGGTAATCAATATTCTCGGAAGCATGATTTTAAATTACAGCTCTTCCTTAGAAAGAGTTATTTATCTACATCTACAAAATACCCTGCAAGCCATCTCAAGGGTGTGTGGCAGGGGGGTGAGTGGTCACCAACATGCATTACACTATAACCTAAAGTTAGTGTAACTTCGACTATTGACGCATTAACATAAATTGCTAATGCTTGTCAGGAGGAGAAGCCTCACAAGCATGCACTACACTATAGATATGCTATTAATGTTTGAGGGATCGTTATTATTTATGTATTTTGCCACTGCATAAACGCACAGAGATTCAAGAGTAATGCTGAAAACATGCACGGCGTACTGTGAGTACTAGGTAGCAGATAAGGATACAATTATTAAGGATTACGACTACTACTAAGAGCTACACTATCTATCTACAAACCTTGTTCAAAGTCTCATTGGAAGCTGTTATGGTCTCTTAGAATTATTATGGTTACTGATATGGGTTAGATTATTAATCAGAACAACCACGGATTGGAGAAGAAGTTAGAATACAAATATATGGAAATCAAACAATATAAAACTGATGACCCCTGACGCAATGTCGAGCAATAGAGGATCCATGAATATACATAAGGATCTAAATCTTTGGTACTTCTGCACGGGCAAAGTTGTTGCCTAGCTATCCGCAAAAGATAGGTCGCGCTTCAGTCGGCATGGTTATGCTTCTGCGTGTCAAAAATGGCCGGTTTAACTGGGAGTCCCATTCCGGTACCTTTATTTCCAGTACCTCCATTTGAATCACGGCATTTCCTTCGGCATGGTTCGCTTGGGTGTGCCAAAAATGGCCGGTGTTAATAGGGAGGCCAATTCCGTTACCTTTATTTCCAGTATCTCCATTTGAATTACGGCCTTTAATTATTAAAACCACCTTCTCTAGAGTGGCGGCGCTACAATCTGCTTGGTCCTGATTTTTCGGTGCATGCGGAATGTTTGGCAACACCCACTGGGGTAAGTTTAGGATCCATATGTATTAATGAGAGGATCACTCGAATCACTCTTCCTTGCTTCCAACTTTCCCTTTCACTTTTTCTTTTCAAAATGCATGCGGTCCTCTAAAGATGAAGGAGAAAAAGGAAAGAAGGTGGTCGTGAGTGGAATTCTGTCCTTTTGCTGCCCCCCCCCCCCCACCTACACATCTGGCCTCAGCTTCTCTCGGATTGCTTTCATGGCGAACGCTCAGACTCCCAAGCAAGAAGTCGACGGAAGACGAGGATGGAATGGTGGTACGTCATCCAAGGCGACCAGAATCACTCATTCCGAAATGAATAGCACTCGCACTTATCTGCGGTGGAATTCCCATTAAACATTTGCCTCGAACGAGGAATACCATTGGTGCGATAGGAGAGAATGACGGCCATGGCGTCGGGAAGGATGGCTCCGCAAAGCAGACACACGTCACGGAGAGCAACTGGGATGGGAAACGCTTTCAGACCGTCGATTAAAATTTAGACTCAATCTATTATGTAAGTACCAAACCGGTCTATTCTCTGACGACGTTGATAATATTTTACGAAATCCGACTTACTACGGTAGATCAGATCATGAGAATAAAATTAGGAAATTAGACTGCAGAACGGACAGATTTAAAATGTCATTTTTCCGGCGAACGATAAGGGACCATAACAGCTGCCAATGAGACTTTTATCCCGGTTTGTCGATAGGTAGTGTAGCTCTTAGTAGTAGTAGTACTCCCTAATACTTGAATCCTTATCTGTTACCTAGTACTAACAGCACACCGTGCATATTTTCTACATAAGTCTTGAGTCTCTGTCCATTTGTGTAGTTGCAAAATACATATATACATATTAACGGTCCCTCACCATTATGATAAGATCTGTAGTGTAGTAGTGCATGCTTGTGAGGCTTCGCCTCGTGACAAGCATTATCGATTTATGCTAAGGCATAATTAGTCGTAGTTACTCAAACTTTAGGGTATAGTGTAATGCATGTTGGTGAATACTCACCCCCTTCCACACACCCCTGATGTGGCTTGCAGGGTATTTTGTAGATGTAGATGTGAGAACGGTGAGAAACTACAAAACGCGCGAATATTTCACTCGGCCTGCCGCGATTCCGCGCGTCTTTGCCCTCTTCGCTTCGTTTGTCATCCCTGTGGCGGTGCTAGTGCCGACGGAATCGAATAAACAAGAGAGGTACATACAAGCGTGCACGCGTCGTCGCCGAGCGACTGCAAACAACGAATCAACAAAACAATGGCCTCGGCACATTACTCTCCCTTCCGCTGCAATTCATCCCCTTCCCAATAAACGCTCGCAACAGATTAATCGCCGCGCATATTAGCCGAAACAGCACGCGTCCTCTCTCTCAAGCAAACTCAAAGAGGGGAGAAGGGAACCAACCACTCCCGGATCCTATTCGCATTCCCTTAATACCCGCATCTAACCACGCCCGTCTTCAAGATTTGCGGAGGAATGTCATTAGACGCCAGAGTTGATGCGTGGCGTGAGATTCCTGGAAGAAAAAAGAGGGTGTTGTGTTTAGGTGGTGATGCGGGAAAGGGGATTTTAGAAGAGGGGGAGCAGGAGGGATTATCATTATTACATTTTCACTCATTTTTTATTCCTCAGTCGTGCTGGGTTATTCAGAGATACGGGTAATACACCAAATACTCACAGAAATTAAAATCATTCCATTGTTTTACCAAAATTTAATAATTTCTATAACAAATAATTTATTTCAATTTAACTATATGACATGTTGCTAAAATTCAAGACTTCGTGAGCACGCAGTTCTGATCGCGTCGAAGGCGCGTAGGTTAAACCCTTCCGGTGAGTGCGAGACTCACCCCTACAGGTCAATTGACAAGTGGCGCACTTGACATGAGAAGAGTGTAATGTCGTGTTTGTGTGAAAGAGGAAACTTAATAACCAAGTAGTATTGTAAATACACAGCAAAAAATATGAATTACAGGCTAAGAGATTACATGATATGACAATGAGCAATATATAGGGCCAAAAAATTAGAGACTTCTGAATTTGGATAGATATTTTGTAAATTTATTTTAGATATTCCAGACTTTTTCGAAGTTGTTTTGATATCATTCCGGTTGGTGAAACTACTATGGGTACAATCTCAACCTTGTTCATTTTCCTTATCGTTAATACATCAATATATGCATATGAATCATAAACTTGCCCCCAGTGGGTGTTGCCAAACATTCCGCATGCACCGATAAAATCAGAACTAAGCAGATTGTAGCGCCGCCACTCTAGAGAAGGTGGTACTAATAAGGAAAGATGGAGATACTGGAAATATGAGGCACCGGAATTGGCCTCCCTATTAACACCGGCCATTCTTGACACACACAAGCGAACCAAGCCGATTGCAGCGCCGACCTATCTTTAGTAGAGTGCTAGGCAACACTGCTGCCCGTAAAGTGGTGCCGAAGATTTCAATCCATACGTATATTTATGTTCCCAACCCAAAAAAATACATTATTTCCGTTTATTTCTCACAATGCATGTGAATTGACGATTATCGTTGAGCAGTGGTCTTTTCTGAGGGTTGGGCTCGGTAAATAAACACTTTCACTTGGCGGGAATTTCTTGAGCGAGAGAGATAGAGAGCAACGTATACTTGTCCGTGTGAGAATATTGCTGTTTGGAGTTGAAGTCCAACGTGGTCAAACGACGACTGACCCTGCATGACTTGTTGATTGTAGTCGAATATTATGCCGGAATCACTGGAAATTGTCGTCGTCGCAAGATGAAAGGGAGCATTGTCTCAGTCGGAGCCAAATCAGAAATGATTGTCGATTTTATATGAAATTACTTGCAAGCAGTTGAATAACGGCATTGTAAAGTTTAAGTGCCTGTGGCTCCATCTAATATCGGAGTTATAAAATTTGAGTGACTGCGGTTCCATGTAATATCGGCATTTTAAAACTTTAGTGACTATTGCTCAATCTAATATCGGAATTTTAAATTTTTAGTGACTGTGGCTCCAACTAATATCGGAATTTCAAAACTTGAGTGACTCTTGTGAACGTTTCTTGATCGGCCAAGATCCGATGGTTCTCCATTTCACGTTCCCTACGACAGGTGAGATGGAACTATTGAAATGCGGAGACAAATGAAACGGATCATGAGTCCAAAGAGCGGGTGAGTCAATTAAAAGAACTGTAGATCACCACTTGAGAGCCGAAGATGGTCGCGCCGCCTCGTTGGCGGAGTGGAACTACAACAAATCACGTAACTTTCTTTATTTTATGACGTACTCTCACTGAAGTGACATTACAAAATAACACCCTTGGCCGGCCACACTCGACGCCCCTCCGCCAGCCGTCTGGTACACCTCCGAAAACTCCACAAGAGCCGATGCGAAAAACTTCTTAGTCCTGTCCCCGCCCCCCCCCCTATTCCCCTATCTTTTGCGGCACTGCCTTATCCTGTTGATATCATTAAAACCTGTTAATAGTTAGTATTAACTTTACGCTGTGTAATAATAAAAACCTGTTAGTTTAAATTTCATTTCGACTAACTTTCGTCCTCCTCAACCCTTTCCCCACGGCTCAGGGGGGTTATTTTGTAATCTCACCTTTTTAGTGACTCTTAGTGGAAAGGCGGGAGATCCGTTTCCCTCTCTTAATGATCGGCTCACGAACGGTTCGTGAATTGTCGAAGCTTCAATTACCTTATATCAAATAAAAGATTCCGAGAATAGCGAATACCCAGATTGCTCAACATCTTACGGAAGATGTCTTACACTATACATACCACGAAAATCTAAATACAGTCAAAACTACAAGCGACATGTAAGCGATCACTCAATATTTAAAAAAAATTAAGTGCATCTAATTAGTGTTCGATTCACAAGCACGGGAAATATCTACCAAGAACGTGGATTTTAAGGCAACATTTGTTAAAATTATGAAATGATGGTATAAATAACTGTATTCCATTCTCCATACACTGGCGGATATGCACACGAAAACAAAAGTATCAGAAACATTGTTTGGGAAATATTGATACGAAATATATACACAGATCATTCAAGCTAATAAAAACATAAGCATTTCAAACAAAGCATGCCTTCAAGTGCCCAATATATTAGAGTTGAAAATGCTGAAGTTCTTCACGTTTAGCAAATTACAACAATACGATTTAAAATCGTTTGCATCTTTCGCGCCCTTGTTTATTTTCCAACTCAAGCTTCAAGTGGAAACGATGGTGGCCCCATGTCACGTTCTTTATGACAGGTGAGATGGAACTAATGGCAGGCGGAGATAATGAAACGGATCAAGAGTCGAAAGATACGGATCAGAGCGGATGAATCGTCTAAAAGACCAGCACATGACCGGCAGTTCACCGCTTGAGATCCGAAGATGGTCACGTCGCCTGGGTGGCGGAGTTGAACTACGAAAAAGTGACATTTTACGAAGTATTCTCACAAAAGTGAGATTACAAAATAACCCCCTAGAAGTACATTTAAACGTTACCAACAGAAGAAACCAGCAGCAGTATTTCGTTCACCGGCAATATAAATATGGTTTGCTTAATAAAAATGCAACACGATGACCAATCGGTAAGCCATGGATGGCTATCGATCCTGTAAGGCCATGAAAACAGCAGTGGACGTATGTAAATTTAAATGCGAATTCAATGCTAAAGTAACTACACTATTGGTAGCTTATTTCAATAATGCTCGCTTCGTGTGACTTTAGCACGAGGATCAGTGAGGCTCGAGGCTATTATCGATCAAAAGCCCAGAGAGAGCCTTGGCTTGTTTAAGCCACTGTTTGCTCTGAGGATAATTAAATCTTCAAAGCGGTTATTCAAACGGTGGAAATAGAAGATTGATCTCAGGGTATATTTATCCCTTTGCGTTCCATCGAGCAATTAAGGCTGTAAGGTTGGCCAAAGGTCGTCAGCTACGCCCAAAAATATGTGTTTTTTCCGTACGCTTCACTGGGCATTAAAAGGGAATAATATTGCTTCAAAGTTTACCATAATAATTTTTTTGTCGAACTCCTTGGAACCTTGATTTGGAATGTGCATAACGTTAACTTGTGCTAGTAATAAACAGTAAAATATGCTTTTATCACTTTTTGTGTATGACGCTATTGTGTTTTTAAGACCACCTGTCATGGAAAAAATATATTTATTTTAATTTTTAGTATGGGCAGATAACGCTCAACCGAAAACTACAATAAAAAAACAAACGTGGAATTGCTACTTGAGTGAGCAGTAAGCAACAAAGTTTTCTCATCAGGAGCAGATAGCGAATAAAAATGAACAAGTAAAAGCAACACTCGTTTATTGATTATTCAGTCTGAAGTCGCGTTTTTGCGCTAAAAATACTCGAAAGAATTTTTACCTGAAAATTTTATTGAAATATAAATATATCAAAATTTAAAATAAACTCGAAAGTCAAATGTTATGAAAAATTAGACTGAAAACAGGTATGGTAAACAGATATAATTTGGAGTGAACTGATAAATTACAATGGGAACTGCTCAGAAAAGTCTTAATAAAATATTTCTGAAAGTTAACACCCGATAATGTTTACAACTTCGGATAAGTTTATGCATTAATTTTGACATCATAATAAAATAATAACTGATAAACTATCCCTAAAAAATGTTCATTGAGAACTAAAGATGGACCCAAGAATTAGACAATTACATTCGAATACCATTCTTCCAAACCTGAATTTCTTTTGCTATGGAAACTATCGAACAAGAATAAGAATTCAGACGAGTTGTGCTTATTGGCTTCACAAAGACATAATTGTGATGACATACATGTCGTAAGAACATTGCATTATTTATCTATCAACATAACGTCCACGTCTGAAGGGTTGATCTTCCGGTTTCAGAATATTCCGCCACGTCGTTCAATTAGGTGGACTCTTTTTCGACTGCTTTCCTGCAGACTTCTTCAACTGGAACTTAAGAAGCTTGTAAGATAGCTGGCGAAATATAGTCCATCAAATGGAACGACGCGGTTAAAAACCCGGAAACCTGAAATCAACATTATTATGTATGAAGATTAAATAGGTACCTAGTAATTGGCGTAAGCTGTTACCTATTACGACATTGCTTTTAAAATTTGATAATAAATTTTGTAAAAGAAAATTTAACTAATTGGATATTGTTTCCATCGCAAATAAATGTAAAAATCTGTCAAAGGAATCATAAAAGGATGTTTTATCTATACTCTGTCCAAATTGCAAATATTTATCATTAAAATTGTTCTTTTAAATGGCATTTTATTGAAGCTCTACAATTTTAATGAAAACTCCTTTGCACTTTTAAGGTACATTTATGGATTTTCGGCTGGCACTCATAGGGTTAAACATAACCTAGCCCCACGGAAATCTTCATCTCAACTACTGTATCCATTTTCCAGAAGCAAATTTCTGCTTTACGTAAAAATAAGCGAATTACTTTAAAAATAAACAGCTCTCTTTTCTATTAAGGATATACCATATACGACTAGATATGCCATATACGACCACATGAAATGATTTCCTTATGAAGTCACGAAAACGTCGAACGTTCATTTTCCTTTTATATATCGCTTGCTAAAGGGACTACTAAGAGCGTTGATAAACAGAACTCCTTTCACGGAGGGTATGGTTTTTATTTACATCTCTCTTTTACTCTGACAAATAAAAAATGTATATTTGCTATCATGAATCCATATGCACACCACAAAGTATTAATAATAACTTTGCTTCGCGACCTTCCCCGAATATCGATCTTATTCCGACGACCGAAATCACAAGCTTACTCAAAATATTCCATATTGCAGTCAAAGACTCGGTTCTACTCCAAAATACTTAAAAGGAATAATCTAGTTCTACATTAATACAAAATATATAACTCTCAACCAAAAGTACACAAGGTCTCTGAAGTAAGAGTTTGATGTCTTGTTTCAAAGAGATGACTTCAACATTAATATAATCTAGCGGTCATGATCGTAGAAGAAATAAATGTAGAGGAAACCTATTCCTTTGATCACATGGAAAGGGGACTTTCATCATTATTAAATTTCTCATGAGTTGCCTTTTTTAAGTAGTTTTTTTCTGCAGCGCAACTTGGGGTTGGAGTGGGTCCTCGATTTCAAATAGAATCCAATCTCTTGTAACACTAGGACGCCCGGACTTCTCGACATCATTCAACTCCCAAACCGTGGGTCATTTTGACCCACGGTATTTAATGAATATATTTCTCACGAGGCATGCACATGTTTTTAATTTTTTAGTTTTTCTACTAACTAGCGCCCTAATTCTTCACATTCATTGATTTCTTCAGTTCTTAATGTTCATTTTTTTTCTCAATATAATTATTTATTGAAATATCTTCTTTTGAGTGTTGGTATAATATTCTCGTTTTCTTTAGTTTAATCTTTTTCTCTCTTAAAATACTGACAATTAATTATGAACAAATATCATCCACTCTATTGAAATTATTTATTTATCGTTTTCGTAGTTTTGCTGCAATTAATATACTCGTAATATTTATTTATGTATCTAAATAGGAATTTTCCGAAAAATCAAAAGTGATTGGTTGATTATTTTTAATTATTGTGATAGAAATTGTAAAAATATATCACTGCAGTACATTATCATCGATTATAATTAAACATTTAAATTGTTTAAAATATATTTTAATAGATTATTGCTCATTAACTTGACACACGTGTACCTATTCAGTTCTTCTAGCACACCACAGGTCACCATCTTGCAGAATTGACATTTCAAAATTGTTTTATTCACTTTACAGTTTTCTTTATTTTCACACTTCTTACTTTTTGCATCTATATCTACTTCTGAAGGTGGCACCTGACTTCTTCGCCTATTCGCGTAATTAGAACGGAGTTCCTCTGCAGGCTGTTGGATGGAATTCATTCGTGAAATTTTCCTCCCAGTTACTGAGAACTGTCTTGCCATTTTGTCAACAATATCCACACTACAATTCGTTGCATTATAATACGACACAGTTTCTGGAATTATTCTGTTGGTCAATTTAAAAAAGTGCATTAATTTCCTTTCGCCAACGTTTCGCTATTAAATATTAACATATCCAGCGCAACAACAACATAATGTATGGAAACGGTTACTATATGTCATAATTATATAAATAAATAAGTTTATACTCATACATTCTTCAGTACCTTAAGGTGAATATAAGGGCATTGAAAATCTATTTCTTATAATGGATAATGGCGATGGTAACTAAGATTTCTTCTTGGTAACAAAACATCAATATCAACTAAAGGAAGACAAAATGGAAACGTAATGCTAAAACTAGGATTAAAATGTAATAACTAAAATAATAAAAATTAAAAACAAACTGTAAAAATAGTAAAAAACAAATCTTGACATCGTAATCCCACATTTTTAATATATATTATACATATAAAACGAATTTACATAACATATTCGTACTGAAACATTGGAGAACATATAAATCAGTGTACAAAAAATGCAAAAAAAACTTTAGTTTTGTGCTATGGATGAGATCTTGCTTAATTTTTAGATATCTGCTCTATGGTTACAAGCTGCCGATGATTTTAGTACGTGGACCAGTCTCTGAATGGACTCTTTTGAGGGTTGAAACTCATAACACATAGTAGCCGTTTTCTTACAATATGTTGTTTTAGACCTGATGATGCAAATATAAGCAGCATAACTTTGGCGAAAGGAAATTGATACATTTTTTAAACACTGACCAACCCTCCAGAAGTACTTACAAACAACTATTAATATTTTATTCGCGGCTAAGTATCATCAGTGCGTACATAGTCTTCCTAGAAAAGAAAAATGAACGCAGAGCGTAAAGTTATTTTCAGATCACAAAAATTTTCTCAATAATAAACGACGCACTGTATATTTGAAGAATGAGAGAATGAAAAGGCATCTGATCCCGCTTGGCTAGGGGATCACTGCCACTTCGGCTGAGCAAGTGAAAGAAGATACAGGGAAGGAAACATAACCAATGGGCTTCAGAGGCATAGTGCTCTCTCTGGTATGGAAATATTTCTTCCACAAGAAGACAATAATAGAAACAGGATAATGTTCAAATAGGTTGAAATTTCTTTCCCTGTTTAAGAGAACGGGATGACAAATGGAAGGTCGTGGCCAATCGTGCGAAAATACAAAAAAACAGGGAAAGCAAAGAAAAGGGGATTGCCACGCCTTGTGCGGGTACGACATGCGGACAAAAAATATTACATTTTCACAGACTTGTTCCCTCAAATGACTCACTGATTCAGGATTATACGCAAATGAAACGGAAGTAAATAGAAAATGTTCAAGTGCAGCTTGTATGCCTGAAAATTGGAAATATAAGAGTGACACCAAAATAAAAAGGGACTCAAGTCATTAGAAATCAATGAGTGTTGAGCTCGCCAGACCTATATTTCCACATTCGATATCGGCTTTAATGCATGATGTAGACTTCCGTATTCCATCAAGTTAGATAACTTTTATCATTTTCTTTTTTCAGGAGATATCACTCTCTCACTTATTGATTCAAACCGAAGGTTGGTTTGGATAGTTGAGGGTAGAACTCACCCCGGACTAAGCCACAGGCGTGTGAATATCACACATTAAGGGTAGGGGGGCCAATTCCTTTCCCTGGGCCACCTCGCACTCGGAAGATTTTTTCAAATTTTCAGAAGATATAAATCAATTAATTTTTTAATTATTTTTTTTCCTCTTACCGATGCTTCGCATTTTTTACACATGTTTCTTCAGGACTCTGAGAGAGGTCCTTCTGAATTTACTGTTTGATAATACCTTAGTTGCTATAACAACGAAAACGGCAACGCTACGCAAGATAGCAGCAGCAACGAAGTTACCATCAAATAATAAATGCAGAAGGAAATCTCTCTCAGCCCTGAAGAATCATACATATAAAACGCGAAAACTTCGGTTAAGAGAAATATAATAATTTTACAATTAATTTACCTATATCTCCTGAAATAAGAAATAAAATAATTACATAATAAGAGCACATGAAGAGGAACCATCTAGATGTGTACATTTTCTTTCACACTAGTGAGTTATGTTATTATTGACTCTTAAAGATACGATTTTGAGCATTTATGCTCCTATTTTCTGCTCTATTCAACCCCTATTTTTGTACTGGGCACAAATTTTGGAAAATGGTTTACCTTTTCTTTCGAAGGATCGAAAGAGTTCGGTCGAAATCGAAAGGGGATCGATAAATGCACGGTGACAGAGGGATTCAAAGTTGCATGATCAAAGAAATAAACGTTTTAAAAAACACACCAGTTTTCCACCGGAATCTCTTTTTAGGAAAAATTCATACTTTTGCCCAATTTTCATCACCTTTATCCTAGTTACATCTCAAAACATCTGGTATCCATAGTAATGAGGGTACACGTGTTGAAAATGGGATGTATAGGAAAAGAAAAAAGAAGAAAAAATTATTGGGGATCGAGTTTCTTCCGATACGCTAGAGAGAAATAGAGAGAGCGACAGATGACCAATCAGCAGACAGGATTGTGTATGGAGTACATATGGCGTCCCGTGTATCTGCTTCACCGATCACGGGTTGAGCGAGTCTTGCCTCCCTCTCTTCCTTATCTCAGCTGCACACATATGCACTGGACCATCATCGCTTTCGGAATGTCGCACGCCCAAGGGGGTGATGGGATTACTGGAGCTGCAAGTTGCCTTGAAACAGTCGAACACAGGTTTGACCGTGCACACAAACGTGTTTCAGAAGTCGCGACGAGATAGGAAGATGGTGACACGCACAGGGTTCTAGGCTCCAGATTTTCTCGTGTCAACGGTTCCTTAAACGATTAAAACATGAACCTTAGGTGAACTGTTCAAATTTTCTAAATATTGGAAAATATGAGTGCCAAGGGTATCATTTCCGAGTGCAATTCCTGTTAAGTGTGATATATAGGTATTAATCCCGTTTATAACATCATTACAACTCAAAATTCACTTCCTACTATCGGAGAATGACTCGAAAATCAAAACACTATGAAATATACTGAAAAATTACTTATGAAAGCCTCATTCATTCAAGTATTCTACCAGCTGATTGGTAGGTTCATGGATAGTCCCAATTCTCCATCCCAATTTCGTAGACATTGGCTCGCTTTCCCTCCTAAGGATTTCCCGCCATTAGATCCCTCTTCAATTCTTCATATCTTCTACTTACTCTTATTTCGTCCAGAATTCCTATCCTCTTCCTTCCTCTTCCACGCTTCCCCAGTGTTCTCCCCTCTATCACTCTCTTCAACATGCCCTCTCCTCTCCAAACCTCCTCCATCCATCTCTTCTACCTTCTCCGAACCTCTGCCACAAGCTTCCTCTCCTCTCCGACCATACCTAATAAAAATCCTATTTTAATATTCATTTATTTATTTGGAATTTTCAGTATTGAGTAGATAACATTAATTATATGAAGAGGGAAAATAGATAACTCGTAAATTAGCTAGGCTCGTCATTGCAGCCATGACTCTAAGACCACTTACAGCAAAACACTCCTCTTTTCAAATTTTTCTAGGTAAAATCACGTCACCAGACTTGAAATAACTACTTAGTTGTAAATTTAAAAGTTTAAACACTAAAATTTGCTGCCAATCGTGCCGCAGAAAATGCCATCTTAATCATGTCTCTTACTGCCTCTTATCCGGTAAATAATAAGCCGTTAAATAATTCGGGGACATTAATAAATATGAGTTGACCATGTGAGAATAAATATTACACATTCGGTAGGTACTTCTAATTACGAGGAATTCAGCAGTATTTGATACCAATAACCACATACTGGTGCCAAGATATCACCTCTGACACTACTATGGGAGTAAACTACAAATAATGAATCCAAACCTACCTCCTTTGAGAGGTGCAGCTTGAGTGCGGCCGCTCTATGTCCCCCGGACTTTTTTATTCCCTAAAATAAGCCCCTGTTCAGAGCACTATATTCTACATGGCGGTTATTTTTAACAATAAGCATAAGGTACAAAGTTACTCTACGTAATAACTTGCATTATATTTTTCCTTCCTAGAAATACCACGGCCATATCACCACGAGAAAGAGGGCATATAGAGCTAGATTTAGAGATGATTCTTCAGTGAAGCAAATCTAGGTAGGGACTGTCCAAAACCCTATCAATCAATTGATGCTACTCTACATGGAATTGATATGCCCAAGCCGAAAGCAGCCCTCAATCCAGCTTGGATTTAATAGCCATTAGCATACCATACCCTTAAAGAATTTTTCGAAAAACAGAGTGAATATAATGAATTATAAAAACTCACACGCCTGCACACAAAAAAAAACACATGATCAGTAAAGTAAAGGCAGAAATTTTGCAATGAATTCTAGTGTATAAAGCCACGCACATTTACGAGGATACAGCATAGCTTGTAGAGCTCGAAGAGACCCGGACTCTTCTGGTTTTGCCCTGCCGACCTAAATGAGAAAGTCAGGGTTCAGATAGGTGAGAAAGGCAGTTATGCGTCTGTGTTCTTGTGTTGTGACACCATTCCGCTCGAAGCACGAAGAAAACAGTCCCTTAGGCCCTTTAAAATGGGTCCCCTGAGAGAGAGAATGGGTCGGTGAGAAAAGGCCAATGGGGGAGCATGAGGTGGAGGAGTAGACTGCCAGGGTGTCTGAGGTTGGCTTGGTGCGAAGATCATTATTAGGGCAAGGGGGGAGTGTTGAAAGACGGGAGGGAGGGAGAGACAGGCCAGGGAGTTAAGAGGGAATGGGTTGGGGGAGAGTCGGGAGATGTGAGGTATACTGGGAAGGGGTGACAAGAGAGCTTGGGGGTTAGGGAAGGGTATAAGTGTAAGGGAGGCGGTAGAATTTCAATTCCCTTGTCCACGCCACATTACTTATTAGTATAAAAGTTTTATTATGTACGGAAAGGTAAGAGCTTAATTTAGTGTGAAAGATACAAACCTTCCGTTAACGACCCGAACGAAACCACAATATACAATGGCATTATTTACATAAAAGTTTGCTTCATCTTTGCATAAGAGCAATCTGTTTAACTGAATATTGAATGAGAAGCAGTAACTTTGTAATTCCACATGTATTTACTCAGAGTATATAGTCACAAACAGGAAACAAACAGATATGTTTGTGACTATATATTCTGAATGTTCTGTGATATTTGTACCTGATGATGACGTGCTACGTCGAAACCTAGGTCGTTTCCAATAAATACATGTGGAATTACAAAGTTACTGCTTCTCACTCAATATGCTATGCAAATTCAATAAAGTTACGCCTGAGACAACGGTGTTTAACTGAACTTTAAAAATTGAGCAACTTCCACAGGATTTTTTACGACCGGTTTAGCTTTTTACAGCATCTTCAGGTTCAGCAATCAGCTTATTCCTCTTCCACGGCTATACATGAATTTAAAGTTCGTTGATGGAGACTATGCTACGATCCTTTCTGATTTCCATTTCTTTGCCTCTTGCGTTTCCCAGCCAAAGTAAATCATTGTCTTAAGCCTGTTTCACATACGATACTCGATCCAGCACAAGGTCGAGGATACTCGTTAGCATGATAGCTTTCCAGTGCCGTGTGGTATATAGAACCAGCATGCTGGCTAACAAGCATGATAGCTATTATACTCGCTGGGCTACTTGATTTTGTAATTGATGTGGTACTAGTTTGCTACTAGCTCCCAGTAAGACCTAGTAGCCGTCGACCAATCACGTTAGCTTTTACAGTCGCAGTGCGATCTTCACTTTTTTTTTTAAATCTGCGCCTCACTTATTCGCGGGTGTTACGCACTCTTTGGTGGTGAAATCAATGTGCCGTGAATGTCTCGACTATCCCAGGTATTAACACAGCAGCCGAAAGTCGCCTTCTTCCATGGAAATCTTCCATTTTCTTTTAACAGTTTGCAACAGTAAGCTACAGTACCGCTTCATCGCAAACACAAGTTCAATGTTCGTGTGAAACCTTCTGTCACGGTTTCTATCATACTGGGTTCCGTCCTCAATATCAAGTGCCAGCTAGCATACTAGGTCTTGTGCTGTATCAAGCATCGTGTTAAACGGGCTTTACGCTCCTCTAATGAAGGTATAATAATTCGGTTATTTGGAGAGGAAACCGAGAGCTGAAGTTATTTGCACAACTTGAATTACGAATCGAGAAATGATCTCCATATAGCACCCGAGTAGGGATCGTGATTCCTATGACAATCATTACCCGTTCCCTGGAGGTGGGTAGCCAGTTGTAGCTAGGTACCAATCCAAGCCGATCTCGATGAAAGTATTTTTATTTAAATTCCTATGGATTAAAATAATGTATGCAGCAGAGTGATTTGTGTGGATGTCCAACATCAAATCGACAAATAGCACAGCAATACAAAGGTATGTACATTGATACAAAATATACCAACAACGATATACTTCAAATATTACGTTTAAAGACAATTAGGAGCACACCCATCAATCCCACTTCTATCAATCACTACTTGGTTTTTCCTTTAACAAGCCCCAGTTACTAATATTTTAGTACTGAATTGGCTCAAAAATGAAGAACGAATTCCACCGTGAAGAGGCAAGCAAGGGAATACAATGTGAAGCGAAAACAATATATGCCCAGTTAAAAATATTCCAGGAGATGGGTATTAATGAGCAATGCGCTATATATTTAATTACTCACAGCATTACGGAATAACGCATTCCGTGAAATACCGGTCATACTCATAGAGGTGATATTACATTAAGTATTAAACCACCACAATTTATATATTTTCATGAGAAATTCGCAGAATGTCTCAAATCGGGGAAAAATGCAGGCTCAATCTGCTCAAGGACGTCTAGAAAAAGAACCGATTAACTTACTTGAGTTGCTTTCGGTCTGTGAGTCTACCTTTGCCGTGAGCACCCAAAGAAAACAGCTTACCTGCAAGGGAGGAAAAAAAAGGAGTTCAAGAAAATATTTATGAGAAAAATATATAACATTTTGAGCAAACATCATAGTATGTGTCTAAAAAGGTAGCCAAATGTGCAGTTCTATGTGCCTTACTTTTAGAGAAATAAATTGTTGTGCACTACTCTTTGAACACCCCGTGTAACATTCAAACTAAGGTGATGAATTTCCATCATCTCTATTTCTCCATTAAATCATATTTGGACAACATATACAGCAAAGAAAAATTGGAATTAATATTTATATGGTGGAATGTTTTCATGCAAAAATATACATCTACATAATACCCCGAAAGCCGCCTCAATAGGCGTGGAGGGTGTTAGGACACCAGTCGTTTACATATAAAAAGGAAACGCTCTAATGAAATTAAGCCTAGCATTTACACTTTCAACGCGGCGGCATTTTTTTCGAGTTTTGCCGGTGACTGAAATTAAATGGCCTTTAAAAAGGCAAAGCGAGCTTGGACGACAATTGTCGTCCGCAGTCACCGGATAGTACCCGGCGGACGACAATTGTCGTCAGTCAGCGTTCAACGTGTTAAAGTCCCTTATTGTTCGGGGGAAAAACGAATTCCCACACCTATCCGTTCGGAAAAATATCTATCTCTCTTAATTTATCGTTTCTGTCGGACCTGGAAATATAGTGGGGTTCTAATATGATGTTCTCCGTGTCGCTCTTAAAGATATCTATTCTCAATTGCTCAAGCAATCTAAGTCTAGCGCGCAGCCTCCGAGTCTCTAGCGGCTCCCAGCCTAATTCGTTTAACATCTGTGTAACGCTGTCTGTACGCCCTTAGCAGTTTTTCACGAATCGCGCAGCTTTCCTTTGTATTTTATTAAGTTCCCGGATTAAGTCTTTCTGCACCGGATCCCATATGCTCGCTGCATATTCAAGGTGTGGCCGGACGAGTGCGAAATAGCACCTCTCTTTTACTTTTTCATCCTAAAATCTTCCCACAATACGCTTGACGAATCCTAGTTAGTCCTAATATAGAACTCGCTTTGCAGTGATAACATGTAAAATTCAATCACTCCACATGAATTAACCATTCAAGGACATCTAAACACGAGAAAGGATTAGTAGCCAAGGAGACGAACCGGAGGGGCGATGTTCACATCTCATTTCCAATCCTGGCACTCAATCTCGTTCCAAAGCAAAGAAAATAGCAGCAGAGCCTTAAGCACCAGGCTCAAAAATCGTTAAAGGAAAAAACAATACTATGTAGAACCCTCATAGCTCAACTCCCTGGTCTTCTCGTCTCCTAATTTCATATTTAGACTCGTTATAAGTTCGCAAAACAACGACAGCCTCCCAAGAACTTGAGTGCGGCAGTAATTATTGGAATGTAGTTAACTAAATGTTTTCAAGCCGGAAAAAATTGATCTTCCTTCAAGTCTTCACCGTGAGTTATGCCACCGGTCGATTTTTTGTGGAAAGTCGTGGAAGGACGCTCCTCAGCATCCCTCGTCCAATATGACATCCTGTCTCGTGAGAATGCAATGAGCTAAACAAAGTGGGACAATAAGTTACATAGTTTTCATTTATTTAAGTGGAACTTTTTTTTTAATGTCTTTAGGTATTTTACGCCCTCTATAGGGCCCGCTGTAAACACGTTTTCTTGATTAGGAGTAAAAACATCTTGTTAACAATTCGTGACACGACGTGGAAAAACGTCAGATTTCTTTGATATAAATTCCTGGGCATTTATAATTAAGCTGGAGGGCTGAAATTTCAAGGGAATGTTCATTAATGACCCACTGAGCCGGGAAAGAAGTTAAGAACTCTGAGAAAGTATCTGTATTTCGAGCATAGGCTGAATTTCAGTTTTCAATTGGATTAAATGTGAGAAGCAAAGTATTTCCTTGCAGTTCATTTTTCTTTCACTCAGTAAAATATGAAAAAAAATTCACGAGCAACGGCAAGACTTGGAGTTAAATATGCCTTTTTGATTATGTTTTTATTTTATTGTGGCTGATTTTTACGCATAAATCTATAAATTGCGAAAGATTAGTTAAAGCCACGCACGTATTTAGCGTTTATACCCTCTTTTCCATAACTAGAAGTATGGTAACGACTATTTTTGGTCTCACATACTCAGAAATGTTTTTAAACTAACAATAAGATTACGAAAGTATGTGTGCCTTCCATTCACATAATAGTACGCTAACCACTTCGCTTAACACAACAGCGCACTTGCCTTCAGTTCGTGATTCAGAACCTGCGCACTAGATAAGCGCATTTCAAAACAGATCGGGAGCGAAGTTTATGTGCGCCAAACAACAAAAGAACGTCGATAATGGCATCGGTGATTATTGCCAAGTTTGTCAATTTTTAGTAAAGGCGGCAAACTTTCATATTTTGAATTTGTTACTTACTCTGCGATATAAAGCTTACGTTTTTTAGGTACTTAATTCTGAACAGATTCAACAACTTTTAACTAAACATTCGTCTGTGACTGCTGTTCAACCAGAGAATTCTATTACCTTCCGGCAGGTTAGAAAACATTTCGTACATCGTTCCATTCAACGTCGTTCCTGTGTTTCGCTAAAGTGCGCTGATATTGTGTTCCGATGTGCGCAGTACTTCAACACCTTGAACGGAAAATTCCCTTTGATTTAATTTGTTTCAAGAACAGCAATAAGAACGATTTTAGGTGCTTAATTATGATTAACAGTTAACGTAGGACTCACCTAAAATTGGAACTGAGCCATTGACAAAGAAAAGAATTCGTCCATTTCTCAACTTGGAATCTAACTAGATTTCACAAATCAAACTAACAATTTGACACTCTTAGTCATCTACTGAATCGCTCTTTCATGCCTTCGTGACTATCAATGGCATATACACTTCAATCTCTATGCTGAGTCTACCGGAAATGTTTTGACACACGTATTTTAGAACATTGAATTATACGTCAGTTACGTATTTTCAGTATCCATTCTCTGGATATATTCTGTTTAGGTCCTGATTCAACATGAGCCCCTTTTCTCTTCCTATTATCCTTCCTCCAAATGCCTTATCTCCCTCCTCCTTCCTCCATTTCGTACCTTTATCCTTCCTCACCTCCCACACCCTTCCATTCCTCTTCCCATTCCATTCAACTAATTATCTTCAATCTCACTGGTGAGACCATCATCGTCATCAGCAGTCATCAATCCGAAGATTGGTTTGCTACAGCCCTCTACTCTCTCATCTCAGCTAAACGCATCATCTCTGCATCAGCATTAACATTGAAGTCTTTCATTATTAGCTTCAC
The DNA here is from genome assembly GCA_963573305.1 of Pyrrhosoma nymphula. Classification (NCBI taxonomy): domain Eukaryota; kingdom Metazoa; phylum Arthropoda; class Insecta; order Odonata; family Coenagrionidae; genus Pyrrhosoma; species Pyrrhosoma nymphula. Next base: position 13,436,231 of record OY754329.1, read on the forward strand.
GTTTACATTCAAGATCTTCTTCGGTAATATCATCTTCTTCTACCGAACTTCCATTGCCATTGCATGGCATTTAAGAGTCTTTCTTCGTTACATGCGGCCAATATATAGATTTACATAATACCCTGCAAGCCACCTCAAGGGTTTGTGGCAGGGGAAGAGTAGTCACCAACATGCATTACACCATAGCGTAATGTTAGTGTAACTACGACTAATTATGCATTAGCATGAAATCGCTAATGCTTGTCACGAGGCGAAGCCTCACAAGCATGCACTACACTACAGATATTCTCCTTATGCTAGACGGACCGTAGGTATACATGTATTTTGCAACTACACAAACGGGCAGAGACTTAAGAGTTATGCTGAAGACATGCACAGTGTGCTGTAAGTAATATGTAGCAGATAAGGATACTACTACTAAGAGCTACACTGCCTATCGACAAACCTAGTTAAAAATCTCATTGCTGTTATGGTCCCTCATCGTTCGCGGGAAATATAACATTTTAAATCTGTCCGTTCTGCAGTCCAGTTTCCTAATTTTATTCTCATGATCTGATCTACCGTAGTATGTCGGATTTCGTAAAATATTATCAACGTCGTCAGAAAATAAATCAGTTTGGAACTTACGAAATAGATTGAAACTAAATTTTAATTGACGGTCTGAAAGCGTTTCCCATCCTAGTTGCTGCAAAAGGTCAGTAATATATTTGTCTCTTCTTCTTCCTCTCAGGCATCTCACCTACTCCTCGTAGAAACTCTTCTTTCATAATTCTACCCGACTATTTCAACATCACAATTCTTCTAATATAAATAGTTAAATATCTAATTTGATCTGTTGATATTGTTGTCTTGGCATCACTGTCATATTAATTAATGCTGCATGTAATTGGTTCATTGAAGTGCTAACTAACTACTAAGCTTGCGTTGCTTGCTGTCATATCACCCCTTTTTAGTTGAAATGTTTTCAGGTTGGCGCTGCTCTGATCGATACATATTTCTTGCTTCTTTCATCATTGGGTAATTTACTTCACAGAGAGGAAAAGTCTTCGCAAGATTTTGCTATCAAAGTTTCACGGTGACTTGGTTTCTTTGATTTCTTTCGAAAACAATAATTTTGGTGTTCCTTACTTCAATCTTCGAGTTGAATTTCTTAATAGTTGGGTCCCTGCACTTCAGTATTCTCCTCAGGTCTCCTCTTGTTCTCTGTTAGCATAGCTATGTCACTCAAGAGACCCCTCGAAGTATAAGAAATGACATTCGCTCCACCCAAACCCTCTCCTTCTCCAAACCTCTCCTTTCTTCCTTTCATTACCCTTTCCATCCCCCTCTTCCTCCCAACATTTCCTTTCCTCCTTTCGCATCTCACTCACAACTCTCAAAACTCCAATTCTAACAATCGCTCCGCTGCGCGTACAAAGTTTCCAATTCAAATTTCCTCTTCCCTTCATCACTCACCCTCCCTTCTTCTCTCTCCCTGCCTTCATTCTCTTATCCTCCTCGTCTCCTTCCTTCTCCCTCTTTGGCTCTGCTTCGGTTCGCAGCTCTGACGTATGCGGACAATGAGAATTGAAACGTAAATGGTAAAAGAGAAACTATTTTGCGAATACCCCATCATATAACAATTTTGGAAACCCATGATTTTTCGAGTCCACATTGATATCCTCGTCGACTATCACTTCCCGGCACAATATCTACAGCCCCTTTGGAGCTATGTAACTCACTCTACTGCTGTATTAATAGGCGCTTCCTCATATATGTGAAGCAAAAACTCCCGGTAAATTATTAAAAATAAAATAGATGTACCTCACCGCCCTATTTATTGAGCTAATAGCCAACTACTGAGATATTATGAGTCAAAACTTGGTAATTCCGCAAATATGGCGCAGCAGTGTGCGTCTATTGCTATAAAAAGTGTTCATTAGAAAAATATTTGTGGAATAATATGCATATGTTGTAGCCAATACATTTTCATTTCATCAGCGAAAGCAGGATTTTTAAAACGAATTATACAAAAAATTGCACTTGAGTATTTGTTTTGACCCACACAGTCACGATGGGACCACCTAAATAAATCTTATGGAAACAATACTTGGAGGACGTCAAGGGTTACAATTACAATAAAAAATAATATTCTCTAAAGAACAGAGTTTTTGATTCCTGAATGTTGTGTACTGCAGCATAGCAAAAAGAAGCTGGTGGTCAGACCAAAGAAACATGTTGCAATGCATAGATGTAATCGGCAAAGAAATGTTAGTTTGCAATGAACAAGAATGGAAGCAATTTATCCATCACTCTCTAGATGCTGCGCACTACATTATTATTATATATCAAACGATGGTTTCTAAGAATTCAACTAACACGCATAATTGAAAACTAAAATTCGTCGCTTTATTTGCGTTGCAAAACTATGAAGTTGGCATTGCAGCGTATTGGTGAGAATTCTACCGACTTCCCTATGTCAAAATGTTTAAAGGCCGTTTTACACGATGAAAGATTTTGTACAAACGAATGTACGTGTGATCGTACGTTTGTTTCAACGAAATTAGAACAGGTTCTATTTCCCGTGCAGGCATTGAGACATTCGCACAAGCGTTCATACATTTTGCCGTTCTACAATATGCATTTTGCCTCATGCAAGAGTTCACGGAAGAGTTTGTACAAACAAATGTACCGTGTAAAACGGTCTTAAGACGGAAATTTCATTGCATTAATTATCACATATTTCTCAATCAAGTCCTTCTGTAAGGTGAAACATGCGAGACGCGGACGGAAAGTGGCATGCCTTTCATTTTGTGTTGCAAGAAGTAGAATTTGAATCTGTGGAAGATGGAAAGAAAATGTAAAACTTAGAATTTGAACTCTTTTATTTTTTACATTTCTGGAATGTTCGTAGCGTATGATTTGATTCCCTCAGTAGAGAAGGGATAGTTATACTCGGTGTAAGGTTTCAGACAGCAGAGTTGAAAATGGGGGAATGGATAGAAAACCACCCGTATGATACTTGATACCGTGGGCCATCAACAGATTAATTTCATCACGGAGTCGAAGCCACCTGCGTGAAATCTGACACCCTGCATTTGGCTGAGGGGATGCCAGCAGGGGTGAGCGAAGTGATGTGGAAAGAGGTGGGGGGGGATTGGAAGGGAGAGAAGGCCACCCAAGGAGGCCTTGTCTTAGATTACAGTCAGAGAATTTTATGAGGAAAGAACTCTGTGTCTGGTGGGTGGTTGGTCCTAAAAAACATATTCACTTTTTATGTTGCCTGGTAATGTAGTGAGTATTTTTTGGCCCTATGTACATAAAAGATCTTTTTTACACATAAGTTCAGAGACAATTTGTGAAAATGTGCATCCAAAGTTCTTCTCATGTAAAACGGCCTTAAAAGGGTTCCCATGATATCGACCGATCGTTTGTCAAGCAAAGGCAGAATTTGCTACCCTTTCGTTTCACTGCAAAATTTAGAACAAACGCCAAAACCAATGAGGGCAAGAACACGCATAAAAATGTTGGGGAGATCTTTTGGAGTCGAGCGGTAAGGACCTTTCATAGTGCCCATCGGAATGATTACAATCTTGCTTTTTCCACAATTACTCTTGAACCCTTCCAACTAACCCCAAAGACACACACATGTGCCCTCCACTCTCCATACGACCCTCACAAACTCTGCGACCACTATGAGTAATCATGATCGTCGGCAATGTGAAGTTTCCGAGAACAGATATACTCACATTTCAAAGAGGGAGAAATTATGACGGCACCAATATTCATGATGTCAAAGGCATTCTCAGGTCCCTTTGCTCAAACTCACAATTTTAAGAGGTCAACGTACTAAAGCATAGAATATAACTACTGGAGTGAAAAATTAATGTTCACTTTACTTATAAAACAAATTTTTATCAGGCTTAACTTTGCGGAAGATTTTGATTTTCGCAAGAAAAGAAAAAAATAGAATGAGTACTTATCCGCACTTTTTTAACACTGATCTAGGTCGTAGCGGTTAACCGAAATTTTCACGTATCTTTTTTATATCAGGGAATACTAGCTAGAAATCCAGAGCAAACATCTATAAAGAAAGGTAGAGAGGACCATAAATATTCATTCTTTGACTTCCAAGATTAGGTATATCCAAACAGGTATTAGCAATTCTGAAATTGAAGATAATACTATTGAAATCCGAAAAGAAAGGGCGCAATAAACTGTACCAAACCTCTGGTTCTTCCATATAAATATTAATGAATTATTTATGATCTCTGGTCATATTTTGGCAGCGTTAGCTTGAATATTTGGAGGAAAAAAGTAAAATATATTTGAAATTTCGACCATCAAACGTTCACTGATTGCCATGATTATGACAAATGCATCATAAAAAATGAATAATGAAACCCGGGGCATGAGGATGCTATCTAGGACTAGTCCAGGTGTACTAGAGTGCAAATTCACAGTACCATAGATGTAAAGTCTTGAGTAGAGGCACGGCGAAATAGGAACAAAATTGGAGTTGCTACGAAAAACTATACATAAAAGAGAAATTTGCGGTGAAAAGTAATGTTCATGATAAATACACGATATGAGTTATATAAGACATAAAAAGTGGATGAATATTGTTAAATGGTAGTGAGTTCCATGTGGGAAAAACATTAGGGTTTAACTAAATTAGGTCTTCTGTTTACATGGTATGAAATGAAGTAAATGACACTAATATTCATTATCTTAATCAGCCAAAAATATATATAAAACTTTACTGATATAATGGAATTTTATCTAAAGAAAAAACAGTGAAGAGAAGACTACGAACATATTGAGGTACAGCCACAATAGTCATACTCGACAGATGCTTTGTCGATCATGCATAGATATTGTAACCTCGCCTACGGCGGACGCTTATGACCGCTCAGCATTTGCCAAGCCACTTATGACGGAGAGGGGACTACAATTCATAAAATGCCTGACCTTCGGCCAAGAAAAATAGGGAGGCTCAGGTTGATATGATAGTTAAGAGTACTGGTTGCCCATCTGGAGGCTCCAGCTTCGAGTCCCGGCTGAGAAGAAAGCCTGTGAGAATTCCCAACTACTGCTTGGGTACAATGTGATGCCAGTAGCAATGCGTTACACAATTATTGGTTTGGGACGTTTAACCTTCGACTTTTTAGCGCTTTTTGTAACTAAAGAGCTAATACCGGCAGTGAATTTATCACCACCTTCCCTTCATTATCGACTCACCTACCTATCACCCATGGTGTAAATGAACTCAATTGTTGGTCCACTGCCCCCAGATTACCAAACTCGGAGATGGTTTCCTTGATCACCACTCACGGACACCCATTGAATTCGTACCCTGGATCTTTTGGTCAGTGGTAGGACTTGCTTAGCACTGCACTAAACTGTTTTTTTTACCAAAACTAAGCTTTATCACATTGTATAGATAAAGCAACATACGTAAAATAATCAACATCCACTTCCAATATTTTACTGCAATTACAGCGGTGAATGAGATTACTTTTTATAATAACTGCCAAGAGAAAATTGCAATGTTCTTTTTTTTATTTCCTCATTTGCGAGAATAGTATGAGCTGAAGAATGAGCAGTTAAACGGATATTTTCTGCTGGCCACATTCTACGATTGAAAAGAAGGAACAACCATTTGTGATTCGAAAATAACGGGACTACTGATTTGTCTGCAGATCATCAGAGGGGAAAAAGGCGGGTGATTTTATGGAGAGGAAAACATGCACTTGGAAACCACAGTTTTTCTCCGTCCCCTTCCACCGCAAAAGAATCCATACGACGGATTCGAGTCCCCTTCGATTGTGGGATTATGGACAGAAGGCGGCGCTAGCTGTGAACTCCACCACGGGGCGGCAGCTGAGTGGTTTCCCCCGATGACGTAATCGAGTGGACAAACCCAATGACGGAAAGAGACAATAGAGCCCTCTGGAAGCCCGCTCTTCCAACCGATACAACACAAAGGGCCAAGAGAATGAAAATACTCCAAACGCAATTAAGCTTCCAGCCTTCGCTCCACTCTTGGAATGTAAACATGAGAAAACAAAGCATATCAAGGCATTATAAAAACACGTGGGAGCAGAAGTTAAGAAAGAGTAACCATGATAATTTGTGAGAGAAGGAAGTTTTCTCCTTAAGCCACCATTGGTCGCGCAATGAGATTTTCTCTCACACCAAATTTAAACTTGTGTTCACTTTGTAATCATAAGTTAGAATAAGTTCACTTTCCTTCTATAGTGACATTTTATCTCTTCCTATTGACCCACCGTCTCAAAAAGTATAAATGAAGCGTTCGCAGCTGTGTAATGATATGTCTGATACCGTCGGCTACAAGGTGTGAGACTTTTTCTCATCGTGCGACCACTGACGTTAGTGTTTTTGTATAATCACTCAGTTGCGTTGCACTTTCGCAACATGCGGGCAAAGTTGATTCATTTCGTGGAGAGCAGATACGTTAATGCAAATTTATGAGTCATAAGAATGTATGTTCTCATAAATATATATTTCTTCATGAGAATGGTAATTTTCTTCATTAATACCCAATGATATCATCGCCAGTAAAAGTAGCAATGATTACGAAATTGTATCAGTAATTGTGTAAATGTGGAAATCATTGTTTCAAATGATCATTAAGAGAAATAAAATAAATCTAGATATAGTGTAATATATTGCCAATAAACGCTCTATGATAGATAATCACTGGTACATCTGAGTGTGAGAAAAAGTCTCACACGCGACCACTCAGGTGATAAGTAGCTTAGCGATCAATCCCGGGTTAAGTGAGATTCCTAATCACATTCGGAGTTTGTCTACAGTCACTCATTTTGTCTCTCGAGGCTAAAGAAACTCTTGGCATGATTCTGCCACATACCTGAACTTTGAGAAAATGTCAACAAATCACGTGAAAGTATGGCTCACCAACAAGAGCGAATACAAAATCACATTTTAAAGGAATCACATTAAGAATCGATCTTCATGCACTGCTTAAGTTGAAGAAAAAGCTTGGGAACCATTAAAAACTTTCCTCTGCAAGGCGACAACGGCAACCCGATCGGATAACTGATGTGCTAACTGGCAGGCAAATTTATCTAAACATCGCACTATTAAATGGTTGACCTTTGAATCGATGAATAAATGTGCACTGAACATGTGAGCCGGAAAGGACTGGGATCATCAAACGAACTCGGAAATGGCCAAAGGGGTTAAGGTTTTCGGATACCGGAAATAGATGGTACCGGCTGCATTGCCAGGTAATGATTTTTTGTAACATGAAGCAACATTTCGAGTTACTCATTTTTTGGGCACCAAATACTTACACGGAGACGCAGGCGGAATATGGGGAAAGAGAATATCCCACTGCCCTGAATTCGTCTATTCCATATATTTTATATATTCCATTCCTCTCTCTTACCCAGACATCGATTCCGCTGAAAAAATAATATTCTTAAAAGAATCCCTCATATTTCGTAAATATCAGATTTTGAAAAAAAAATCTGGCGTCCCTAATTGAAAGAAAAATCTAATGAACTGGATTTTTCAAGCACACTCGAAGGAGAAATTTTTATGGGCCATATGCTTTACCGTGGTTTCACAATAATAAACGTCCGAAAATATTAAAACCGTCTTTCGCTATCTCGTATATCTGCGAGGCAACCGTTGGCTTTCGTCCACGAAAATTCAACTCAGCCCATACCCACATAAAAGTCACTTCAACGCTGCATTTGGAGCTGAAATAAGGGCTTCGAAGAAATATATCGGTGCGGTTCCATAAAAGGTCCCTGCAACGTATTCACCACTCTCAATTTCTCATTTGAGTGTCCTGGACATAAAAATGTTCCCTCTAGGACTCGGGCCCTAGTCTTCCTCTCAATTCATTTCCACAAGTACCTGTTTTTTTCCGAAATCATAAATCCTTGGCTGAACCTCCTGACTCAAATTGAGGAGAAATTTTATGAAGGCTATTGGTCCTTGTATATTGTACCTAGGCAATACCAGGCGAATCCCTAGGTAAAACCATTCCATTGTCCATTCCATCACCAACTTTGGATCTCCTCCATGCATCTCAAAGATCGAAAGACACAACTGCAACTTCGTCCGCAGAATTACGGAGGTCATTCATTTCATCAAAGTCTTCTGTCATAGAAAAGTTGTACAACATGTGGTGATAATTTCTCTACTCTCACAATTACTGATGAGCAAATGGATCTGCTCAACCCTCTCCATCAATATGCCATCCTCTTCCAAATGTTCTCTTCAAGGTCTCTCGATAACTGCCGCCAATCTAAATAAATTACTCCAACTCCACAAATTAAAACGACTCATTACAACATCAACACCCGGCACCACTACTCGTGGAGGTGTTCTTATCTACGAGGGCAAGTTGAGAAGGAATTTAAAAAATTAACTCTTATCCCCTCACACATTTTTAACTTTTGCGGGACATATCATTAACTTCCTTCTCCTCTCTTTGTGTCCAACATCTCAAACCCACTCATAAACAACAGCAAATTAGATACTGTAGAATCGGTTAAATACCTCGGAGTTAAACTGAATAATGATCTCTCGTGGAGTAAACATATTCGAGAAATTACCGGTCAAGCTAATCGTAAATTGGGATTTGATAAAAGAGTACTTGGGAAGTGCGACGATAAAGTTAGGGAAATCAGCTACTTCTCCCTCGTTAGACCCCACTTGGAATATGCTACCAGTATTTGGGATTCTTATGAGATAGGCTTGGAAACTGAGTGATAACGCATGTAGAGAATATCGGCAAGATACGTTAAAGGCCGTTATGATAATGTCGTTAGTGTTACTGATCTTTTGCAGCAACTGGGTTGGAAAAAGCTTTCAGACCGAGGAGAAAAATTAGACACAATCTATTAGTACCAAACCGATATATTCTATCACGACGTTGATAATAGTTTCTAATACTTGAATCCTTATCTGTTACTTAGTAGTAACAGCACGCCGTGCATGTTTTCTACATGAGTCTTGAGTCTCTGTCCATTTGTTTAGTTGCAAAATACATACATATATATATATATATATATATATATATATATATATATATATATATATATATACGAGTTCGTGGAAAATCACACACGCGATAATTTAAATAAAAATAAACTTTGCCACAGGTGGGGCGGAAATAAATATAGAAACACAAAAAGAAAAACACTCACACACTATACGTTCTGATATTTCGACAGCCGAAAAGCTGCCTTTCTCACAGAAGGAAGGATACAGAATGATGGATAGGCATGGGACAAGGGGTAGAGTGAGGTAGGAGGAGAGGGAGGAGAAAGGGGTAAGAAAGGGGAGAAGAGGGGGGATTAAATCGGATCGATCGGGGGATTGCAGTGAGGTAGAGGTAGAGTGAGGGATTGCAGTGCAGAGTGCAGAGGTAGAGTGAGGGATTGCAGTGAGGTAGGGGTAGAGTGAGGTAGGAGGAGAGGGAGGAGAAAGGGGTAAGAAAGGGGAGAAGAGGGGGGATTAAATCGGATCGATCGGGGGATTAAATCGATCCCCCGGATTAAATCGGGCTCACTGACCCCTACCGCCCCTTCTCCTCTCCCCTTTCTCCTCCTTTTATCCCCTCCCGCCCCTCCCCTTTCCTCCCTCCCACATCCCTTCCTTCTCCGACCCTCTCCCGCCTCCCCCCCTCACCCCGCTCTCCTCTTCTGACCCCTTCCCGCCCCCCCTCTTCTCCCCTTTCTTCTGGCTCTGGTTTCTGGCTACCCATAGCAAGGGTAGTCAAACCCGACTTTTAACTGAACCTCTATGATACCCAAAGGACTCAATTAAGGGCTCTGATAAAAACCTCATCTCATAACAAAAATTCCTCAATAAAAAGCTCATTTATTTGCTTTTGACTTATATGTTTCCGGTAAGCTGATAAGTCAAAAACTCAATTGTTAAGTTTTAGAATTTCAACAAAGTTTACTTGTTTTTGATAAACGTGTCCTATGCGGAACTCGCCATAATACATTATGATTCAAAGAAAGACAGTTTTCAGATATTCCCAACATGAATTGTTTCGTGTTGCTGGTCCCCTCTGTTACATAATCTTCGTGATTCATTCATGAACCCTCGCATCCGCAAGGCAAACATTTGGGCCCATATTATTTTTTCTTTGCGTGAATTTCTCATCGATTTGAAGACCGCGTCCAATTTTTCCTGTCTCTTCCATATGATACACATTGTTGGTAAACATGATATAGTGTTAAAATCAACATATGAAGCATACTAGAAACAAGTGAAAATACATGCTGCAGGCGCAAGCATGCGCAGACGGACTGAAATTAGAGTGAGGGCACTACAGGAGACAAATAAGCACCAGGGGGGGCTATTCTGTACGTTCTCGGAATTTCCGAGCCTCGAAAGTGACGAAATTTTGACGTAACGGCCTCAAATTTCAAAAAAGGGCCATTCAAAAGTTGAAATTTGTCGGGGGAAGTGACGTCACATTCACGGATTATCCGAAGTTCAACCATGTCGAGTCCTTACTGAATAAGGCTCCAGGAGATAATAATATTAATAATCTTACTTTATTGAGGCGAGATTGAGACTGGGATAGTCCCGTCTTCCATTTTCACCCTTCGTCAAATACATCTACGAAAGAATTTCAACATGACTATTAAAATTATAGAATAAGAACAAAAAAATACTATCAATATTTTAGAATGAAGAAACTGGAATATAAACTACGAAGAAAGATATATAACGACTGTGGGAAAAACGTAAGGGATAAGGAGTTACTACGAAAACAACCCACTGCAGGAAAACACCCACACACGAAGGGGAGTGTGCAAAGCCTGCGAAAACCTACAATTAGATAAATCTAATGTACTTAAAAAAAGAAAAGTAAGAAGCAATATAAAAAGAAGGAAAAAGGGAGCTGATACGCACAAATAAATGTGAAATAAAATATTTATAAAATTACAACTCGATAAATAAAAAAATAAGTCATGATTAATAAAAATATGCAAAATGATTAAATATGATTGAATTATAAATTAAATTAATGACAATTTTACTAAAAGCTAGAAGGTGCCCGTTGAATATCAACGGGAAGAATATTATCATTTAAATTGATTGTAATAAACCATTCATAACTGATTTAATGCAAAAAATCATTTGAGTTAATGCATATACTACACGGAATCTCGACTTAAACAATAATTATAATGGTTGTTATGGGGACGATGACTCAAAAACGATAAAATATTGCGAAAAATTGTTACGTTTTAGCAAATATTTCGGAATTTCGACCGGAATGCAAAATTCGATTGAAGGAATAGGAATCGTATAAATGAAAAACTTTAACTTTGTGGTTCCACAATGATATTTTTATTAGCACGTTTCGACGTACTATAACTACTCCCTGAAGATGACGTTATAGTACGTCGAAAGCCGGGTCGTGCTAATAAAAGTATCATTGTGGAACCACAAAGTTAAAGTTTTCCACGTATACAATGAATTAGTTCCACCGATTAACGCCTGAAACCACCAGGAATAAGAATATTTATTTTATTTTCTTTCAATTGGTACCTTTCCCAATAACAGAAAATCACTATTTCTAATTTAATTTTGCAAATAAAAAAAGGTCTGCAGCCAAATGAAGATTCAGCTTCACATGTATTTCTTGTGTGAAAGTTACTGACATGTATATAAACACATCGGTGATTTATATAGTAGATGAGAGTGTATTCAAAGTATAAAAAAGGTGATAAAACAAAATGAATAAAACACGTCAATCATACAATTCTATTTAGAGGAGGGTCGTGCATACAGAGGATCACACTCGGTGGGTGGGAAAGAGGCTCCATTTCACCGTGTACAGACGCAGCCTCACGCAGCCTCCACGCTCATCCCCGCCTCCGTTCCGATATCCTCCAGCCAATCACGCTCCACGATAAATGGAATTCTCTCGTCCGCCAGGGCCGGCAGATCCACGAATAAATAGATGTCAGAACACCTTGAAAATTTCCTCCGCTCAGCATCACGTCTGTTCAGTCAATCTTTTTTTCGGCGTTTCCGCCGACAATTGCGGCAGGGGATGCGAGAGGTGATTCGCTAAATTGCGATCTGGGGGTGGGTGAGTCTTTGGGTGCGGGCAGAGTACGAGTGAATCCGGACAGAGGACAGTCCTCATCTAGGGAGGAGGCGTGTGTCCGACGCTTTTAACTCCTCATTCTCACATCTTTCCCTCTCCCCCATTCATCCTCGTCTGCTCTTGGCTCGTGAGGAATGTGGGTCAGATGATAATCAATTTCCGTACCCTAACCAATTTGGAGAACTAATCTCATGGCTGCTCACGGAACGTGGTGAAGTCCAAAGGGGCATCTGTCAGACAATCAAAATGCCGCGTGTATGACAGAAATCAAAAGCATTCCGAACCCTGATGACAGAACATCAGAAAATCTCATCTTTAGAGACTAGAAATGCCTCGGTGGCGGCGGGGTAACGTCTTCGCCTGCCAACCCAAAGGTCGCGGGTTCGAGTCCCGCCTGGGGAGGATTATTCACCTCCCAGGGAATGGTCATGTGTGTTGTCTTATATTTACGAGCAAACTGTAGTTTGGAATTAACCCTGGAGAGGTCGCGCGGCGTCTGTGAGACGCCAGTATGAATAGCACGTCGGTTTTTGTTAAAAATATACGTTGCTCAACTTTGGAATTTGGTGTACCTTTCAAGTATTACTTTTTCTTTTATCGGATAGAATTAGTTTTTACTATGTTTTATCATGTTTTCAGTAATAAGCGTTTTCTTTCCGATCGGTGCGTCTTGGCGTCTCCCAGACGCCACGCGACCATTTCTGTAATTTTTTATCCGTCTTCTTCCAACTCAGTTGCGCGGTGTTTTCAGAGACCAGGATGATAACATTGTCGTCCATATGGATTAGTAGTAGAAGAGTTTAATTCGGTATTAGTTTCCAGCGAATATTATCACAAAGTGCTCTCATTCTTCATTTTTTCAAGCATATGGGTAGCACGCAACAGCTTGTGTACAACGTTGTGTATCTGATAGGGACTGGTATAATATCTAGTTTCCGTTGAGGAATTGAGGTGAGTGGTTGCTGTCAAACCTCAAAGTTTTCAATTGTTCGTATGTGTAGCAGTGCAACAGGATAATTCCGTGCAATAATTTGCAATAATATGATGTTTGATCTTTTGAAGAAGCAGTTCAAATTGTTTATTGTACCGATTCTGGAAAATTATCTCTTCTGTTTTTCGGTATTTGCATGAAAGTCACTGGATGTTTGTTACTTCTTTCAGGTGAATATTCTTTCCTAAAATTTTTATTTGTACATACATTAATTATATCAATTATGGTAATTTTGGTGCTTTACACTGAAAATAACATCGATATTTTGGTAGGCTATAATAGAGAAAAAACGACCCCACAGTTGAGAAGGATAAAAAAGTAGTAGAACAATGGCTTCAGGAGGTGCATGATGGGGAAACAGATGTTTCGGACGAGTCCAGTGATTCTGAATACGATTCCGTGGAAGAAATTATAGAGAATATAGACACAGAGCAATAAATAAGTGACAGTGATATGAACATGCATGCCTGCTAAGATGCATACTGCAACTTAGTGGGCACACATTTCATTGGAAGATCCAAAATATCGTGGTGGTATAAAAGTGCCCCTACGAAGAATGTTCGAACGCGTTGACATAACATTGTGATTTAATTCCTGGGTGTAAAAGGCGTAGCAAAAGAAGCTAAACATAAAAAAAATGCTGGGAGTTATTTTTTGACTGTGAAATTATTTACACTATCGTAGAATGTAAAATCAGAAAATTTCAAAGATTCAGCTAGATTATTGTAGAGAAAGAGATGCGAGGCCGACCGATGCTTTAGAAATCAAGGCTCTGATTGGTGTTTTTTATTTGTGTGAGGCAATAGAAGCAAATTGAGCAAATACCACCAATATTTGGTCTGCGGATGGAACGGGTATCGAATTATGTCGTCTAGTGTTCTATGAGAATCGGTTCAAGTTTTTGATCTACTGTTTGAGGTTCGGCGAAAAAAATTCTAGAGAGGAGAGGAAAAGGATAAAATATTTTGCTCCTATTAGAGATGTATTTAAAAAGTTTGTAAATAATTGCCAAAAGAATTATAAGGTTGGAGAATATTGTACAAATGACGAGAAATTGGAGGGATTTCGTGGTAGATGTCATTTTAGACAATACATCCCGAGCAAGCCAAAAAAGTACGGCATTAAAATTTTGCATTGGTTGATTCGCGAGTGTGCTGCACCTTCACCTTGAAATATATGTCGAAAAGAAACCTTTGGGCCCTTTTCACATCAGTAACAGCCAATTGATGTCGTCAAAAGGTTAAGTTCTCAAATATCTGGGTCGGGAAGAAACATTACACTTGACAATTGTTTACTAGCATAGCATTAGCCGAGTATATACTAAAAAAGAACATTACTATTGTTGGGACTATAAGAAAAAATAAAAGAGATTCCACCTTGTTTTGTTGAGACAAAATCTCGAGTAACAGAATCTAGTTTATTTGGGTTTGAAAAGGAATGCACATTAGAATCCTATGCGCCAAAGAAAAATAAAAATGTGTTGCTTATTTCAACTATGCATAATGACGCTAGTACAGACAGCTCTAATAGAAATAAACCAGAGATAATTGAATTTTATAATCTAACAAAGTCAGGCGTTGATACTGTCTACCAGCTCTGCGGCTCATACGATGCATCAAGAAAAACAAATACATGGCCAATGGTGGTTTCTTATAGTATGATGAACGTTGCTGGAATAAATGGTCAAATAATTTTCCGTAGCAAGGTAAGTCATCTCTCAAATATTCAGAGTGGATTCTTGATTTCATTAGCCCCAGAATTATCGATGGGTTATTTACAGACCAGAAACAGTGATCTTTTCTACCCCGAGAATTAAGGATAAAAATTGAACAAACATGTCCTAGCACATCTACCGTCTGGCAATCAGATAAATAATGACCACAGTAAAAAGAGGAAGATGTATCAAATGCGGGCGTAGTAAAAATAGATACACAAAGTACAAATGTAAGATATGTACAAGTAATAATTGTTTATAAAACGCCAACATGGTGTGCTTTGACTGCTTATCTCTGGAGTTTTGAGAAACCATATAAAAATTATAAAAATGGGTTAATAATAAAGAAAATTAAAATGAATTTAGTGTTTTACTATGACATATTAATCCCAAAGAGTGGTTGATAAAAAACTCCTGCTGAAATATAAGGCTTCTATTCTAAGGCTTGAAAAACTCAATGGCGTCTGTGAGACGCCGCGCGACCTCTCCCGTAACTATTCGTCGCGCGCCCTCTGTAGGGTGAAGGGTCATTATTATTATTATTACTCCTGGTTAGCCAAAGGACACTGGATTATCCATGGAAGCTTTAATTCACCAAAGAAAAAATTAATTTTCCATTGCACGTGAGAGTCAACAGATTTTTAAAAAACCTACAAAAAATGCTGAGGGGTGTTTCTTCTGAATATCAAGAGGATACAGAAAATAAGAAATTTGGATAATTGCAAGAAAAAGTTAATAAAATTGTAAAAGAGATGAAACATCCGCATAGAATAGCGAATGGAATAGAAGAACCATATTGATGGGGCATGTACCTAAGCACGGGTTGTGAATAATATTACGAATAGCAAAAGCAGAAGGGAGGGAATGATGGATCCCTTAAGAAAGACCTAGAGACGAACCCTCGGGGTATGTGTGCAAATTTAGAATTTATTCGTTTATATTGGGCCAATCCTCTAATCTTCCTTCGTTCCGGTCTTTCTGTCGGCAATCAAAAGTTGGTTGCCGTTCGTATCTTCGAATTTGGACTGGAAACTAATAAGTGATGCACACATGGTAACGAGAACATGCACACTAGGGTGCGGCTTATTTTTCGAAAATCGGAAAATCTAAAAGTTCCACCCGTCAAAACATTCATTTTGATGAGAAAACACATATGTGAAATTTTTGTTGAGTTGCGATATCGTTAACACGTGCCGCATGGGGTCTGAAATACCCCACTCAAAAAATGGAAATTTCGCATCATAATAACTGGTTTTATAGTAAATCTATGATTTTACGACCCTGTAGGGCTAAAATTTCATTATTTTTTACCTAGCTTTAGCCGTTTAGGAGATACAGAAGGGCGAAGCGAGCTCGAAATGCTAATTAGGGGGCGCCGCGCCGCGCGCCGGCGCGGACGAGTTCGCCTATCCGTAAACCCCCCCTCTAAGCGGCCCACGACGACACCGCAACTGCTACGGTGTCTTGTGGTAATTACATAGTTCTGGAGCACTCATTCACTGGTTATGGCGAAGAACATGGTGTTTTAGTAATTATTTCAATTTATTATTAACTCGGTCATAAAAATTCCAAATCAGTCATCTTCATTTAAAAGAAATCTGTATAGCTAGCAAAATCAAACAGCAATCTGAAGGACAGTGAAATAATGAAAAGGAAAAATACAAGGAGTTTCAGATACCAATACTTATCTATACGTTTTTATTAAAGTTGTCTTCCTTACATCTGGCACCCTCCTTCTATGTTCTTGAACAACAAGTGACAATTCCAAGTCTTTGGTCAAAGTTCTGCAAAAATCTTTCAACAATTTAACCTTCACCTTTAATTTAAGTTCACCTGTCCGTAGACCCCCTGTAAGCGGCCCTCGACGACACCTTTGCAGGATCATTTTTGCGAGCATTTTTGGAGGAGATATATCCCAAACAAACATAAATGAAAGTACTATTCGGAGACAACGGGATAAGCATAGGGCTAGTTCAGCGGAGAAAGTGAGAGATTTTTTTTTCTCCGGACCCTATACTGACTTTGCATTGGGATGGTAAAATGCTACCATTTCTTGGTAGTAATGACACCAAAGAGAGATTGGCAATATGTGTTACAGGTGTCAGAACCAAGTAAATGCTTGCAGCCCCAGAGCTTCCGAATGGAAGCGGAAAAGCCATTGCAATAGCAGCTTTTAATATAGTGATACAATGGAACATTTCCGATAATGTTAAAGCAATTGCATTGGATACAACCAGCGCTAACAAGGGTTGGTTTATTTTTCTTTTCCTGATGTTTTCAGTTATAATGATGCAACTGTTAAGTTATATCAATGTTGTATTCTTTTCAAGGGATTAAGAATGGCGCCGCAGTACAGGTTGAGCACTTGTTTAAAAAATTAAATTGCAATGGTTGCCTTGCCGACACCATATCTTTGAAATTGTTTTGGAGGGAGTTTATCACCAAATAAGGGGACGTTCAGCTGGGCTAGAAACTTTGCTATTAAAAATATTTCCAGCGTCAGTGGGCATCTATTGATACAAGTACTTATGAGGCCATTGATAGTTACCCAGAAGCCGGAGAAAGTTTTTAAATGGAGACGAAACTCACAATAATTAACTTCACACAGGAGCAAATCAATGTACGTGGCTACTATTTTTTGTTCGTAGGAATTAGTTATTAAAATATTACAAAGCTAATATCCCACTTTGCCTTTATCAGATCGGCCAGCATGGAGATGATTACTTAGAGCTTTTAGAGCTCTCAATTATATTTTTTGGGGGTGAACCTGCCAAAGGCATTGTGCGAAGTGGATGTGCAAAGCAATTGACGCACTTAAAATTTGGGTTTTTCGTGAGCAAGTGCTATTTACCGATGCTGATTCCAAGGGGCTATTTGATGTTTGCATATTTATTGTAAAAGTTTATATCCATGCCTGGTTTGTTTCCCCGTTAGCCACATCAGCACCTATAAATGACTTACTTTTTTTAAAGAAACTCATTGAATATGAGAGCACACTGTCGCCATAGTTGCTTAGAAAAAAATTACGGGACACCTTTGGTACCTGAGTGAGGAGCTGGTGGGTCTCTCAGTATTCGATTCCTGTCTTAGCGATGAAGAAAGAGCGAGGCTAGTGGAAGGTATCAAATCTCGTGGAGCACAAGAAGAATGGTCCAGGAGGACACACATCCATTTAGATGATGTACCACAAATGAGTATTGCCAATTAAGCCACGAAAACAACGGCTAATTTTTTTCAAATTTTGGAATTAACTGCGATTTTTTTGATCTACCAGTCAGCAGTTGGGCGAGGAATTCAAGTTACCACCATGGTAAGAGAGTAGTCAAGTCATTGCAAGTAGTTAATGACCATGCCGAGAGAGAAGTTTAATTGTTGAAAGATTTTTGCAGAACTTTGACCAAAGACTTGGAATTGTCACTTGTTGTTCAAGAACATAGAAGGAGGGTGCCAGATGTAAGGAAGACAACTTTAATAAAAACGTATAGATAAGTATTGGTATCTGAAACTCCTTGTATTTTTCCTTTTCATTATTTCACTGTCCTTCAGATTGCTGTTTGATTTTGCTAGCTATACAGATTTCTTTTAAATGAAGATGACTGATTTGGAATTTTTATGACCGAGTTAATAATAAATTGAAATAATTACTAAAACACCATGTTCTTCGCCATAACCAGTGAATGAGTGCTCCAGAACTATGTAATTACCACAAGACACCGTAGCAGTTGCGGTGTCGTCGTGGGCCGCTTAGAGGGGGGGTTTACGGATAGGCGAACTCGTCCGCGCCGGCGCGCGGCGCGGCGCCCCCTAATTAGCATTTCGAGCTCGCTTCGCCCTTCTGTATCTCCTAAACGGCTAAAGCTAGGTAAAAAATAATGAAATTTTAGCCCTACAGGGTCGTAAAATCATAGATTTACTATAAAACCAGTTATTATGATGCGAAATTTCCATTTTTTGAGTGGGGTATTTCAGACCCCATGCGGCACGTGTTAACGATATCGCAACTCAACAAAAATTTCACATATGTGTTTTCTCATCAAAATGAATGTTTTGACGGGTGGAACTTTTAGATTTTCCGATTTTCGAAAAATAAGCCGCACCCTAATGCACACCGGAGCGACACCAGCGGAATGCGAACGAATTACGAGCGGTGGACAAGCAATGGGATGAAGATGGAAGAGACACAAATACGATTATCTATCGAGGAAATCCACTGCCATCCACCTATTTACAACGGTCGATACGACAGAGATCGACAATTTGATGGCGATAGGATGTGTCTATGGTTCGGGATTACCATCTCGGAGTCAAGCGATCCTATCCTTCCAGAGATATTCAACGGCACGCTTTCTTATTCTTCAACTAGGCGTTCTCAGTAACGGACAGGGAAATAGAAAACTGGATCTACACGGATAGTTTTGAAGTTTGAAATATACATCTACCCATCCAGTTAATTAAAAATCCAAAAGAGCATTCATGAATCATTATTGATATGATTAATGCAAAATCATTGGTTTTAGGAGTAGTAAGTATTCACCTGACTAATCATGAAATTTACCAATTGGTTTGAGTAACAATCAAAAGCCAAGTAAAAGCCAACGATAAACATGTTTTTGTAGGAAAACTCTGGATGATCCGAGGAAAAGATATATAAGGCTACATTTAATTTTTAATTTTCATGAAGTCCTTGGAAATGTTTTAGCTACGTGTTGATCTAAGTACACTTAACAATGGAAAATGAATAGGCTGAAGTATACTGAGCTCGATAAGTACTGGCAAATTAAAAATGCTGAATTTATACTAGCTCACGGATAACTTTGCGACACACTACGCAACTGTTAGACTGGTAACAGGCAACATAAACCAGGACATTAATTATGTAAGAGACCCTAAAAAATTCCGGAATCCGAAAATGTTAATCTTCCATTAATCATTTAAAAATATTTCACAGAATGTTATCAAATATTAAAAAAAAGCTTCAATTACTAATTCAAAGACTATTAAAAATTCATTATCTGGGTCAATTGATTTAAAATTGATGATTTTCAAATTGATTAACGTTGTAACAAATAAAAATGCGGTGAAACAACAGCTAAAATTGTTAAGTGGCTTGGGAGTTTGATTGAATTTATTCAACCACTTTGATGCATTGCTGAATTCAAAAACCCGCAAATATTAACTAAACGTTAATAATTGATTAAAACTTGTAAGGGCGTAGTTGATAATCAGATATACATTATTTTCATTGGGCCATAGTAACTAACATGAAGCACGAGCAATTACTATTAGCAGAGTGAATGAGTTGGTGAAAAGTTTCCATTTACCAAATTGCAAAGCATTAGCATATTATTTTAGTAACAGGAAAGAAAGCATTACCTAAAAAAATTATTAAAGAGCATGAGTAAAAAATGTCTCTTCGCACTTCTACACCAGAAGCCCCAGGGGTTGACCCTACCCGTAGAAGCCCCGTGTGGGTCAGATTGACCCATATGTCATTTTTGTTTATATATATATACGTCATTTAATGCCTTCTGATAATTATTTGATATTTTTTGTCGTGTAATGACTTAGTCAAAAAATCAGTGTTGCATATATAGGATGAAATTTTAAAACTAAAAAAGAAATTATTTACACAAGTTCACATTGCACATCTTACATTCATCATCATCATTGGTGCTACTGTCCGCAGACAGGTTTCAACGGTAGCGTTGTCTCCACAGCATTATGTCCTGGGCCTCTCTCTTCATCTCAGCATAACTCCTTCCTTCTTTTATATCCCTCAGCATTCCGTGCCTACTCCTTCCTCTTCCTCTCTTTCCTTCTATTATTAATTTCTGTAGGCTGTTATTCCTTAAAATATGTCCAATCCATTTTGCCTTTCTCTTCTTAATTTCTCTCAGTATACTTCTTTCTTCTCCCAATCCTCCTTAGCACTTCTTCATTCGTGATCTTATCTTTCCATCCAATCTTCTCCATTCGTCGCCATAACCACATTTCAAAGCTTTCTAAGTAATTTTCTTCCCTCTTAATAATTAAAGGAATAGATCGCTATTTGAAGACAGGCAGATGAGATCCTCAGCGTGTTCATCCGACAGACACTGGCGTGAGTGTCGATGACAATGTTCCCACCGAGACTGAACAACCTCTCGGACGCAGTGTGCTAGTTGCCGGGATATAGCTAGATATCTTCTCGCTAACTTCTGGAGGGAGGGGTAGGTGGTGGCCCTCTCTCCCGCCACCACGGTGACCTCCATCCTCACGTTTGGAATTCCCCTGAACCTAATAGCCATTTCCTCCCTGAAGATCTCCTGTGCGGCGGCAGGAGGGCCGAGGCCGGGTGCCGAGGGAGCAGCAAGCATCAGCAGCGTCGGCCATCAGGCCGGCGTCGAGCGAGAGCGAACAAGTATTAACTTGCAATCCATAGCGAATCAATAATCGTCAATTAATCGATCAATGGACAATAATTGTGAATCGAATAATAACTGACAATTTAACAACAATTGACACTTGAAAAAATTGACAATCGATTCAATTACTGCAATCAACATCGATGTGCTGAAATAATCGATCAATTGTAAAAATAATTGAATCGACGATTAAATTAATCGATTAATCGCACAGTTCTAAATAGAGTTATAAACCAAGCCGGATTTGATGCAACACAAAAACTCATGTATTATTTACTTAACAAATAACAAAATAGTACATTAATTAAGGAACCATAATAACTAGAATACAAATTTGAGAAAAAAATCGAAGTAAATTATGTTATTCCCCGGAAAGTAAATATTCATGATATATTATTTTAAATGTTATAACAGAGATGCAATTTTTATTTCATTTGGCATCTTGTTCCTGATGTGAAAATCTGTTACGAGAATTGATTTTTTATAAGCAGTAATGCGATGTCCTGGGAAATACAATAGATTAGGATCAGACCTAGTGGACATTGTAGAAACATGAAGAGGGCTTACGATGAATTTTCTCGTTGATCACTTAGTGTCATCAACAAATCGAACACTTATATTGTGCATCACCGATTAATCACCCATAGAGACCTAAGGCATTAATAGAAGAATTCGTTGAAGATGACATGTGAGAAACAATGCCTTCTGCCGCATGACACTCATAATGTGACGACTCCAACACTGATATCTACTATTACTGGTCTCGGATGTGCTCTAAGCATTAAAGCCGGACATGTTGCTCACCGTTCCGCCTCGCATGGATTAGTGTCACTTCATGCCAGGGAGAAACAGCACGGTGCAAAAAATTAGAGTGACACAGTCGTTCCATGAGATTAAAATAATGAAGGCATTTCTTGGGCGATTCTGTGTGGAAAAAACTGCCTATCCCGTCCCTTTTATTTGCCCATCTGTCAGAGAGGAATCAGTTTTAAAGCCTAGGCTAGATGATAGATGTATAGATAGAAAAATATTTATTGTTCAGGAAAAAAATCCATAAGAACAAAAATAATAATAATATAGTTTACAGGCACATCAGTAATTACAAAAAAGACAAAATTTTCATTTTTTTAAATGTCTATGTATAATGTCTTCCCATTTCATAACATAAAAAAATATATGGACGTAAAAAAAGTCAAATGGAGTTATACATCAAGCCAGGATTTGATACAACACAAAAAAACTCGTATTCATAACTTAACAAATAACAAAATGGTACAGTAAATAAGGATAACATGAACACAAATTTGAAAAAAAAAAGAATAAATAAATAAATAAGAGTAACTGATTCCCGGGAAGGTAAATAATCATGATATTTCATTTTAAATGCTTTAACAGAAATGCATTTTTAAAAATCAGTTGGAATCTTATTCCATATGTGACAAGCTGTTACAAGAAACGATTTATTATATGCTGTGGTGCGATACCCTGGAAAATACAATAGATTAGGATCAGACTAAGTGGACATTGTGGAGACAGAGGGACAACTAAGGAACAAATCATACAGATAATTTTGTGATTTGTTTTTAATTAGAACAAACAAAGAGGATCCCAGAAGGTACTCTATACGGTATTTGACGTTGAGTCATATTAGTTGTTTATAATAAAGATCAAGTGAAAGCAGCTAATAAACAGCTCAAGTGAAAGTGGGAAACAATTTAGGAAAACCATTTAAAACAAATAAAGGGCTAAGACAAGGATGCTGTCTTTCACCTAGCCTATTCAGAATATATCTCGACGGTGCCCTTAAACAATGGAAAAGACAATGCGCAAACATGGGCTTGCCTGTAGGAGACAATACCATATACACACTACATTATGCGGATGACCAGGTAATTCTAGCGCAAGACAGAGATGATATTAAATTTATGTTAAGAAAGCTAAAAGAAGCGTATAGTGCATGGGGATTGAATATCAACATGCGCAAAACTAAGTATATGTGTATTGGAGAAAAAAATGAAGACATTGTGCTAGAGGATAGCAATGAAATAGTAGAGGCCTGTGATTCATATGACTATTTAGGCATAAAAATACACAGCAGTGGAAAGAGCGCAGAAACGATTAAAGATAGGATTAATAAAGGTAGAACAACCATTATTATGTTAAATTCAATACTATGGAGCAAAGATATATCAAATAGAAATAAAAGATACATATACAACACCATATTTAAAAGCATACTTACATATGGGAGTGAAATATGGCAAATGAATGTGAGTGACGAAAAGAAACTTTTAGCTACAGAAATGGACTTCCTCAGAAGGGCAGCCGGAAAATCCAGGCTTGATAGAGTAAGAAATGAGAGAATTCGAGAAATTATGAAAATGACAACAACCATTCTGGACGAAATCAAGTCAAAACAACTGCTGTGGTACGGACATGTTCAGAGGATGCTCAAAGAAAGACTGCCCCGCACCATCATGGAGTGGAAACCCTATGAAAGGAGAAAGAGAGGAAGGCCACCTAACTCATGGAGGAGCGGAATAGCCAAAGCCATGGCGGAAAGAAACCTGCAAGAAGGAGATTGGGAAAACAGAGAGGCCTGGAAATTGAAGGGGTGAGGCAGAGGGAGGGAGGGAAGCCAATACGCTTACACGGAAGCATATCTGCCTCTCCCCTTCAATTGCGTACGCTAGAAAGTGCCTGCATCTGGCTTTATTCCGCACATAATCCGCCCGGATTAAATCGCGCTCACTGACCTCTCCCGCCCCTTCTCCCCTTTCCCCTCCTTCAATCCCCTCCCGCCCCTCCCCTTTTCTCCTCTCCACATCCCTTTCTCCTCCTCTGACCCCCTCCCGCCTCTTCCCCTCCTTGCCCTTCCCTCTTCCTCTGACCCCCTCCCGCCCCTCCCCTCTTCTCCCTCCCTTCCCCTCTCTCCTCCCATCTCACCCCACCTCTTGTTCCCTGCCTGTCCATCATTTTGTATCCGTCTATCTTTGAGAAAGGTTCTAGAGCAACCGAAATATCAACTTATAGTGTGAGTGTTCTTTTTTATGTGTTTATATTTAATTCCGCCCCACCTGTGGCATAGTTTATTTATATTATCGCGTGTGTGATTTTCCACGAACTCGTATATATATATATATATATATATATATATATATATATATATATATATATATATATATATATATATATATATATATATATATATATATATATATATATATATATATATATATATACGAGTTGGTGGAAAATCACACACGCGATAATTTAAATAAACTTTGCCACAGGTGGGGCGGTTTTAAATATAGAAACACAAAAAAAGAACACTCACACTATACGTTCTGATATTTCGGCAGCCGAAAAGCTGCCTTTCTCACAGATAGAAGGATACAGAATGATGGGAAGGCAGGGGACAAGGGGTAGAGTGAGGTAGGAGGAGAGGGAGGAGAAAGGGGTAAGAAAGGGGAGAAGAGGGGGGGCGGGAGGGGGTCAGAAGAGGAGAGCGGGGAGAGGGGGGAGAGAAGAGGGGAAGAGGCGGGAGAGGGTCGGAGGAGGAGGAAGGGATGTGGGAGGGAGGAAAGGGGAGGGGCGGGAGGGGATAAAAGGAGGAGAAAGGGGAGAAGAGGAGAAGGTGCGGGAGGGGTCAGTGAGCCCGACTTAATCCGGGCGGATTAAGAGCGGAATAAAGCCAGATGCAGGCCATTTCTAGCGTACGCAATTGAAGGGGAGAGGCAGAGGGAGGGAGGGAAGCCAATACGCCTACACGGAAGCATTTATCAAAAATGAGATTGTGGGAGGAAGCATGGATCGGGACGGGGAAGGAGGCATTGGGCGAGGACGGCTTGCAACTGGCTCGGTGGCCGGTCATTCTAACACTTAGGGCGTTAGTGGTGAGACCAATGTAATAGGAATCGCAGAGGTTGCAAAAGAGGATGTACACAATGTTGTGGGAAGTGCATGACCGAGAGGGGACGGAAGGAAGTGGGTGGGAGAGGAATTTAGCGGGGAGGGGGTCGGTAATATGGATAGGGCAAGTTTTGCATCTCGCGCGATGGCAGGGGTTGGGTGGGGTTTTAGAGCTAATATAGGGTTTAGTCAGCGGTTCGGTGGTTTTTAGGATGCTGGAGAGGTTGGGGGGACGCCTGAAGGTGAGATATTCCACTCCTTTGAAATTTTTTTCTTTTCCACTCCCTCCCTTGCTCTCTTCCTCTATCCATTAACCTTCATATCCTTAACATGCCCGCTCCTAATCCCACCAAAATCTGGCTTATCAATATAAAAAAATATTCCTTTAAATTAGCTCAATACACTTGCCATGTAGAATTTTAGTCCTCCTGTCTTTCCCTGGGCATAATTCCGAACGGCTTAATCATCAAAATTCCTACTTCAGGCATGCCTCCTTCTATTCACCCGTTTTTTCATGCCCACTCGTATCAACTCTCGTACAATCTATGTCTTTTAGTTCTCGCCCAATACAAATCTCTTGTGTCCCAATACCATTCCAACATTCAATCCCTCATCCCTATCATCAGCTTACACAATTCGGAATTACTGTCCACTATCCAGAGACTTCTTACCTCTTCCTTACGCTCCCTTAATTTTAGACGCCAAAAAGCTTTCAAAAAACTGTCCTCCTTGTGTATTTCCTTCCTTCATCATGGGCTCTCCTTGCCGCTAAACATTGCGGCCCCAACCCCACCGAACCCGCCATTATATTCCTCAAAGCCCGACCTAGCGGGCATTTTTCAACTCGTCCGTCCACCCCCTCCCACCTCCCGGTTTTTCCCAGAGCGCGTACCTTCTTCCAAAGACCCTCAAACCCCCCCACTCACCCCGCCGAAGACGCCTACGATCCCACAAAACAAGAGGTCATAAACTTCTCTTCTTCTTCCCTTACCCCTTCCGAAATCTCTATTTTGAGCAAAGGTCTTTCGTTTTCGCCGACACCTAAGGTTAATCCTGTCAAACTTCTCACAGACACCTTCAATTTTTGCCGAAAATTAAAATGGAAATTCTTTTGGGAATCCCAGCGCTCCCAACTGCCACTTCCCGATACTTCTTCTCAAAATTCTGTACATCCTGCCCTGACCATTTTCAAACCGCCCTCTTCACATGAACCCAAACCTTTGCTTTCCAATCATCCCTTAGAAGTGTTCACGAACCTCCTTCTCTCCAAAATTGCTGAACCATCCTTCCTCACTTCCTTAAAGCCCGCACCCAACCTATCCTCGTCGGAAATCAAAGCCTTAAAAGAACTTTCTCACATTCCCAACATAGTTATCACACCTTCTGACAAAGGCTCTACTGTGGTACTACTGAACTCTTCAGACTACATCAACGAAGCCCTCAGACAACTCTCGGACCCCTCTTCCTACGCTCCCGTTTCTCACGACCCAAACCCAAAATTCCACGAGGAGATCATCTCTTTCCTTAAAGACAAAGGTCCCAAGGAAGGTCTCACTAGCAACGATATTTCTCTACTTTCTCCCGCTCATCCCCGCACTCCCCATTTCTATATCCTTCCCAAGATACACAAGCCCAACAACCCTGGCCGGCCAATAGTTTCCTCTTGCCACTCCCCTACTGAACGCATCTCCGCTTTCGTCGATTATTACCTTCAGCCTTTAGTCTATTCCCTGCCTTCCTACATCAAAGATACCTACCATTTCCTGGATCGCCTCCTCTCCACCCCCCTCCCTACTGATTCCGACATCATCATGGCCACCATTGATGTTACCTCCCTCTATACCTCCATCCCCCACGCCGAAGGCTTATCCGCCGTAAAGCATTTTCTTGATACTCGCCCAACTCCTCATAACCCTAGCTCCGATTTCCTTATTGACCTGTCCCACTTCATCTTGACTCATAACTCCTTCTCCTTTAATGATCGCTTCTACCTTCAAACCAAAGGCTGCGCCATGGGCAGTAGATTCAGCCCTTCCTATGCCAACCTTTTCCTCGGCCGTGTCGAAGAGTCCTTCCTATCCTCACAACCCCTGAAACCGTTACTCTGGCTCCGATACATCGATGACATTTTCCTTCTCTGGCCCCATGACGTCGATTCTTTTAATTCATTTATTTCCGCTCTCAACGATTTCTCTCCTGTCTCCTTCACCTCTCATTTCTCTTCTTCCCATGTTACCTTCCTGGATGTAGACATCACTCTCTCCAACCACCATTTCAACACCTCAGTCCACATCAAACCCACCAATAAGCAGCAATATCTTCATTATAACAGCTGCCATCCCTCCCATACCAAAAGATCCCTCCCCTACCCTCCTACTACACGAGGCTTTCGTTTATGTAATAACCCCGATTCCCTCGATAAATTCCTTTCCTCTTTACACCAATCCCTTCTCCGACGAGGATATCCTGAGACTCTTCTCAATAAAGGAATTCTCAAAAAACCCTTTCCTCCTAAACCAACCCAAAATAAGGAGAATTACAACCTCTCCCTCTGTACCACCTACTTCCCAGGCGTCCATGCCCTCAAAAAAATCATTAAAAACTTTTTCGCAATCATCTCTGATAATCTCACCACCAAAAACACATTCCCCAAATGTCCCTCTCTCACCTTCAGGCGTCCCCCCAACCTCTCCAGCATCCTAAAAACCACCGAACCGCTGACTAAACCCTATATTAGCTCTAAAACCCCACCCAACCCCTGCCATCGCGCGAGATGCAAAACTTGCCCTATCCATATTACCGACCCCCTCCCCGCTAAATTCCTCTCCCACCCACTTCCTTCCGTCCCCTATCGGTCATGCACTTCCCACAACATTGTGTACATCCTCCTTTGCAACCTTTGCGATTCCTATTACATTGGTCTCACCACTAACGCCCTAAGTGTTAGAATGACCGGCCACCGAGCCAGTTGCAAGCCGTCCTCGCCCAATGCCTCCTTCCCCGTCCCGATCCATGCTTCCTCCCACAATCTCATTTTTGATAAATGCTTCCGTGTAGGCGTATTGGCTTCCCTCCCTCCCTTTGCCTCTCCCCTTCAATTGCGTACGCTAGAAATGGCCTGCATCTGGCTTTATTCCGCTCATAATCCGCCCGGATTAAGTCGGGCTCACTGACCCCTCCCGCACCTTCTCCTCTTCTCCCCTTTCTCCTCCTTTTATCCCCTCCCGCCCCTCCCCTTTCCTCCCTCCCACATCCCTTCCTCCTCCTCCGACCCTCTCCCGCCTCTTCCCCTCTTCTCTCCCCCCTCTCCCCGCTCTCCTCTTCTGACCCCCTCCCGCCCCCCCTCTTCTCCCCTTTCTTACCCCTTTCTCCTCCCTCTCCTCCTACCTCACTCTACCCCTTGTCCCCTGCCTTCCCATCATTCTGTATCCTTCTATCTGTGAGAAAGGCAGCTTTTCGGCTGCCGAAATATCAGAACGTATAGTGTGAGTGTTCTTTTTTTGTGTTTCTATATTTAATTCCGCCCCACCTGTGGCAAAGTTTAATTATATATATATATATATATATATATATATATATAATAATTTGAACAGAAGGTGAAAGAAAGAGATAGGAAACATGTAACTAAAATTGAACGAAGACACTGGTGATGTGGAAGATGGTGAAGTCGAGAAATCAGAGGGTAAAAATGTGCCGTGGCCGGGACTCGAACCCGGAACCTCCCGATTTCGCGCCGAGTGCTCTACATATATATATATATATATATATATATATATATATATATGCATAAATAAAACAGTGATACACTAAACAAACACAGAAACACGCAAAAAGGACACTCACAAAATAAAACTTGTACGTTTCGGCGTCAGGACGCCTTCGTCAGCGGTAGAGGAATGATGAGTCCGCTCTGTTCCCTTGGGAAGGAAAGGGCAGAGAGGAAGGAAAGGGGGGGTAAGTGCGAATGGATAGTGGTGGGGAGAGAGAGGTGGCTATTGGGCTTTTAATTCAATGGGCTAGGTTTAGCCCGGGCTTTTCGAATGCTCTTGTCACCCAAATATGGGCGTATTCACGAATTTTCACGTCAACATTACCGGCGGATTGAGGAAGGGCTTCTATGATCTCTAGGGAGAAACAATCGTCAAAATTTTGAGAGTGGGAGGCGGTATGTTTGGGAATGGGATCAAGAAAAGGTGGAGTTTTGGTGGCATGGCGGTGATTGTTCATACGGATATTGAGGGGGGTGGTACATTTTCCCACATAGAAGGCAGGGCAGAAATTGCAGGAAAGGCGGTAGATGATGTTGCTGGTGGTACAATTGGCCGTAGAGGAAGATCTTTTGAGGGAGGGGGTGGCGGAGGGGCGGAGGAGAGAGCAGCATTTGCACCTCGGGCGTCCGCATGTTGAGGAAAGTGGCGGAGGGGGGGCGGTGGGTTGCAGGGAGGGTCTAGTGGATTTTAAAATGTCCCGAAGATTTGAGGGACGCTTATAGGAAACTTTGGGACATGAAGGTAGGAGGAGGGAAGTAGAGGTATTGTTTTTTAAGATTGGATACAGGTCTTTCAATATGTTTTTGATCCTGTGTGCACCAGGGAAGAATGTGGTGACAAGGTTAAGTTGGTCAGGTTGGTGGGTCTTGGTCCGAGGGGTATATTTTGCAGTAGGAGACAGGATTTTATTTAAAAGCAACTTCTCTGGGTACTCTCGTTCTCTGAGGGAGTGATGGAGAGTTTCGATATATTCTTTTAGAGAGGGGGCATTGCTGCAGATCCGGTGGCCGCGGATAGAAAGGGAATAAGGGATTGAGCGTTTTGTGTGAGAAGGATGACAGCTGTTAAAATGGAGGTATTGGTCGTGGTTAGTGGGTTTTTTGTGGACGGAGGTGATGAATTTACTGTCCTTAATTTGGATATTAATATCCAGGAACGTAATTAAGGAGTCAGAAATGGAAGATGTGAAGGAAACTGAGAATGAAGAGTTCAGTGTGGAAATGAAAGAAGATAAAGAATCACGGCCGTGAGGCCAGAGGACGAATATGTCGTCAATGTAGCGGGCCCAGAAGAGAGGTTTATGTGTTTGATTTTTTAAGAAAGTGGTTTCGAGATGGCCCATGAACAGGTTGGCATAAGATGGTGCCATGCGAGTACCCATGGCGGCGCCTTTAGTTTGAAGAAAAATTTGATTATTAAAGGAGAAAGCATTTTTTGTTAAAACCATTTCGGCTAGGCGGATGATGAAATTTGTGGAGGGAAAGTGTGGTTTTGGGCGTTGGGATAAATAAAACTTTAATGAATTTATGCCTTCATCGTGAGGGATGGACGTATAAAGGGAGGTAAGGTCTATAGTGGCCATGAGTAAAGTAGCATTAGGGGGGATAGAGACGGCGTGGAGAAGGTCGAGGAAGTGGTAAGAATCTTTGATGAAGGAGGGAAGAGATATGACTAGGGGTTTGAGGTAATGGTCAACAAGTGCTGATATGCGCTCAGTAGGGGAATTGATGCTGGAGACTATTGGGCGACCGGGATTGTTGATTTTGTGCACTTTCGGGAGCATGTAAAAATGCGGAGTTTTGAAATGAAGGGGTGATAGTATGGCGATGTCAGAGGGGGATAGGCCTTCACTTGGGCCGAATTCCTGGAGGAATGAGCTGATTTCTTTTTGAAAATCAGGATTTGGATCATGAGGAAGAGGGGTATAGGAGGAAGAATCATTTAATTGCCGTAGACCTTCAGCTATATAGCTTTGCTTGTCAAGAACGACAACTGTAGATCCCTTATCTGCCTTGGTGATGATGATCTCATCGTTATTAATTAATTTTTTTAAGGCAAGGGATTCGGGACGCGAGAGATTTTTGGGTGGATTCAAGGATTGGAGGAATGAATTGTCAGATATTTTTGTGAGGAAACGTTTAATGAAGATTTCTACTGGATGATTTGAGGGAAGTGGTTTGGGTTCACGTTGGGACGGTGGAACAAATTTTGCAAGGGGATGAACGGAGTTGGGGGTTGAAGGCTTAGGTTGAGTTTCCCAGAATGCTCGCCACCGCAGATTCCGGCAAAATTTCAGGGCATCAGTAAGGATATTTAGAGGATTAACTCTTGGGGTGGGTGAGAAAGATAAGCCTTTTTGCAGAACTGCACGCTCGTTTTCGCCCAGTACAACGGACGAGAGGTTTATTACCTCTCGGTCGGCGGTGGCCAAGGTGCGGGGTAGGTCTTTCCGCGTCGGGGAGAGACGCTGTGGGAAAACCGGGCGGTCGCTTGGAGGGCGGGGGAGGTTAAGAAGGGAAGCAAGGTCGGGTTTGTAAAGAAAAAGGGGGGGAGGCTCAGGAGGGGGTGGGGGTGTGAGCTTCGTGAATGGTAAAGGAATGCCAATTTGAAGGAAGGAAGTGGAGAGTGAGGAAAGTTTTCTTAAAAGGATGGTCCGTCGGCGAACAAGGTTTCGGAGCGCAGAAGAAAATATTTGGTTTAAGAGAGTGATTGATTTTGGGAATGAAAGGGATATGATGTTTGTAAGTGAGGTAAGATCACATAGATGTTTCTTGAAGAGAGACTGATATTGGGAAAGGATGATGCGGGTGAAATCTATTGATTGACGATAAATGAATACGCGAAGCTGAGGATGAAGACAGGGTGGAATGCCGGTAAGAGGTATCTTGATAGTCAGACCATTAGGTATGATCCCTAAGGATAGACATGAAGTGAGAAACTCGCTGTGGGCACCATATTGGGCAACTTTGTGCGCGTGTCTACGAGCTAACCTTAGCCATACTTGAAGGGGGTTTTGAGGATTCATTGGGAAATATATATATATATATATGTATATATGTATATATATAATAAAGATGTGGTGGATGAAGAATAGAAGTTGAGGGAAAAGGAGGACGCTCCAAGAGGAGTCTTCCGAATTCCGTACGAACGTGGAGACCACAATGTAAAACCTTTAAAAAAAGTCGAGAGGGAGGAAAAACTTCCAACCTTCGCCGCGATATTCGCTCGTCTGCCAATCTCCACTTTTTTACTTTACATTCACAGAAACAATGACTGTGAGAAAATTAGAAGGGGGAATTTCTGCGCTAAGAAACACTTTAGTTACTAAAATATTCACAGCCTCCCGGAAAAACACAAATACTACCGAAACAAACTAAAGAGATTCCTTGGCCAATGATGAAAAGTCGCTCATTTTTTTTCAAGGAGTTAAAGAGACGTCGAATTCAGAAGATCTGCATCCTACCCTGTGAGCCACTGTATAGGCGTGTGGCTGAGGGTGTTAGGGCACCAGCCGCGTAAATTGTGAAGGAGAATGGTGGGTGAAAAGGTGAAGTGTATTTCGGTCGTGTTTTCAGTGGATCTCACATTTAAAAATGGTCACTTATTGTGTGTGGAAAGAACGAATTCTTGTACCAATCTGTTCGGCAGATAGACGAAGTAAAAGAGAAATTGCCAGTAGAATTGTCCAAGCGAAAAAGGCATTTTACCAGAAGAAGATTCTGCTTACAGCTGCAAATACAAGCGTGAAAGCGAGGAAACATTTCATTAGAACATACATCTGGAGCATTCTACTATATGTCAGCGAAGCATGGACAATAACAGCAGCAGAGAAGTCCAGGCTGGAAGCATTTGAAATGTGGTACTACCGAAGAATGATGAAGATAAAATGGATCGACCGAGTGACAAATGAAGAAGTCTTAAGAAGAGTGGGAGAAAAGAGATGCCTACTGAAAACCTTAAAAAGGAGACGGGACAACTTAGTAGGCCACATCTTAAGACACGACGGCCTGATGAAGACAATCGCCGAGAGGAAAGTGAACGGGAAGAATGGAAAAGGCAGGCCTCGCATGAGATATATATGGAGTTGAAGTTGTGAAGGATGTAAATGAGAGGAGTTAAGTCAATATGAAGAGGTTGGCTGATAGAAGAATTGAGTGGAGGGCTGCGTCAAACCAATCCTAGGATTGTTAACCGATGATGATGACTGTTCGGCAATGTATCTCTCTTATTATATCTTTCCTTTCGGACTTAGATATGTAGTCCTTAGTAGGACTTAGATATGTCAAAATGATATTCTCTATGTCTCACTAGAACACACTTGTTATGAATATCTCAAGCGATCTAAGCCTAGTGTGTTTCCTCCGAATCTCAAGTGGTTCCCTACCTAATCCCTCGAAAAGCAGTGAAACACACATTGTTCACTCGCAGCAGTTTTTGACGAAGCGCACAGATTTCCTTTGTATGTTATTTAGTTTTCGAATGAAAGATTTCTGTCTAGGGTCCCAAACTCTCGCGGCGTACTCGAAGTGTGGTCTTTCTAGAGCAACAATTGCCACAGGAAAAATTCCATCCTGGATTTTTTCATGTGACAATTTCTACGTACCTTACGTGACCACGATGAGAAAGTTATCTCTGAACGCGGAAATATTTTCCGCGTCCACCACATGGGTTTATTAAATGTTGAGGAGAGCAGAAGATGGAATCAACTGTAGGAAAAATGATGCGATAACTGCTTCATAACGAGGGCAGATCAAAAGGAATAATCATGGATTTTCCACTTTATATACAGTAAAACTCCAATTATACGAACTCCAATTATCCGAACTCCAACTATCCGGATCACTCACATCCATTAGGGGAAAATCCTCGAAAATCGGCTTTTCACAGTCACGGAAGTAGGCTATTCGAAACGTGTATTGTATATTTTATACCGTTGATTTCGTTTGACAGTTATTGGATACAGCACATACGTTTCTTTCAGCATTCTTTGATCAATCCGAAGCGAATACGTTAAGAAGTTTCCAAAGAAAATACCTCTTTTGTGAGTCATCCAATTATCCGGATACTTGATTATCCGGATGGGGTCCGGTCCCAATTGATCCGGATAATTAGAAGTCTACTGTATTTACTGATAATAGACCGGTTTCGAAGATTTACAATATAACCGAAAGTAGTCCTTTGATAGGACTACATTCTTACAAAATGAAGCAAAGCATCGAAACCGGTCATTGGGAAAATAATAGAATAGGGAGGAAAATCAATAAGTATTCTTTATCCTCTTATGCGGAGGCGTAGGCGTTGGACGTGAAAAAAGGGTTGAAAACTCTTCCGCGAGAAACGCTGCGGGAGGAGTAGACCCTGGTTAGGAGGAGGGGGGGGAATGGGAAGATGAAGACTCCCAAGGCGAATGGTTGGCGGGTGGTGGTGGGGTCAAAGGAGGGGAGGTTTGTGGTGACGTAAAGGAGGGAGGGGTGGGAGGAGGAGCAAAGAAGCCGCTCGGAAAGGTAGAAGACGGAGGGAGGAGGGATGGGTTTGAATGCAGGCGACGGGGTGTGGGAGATGGGAGAGTGGGGTTGGGTGCAGTGTGGTCGTCAAAGCGAAGTGCGTTTGGTGGGGAGGGGGTATGGAGGGGAGACGGAGGGGGAGGTTGGGCGGGAGGTCTGAGGGTTCGCCACTGCTGCTCTTGGGCGAAGACCTCCAAGGGCGGGGTAACGTGGAAGCGTGGTTACGTTGCGCGGTGACGAGTGTGTGTACTGAACTTGAAGGCAAGGAAGAGACTCGCTCACCGAGAAATCGCAAAGGAAACGGTCTCAAGATTACGGCCTCGCTCGCTCACCTAGCGGGGGGGGGGAATTTGTAAGGACTCCTTCTTCGAGAGAAGAGTAAAGGTTCGGTGCAAAACCACAACGACGCAGACATAAGAGTTTATTTGTCGTTCACGAATGTACCACATCAATGTTTAATCAGATAAGTCATTGGATATACAAGCACTCATACAGTCGTTGGTTTTGATCGTAAGCTTAAATTAAGCGTAAGATTTAGATTAGAGCGTAAGCTTAGAAGTTAAGATCGTAATTTACTTCATCTCTACGATTGATAGAACTAGAATAAATCACTAGAAACAAATTGGGTTTTTTTTTAATCCGGTAAACTTCATTTCCTAACGCATTCGGATAATCTGTCTGCTGTACTAAGACTGAATAAGACTGCTGTACATCTGTTCGACGCATCTGCCGGAAATGGGATTGACTCTTACTTGCAAGGAGATAATTTAAAACAAATTAACCGAACTAACTTAGAATTGGAAAAGGATATTGAAGTAGGCATTCTCAATTTTAATTTCATTTGTCAAAACACCTTAAACTCTTATTAAAAGTTTTGAGAGGAAAGGAATGCCTTAAAATCGTAACATTATTTGAAGGACCAAATTATATGCGCTCATTAGAGAATTTAATTTTATTTTTGAAGAAGTGAATTTAAAATTAATATTGAATAATGATGAGCAAAAATTGATGCACAGAGAGAAATCTAGGATCCAGGTAACCGGAAATTGAACTTTAAAGAGAACCTGATGTTTTATCACTGATGATGCCAAATAAAACTTGAAGAAACGTTGGCAGATTCACTGTAATTATTACAAATTGACCAAAACTCCAGAACTGTTATTATTTTTATTAATAATGTGGACAAGATCTAAAAGAGTTTTAAGGAGAACTCTCAAATATAATAAAACCCATGAGCCTGTACAACTATTAATTTCCACTTCAACCCAGGTGATCATCTTAAGTAATATTTTTAATAACTAATATTAAACTTGTCAAAATTCCCCGTCTTATCCACATTTTCCAAAATATTATTAGTAAGTGATGGACCCATTGATACTTAAACCCAATGAATAAATCGGATCAAAAAGGCCAGTCGTTTACTTTCCAACTTCGTGGGTTGAAGAGAAGAGAAAAGAGGCGTGAAGGTGATTGGACGTGTATATCAAGGGTCATAGTGGAGGGGCATAGAAGAGAGAACACATGTTTTCACTCTCAGTTCATGGTGTGACGGAAGACTTAATGTACCGTCATAACGGAAAAGGAATTCATTGGCCGAAGCAGTTTCAACGACTGTTTGCAGTTGAACTTATAACTAAAATTGTCCTTTATGCTTAACTAGAGGACAAATTCAACCGGCGCGGCGGTTTGACAATGGCAAAGATCATTTCAAAGATCAGTAATAAGAACTATAATACATGAGAAAAATTTCACAAATTCCTCACGGTATGTTTATCATACATTTGATTTTAAACCAACTCTAACATTATTGAACATGTTGTGGAGGATTTGACGCTTCAATTCAGTGAAACAGCTCCGAGGACGATGGAAAAAAATCCTCCATCGAAACTTCGGTGGAGACGGAGAAACTGAGCTGATCGAAAACTCGAGAGAATTTCATTGGATTAATGAACATGATTGTCATTTGTTTTATTTTAATATTGAAATTAAACTTACGTTAACGCCAAGAAAAGTTTTATAAAAAGTCAGGAACATTCTTATTGTTCCCACACACAGCAGCAGTAATAGGTAACTTATTTTGGCTATTTTCTGCCTGCCTTAGTTTAAAAAAATGAACTTTAGCTATCACATTGGGGTGAACTCATAAAATGCAGATAATTTAACTTACAAAAACTACCTAATAAAAAACGATGAGTCACCGTATGGTCGTATAATTTACTACTTTAACTTCAGCAAAAGCCTGGACTCAAAATTCACGAAGGAACCGTAATGTCCCTGCAGAGTGCGCTTTTCTTACCTTTTAACAAAATTGAGGAGTGGATTTAACAGCAACGAACATAAAAATTTGCTTTGAACATTCCTGACAATCAAAGGTTATAAATTGAGCAAAATATCTAAAATTTGATTTGATAGAGGGCTTGAGAAAATTAACAAATGCTGCAGTTTTCTTATCTTTTTCACATTTTTTGCAACTTGTTGCTAACATTTACGCACCTGAAATCTTTGGTGAATCCAGTGACTCCCACCTCCGAAATTTGTAACCGTTAGCTTTCTTTCCGAATGGAAACACATCTCAACTGTAATTGTGATATTAAAAGTCAGTTACTCTCAAGTATGCCTAACTCGCTGCGTTGCCAATTTCACATCGTCCGCAACGCGCGCGAGGGATTACTTCAAGCGCTCGGAGTAAAAACCTGTAAGATATTTTTCTATAGATGATATAATCAAAAATACATTGAGTAATAAAAAAAGGTTCTTTCTTATGAATAAAGCATCATAAGTACCCGTGCAATTTCATACCCATTTCTAGTTCAAATATCTTAAGAAATCTGCGGAAAATAATTCTGAAAAAAATCATGTAGCTTAAAGAAAGCAAAAGTAATGTTCACAGCAATTTTCATCGAATTCTCTTAAGTTGAGTGAAACCACCGAACCTCCTTAAGAATGGAAGTAGTCCTTCCTTAAGATATCTAATCAATGTACACGCTAAAACGAGGGATTGACCTTCAAAGCTAAGATCATGGCTAATGCAAACACTTTTCTAACCAGTGCATATCCTGTGAAACTGAGAGCTGTAGATTGGGGAGAATCGTTCTCTTATGATCAGATTCGTCCGTCACCGAAGACGCAGGAAGCTGACTAAGGGTGAAGTGAGGCGAAAGGATTTTCACGCAGTTTGATTTTGAGACGAACTCCTTCCGGGAAAGGGAAGTGACTAAATCTTCCAGCGCGAGAAATTCCAGCAAGTGGGTCCAAAGAGTGAAATCGGCTTAAAACGTTTCCTGAAGCCTACTATTTGGGGATGGGTGCCGAAGGAAATGGGAGGATCCCTTCGTCTCTCCTTCACGTCCACTGATCGACTGATATATGCCTCCCAACACGTCTCGTATCTTCCACCACGCTTTCCCGATCCACTTACGAGGAAAATACCCCGTCCCCTCCGAAAGTACAGATACCGTGCGAAATAACCTTCAAGGGAACGGAAAGAGGATGAAAGGGACAAATCGCTAGAAAATATTATAACGTAAAATCCATAACATGATAATGCACTTATCTAAAGAAAAAAGGGCTAAGATGTGCCAATTAATATTTAAACCACCAAATATATATAAAATTAAAACAAATCAATATTTCCCATCCACTCACAAAAGGAAAGCTGATGAAAGCCGCCAGTTGGTTCATGAATATAGTTTAGGACAAAAGATTTATATGCTATTCGCGCATTCAAAAATCATCGCGTAGATACGCATAATGGCAAACTGAAAACAAACGTGAGTCCATAGACGATGAAGAGGAAATAATATTTGACTGTGTGAAAAATAGCATAACCAACTATTCCATTACTCAGCATCAATCATCACCGTAAACCATTCCACTATGTCTTTACTATTCCCTTAAGACTCATACATTCGATAATTTCAGAAAAATGCCACGATTTTTAAAAAATAACCTACTCATTATAATCCATATAAAATACCAGAGCTCTCCAGGACGAATACGCAGCCCCCCAGTGGGGCACTTCAACGGTATGTTACTGAAATATTGCGTGTAACACAGGAGGAATGTAACCTCTTCATTTCAAAGTGCTCGGCAAAAAAAGTTTTCTCATCCCAGACACATTCGACTGAATCTACGTACCTCTTCACGTCCCAATAATTTAATCGTGGCTACCTGCGAGTTCTGAAAGAAGTGCAGAAATGGAAACGCGAAACCTCTTGCGAAAAATCATTTATTCGTCTTTTAGCCTACGCGTATTCGATTTTGTCTCACTACGTGGGAGCCAACAACTCTAGTTCCACGTAATCATCTCGAGGGCTGCTGGAGCCGAAACTGCAAAACCGATAAAATTCACGGCTTCAGGCTCTTCTTTGTAGAAACTTTTAATATTCATTATGATAAAGATTGGTACTTTTCTACAATTTTTATTTTTTAAAACACACTACGCGTTTCACCAATTTTAT
Organism: Pyrrhosoma nymphula; assembly: GCA_963573305.1. Taxonomy (NCBI): domain Eukaryota; kingdom Metazoa; phylum Arthropoda; class Insecta; order Odonata; family Coenagrionidae; genus Pyrrhosoma; species Pyrrhosoma nymphula. Next base: position 13,475,107 of record OY754329.1, read on the forward strand.
GGCATCGTCCGGTGTAGTAGTCTGTTTAGATATATTATATTGTTGTCGTTGTTGGATACAGAACAATAAATTTGATTTTAAAGAAAAGTTTACACTAAAAAATTACAAAAAGGAAATGAAACAAAAATGAAAAGGAGGGTAAAAAATATTAACATGAAAATATAAACAACAAAAATTTACATACAATGCAAAAACAATGAAATCAAGGGGTGTTGGTGGTAAGAGAAAGGTCCAAGTTTTTTAACGAAAATTTTCCAGAAAGTAGTGGGGAGGTATTTTTTACCCTCCTTTTCATTTTTTTTCATTTCCTTATGGTAATTTTTTAATGCAAACTTTTCTTTAAAATCAAATTTAATGTTCTGTATCTAACAACGACAACAATATAATATATGTAAACAAACTACTACACCGGACGATTCCATAAAATTGGTGAAACGCGTAGTGGGTTTAAAAAAAATAAAAAGTGTGGAAAAGTATAAAACTTTATCATAATGAATGCAAAGCCGATGTGATCCACATCTATGTCAATTGAGCCTTTGACCACCTCACCAACACCCAAACAACCCCAAGGTGCATCCTTCTCCTGGCCACATGTTCTTTGGCGGCTATTTTTGCAGAGACCATGTATATCCCACCACACAAATCCCCTATTCTCACTCATCCCGCAATAAGCTGCAACAGAAAGTAAAAAAAATTGAGCATAACTTTCAAATCCTAATCCCCTGAACGCCAGAAGAAATATTCAGCTTATTGGATACATCAATGGCCAAGCGAGTTTTAAGGGCTCCATTTAATAAACCGATACATATACGTAATACCCATTGCCAAAGCCACGAGAGGAAAACCATTCAAAACCATAAATACGATAATGAATCCATTGTAAATATGAAAATGAAGTGTATAGCATCGTGACTTTTGTGTGAAATTAAAAGTTATCTATTGCTCCTTTTTTTACCATGTGATCCTTTCGTTATTTTCCGGCCCTTATTATGAAACCGATCCGGTAAAAGTCGGAAGAATAGAACAAGAAGATAGATGGAATGATGTAAAATATTATGGTTAAAATGTACAACTAGGAAATGAATAGAAATGGATGAGCCATAATCTCTTGAAGTTTTATTTCCCATAATTATCGATTAGGATTGTTAAACATTTGACCCAGTGGAATGTTTACATATTAAGTCCTGTTAAAATGCCCAGACCTAAATATATTTCCTTTTTGACTAGTAATGTTGTGCTGGTCTCAAAGTTATTACAGTAAAAGTCTTTGCGTTTACTCTTGTTGGCTCTCAAGCCCCAAGTTTTCGACGCTGGACGTCAAAATTATTCATTATATATATATATATATATATATATATATATATATATATATATATATATATATATATATATATAACTTTATGCTGCTCGCTGATATAAAAACTCTGAAAAGACCAAATAAACTTTGGGCGCTCCAAACATACCCTTCACTTTTTAGACAAGAATTATATGGGCTTAGAATAAAAATGAAAGAACAAACGGCAAGTCTACGGTTGCCATCTGATGTAGGATATCTTGAACTAATTTTTCAAAAACAAAAATTTATTGTACAGGTTACAACATTTGCCGACAATATGATTAAAAAAATTAAATCCTTTTTTACCGTTCAGAAGTACGTAGGCTGTACCGTTGAGCCTTAGTTTCACCTCAAACCCACCTGAAAATTAAAAAAGAAAACAAAGTTATTTATAATATCGCATTTTGAATTAACATGAATTATATTGCTAATTAACAAGAAAAACAGGTCACAGCCATTGATTTCTTTAATTCAGTGCCAATTGTGCCACCAGACCAATTCTAAGTGAAGATACATTGAAGTACTCGTGAAATATAAATTAAAGAAATTGTTCTCCCTAATTCATCATCTCATTACTCATTATTACTTCGATAAGCAATGCGTTTTCACAATGCTTGGGCATAGAATGCCGTAAGAACTGCCGCATATTCCGCGTGAAGCATATTCGCGCGTTGTTTTACAGTGGCACCACCTTTATAAAAACTGTAGAGATGCTGACAGCATCGGGAATAAAGGTCGCTGGAGCGGTAATCGAGGGAAATTGAGTGTATATTTTAATACATTTTTAGTCGGAAAAAAATTCCTGGGCCATATTTCATTTTAGTGAATCTGTTTCTGAATCTGGAACGCACCATACAGGATTTAATGGAAATGAAACAAGAAATGTAGATTTTAAATTTTCCTTAGTTAAAAGCATTTAATGGATCGAGGTTTTGGCGAGGTATTCCAAATTTAAACAAAATTGTGTTGAAATATGTAAAAATTTCGAATTTTGCACATGGCATGACATTGTTATATTTCTTATCAGCAATTATAATAATAAAAATAAATGTATTATTTCGCGTTTAGAAATAAAATCTGTAAATATACTTTCCACGACGAACAATTTTTCCCAGAGAAAACTTCATTGGTTTTGACGTACGATGTTGCAGGGATGAAACTTATGGGGGCGAATTGAACAGGATAATTTTCTATAGAGGTGAAAATTTAGTAAATTTACGAAAACACAGTTTCATTATATATACATGATTAATAAGTGATGCCTCGTCATGAAGGTCCACACAGTAGGTGGTAGTAAGTAATATCTAGAAGATACTTGAGAAGACATCTAGAAGACATAGGAAAAGCGGACATTTAGATATCAACTAAATGTCTGGAAGATGATTACAAGTTACTTCAAGACATTTCTTAGATATTAGAGGAAGATACTTCAGACATTGTAGATATTTTGTAGACATTTTGTAAATATATGTTGTGCTATGTGGGTTTGAAATGCCAGATGATTGAGGACCACAGGTGAGGAGAAGGTCTTTTTTTCTTTAACGATATTACTTTTCCAGGACTCTGCAGGTTTTGAAGAGAAAGCGTCTAGCTGGTTGAAAGCGTCTGTTACGCCTATAAACTTAAGAAATGTGCCGCAATTTTGTGCTTCATATGTCAGGGCCGTCGTTACTTTCTGTATCTCAAGAAGGCGAATTCATTCCACCCTATTACGCGTCATTCATTTCTCGAAAAAACATGATATGATAGAGTGCCGCTTTAACGGGCGGGAGACCAGCTGTTAAATTCCCCGCGAAGTTAAGAGCGCTAAACTTTTATCCGTTAAACTGCGTGCATAGATCGCCAGAGGACATTTTGTGTTGCAGGGTGAGTTCTTCCCGCCTTGAGAAACATTTTACGCTTCATCTCCTCTTTCACGACCCTCCCACAACATGCAAATCTTAAAAGTCTGGCACAAAAGCTTCTGGCCTCACTCCTGTTTTGAACTCACGTCTGCAAAGGCGAATTTCCCATGCACCGCGCCAAGCTATTGACTAGCCGGGATGCACTCCGTGATATTTTTGTTTGTCCTCAAATGGCTTCGCTCTACGTCGTCTACAGTGCCGACGCGTCGGCACTCCGACTCTCGTTGCCTGGCACTGAAATAACTTTCAAGGAAACAATGTGCCTTCTGAGTATATGTTCTCCACCCGAGATGGCAAGAGTCGTAATGCCATCGTCAGTCTCCGAGCTCGTTAGTGAAGTGCTGACGCGTTCCCACTTGACCACAATGTCTCTTAGCAACCAACAACTGAGAGAAGTATTAGGAGAATATCCTGTCCACATTGTGCGTGGGCCCTTCCCACACGTGTTCGGCGATAGCAATGAGCGAAACTGCCTGTTCTTGGTGCCCCTCTTGTGTTCCTTCATGTTTGGGAAGGGCCCAAGCACAACGTTGACTTCAAGAATATTAAACTCATTGCTAAAGAGAAGAAGTAACATCCAAGACTCTTTCGAGCGGCCATTGAAACAGCAAAAACACCTACATTCAACAGGGAGGACGGCTGTTCGTTCTCAAACGCCTGAAAGCGACTCTTTCACCGCCCGGCCAAGCTGAACGCGGAGCGGGAAAGGCCTAGGCCTACATAACACGGGCAAGAAACCTGAATCCACACTTCATACCTGAAGACGCCTGCTGAAACGCCGGCGAAACTGTCGTGCGAAGATGTATCGACGCGGAGGACACCCTGGAAAATTAGCCACGTCTATTCCACCAGTCCGCGGAAGCCTTTATCAATACGTATAGTTCAACGCTAAAGGCAAACGATGTGGTTTCCTGAATTAAGAAATCTCAATTAAGTACCTACTGGTAAAGTATAAAATATTTCGTCACTAAGCGTTACAGGTACCTGGCATTATTATTTCATTGTTAATTAGAATCGGTTTTATGGACGGGATGAAGAAAGGTAGGACTTAGGCTGAGATGAAGAAAGAAATACAAGAGGTTGAAAGGGCACAGCACGTGTAAGAGTTCGTTGGATATTCTCTGAATTTCATCACAACCTACCTCTAACCGGTAGATTACTGTAATGAATGAATTCTAGACTTATTTCCTTCACATTCGAACCAGATGAAAATTGAAATGATGATGAGTTTCAAGTATGTACGTATCAAGTATGGATGGACATCGTGAGTGACAGGGACATTAATTTTAGCAGTCCTCTCTTGAATTCATACCGTTCTTAGTAGGTAAGTGATAAATAAAACTAAGTAGCATTGTAAAAGAGTACAGGGACGAATAAAACAATAGACTGAAAGACACACTGCAGTATTTTGGAAGATTGGAGTTTGCTCTCCAATCTTCCAAAATACTGCAGTGTTTCAGGCCAATAAAATAGGGAGCTTACTTCCGCGATGCATATCTTAAGATCTTTCATGTATCATCATCTTATTTGGAGAGCACTCTGGCGCAATGAAAATGTTTTTTATGTGCTTCCTGAGAGAACAATTGACTCTACATTTACCCGTATCAAATTTGTTTAGCATCGCATGGCTGTTAATTATAAAATTGTAATGAAAGGAGGGAATGAGAATAAATTAAAACCCATAAATGGTAAGCTACAAAAGAACAGAGCTCAAATTAAAACTTACGCAAAGCTCTACATCAGTTTATGATGTGCATGTGATGATATACCTCTCTCACTGCTTCCTGAGGTTGCCATTAACGTACAATATTGACACTACTGGACTTTTTTCGTAGATTTTCGCATTTAATTTTAATTTGAATAAATATATTTTGGTTTTCTGTGGTATAATTACTTTTTTGACCAATCGTTTCGCTGTGCTATTCTGGCGGCTTCGTCAGGCTTCCTGAATCAACAGAGACAAATAAATAAACAAACTTCGGTGATTATTATCTTACGGAATTAACTTATACTTGAATTTTGCAATAGTCTTTTCCACGTAGGTATAAAGGAGTTTGTAGCAATCCTCCCTGTTTAAGTTGTCAGGTCTTTTTTTCTATTTCAATGTCTTCCCTGATGACCAGTGGGCAGGTAGCTGCTTTCTTTACATAAAACATTCACCCTTTTGATGTCTATACTGTGACCTTCTTCCAAAAGTTATAACGTTATTTTGCGTTATAAGTAATTATAAAGCAGAATACAAACATATATGTATTCAATTCATAGTGAATAAAAAAACACTTGGTCATCTTCCACAGATTTATTTCTATTACAAGATGCGTTTCACCACTCCGTGGCACAATCGTTGGAAGATTGACAAGTTTTTAAAATTCATTATGGACATCGACAACGTCCGCCAGGTCCATACTGAAACAGTTATATTAACATGTATTCAAACTGACACTACTTATTTGAAAAGAGAAGTGAAATATCATCCCCACTTTTATCTATTTACGAAGGAAATGTTTCCCCTAGCATTAGCATCAGGATAAATATTCACCACGACAGGGACATCATTAGCCAAGGCAAAATGTTGTCCACGAGATATCCTCGATAGCACAGCACATATAGTTGAATAGGTTGCTCACGCCATTCAATGGGGAAGTATCTACGCCTCTCCAATCCTCTGCAACCTTCAACCCGACTGCAATAAAGGTACGCCCAGACACGCAATCCGCGCGGAGACGCGCGGTCGGCCGAAGAAGGGGCGGCTGATGAAGGGGCGAGGGCAGGAAGGGGCGAGACGTCCTCGAAAGAGGCAATCAGGGCCGCCCCCGGTAGGTGTGGAGGAGGGGGGGGTGCAATCAAGGGGCGGTCGTCATGCCAACCAATCGGATGGAGATCTCTGGGGACAACTCATGGAGTTACTCTCAGTAAATGGATTAAGGTGGTTACACCGTATAATCACTTTAATGTAATTTTATTCATATTTTGTCTACTTATAGAAAAACGTGCCCTCTATCTCATGTGAGCAACAAAATGTTACCTTTACACGCTATATTACTCTCTAATTGAACTTGAAATTACATGGTGTTCAATGGGAGAATGAGGAAAACATGGGGAAAATAGTATTTTTCCATAAAATATAAATGCCATTTTCGCGGAAACCTGTTTATAAGAAGGAAATAATCCAGAGAAATTGAATGAAAATAAAATGTAGGCATCTTACCACCTTATTTTTATAGTTATTGGGGTATTAATGCCGTAATTGACGTCAAAATGCGGTAATTCGTAGGAAATGGCGCTGCAGTCGTCTCCTATAACTGGGAAAAATTGTTCATTTAAAGTACATTCGTGGAATAATCTGCATATGTTGTACCTTTATACTTTTAGGTTTCTATAGGTAACGCATTTTATCAGTGAAAGCAGGATTTTTTGTACCAAATAACAAAATTGTGGAATTTAGTATTTGTTTTGACTCACACAGTCTCGGTGGAACCTTCTTAATGAGGGACGGGGCATCAACTTCTTCTCTCACTTGTTCCAGCGATTGGCGCGTGGTGAGGCAGAGACGACGGAAACGGTAAATGGCTGCAAGCGCCTTCTCAATACAACTTGCACGACCTCTCTCATCTCTTTGCGAAGTCATCTGTAGTGTGTGGCATTAAGGATTGCGTCTTGAGACGGTGAGGACGCATATAATAATATGAATGGGGAGAGATCCATTCTTATCTCTCCCGGTTTATTTGCATAAATTACAGTTGATCAAGTTACAGTACCGAGGTTTAACACTCATTTCACAAAAAATATATTTATATATATACATCGCAAGAAAATAAGCCATCAGAGTGCGTAATTCACACCTCGTGACTCTTAAGCACGCGTTATGTGCCTTCCACTAGAGGAGTTATTTAAGCGAGTGAATGAAAGCAGGGATGTGATCCGAAAAGGCACGTTACGTTTCGTGCCGTACCTGGGAGGCATCCGAACTCGGAGTCCAAGTCTCGGCGTTTAAGGCGACCCAACCCTTCACCGCGGGTGGTTTATAGCACCAACTGACCAGTCACACTATAGTCTATAACTTCTTAAAGTTAAACATATATCGCAAGTTATTTTCGCCTTTGAGTTGCACTAGTCACGCTGATGAAAATGTTTTTTTTATCGCAGTACTAAGATATATATTAACCATTTTACGAGCTTTAGTAATTTAATGTACATTAAACTGGCTTGGTTTACTAATGCACGTAAAATGGTTAATATCTATCCTATAACTGCGATGAAAAACAATTTTCATCAGCGTGATTAGTTCAACACAAAGACGAACATAATTGTGAAGAAGTCATAAACTATAGTGTGACTGGTGCTAGAGAACACCCGCGGTGAAGGGTTGGTCTCTTTCAACGCCTAGGCTTGGACTCCGAGTTCGGGTGCCTCCCAGGTACGGCACGAAACGTAAAGTGCCTTTTCGGGTCACATCCCAGAATGAAAGAACCCTGTTGGAACTCCAACCTTCTAAAACACATATATTGTGTTCGCATATTAAGATATGTGCCAGGAAAAGAAGGATAGAAAAGAAGGAGGCCAAAATCCGAGAGTAACAATAATTTTGTAACCGTTAACAAAAATTCCATCAAATTACGAAACCCATTCATATTTTTTTATGAATTTAATAAAACATGCTTCCAGTCGTATGAGCTCCATCTCTCACGAATCTGCTAACATCTACAATATTCTCAAAAAATGTTCATAGGTTGAATAAATAATTTTATTTAACAAATAACTGATTCAATGGAGAGTTTAAATCGAATTTAAAAGGATATATTTTTCCTTGAGATATTATTTTCGTTCCCGTGTGTTCCAATATTTTCAGTTGTTATTTAAAAAAATCAACATTAGACCATGACTCATAGCAAAATTGATTTCGTGATAAAAGCTGCTCCAAAACAAACTTGGCACTTGTTCTAACGTGACAAGAGCGTTACGCAAGCAACTCGTTCACTGATGTCTATTTTTTGTCTGTCAAAGAGAGAAGCTGTCAGTGGGTTCATCCCTTGATGACAACTACTATTCCTATTCTGGAACTCTTTGTTGACACGAAACAGTGATTTATTTGTCATGATGGAGCCGCCTGAAGCCTATACTAACGAACGCATTTTAAATTATAATAATTCGATAGCGGAAAAAGTTCAATTCATACAAAAAAGACAAATATTGTGGATTATTTTCCAATTCTTCATAAATTCAAATAAGCTTTAGCTTGATAGCATTAGTAATAGAAATCCATAATACTAATTGTTATTTGATGAAACTAATGTCTTTCATAGATTGAATTTTAAATATCAATATAAAATGTAAATTAATTATTAATTGATAAATTTTATTACATAGAGAAAATATAATTCAAAAAATATATATACCTACACTTCATCTATATTAGGTAATATTTACATGCCTCTTACATAGAAAATATACCACTGGTAATTTTTTTGAAACTAATAAATTTTTCGTCCGATTTTGCTCGGGTTAATTAGAGTAAATTATCCATATTGGCTTGGGAGTGAAAGTGTCAATCAACAAAATTATAATATCATTATTGACTCAAAATAAGAAGCACCGAGCATATTTAAATATTTACTCCTCCTTTGTACAGGAGATATCAACTTTTGATAGAGGATAAATCATGATAACGATCATTAAACTTTGTAATTTCTCACACATTATTTATAAAACCAATCAGTCGACAGTTATAACCTGGTCCTCGATAATGATGTAACCGTTGAAATCGATTGGTATAAAAAATAGCGCGCGGAAAAGTACAAATTGTATCATTCGCCATCATGATTAAAGTTGAAAAAGTCCAAAAAATCACCCTTGAATATGCCATGTCATTTAAGCACAATTTTCATAACCATCGCTGTCCAAAAAATGATTCAATCCTCAATGTGCGTGTGAAGACCAAAGAGTGGAGAGTGACAGAGAGGTAATCGCCAGTCAATGGCAGGACGATAAAAGCAGAGCCGGGAAGGCAATGCGTGCAGTTAATATGAACTGAATCATTCCCTGGCACGCATCCAACATATATTCAACAAAATTTGTATACTGAAGCGAATTATGTTCCTCGATAAGTAACATCTTTCAAATTTTCTATCAACCCCGGCGAAGAGATCAAATTCCCAAGAGCAAGATGACACTGTGAGGCAGATAGAGAAATGAAGGACTACCAATAGTAAAAAGGAGAATAGGGAAGGAGAAAGTATGGGTGGTGGGAAGTAACCCATCCTCGGATTAAAACCTCTTTTCAAAGGCACTAATAATTCCAGATATCGTCCCGCTTCTCGGACAGAGATTGCGAATCCATTAAGAAATTTCCACCACTGCCGAGATTCAGACCCTATCCCTGACGACGAGAGAAATGCACTCTAGCCAACAAAATAACCTGGTCCTATTCCATCATCCATCCAAATATCAGCGTGTTCCCACAATAAGTGATCACATATACTCGGCGATTCACCATTAAATCGCACTAATTCAGGATATTATGGGGGTTAATATTAAGGCAGGTTTGACCAAATAAACATGTGTTCAAACCTCTATGGGAATCGTGACTAAGGGCCCGATTCTGATCTTCCACCAGTCAATGACTGGTGGAAAGTTCCACCATTCGTTCATTGAACGATTCTTGATCCGTTCAACGAACGGCTCAATGGAGAGCCGAACGTCAGAAACTTATGCCGATTTCCAACTTACCTCGAAACCGCGAACAAAACAATGTCTACCTTCCGCACGCTTATTTCCGTCGGAAAGTTTCCACCACGACACTAGCGCTGTTTCACCAAGTGGATGACGGGTGGAAGGGAAGCTTGACTTTCCACCAGTCATTGAACGATGTAGTGAACAAGGGAGTTATTCGGGAATGTCGTCGGTCATAATGTCGTTACTCATTCATTGAGGCATTCAATGAACGGCAAAAAGACCCAATCGAACGACATTTTGAACGAATCTATGAGCTGATGTCAGAGTCGTTGGCTCGTTTTGTGTTCCGTTTTTAGCGCACCGCTAGGAGTTTTGCATTTGTTTTTATTGGAATTTGGCGGCATATTAAATGAACGAAAATGGAACCCACAGAAGGCTGTGAGTTTTTAACCTAGGATTATGAATTAGGTGTAATTTAGCATTCATATTTGTGTGTTACTTAGAAGATTTAAACAATATTTTATGCCATGAATACATGGATTTAATTAATTAACGGCGTTTGATGTTGTAATTACGTTATCATTATTATCCAGTTCCGTAGTAATATTTATTTTTGCACGTCCGTTTTACTAGTTTGAGGCAGATACATTCAGTTCTAATTAATCATAGGCAACCGTTACGTGACATTGCGCGAAGTCCTGTTGGACTATATGGAGAGGCATAGGACGCTTGCTGTCGGCCTGTGTAAAGTCCCGGAAGGGGCTACCACGAAAAGACACATGTGGGAGCACCTCTCTGCGTCCCTTAATGCCGTCGAAGGGGGCGCGGTGAAGACGGCGGACAAGTGGGAGAGAGTAAGTTGAAATAACAATTGCTATGAAGTGTCAAAATATTCGTGATCATTAATTGTCAACTCCTAAACTATCAAAACATTGCCACTTCTATGTCTGCAAATCGATTTTTCCAATTATGAGATGTACATACGTACGGATCTTTCTCATTTGTAAAGGCAGACTTCCTTTGTATTTGTTTGACAAGTACAAGTAATTGATACACAACTGGTTTTTCAGTCATGGTGGGACTGGCGGTGTGACGCCAAAAAGAGGACACCATCTGCACCATCTCTTAATTGTGTCAACTTTTTTCTCCCCATGGCATTTTCTCTCAGTCTTTCATCCTCCTCATTCCTGCGCCGCCTCGCTATTCCCGCTTCTAAAGCTTAGTCATCCATGTCTCTAAAATATTAACGGATGGAAGGTTATCCATGAAAAATGATTCGTACGAAACTTTTAATATATGCGTCCAACATTTGTGCAGTTCGAAAGTCACTTCGAATCACATGAGCGTCAACGGCATGCTGAGATATCTTTGAAACTCAACTGGAAAAGGAATTCCTTTTTAAGTAACTCAAACGCAAGGCATCCAAATAGTATTTTCAAATGAAATCACTGTTGGATGAGTGATATTCTGATTGCGTAGATCATACCCATTAGCATGGCAATAATAATTATTTCTACGAAGAAGACTGATTTTCCACTAGGTATACAACTATGAAAGCATGAAATAGATTAAATACGAGGATTTCTATAAGTATAAACGCCGGGATTGTCATTAATCAACCTCGAATTATGAAAATATGTTAGAAGTAAATAAGCATTACTTACTTGACTCTCGAATACCGCCAAAACAATAAACAAAACACTGACGGAAAGCGCTTGAAAAGCTCGGCTGCGGAGGTAAGGCGGGGGGGATTTCCCATGATGCTCTTTAATTCCCGTCGCGACACTAGCGCCGTCCACCGAAAAATTACGGTCGGCACGGAAGCTTCGGTTTTGAGTCGGTCCGTGAACGAAGAACTGCCAAATGAGCCGTGGGCGCCATCTTCGACGAGATTGATGACGTATTTCTCAAAATGAGGGAAGTGATGACGTAAATATCACCGTATTCGACATTCCCGGATAACCCCCCAATTCTATGCTGGAAGGTGGAACATGATGACGTAGTGTCGGAAAGTCATGACGTTTTGGTGGAAACTAATGACGTTTTGGTGGAAAAGTTGAACATCGGGAAAGCATCAGAATCAGGCCCTAAGCCTAGGCAAACATCTTACGGAAGAAAACATGGAAACGCATAAGAATAGCACGACCATGCATTGGGAAGAGTGGAAATATTATTGCCATGGCATATTTGAACAGTGTACCCTTCTTTTACAGTAGTGTAGTGTTTTAAAGTTACTTAGTCTTCTACATGGTGGCAAATATCTATAGATTTTTGCTCAAATACTTACATTAAATACTTAAATTGTTTTTCGTAATGTTCAAATTTAAATAGAATTTTGAAATCTTAAGAGGTAACAATAAGGAAGAAAAATAATTCGCTGCATATTTTTGAAAAAAAAACATTTTTCAACCTTCATTTTTATTGAAGATACAGCAGGATGCGTGTCATTATTACCTTAGTAATATAAAAGAAAGCTCTCTCCCTAGAAGTCAGTGATGCATTTCCGCAAAAGATGATCATCGCACTAATTTGAGATTACGTACGCTGTTTCCTTCTAATCAACCGACAGCTAAAATACAACACAGAAACTAGATTGACTAAACAACAGATTTCCGTTAGCGCCGGTGGGTAGTTTCACCAGAAACGTCTTTTATTGTAATGATGATTTTCGTCATACATTTTCATTCAATAAAATAACATATCGTAATTTTTAAACGGAATGCTCAGAGTGAACAAATGATAGTCGTATTACAAAACTCACAAGTCCAAATCCAATATTTATTTCAATAATAATTAAATATAAATGCACTGAGGCCAACCATTAGTTAATCTTTTAATTATTATAACGTTTTTAAATGATATAATAATAATTCATGCGTGACTCTCTCATTTTAAAACTATAAATATAATACAATGCATCGGTAAGGCTTTCACTTAAATCTCCATCCTAGCATCAAATATATTACTCATAGTTAATAAACATACAAAATGGCTTTGAAAAAATCCGCAATAACAGTTGGTAAGTTAGAAACTCAACGGATATTTTTGAATTTAAGTATAAGAGCGGGTTTCCTGCAAACAGGCTTGCTAAAACATCATCAAGAAAATATCTACCTTAAATTCCATTTTAAAAATTAATAAAAAAATTTTACCGTTAATGTGAGATAGAAATGTTATAAATTTACCACGAATTAATTACGATGGAATTAAAAGATACAACTGGAGAGAAAAGAGAAAGCTTGAGGGCAGAATAATTTCCATTGCCACTGTGGTCACCAGCCATTCTTTAGATTTATTATTGGTCAACTAATTTATAGACTAAACTCCACGTAAAGCGTTTAGTAAACCTGGTGTTGCCTCAAACCTCTGTGACACCACTAAATTATTCTGTTTTTCCCTTTCTTCGAGTAAGATAGTTGCTATTTAACCAATTTGCAACACTTTGCACCTCCGATGACGAGAACAACCAGTTACCGGAATTGAACAAATGAAGACATACCATCACGCCATTTACTTTCGATGTAAGCAAATTCACAGAACTCAGACTATTCAACTATTAACTTTATCTCGCACAAATTGTCTCGTGGTATATACATTCTCAGATCCTTGAGAAACACTGTCTCATTTAATACATTAAAAATGGTGTATTTTAGTTATATATATACTCATTTGTGCAACAATGTTATCTTCTGGGGTCATTCCACCCTCTCTAAACGAATTTTTGCCTTACAAAAAAGTGCTCTGAGAGTTATTTTCAATTTAAGACCTAGAGTTAGTTGCAAGCCTGTCTTTGGTGAAAATGGCTTTCTGACTCTTCCATGTATTTATGTATTGTATTGTGCCTTATTTGTAAAAACACACTCTGAATGTTTTGTAAAGAATGATAATGTGCATTCCTATGGAACAAGAAGAAATTGTGATATGCATATATTTCCCAATAATAGTGCTCAGCATAAGAAAAGTCCCACATACAGGCTCTCAACAGTCTACAATGATCTACCTATCAAAATAAAGAAAATTGATAATGTTATAAAATTTAAGAAAGAATTATGTACATTTCTGGTAAAGAAGAGATATTATTCCTTGACTGAGTTTGAAGCACATGTAAAATATGTTTAAATTACATGTATTTATGACGTGTTCTATGATTTGTAGAAATCCCACAGAACAAATAAAAATTATTATTATCAGTTATTTTTGTTAGCCCTAAAAAAAGTGCCTCCCTTATAATTATGTCCAATCCTTTCAATCTTTCACTTCTATTACACTCTCGCATTGCTTCATATTCGCTCTCCTATTCATTAGACACCCAATATTCCTCCTTTTTTGAGTCTATCACCACATTCACTTGTTGACTATCGCAGTCTACCACTTCCTCTCTCACACCATTCACTCTTATATCATGTATCTGCTTAGGAAAAAGGATTAAATACTTTGCACTCTTCCACTGGAGAAATTTGATTTACTGACTGATGTCTTCCAGGAAGTCCTGATGATGCTGCAGTTCAGTGAAACATGTCGACTCAATAAATCGAATTTCTCCAGTGGAATAGTGCAAAGTATTTTATCCTTTTCCTACAATGGAATTCCACAAAGAATCGGCCGCCACCAATAACTTCTGTATCTGTTTGTATATTCGACTCTAATCCATTCTCTCGATAAGGCCAAACCAAAGAAGCACACGTAATTCATATATATGTCTATCACTGGAGCATCCAACCCAAATTCTTTCATCACGCACTCATCCCGGACCCTATACATATCAAGCAATCCATCCCACTTTTGCAGCAAACACTTATAAGGTATCCAGTTCCCACTGCATTAAGACTACTCTTATGATTACCTTGACATGCCCAGGTTTCACTGCCAGATAAACGTCGGGAGCAGAAAACTTTTTCATCTTCATAAATGATAAGGAGCATAATCAAAATATTTGTTAAGTTTATTAAGTGATCAGAGGTAGAAATTAGCATATGCTTTTAAACATTCGAAAAATTTAAACTTCTAGGAGAATTTTCACTTCGCTACCTTCAGACCATCTCTTTCCCTAAAATGACCTCCTTCTCCTCCTGCTCCTTCCTTTGCCTTCGTCAAACCCCTCATCATGAAAATCGATACTGTTTGAAAGATAGAAAAGGATCTTAAGCAGTAGTAATGACCCATTATTATATAGTTTACTCCCCAAATAGCGGGGACCCTGTGTAATCGATTGCCGCGCAGTGACTAAGATGTAACTATCATTTCAATGTGTCACTTTTTACCGCACATAATGGTATGTTGCATTTCCCTAGTTCTACATAATTCTACACCATTTCTCATGATTAATTGATCACGATTCTCTATTTATATCATGATTATAATTTAAAGCATGCACCGAATTCAGCTACTAAAATATATAAACCAAACACATTGTCGCATGGCATGAATAGGGAATGCAATTTCACCTCGGAGGTGCTGACGCTGAAGACCACTTCGAGCGTTTTTGCCATTCGTTTTAGTATGGAATTGAGAATTACCAAATTAATTAAAGTATCAGTGAATCAGAATTAACAATAGAATCGGGTTGGCACGTGGCTGGAGGCATGAAATCGCAAAATATTGGATAGATTTGCAAAGAAATAGTTTGGAATACCAAATACAAACGGGCTCAAGGAACTCTATGAAAAGCCAAAATATCCTTCATCTCATTACGATAATATGATAATGACTTTATTACGGTCATCGCCCAATTACAATTGCTAGATAATGCTCATTTAAACAGCATCAAGAAACAAAAAAAAATACTGATCATATACAACAATGCCGGTAAATTTAGGAATTGAATACATACACAAGTTTCAGAATTCGAAAAAGGAGAAAAATAATAAGTAGCAAATCAAATAATATACATAACTAGCCATCAGATACAGAATATTGTACATTTTCATTAAGAAACTAGATTTTGACCAGAATCATGGATGTAATAAAACGAAGACTTGTTTAGTTGTATAGGATCACCTCACTATCTTATTCAAATATGTTTGAAAACTACCTTTTGAGCAAGCGAAGAAATCTAAAGAAAGATTGAAGTTTTCAGGGCTCCTGAGTGTGTTTTTGAGGTGTTTTTGCCATAATTCGTGTTGTGATGTGAAACAGAGAAGGTTCGTGATGTTCGTGTGCTTATGACTGGAGTGTGCAGGTTTATTTCCTCAAGTAATACTGGGCAATATATGTTGATAATTATAAGGTTACAAAGAAAAATAAGATCAACATAAACTCTATATGTATCTAGGAATATAAAATTAAAGGATTATTCAAGTTCAGAGGAATTTATCATAGGTTTATAGATTCATTCCTAATTTGAATGCAATTAACCTCAGAAACCTTCGTTGGCTCTTTTCAATGCGTACCTACTATTGAAATATTTACTGAGGGGTTCCAGACTGAAGAGTTATATTCCAAAACAGAGCTAATTAACGGGAAATACAATAGTCTCATAGAGTAAACGGATAACAATTTTGAAAACTTAGAGATAAAATACAAGGATCTATGCGGCCTTTTTATAATAGCGTCTATATGGAACCTTTCCCACAAAAATGCTAATTTATTTTGCTCTAATCATTCGAGTAATGAAAATGCGCGAGCATAGTCAATGGTTACTTGAAACTAATTACGCGTAATATCTCTGGAAACAAACTGTAAGAACGTTTAAAGTGGTTGTGTTTGTGAGTAGCTCTACCTAATACACCTAACAGAGGATCAGCTTTTCCTCCCTGAAGCCTATTCATAAATATCATAGTCTTTTGAAACAGTGAAGACATATATTCTCTTCAAATATGTAGCTAATCCCAAAACAACACCCTTTAATCCTAATAACGAGCAAGATAATAATAGAATAAGAACTACGTCAAATTATAATTTAGAAAAATATAATTTTTTCGACCTAGGTTTTGATACTTATGCTATCATCAGGTTTTTCCCGAAATAACCATGTTTTACTTTTCTCATATATTATCATTTAAGTTATAAATTACCTCCAGGATAATCTCATGCCTGAGTATTCTGTAATTATACCCAATTGTACAAAGACTGTGCTGGAATGTGAATGACAATAAAACATGATTTCTAAGATAAATAATTGCCTGCAGTCGATCGTTCACAAAAGAGACCTCAACCGATTAAAAATGTCACGATTTTTAAGGAGATATAAACGAGGAGTAATAAAACAATTGAGCCATAAATTGAGCTTTGCGATATATTTCAAAGGAATGTTTGTAATTTAAATTCCGATAAATCGTTAAATCGCATCCCAATTTATTTATTTTAAAACGTTTGCGGAGAAAATAAATCGCGGAACGCCACCGAATGTGATTATTGTCTTTCATGAATTTATGTCTGATGATCAAACGCATTCACGAATGATTTATGACCTTATACATACTCTCACACTTCTTTCTGTGGTCATGATGCAGTTCAGAGATCGGGAATGCCCAGGGTTGGAAACGGCAGAAAGGGGCCACTAAGAGGGGGAGGGAAAACGACTAATTAATAACCACGACAGTGTTCCAAGGTCCCCAAAAATATACATAAACATTTCAATTTTAACCTTGTAAATGTTAAAAAAATACGCAGTAACTATAAATATAATTTTATTGAAGTCAATATATCTTAGCGGCCCTTTGAGATTATTTCATTCACCAATGGGCACTTTTCCTGAAACACTCTCTGCAGTTTAACTCCCCTGAGTCTCCGGGAATAAAATAGTATTGCTACATTATTATTACATGCTTGAAAATCAATAAAAAATATACCTAAGACGTAGGCAATTGACTCGTTCTGTTCACAGGGCAATTATTCAGTGTCACAAAAACGATGCGTATTCATCTTTCTTCGTATTTCCCAAAATGCAGAGATTTCAAATGTAAAATTCACTTTTAATTATTTACTTCATTAAAACGTTCACTCAAACATATTTACCCCAAATTCCAACGAGTGGTAATTAAAAAAAGTCCGCAAAACGAGGTTTATATTCTTCCAGCGCCGTCACCAAGCCTTTGGAGTGACATCCCTTTGAGGAATGAATGCTCACTGCGCGTGAATTATTCCAAGAGATGAAAATGTGTAGCATTAAAAGGACTCAATGAAACGACTTATATTTTCATTAAATTTCAAAATTGAAACGTGCATACCATTACAAAATACAATCAGTGAAAACTCTATTCATCGTAAAAACATTTTCTATTACCATTACAACAGTAGGTACACATCCTATACGTCCTTTCCTTTTTGCTGCCTAATGATGACTCTTCTAAGCAGAATTTCATTTTTGCAAAAAAAATATGCTTAAATGTGGAAGACATAGGGCCGAATTTATAGTCGTTACCCAGCAGTCCTACAGCCCCTAGCAGGACCCTTCGTCAAAAACGGTATTTATAGTCAAATTTTCACCCCAGAGCAGCCCCCTTAGCCTCTCCTAATTCTGGCAGGAGATGCATGCTCCACCAGGGGCCCCCTTCTCGAAAACATAACACAATATATGTAAATTAACTAACTCAAATGAATGTGTATAACCTTAAATTAATAATTTCGAAGATTTGGTGTTAATAAAACAACGGTAAGATTTGCTCTTAATCGATAAATATCTGATGTGACGCCAGACCCATTCCAAGGATGTTCATATACACTCGCAGCATATTTTTCCCACTATTTCTTCTTCTTATGGCAGGAAACTACGTCCGTTTTCTGACTTTCCACTATATCTTTATGCTTCTATACCAGGTCACACAAAATATTCTTCTCCACACCGTTGAAGCTATTTGCACGTCGAGCGGCCATCTCTATAGTTTTCATGCGGCGTATGGCTCTTTATCTATCCGTATCCATGTTGATCACTAGCGTCGCCACTGAAACATTTGAGCTACGAATTCCATTTCCCGCCGTTTGTGGTCCTTAGTTGCCAGATCTAACCCCCAACCATCCATTACTTAGCAGCTCCCTTAATTTTGGCTAGATGACGCACAATTCAAGGGGCCTGCTGGGTAGGGGATGGATATGGGGACTGCTAGGTAACGACTATAAATACGGCCCATATTCTACTATAGTCTTCATAGATTTGATTGTTGTGTGTAATCATCTTTATGTCTTAAGTCTAATGGGATGAAGATCAGATTGTCTATATCTGTGCCATTCATGGCTTCCCGGGATCCAAACCAAACAGCTTGTGTGTGCAATAATGCCTCACCCCGATCTGCACCTTTTACTTCCGGTCAATAACTCATATCTCTACACAAAAGGCTGATAAGCTGTTAACCATAGCATAAAGGCACTAACATACTGGTCATCAGAAACAAAATCATATATCCATATTGACAGTGGATATAATTGGGATGGAAAAGAATGAAATCCATAATTAACAGATATTTCACTGATACCTGATGAAATTCTCAAAAAATATTTGGCAGAGAAATAATCATTCGAATGAAACGAAACGATGATGGAAGTTTAAGATAATTCTGAGAACGCTGAGAGACCAGGTTGCTCTTTTGTGTTGATTAATCGACACTTGGTTCATGATACTTTATCTAATGACGGATAACTTTAATTTTGATATTGCGTGTCCATATTATGATCCCACTATTCCAATTGGTAGATAATTATTCATATTCTACTATAACATCAAGATCTGTCTACATCTGTCTGTCCCCAAGACTACACTGTCCAATTTTATAGGCCATGTTGACCTGCTTAGAGACATGGTCTGTCTGATAATTCCCATCGTTGCGTAAACGCAACATTATTCACAACGTTCAACATCCAACCAGTAACGATGTAATTTTTTTATCAAAGTTAATCACGCTGAATAATAAATCTTAGAACTAAGAAGAAACGTTACTCAGAATAAGACACCTGAAGAATACTTAGTGTAACGTCAATTATAAAATATGGTAATGCAAGGAGATGAAATAGGCCAAGTTTAAATTTAAAAAACAAATATTTAATTTACTCTAATTTTAAAGCAAAAAACATAATTAAAACCATAGATATTTTAAGTTGGCAAATATCTAAAACAAAATTTTTCGTGAGAAAAGGAATGTGTTTAAAAATTAGTTTAAATAGTGTTGCGTCAACTCATCACTGGGGATTAATAGAACAGTTTCTGGAAACATCGTGGCGTGTGAAGCTTAATGCCTTAGTAGGCTTTAAGAGATTTCCGCCGGACCCAGGGGACTTTATACATTTAATAGAGATAATTATTGCATTAAAATGTATTGCTAAACCGCCCATTGGTTCATTATGTGCAGGGACACTTGTTTCATATTCCCCAAAGGAACGTATATGCCTATTCAGTTGTATTTTGAATTTCGCAAACATTACTATAAACCATTCTCAATCAATGATCACTGTAAACCAAATCAAAGATTTTATTCTGTATTGTTGGCATAGTAACTGACATGACTAATGCCTGTTCCTCACGGTAAAATTTTCCATTTCCATTTCTATTGAAACTTTTATGAATCGTACGTAAAACGTACTTTCTTGCTCACGATAAAACTATTCATAAAACCGAAATGTCCTGCCATCTATGAGACGCTTTGCGAGCACGTGAAGTGATAAATGCACTCTCTTTTGGATGACTGTTAGGTTAGTAACTATATGTATTATTGATTTACTTACTTTCTGATCACACTCAACGGTGCTATGGCTGTAACGCATTCTTCTAACAAGAAGGATACTGCCTCAACGTTCCATGAACTTCCAGCCATGTTTGTTTACATTTTTCTTGTTTGGCTTCCCATGGATACGAGATTATTATCAACGCTATGAGCGGAACATCTCATTGGTTGTAGCATAAAACGGTTTTATGGAAATAGAACCTGAACTATTCCGTAAAACGTTTATTAAACTGGGTTTTATAAAACGGTTTTATCGTTAGCAAGCTCATTTTTATAAAATTAGTCGATTTTATAAAACGTTTTACCGAAAATATTACCGTGAGCAACAGGCATAAGTACTAGGGTCGCTATCTAAAACAGCGGTCGATAATCTCGACTAATGCATCAGCCCTCCCAGCCTTCCCTGTACTACGTCTATTAGTCTGTCCTTGATTTGCGTGTTCCGCTTTCAGCTCGTGTCCGCCGGCATCCCCTTGATTGATGTCCTTCGTGCGCACCATCACTAACCTCTCCCTCTCTCTCCTCCACATCATCAACATGGAAAACCACCCCTATCTCCCTTTTTAACCCTTCTCCACCTACAAACCCACCTACTACCGTCCTACACAGCAAACTCTCTCCCGTTCCTTCCCATTAGAAGTTGTTCCAAAATCACACCCTCTTTAACAATACAACAGTGCCCCAAAACCTAAAACAAAACAAGATTTCCATAAGTGAGTTTAATAATAAGTTGTTTATATTAATACTTAATAAATTTGTTAAAGCAATACATGTTAATTGCACCACCCTGAATTAAATGTGACCAGAATGTTTTAATTATATATGTACTTAAGATAATCATCCCTTCATTTTGTTGAATTATATGCTTTGTTGACAATTTAATTACATGGGCAGTACACTAGAAGAAAGAGGACAGTAGTAAAGACATTAGGAGGAGAATAGCGCTAGCGAAGGAAGCGTTCTATAATAGAAGGGAGCTGATGACGGGGACCTTAAGGAAGGATGTAAAAAAGAGGCTGGTGAAGAGCTTGATATGGAGTGTGGCGTTGTATGGGGCAGAAACGTGGACCTTGAGAAAGGAAGAAGAAAGTAGGCTGAAGGCTTTCGTAGATTTGTGGGTGTGGAGGAGGTTGGAGAAGGTGACTTGGACAGAAAGAAAGACAAATGAGGAAGTGCTTGACATGGTGGGCGAGGAGAGGAAACTTATAGATGAGATTAGGGGAAGGCAGGGCGGGTGGTCGGAAGCGGTTATGAGGGGCGATGGTTTGCTGAAGGCCGTGATAGAGGGAAGGATGTTGGGTAAGCGGAGAAGGGGTAGGAAGAGAATCGGTTTTATGGACGGGATGAAGAGAGGTAAGACTTGAAGGACAGGGAACGTAGGTGAATTCCGAGATGAAGAAACAAATACTAGAGGTAGAAAGGGCACGGCACGTGTAAGAGTTCGTAGGATATTCTCTGACTTTCATCACAACCTACCTCTAACAGGTAGATTACTGTAATGAATGAATGTATTGCTGAGCAAAATAATTTTATGGTTTATTTACCCTACTATACTCTATACTTTTTCTCTGAGAAAACCGAGATCAGATTTAAAAATATTTCCATTCCTTTCTAACCCTCCATAGGCGCCTCTGGCCTCTACAACCCTCTCACCCATTTTATAAATCCCGAGGGAGGATGATTGGGTAGGGATGCTGTACTGGAGCAGGATATATGCAAAAATGGCGAGTAAAGGAGAAGTGGGTCATCTTTTAACATTGTTTCGCCGAGGGTAATATATCAAGTCCAACGGACATTCATCCTTTAGGGGCGCGCGCCAGAGAGGGTGTTTAATTAAAAACTGCAACAATGCATAATGGGGTTAATTAACTGGTGTTTTGGGTGAGTTCTCACCGCGTGCGCCTCTGTAACAGATTGGGGTCGGGGATCCTGGATGTGGGAGGATAGGCGCCGTCCTCCTCCACTGGCTAACCCCCTTTCCGGCGCCTCAAGACAATTAATTGATGGAAGTTACGGACGGGAATGAAATTATGAAGGCGAGAAGATTTGTTTTTTTCCTGGAAATAAGAGGAGATATTTGGAGGGGAATTAGAATCCGAGTGGGGGGGAGGTTGATATGTAAGGGGAGGAGGATTTGGTGGTCGGTGGTGGCTGAGGAGCTGGCAAATGAGCGAGTGAATTATGTGCACGAGTAAAAGTGCAATGGGCGGAGTGGGTGGAGGGATAAGTGATGTACTCGCTCATTAGCGGAAGAATACAATATGCGACTGGTTGACAGCTCGAAGGGGATTTGAAGGGTAATTAAATACGTGAATTCTGAGTTCGACGGATTTCAAACAGGAAAAGGAGCTTTCAGATGGAAGGGGCATATCAGGATCTGTTCACATTTTACTGGATTCAACTTTCTTCTTTCCTTTTAGTCGTATTATTTTAATGTAATAATAATATAATTATAATCATCAATTGCTACTTGAGCGTTGATATTTACGGCTTTCATTTCTACAATAGACCTTTAGCAATCATTCTATGGATTCTACTCTATTATTTGTGAAAAAGGTTCGTAAATATTACCTAAATATTGGTCTTCCGGAAATAATCACGTATTCTTTTTCCGACGGACATGAAAATCGTCAAGTTTTTCTCATTGATATCGCAGACCATTTAATATTATTATCTAAGTATCCGGTTAAAGTAACAGCGGGCATAAATAATAATATAATTTTAATCATTCAGGATTTTAGGGAAAAATATCTACTACTCTTTATTTCATAAACTGCCGAGCTAATTCTATATAGATCAAAAATAATAATCATCGCTACTTTTTGGGTCCTCATGCCACGTATTTCGGCTGTTAATTACGACGAATTACAAGCTTCAGTTTTTTATGTATTATTAATTTCAGCAGAGGAGAGAGCAGACGTCCTAAATAAAAGTTCAAATATCCTGTAAGGGAAAGCTAATTCTAAATCATGGGCGCATGATACATTTCGGCGTTTTTCCTTCAAAAAGACAGGCTAAGCAAGGCTTCGCGTGCTTCTTGCTTGTTCTGTTGTCCATTTCACCGTACATGAGTGACTGCCAATCGAACATCACATCACAACACAATGATTCTGCCATTTCTTTTCACAAGAACATTATTTCGCCGACGGAAATATACTTTCAATGAGGGCACGAAAGGAAATCAATGCCAAGATGGGATTGATTCGGTGATTGGCGGATTTCCGGACGACAATCTTCCGTGACTTCAAGACGTCAAGAATCACGAAAGGCTATGTCAACAGGGAGTGCGAGATTCGGAGATTAAGGGCAGCGATCTTTCATGTCGATTTATTTTTAAAATGTATCATTCTCTCTCCTTTGATTTCTTTGGATTTGATAACTATGTCAAGATACTATATATATTATCAATTTTAATCAAATTCATTGAATTCCCCTGATAAAATAATATAATTAAACACATTTGATAAATAAATTGAAGCGAAAGTACGACTACAGAGCAATCTCGAATAAATTCCTGCTACCTCTGATTGTAAATAAAAAAAACACAAACGCCACATTAACTTTCAAAACATTCTAGCCAGTTCTATTATATATTACTATGAAGTCAACCATGCAGCTTCTTTGAGAAAATAAAAAAAATAATTGAATCATTTGTACTTAAGTAATTCTTTCAAGTCACACAAAACTTATGGAGAAAAAAGATGTATGCTGAAATACGAGAAAAATATGTATACAGACAAGTCATGTATTTATTTTTTATTCAGGGACAAGTTATAAGACAGATATGAATGTCCTCTGAAATATTTTAGGTGGATTGGATAAATATAATTATTTATTCACATTGATAGACGGGTATCGTTAATCCAAGGAAAATCCAAGGAACGGGAGTTCACTGGACCAACTCTCAATCATTAAGCAAACCAATGAGATGAACACGTTGCCAATTTTCCTCTTGGGAAAGCAGTATGATACTTTCTCACACATATTGACGGGCATTGGAATAACTTAATGTAAAAATAAACGAATGATGTGGTAAATATTAGCATTTGCATGTGATTGCACGTAAGTTCAACTAAAAAGAAACACCCATAGATATGCACCAGTAATTCGTCCTGTTCTGTATAGACAATTATTATATCACTAATGACTATTCACTTATTCTTTAGGATTGTTATGCAACCGGAAACGTAGGAATTTCATCAGCAAACTGCTATCTTTAAGTCTCATGGGCGTATTTACTCAGCCTTCGCCACCACCACCATCCCCATCTCTCCATTTCCTCTCCAAAAACCCCACTTCACACCAACCGCCAATTCACCCCTCCTCAGTCCCTCTCACACCTCTCCAGCAACCTTCCCACACCCCTTCCCGGCGTGCCCCGCGAGCGTCCATAATGCCCGCCATTACTCACCGTCCTCTCCCCCTAGCCTGGCTCCCACCTGCATCACTCCCCGAGATGGGATATTCCCACGCTCCACCCCCACTCCCCCTTCCCCCCTTTATTCCCCTTCTCCCCAATCCCTCTTTAACCTTTTCCCCACACAACACCCTTTCCCCATTCTTCTTCTGCCAGACCCTTGAACACACTTCCCTCAATCCCTCACCCCACTCTCGCGCCAATGGGCCTGCTTTCAACGTCGATAACAGCACTAAATTCGAAAGGACTGCGCAGAGTTGCAAGGAAAGTGGCCGCAGCATTACGTTTTGGATCTTATTTTTTCATCAAGCTAATGAGAAATCGCAAAAAGGTACGAGAGAGGGAAGAATTGAAGGGAGCTGACCTCGCTGAATCAGGAGTGTTTCCGTTGATTATTCGTTTATTGCGAGCAGAATATTCATGTGTTCGCTGCTACCTTAAAAATGTTCTTTCATCCTTTTGTTCTGCTAAGCAAACGGTGGGCAGTGTAGCGTCAAGCCCTATCTACTCGTCAAAACAACACTTATTTTCCGTTTTTTATTAGGAAATTCTTCTACTTGTTACAGAGCAGCTCTTCCAGCTTCCAGTCTTTTCTTCACTCAACAAATCCAACCATCCTTTTTTCGTCAAAAACCCCCTAACCAACCAAAACATTTTAAAAATCAATCAAACGTTTCCACGAAAAAATAAATTAAAACTTTTTAACAAAAATTACACCTAATTAAAACAAAATCAAAACAATAATTGAAGTAAATTTCAAACGTTGCAGCAGCATTAAATTTTTAATAAGCATCTTTTTCATTCCCATACAGTGCTCTCTTTAAATTAGGTAGTTTCTGATAGGTATAGGTACAGCAAAACTTGATGGCATTCCACAGCGGAGAGTTTGTGGTTCCAGAGGGCGAATTAAGCATTGAAGTGCAGTCAGAGGTACCGCAGGGCTAAGGTATGGGACCTTTAGAGAGAACCTAAACATCTTCACTCTTCCTCTCTTGTATCCTCTCCTCTCCCTGACGTCATTCTCTGTACAAGCGAGTGCCACCAAGTTTTGCTACACCTATACGCTTATAATTTTGTCTTCATTAATTCATCTGAAACTATGCGCAAATAAACAAACCCCTCAATCCATATTCACAGTTTTATGAATATGTGTAATCAAATAATGACTTCGAAAATTAAGTTCATTACGATGGATAGCCATTCATTTCGTAGGGAATGGCGAATGCTTGGTATCGCAGCCAACACGAAACCTGCGGTGCACAAGTGCACATTGGAACGAACTCCGTGGATGAGTATCAGAGTGGAAGTGGATAATGCAATTTGATTGGTCTAATGAAGCGTAGGTGTGCTGCATTACAATCCTCACTCTCAGACCCACTTAAATCACACGAAAGCAAACTAATGAGTATTCACACAGTTGGGTACACACGATGTTCATCATTGTGAGCACTAATCGATACTGTAATTCACCGATCCTCTTTTGGTTTCACCCATTAGTCACAGGGGTCACTCGTGACATTTGTATTCTGCCATTTGAGGGAAATATGAACTAATGCATCGAGGTCACAACAAGGAATCCTTCTTCAAAACTTTCGTAGCCCAAAATGGATTAAAGGATTTTATTTTTTAAATATTCTACACATGCACTATATATTGCAATTAGAATCCCAAAATAATCCAATCCAGAGGCCCTAAATTCAAGGCTACGAAGCTTAACCTATCATTTACAATAAACTTAAGAAGAATGGCAGATATCTAAAACTTATAAGTTACTTGGTTTTCCTTCATTTCTTCTGCATGAGTCAGAACTTCCTGACTGATCAGCGACAGCATAGCATAGGGAGAGTAAATATTTCCATCTATTCGGAAGTCTATAGAGCAACTTTATCCTCGTGATTGATTTCAAAAGTCTTCGTATTTCATGGGCTCTTTGCTAGGCTTCTATGCAGGCACTATTTCCAATACCATTACTACCATTCAAATTAGTTATGGACCGAGCTTTAGATATTTTCATTTTTTCTGACGGAGAGTTACAAGTTACGGCTTGGTTACCCTAAAGTTATGTTTTTTACGAGTAAGTTACCTACAAATCAGCATTAGATTTTTCATTTATAAGGAGAGAGGACTTAAGGAGCTTCGGTGGTTTCACCCAACTTAAGAGAATTCGTTGAAACTTGCTGGAAGCATTACTTATGTTTTTTTAAATCTACCTGATTTTTTCCAGAATTATTTTTTTGCAGATTACTTAAGATATTTGAACGAGAATTGGACAAAAAAATATTATGGGAACACAAGGTACGAGTAGCTTAATTCATCAAAAATAACCTTTTTCTAGTTAAGAATAAGAGAAACAAAAATAATAAAAATAAAGTGTATCAAATGATTTTCATACATTATTCTATCGATGATTTAAAATATTCTTATTCTTAACTAGAAAACGTTCTTTTCGATGAATAAAGCTAGTCGCACCTAGCGTTCCCATAAGAACCCATGTAATTTCATGCCCACTTCCACATCAAATATCCTAAGAAATCTGCGGTAAATAATTTTGAAAAAATTCAAGTAGCTTTAAGAAAACATAATTAATGCTTCCAGCAAGTTTCGTCGAATTCCCTTAAGTTAAGAGTGAAACCATTGAACGTCCTTAAAGCTGATTTACTTCGTGGGCCATAGTTTTGCAACTTCCCACCAGATCAGAGTCGTTGCATGTCGCTGTGGAGGGAAGGATAGTCGGCTCCGGCACCCCTCTCATCAAACATACCTGACGGGTAAAAATGTACATGAAGTGCCTGGGGGTGTTTCGCAATTACTAAAGGCCTTGGTAAGCATGGAGTATACGAGAGAGATGGGGTTGGGATTATGATAATAATAATCTTTATTGCTCTAGGAGTAGCTCTCCTTTTGAGTATAAAAAATTAATACAATACAATATACATTAAATGACAAAGGAAATCAGGCATAGCAGAATTTGCAAAATGAACTGTAATTACATCTAAATAAATAAATGATGAAAAGTAAATACATCTTAAAAAAATATTACTTCAAATGGATTGTTAGCAAGCATACGAGTTCAGGGTGGCATTGACAAATATAACAGTTTTGCAATATACAGTATTCAAATGGTATTTATTCTCGACATCTTTATTTAATGGTGCAAATTTCATGAGTATAGGTCAAATAAGTTTTTATTTTTAAACTTTTGCCGACGTTTCGGATGTTTATTCATCCATCTTCAGGGCTATAAACAATGATGTATGATGACAATGCAGATAATATACAACACCAATATACAGTATATAACTATGCAATTTGCAATGCATAGAATACAACAGTTACTTATAATATACTTATGCAATGGTTACAATATATTAAATACTTACAGAATAATTACTTAAGCAATACATACTTATACAATAAGTAGGGAGAGTAGGGAGAGAGATAAATTGTGGACAAATGTGGCACCGTGGCGTGGCGAGAGTTCCGGCGAACGAACCGTCAAAAATCGGACCCTCTGTGGAGGACATCGGTGGGAGTGTGGCAGGGGGTGAAGAACCAAAGGACGGATACAAAATTCGAGAGTGAATGCGTATAGGAGGAGGACGTGAAAACAAAAAGACGGGTCAGCGGGCATGAGGACCAAATTAAGCAGGAGGGCGGGACTACCGAACCGCGAAGTGACCAACAAGCATCCTGCTCTCATCATCACGAAAGTCAACATGAGCCAATTCAAACATAAATTCCGGGAATCAAAATGCGAATAAGTACAAAGATAGATTAAAATTTGAACAAGTTCAAAAGCAGTAAATTTATATCAGTAAATATTCCGCGATATTCACACCTTTTCTGTACGCTTTATATTTTTCGCTGTGCATTCCACACAAAAATGTGATAATTTCAAATTAACGAGTTGACCCAGTACTCTGCACGTCTAAAACTTTGACTGCAATGTTTCTGATTATGACAATTGTTGAGAAAATGATGAGTTGTTGAGAATTTTAAATGCGAGAAAACGGGAAATACTTGAGCACCCCGCGAAAAGCTGTACTGAGAGCGTGCAATTAGTATAAAAGATGAAAATCAATGGGCATAGAATTTAAATTTTTAATCATTAAAATCTATTTATTCAAAAGTATATATATTTAATATACAAGTATCTTTAAAACTCCATTGAAACTGGATGATATATTAAAATAATATTTTCTAAAACGTTCTATGGTCTTTCCGCAGACGCCACATATTACTACTTGATAACCAACAAATTTATTTCAGACATAATTTTTTTTAAAATCTGTTTCTTGTTTCGAGAAAAATAATATTAATAAGTTTTCAAGTAAATATTTGTTTGAACTTATTTGTCTGGGACAAGGAGCTGTCTTGCAGCTATATCGTGACAGACTGCTATTAATATACACCATCCCAAGGTACTTGGAAGCTTAACAATATCAACGGACACCGAAACACAATAACAAAGGTTCGCCCAAGGTTAGCTTCACAATTTCAAAATTTTTGTTTTTTAAGCGCGGCGCGTAAGAGAGAGAAAGGCTTGCCGTGAAAGCGCCGTTGGCTTGACAAATGAAGGCTTCTAGTCCTTTGAAAGACTACTGCATCTCTTACAGGAGAGCGTCTTTTCTTTCTCTCCCCTCGTTTATTTTATAGAAGACCCCGAGGAGGCAGACTGTGGCTCACAAGATGGAACCTAAGTGCGTGCTTCCTCTTATATTCCATGCTCTCGCAGGTGGCGTGACACAAGAACCGCTTCAAACTCATCGCAAAGGAAGTTTATCTCCTTAACGAGGCGTCGCAACACGTCTAGAGTTCCCTACTTACGTCGCTCCGTCTCAGACGAGGAAAGCTGCCCGGGAGGAAAATGAAGAACAGGAGAAAAGCAAGAAAATGATAATAGGGCATAGTTGAAGACACACATGCATTACATGCGCCCGCACACACACACATTCATCTGTGGCTATAAAAAACTTCTCTATGCCAAGCCAGCAGTCTCCTGCCCTCATTAATGTCGCGAATGGATTATAAATTGCATGGATTATTCCCGTGATCCCGACAGGGTCGGAAACTCCATGGAAGCCGACTTTATGATGTGCGCAGAGAAACCTTTATCAGGTGCATTGGAAACAGACTAGGATGATGCGGAAGTTGAAAAACTGTGACCATGGATTTTTTGACCCAATTGACCCAACCGGATAAGAATTCATACATTTGATTCACCTGGGAAGCATAGAATATTTCATGTTTTTTTTATTGCTCTTCTCTGAATTTAGGCTGATTGTCCACCTAAGAGGCATGTCCGTCCTATCAACTAATGTCCTCAAATGTATTCTATTTGGCCGAAACTATTTATTGCGGCACTTAGCGAAGGGTGCTGGCATTATTTCTCACGGATTAACGAATGGATAATCAATAAGTAAATAGTAGGGCTGCGCCATCGAAACGAGAACTACACATAAACAGTATATGGAAACAAAACAATAACGATAAACGCACTTCCGGTTTTCCTGACGATAATTACCAGCTGTATAAGTACACGGTGCGACCTCTAGGGTTTTGCTTTTAGGCGGTGTTTACATATTCCGGCGGATATGCAAATGTCAAGGAGGTAATTAAAATGCTGTTCTGTAAAAAAAATTAATGTGGAATGTTGTAAAAGCATTATTTTTCTTCCTTAGCAAGAGAGGTAGCAGAGCGAGCAAAGCAAGGGCTGTGTGAGGGTAGGGCTATCATTGCCGGCCAGGGGGTATATCCCCCTACTAAGCATATACCTACAGCTAGAAAACATTTTGTGACTGTACCTGTGGTTGGTTGCGATACATTAATGATCAAGCGTCTTTGCAGCTAATGCAAAAACAAAAAAATTCGTAATTAATCTATGTATATATAAAAAAAGAATCTGTGACTAATTGTTTGTCTGTCTGTCTGTCATTTATACAAATCTACAGTTTAGCTCCGATCATGCTGACATTTTGCAGACTAAATAGCTCTAGACAGGAGGAAAACTTTAGGCTATTATTCAAAGATCTCAAGGTCCTAAAAGGTCCCAAAAAGGGGTCCTTTGGTGGTCAACGCTAAGCATTGGGGTTTGTGCAGTGGTATAATTTTTTGAATTTTAAAATTACATTCGCTCAAGATAGAGGGTTAAGGTTTTTTTATCAAATGCCTGAAAGAACGACGTTTATAATTCTATCTATCAATTACCTTTTCCATTTTATATTTGTCTGAAAATCGCGTTTTTAGCTGCAATAGCGTACATTTTTCTCTGAAATCAACAAGAGCATATTTCCTTGACAACCAGATTTTGGTCTTTAACGCATTTAAAATTCATTTTACTTAGTTTAGCTAATTAGGTATGCCCTTTTTTTTAAGTTTAATTTTTTTCTTTCAAAAACTATTTTCACTTAAGATAGAGAGTTAAAATTTATTTTTAGCCGAAATACCCGAGATACCCGTAAGAATAGTTTCTCATTTTTTCAATCGATTTTTTTTACGCATCGTACCGTATTTCTCCGAATATAAGCCGCAATTTTTTTTCCCGATTTTGAGGCCTCAAAATCGGGGTGTGGCTTATATTCGAGGTGCGGCTTAAATTCGAGAACTTACTTATAAAATCGTAAAAATTACCAATTTGAGCAAACCAGCCATTCGGATTCACGTGGACGCCAGCTAAACTCGCCTAAGCAACGGGGAAAGTAAAAAATAACGCTGAAAAAAGTCAAATCGGTGCACAATTTATTCATATATTAAAGGATAATATGTGTAACATTGTGTCACAGTTACATAGGTAATGTAAAAACAGGTATAGATTCGGATGCCTAATACTGTAGGTGGTATGGGATGCACCAAAAAGGGTGCGGCTTAAAATCGCGTATTAATTTTTTTCCCTGTTTGAGACCCCAAAAACGGGGTGCTGCTTATATTCGGAGAAATACGGTATTTGTGTAAAAACTGCGCTTTCAGAAAATTATTTAAATAAATAATTAATAAAACTGTGCCTAGTCTGTTTTGATTACTACTAGCTAGCTCTTCTCCTCTTATATGACGAGTCATGAAGGTAAGGTGATCCCTAACAACTCCGGGTAATTCAGCTATTATAAAATATAAAAATGAACATTGATCACCACATACTTCATATCACTGCGTACGTGAATCAGCAAAATATCCACTTTCAACCAATTTTTATGCCTCTCAAATAACTAATAACGAAGCGAAAACACTAAACGTGAACACTACACAGTCATAGCCATCATACGCCGCGGTAGCTGATACGTGTCGCCGGAATTTTACGCCAGACTAAAAGTCTCTTTATTACCGATCGAACCTCAGCCCTAATCGATAACACAGAGAGAGGAATCACTAAATCTATCTATTCAGCTTAGCACGAAGTTCAGTTCCACCCCGTCAGGTATTGCATTCGACGCTGTTTAAGGTTGCGTTAACATTTCAAACAAGTTCATAGCTTCGGAAGAGAGAAAAATTGCATTGACTTAACATAAATAAAGTATGTTTTCATAAACCCCGTTAAAACTTAATTCAGAGTAGTATTGATATCATATTTGATGAGGTTTATTTCTCAATTTCCATTATTATTTTGATGGTTTTTCGACAACTGGAAGCCGAAAAACACACAGTAAATATCTGGGGTTTTCTTTCGTGTATTTTAGTAGTAATTCTGACATACTGTCAGCAAATGACTACCTTTTTCAGTTTTTATGGATATATTTATTTTTTTAGCCCTTCAATATTCATTTTAAAAGTGGTGTATAAATGGTCTGAACTTTGGAAACGTTATTCAATATTTACTTTAGGAACGGAATCGGAATTTGGGTACGCTATTGTTTCCCAAGATCACTTAAGGACTCTTAGAAGAGGTATTAATCATATAAGCGGGCGGATTTTTGGACGTGTTGTTTCTGTATTTCTGTTTCCTTGTTGATTTTACCCATTCTAATGCGTTTCCTTTTGAAAATATACCAATGCAGTAGAATGTGAATACCCTGAGTGTTGATTTGAAAATGATGCTTCAGCATTGAAAAAGCGTTGGCCAAATAAAAAACCGTCATGTTCTTTTTTTCAACATTTTCAAAATAAAAACACCATATATTCCCAATTTTAAGGATGACGGAACCAGCCACGGTACTTTCCTTTTACGGCGGAGTCACACGAAAGTGCACACAAGTGCGATATTCCACAAAGGAAAAAATCATTTTCCTCGACCAGGATTCGACCTTGGATACCTCGTTTTTGCCCCGAGTGCTTTAACCAACCTCCTTCCCTAAAAAATCGCCTCGGGTAGCATAACTTGGTAGCGAAATGAAGGGAACCGAGTTCGAATCCCGGTCAAGGCAAATGATTTTTCCTCTGTGGAATATCGCACAATATATAATCCCTTTTTTTGCTTCTTCAAATTCCCTGAACAACTTCCCTCATCCTCCGCCCCTTTTTGCAACTCTCTATTTTCCATCTCACTCTCCACCCTATCCACCTCCTTACATACTATGGTTAGCCAAGGGTCTGACACTCACATTACTCCAATGGTTATACATTTCACCCAGAGGACTCTAGCGGTCAGGCGATAACTATAAGCGCAACAGCACGACAGTTATACTCTTTAATTGAATATCTTGCAGATTTAAGTGAGAAATAACCTATTTGTTTCTCAGAGGAAACTTAATAAGGTAATTGTATAATCAATTCTGAATCCAGAAAAATTATGGAACCAGATTGCAGCACGATAATAATGCCGTCCAGTCCTTCTCTTGGCGTATTCGCAGTGTACTTTCTCGGCCATCTTCTTTGTTTACTTACGGTTGCGATGGCGATGTCTCGTGTGGTCCCAGGCGTATTTTAAATACAAGCTGATAAACGTCTTACAACAAAAGGAGTAATTACTTCATTTTTTCACAAAAAATAAAATATTTATGGCAAAAGCATACACTCATTATCTTTTTCACGCATACGTATGTTTCCATTAGCGCCTGAAACAATTGGCGCTAATGTAGTAGTTAGTAGGTAATAATCCATACGAGATATCGCAACTCCGTCAGACCCTTGTGGTTAGTGATTCACTCCCGCAGCTAAATGGGCGCAAAGAATAGAATAGAATAGAATTTTTATTTCAATCTATTATTACAAAACAATAATTGGGTAACCCCTAAGGAATACACCTGTATTGGGGCTAATATCATGTTATCCATGCAAAACTGCTAACAAAATACACATAAGTAGAATTGTACACAAACAAATATTAATAGAATCCTGTGAAAATCATGACAAAAATAGGGGAATTGACACAACGATAAAACACCGATAATAGTGGTTATGAGTTAGATAGATTCGTACATGATTAGCTGTTGTAGAACATTAACAAAAACAATAACAAAATCATTTCAAAAGCTTTCAATTTTTTGCAATTAATTCAGTTTTTATTACATGTATATTACAGAAAAAGACCTCTATATTTTTTATTAGAAGTAGCCAGGATTTTATTTCATAAAGAAACTTTCGGATGTTTTTTCTTCCTTGATATATGTCGGAAGGACATATATCAAGGAATTTAAATATTTTTCTTGAGATATATAAAAAAAAAATCTATGGTACAACGTCAGATTGGCTTTTCATAAAGAAACATAATTTCTTTGACGCAAAAGAAAGCCATAGTTATTCATAGGAGACTTTCTTTCACGGTGTAGTACACAAGAGAATTCCTTAATTTCAGAAATTTGCATTCGCTGTAACAGGAGGGGGTGGGATGATATAACTTGAGCAAGGGGGAAGTACAAAATCGTTCACTAAATCGTAAAACGACGGCTTCAAAGAGTTTAAACGAAGACCAGTGAAGGCCAAAAAAAAACAGCGGACAGTGATGATGAACGCAAAAGAATTTCTCACCAACACATTATAGCATGTCACGATAATTCCGTCAAAACCGACAGACTATCAATTTTTATGGCCCATAAATATATACAGAGTCATAAAATATCCGCTGGAACGAAAACAAATTTCAAAGAGACTCTTTGTAATGCGTGATCTGCGGCCATCATATAGAGGGGAATGTTTCCATTAATCTCCTCAAATATTAAAATCCCAAAGTGATTTCGCATCAAGGTCGCTGGATATGCAACAGAGTAAAGGGATAAACAGATAACAAATCAACTTAAAAAGAGATATTGAACGCAGTACATTTGTGATTTATATAACAACATTTATACATTATTTCACAAGAGCCGAAGTCGATTTTCCAAAAAAACACGATTATCACAAAACATTTCTGCTCATGTTAGCTTAACCAAAGCGGAGGTGCTTGTCTTAATTTATTCTGGTGGTTACATAGCGATCCAATCGTCAAATTGGTGATTATATTTTATGCATAAAAATAAATAAATACCTTTTGAGCTCAATGAAATGGAAACAGTTATAATGAAATAAATGAGAAATGTATCGTTCATCATTATATCAAAATGAACGAAGCATGATTTACTATTTCCTGAATGAACACGCTCACGCAATATCAATGGAATATTTACCAATTGATAATGCCTAATCGAGAAATGCAGTTGCAATCAGAGAAGGTCGATCATTTATATTAACTCGTTTGAAGATCGAAATTGGGGTCCGATTACGAAGCGGCAATTCAGGATGAAAATATCGAAGATTGGGCGAAAACGTGTTTGGAAATTATAAAAGTTCTAGCATGCGTTATAATAATTTTTCTTTGAGGAGTTTAAGTATTATCTTCCACTCTATTAAAAGATGACTTCTACTGTAGAACACTGTCAGGTCAAGTCAAATAGTTTGTGTCTTTGAATGTTAATGGATGCAATGTCGGATCGGTTTAGGCGGTATCAGAGTTGAATTGGTCCGAAATAAATTTTTAACCATTTCGCTACTCCGTGCACGTAGCTCCTACGTTACGGCGGCAAGGTCATTCCAACAATATTCACTTTTTCGTCACAAAGGGGCTCGACCGCAGCGAAATGATTAAAAAGGACAAGTCCACAAACATATGCAAGGAGTAAACATATAATCAAGAATGTTAACTACATGAAAATTTTTTCAAAATGTTTATTTTCCTTTTTAAATGACTGTTTATTTATAACCCCTTTATTTGAATTATTTCTAATATCCTGTAATTCACGCTATGATGTCGAGGCTCTACGACAATGAAGGTTCTTTTAAGACTCTTCTGGCCGGAAAACATTTAGTTCGCCCAGTTCCGTTAACACAGATAAACACACCGAGTTTACTTCAAAGTGTAGTTTTAAATTTATATGTATGGTTGATTGAATCCCACTGAATAGTAGGCATAACAACTAATATTTCAAATAGGGTGGATTTCCTATCGTGAAAACAGTCTACAGTTAATTTCATCCACTCATCATTCAACCTGAATATAGTAGTTAGGAATTTGTAAATGCACAAATTATTAACAAAAAAGTTCTACTGTGTAAGTTTTATAATTTTATGATTCGCACACTGTATTTCAATTTTTATGGCATGACTTCTTCATCTCATGATTTTCACTTAATTTAAAAACAAGTAGATAAACTAGGAATTCCGAGTGAGTTAACGAGAATTTAACACTCTTTTCTTCTTCTTCTTGAGAGATCTCTTAAGCGTACTTTCAAAATAAAGTGAAAATTTTTAGAGTGCAGGCAGTAAAGTATTTCAAAATGATGAGGTGCTCCAAGTAAAAATGATATCTGCTAAACGCTGACACACGCAGTTGAACCACGAGAAATGCAATCCAACATATCCAGCCATTGTGAAAGCCTTCGCTCCGATTACATCTTTCTATGTCCTAATGCTAACAGTAAAATACACGTCCCAACATCTTTCGTACTATATTTCATCAGTCGGTGGTACAAACACAAAGTGAATAATCAACTTTTTTACATATTTCCCGGCGAATTTTTAGAACGAAGAGTTATTTGGTCTAACTCGGAGATCAATCCCGGAAACTCACTGTAACACATGTCTAGGATATTTAAATAGAAACATAATCAACGAAACTTCGCAGGATACCGCCGACGTTTCCATGGCTGTGACGCGATAGCAAAAAGAGTAAATATAAAAGAATAGAGAGAATGAGAAAATTGTGAAAAGAGTAAGTGGGTAATTGTACT
This sequence comes from Pyrrhosoma nymphula, assembly GCA_963573305.1. Taxonomy (NCBI): domain Eukaryota; kingdom Metazoa; phylum Arthropoda; class Insecta; order Odonata; family Coenagrionidae; genus Pyrrhosoma; species Pyrrhosoma nymphula. The sequence continues at coordinate 13,512,219 of OY754329.1, forward strand.
CCAATCACCTCTCCGGGTCCAAAATTAAATCGGGTTTTTCAGATCTGCATCCGAGTATTATTTCAATGTAATCAGAAGTCGGACTAAGATCAAAAGGAGTTCACAAAAACACTCAGCCTTTCTAATTTTTCTATCAATCTATCATGCTAACTGTTATCTGTGAAACTGGCCAGTTAGCGAGGACTAGTATTAGGTGCACCTTAGGAAGATAGAAGGAAATGGGGCAGTTAACGATGACACACAGGATCCAAAAGCTGAAACATGAAACGTACAGCACCAGCTTTAATCGCCTTTTGCATAAACTCCGCCATCCCCTCCAGTAAAAGAGAAGAGTTCAATTACACGCACGTAATTTTTTTCATTTCCGGTCCCCACGCTCATGCGTTCCCCAATTCTCAGAAAAAATACTCCGCGGTAAGGGTTATTAGTTATTAATACCGTCATACTCCATTAAAATGAGTTAAATAAAAGCTTAAGTGAGATCAATGAAAATTAAAAATGAACGGGAACTGATTTTTTTTAAATAATCATCATCATCATCATTATTGGCGCTACAGCCCATGTAGGGCTCTGGCCTTCAGAATTATCTGCCCCCATTCTTCTTTATCCTCTGCAACACGCCTCCATCTATTGACTCCTAGTTTTCTCAGGTCTGTCTCTATATCGTCAAGCCACCGCTTTCGTGGTCTTCCTCTTCTTCTCCTCCCTCCTGGAGTGCCATTGAAGACCTTTTTGGCTGCCCTGCTTTCCTCCATGCGTTGCACATGGCCAGCCCAACGAAGTCTTCCTTGCTTTATAACTGATATGATGTCTGGTTCACCATATTGTTCATAGACTTCAGCATTTGTTCTTATTCTCCATATTCCTGCATCTATCACAGCACCGTATATTCTTCTGAGAATATTTCCTTCCCATCTTCTGATTATATCTTCTTGTGTAACTGTTAGTGTCCATGTTTCAGAGGCATAGAGGACAACAGGTCTTAGCACTGTCTTGTATATGATTATTTTGGTGTTTCTTGAAATATTTCTTGACCTGAAAATAGGCTGCAGTGCATAATAGCATTTATTACCTATGTGTAACCTGTCTTGAATTTCAAGGGAAATCTGATTTTTTGCTGTTAGCAAGGATCCCAGATATCTGAAGCTTTCCACTCTTTGAAAATGTTTATTGTTGATTTTTATTGTTGGTTCTCTAGTTTTTTCTTGATTTCTTTCCATTTTCAAATATTTTGTTTTGTCTTCATTAATTTTTAATCCCAGTGTTTCTGATGTGGCTTCAATAGAAATAAAAATCTCTTCCATTGAGTGTTTGTTTCTTGAGACTACAGCCAGGTCATCAGCATAGGCAACACATTGGGTTTGTCGGTTCATTATTGTTCCTCCAGGATTTATTGGGAGCTGTCTCATTGCTTTCTCCAAAGCCAATATGAATAACATTGATGATAATGCATCTCCTTGTTTCACTCCTCTTTTGACTTCAAACTGAGATGATAGTTCTCCATTCACTTTAACTTTGCTTTTAGTATTGTCTAGTGTCATTTTAATGAGGTTTATTAATTTAGAGGGGATGTTAAATTCTTCCATGACGTCATATAGTGCACTCCTTTTGACAGAATCAAAAGCCTGCTTGTAATCTATAAATAGGCTATGTACTTCTATGTTGTGTTCATAACACTTCTCGTATATTTGTCTCATAATAAAAATCTGATCAGAGGTAGAACGATTCTTCCGAAAACCACATTGATTATCTCCAACTTTTTGTTCAATGAACGGTTCGAGTCTTGAAGCTAGAATATTGCTAAAAATGTTGTATGCTATACTAAGAAGTGTTATTGGCCTGTAGTTCTTATATTTAGATTTATCACCTTTCTTGTGGACAGGATGTATGATTCCCATGTTCCAGTCTTCAGGCATTTTCTCTTCTTTCCATATAATTTTAATAATCTCATGCATATGTTGTTCTACAGCTAATCCGCCATTTTTGACCATTTCAGCAGTTATACTATCCTCCCCTGGAGCCTTGCTATTTTTCAGTTTTTTAATTGCTTTTATGACTTCCTCCATACTTGGGCTCCGGGTAATTTCACTTTTCTCATAGTCTTCTTCCGCATGGTCACAAGTCCGCAATTCCTTTTTCATTTACATTCACTTGTGTTAATACATCGCTTTCATTCCTGTTTAACTGCTGTTCAAAATGGTCTCGCCATCTGGCTAATATGTTCTTTTTGTCTCCTATGAGATTTCCATCTAAGTCTTTGCAGAAAACAGAGTTAGGCTCAAAACCCTTTTTTGTTTCTTTCACTCTCTGATAAAATTTCCTTATTTCTCTTTTATCTCTCATATTTTCTAGTTCTGTGATTTTTCGTTTCTCGAATATTCTTTTCTTCCTTCTGCATTCTCTAGATGCAATCCTCCTTTTTTGCCTGTAGTCATTGACTGTTTGTCTTGTTCTTTTTTGTAGCATTTTCTTTCTGGCTAGGTTTCGTTCTTCAATTGCTAACGCACAATCGTTGTCATACCACTCTTCCCTTTTTTTTCTTTGAATGTAACCAACTACTTCCTTAGCTGTTTTTCTTATCGCTTTTTTCATAACATTCCATTTTCCTTCTAGATCACTTCCTTCCTACTCTTTCTTGTTTTCCTGAAGACTAGTGGCTATTTTTATTTGGTACTCTTCTTTCTTATCTTCATCTTTAATTAATTTTTCAACATCATATCTCTCATTCATGCTTCTCTTGTTTGTTCTAGCTACATCAATCTTTTGCCTATACTTTATTCTTACTAAGTAGTGGTCTGAGTCCCAGTCGGCACCTCTGCAACTGCTCACTTCAAGTATGTCCGTTGCGTGTCTTTTCTCTATGAGTACGTGGTCAATCTGGTTGCATGTTTTGCCATCTGGTGAGCACCATGTGGCTTTATTAATATCTTTTCTCTGCAGCCAAGTACTCCTAACTACCATGTTCTTGCTTGTGGCAAAGTCGATCACACGCCATCCATTATTGTTGCTTTGTAGATGAATACTTTCTTTCCCTATTGTTTCTCTGAATTGCTCCTCCCTGCCAATCTTGGCATTTAAGTCTCCACAAATTATTTTGACATCATGATTAGATACTTTTCCATATTCCTCCTCTAGTTTACTATAAAATTCATCTTTAACATCCTCCTCAGTGTCATCTGTAGGTGCATATACAGAAAATATTGTTATGTTGAAAAGCCTAGCTTTTAATCGAAGGGAGCAAATTAGATCGTTAACAGGATTGAATTTTAAGATGGCAGGTTTAATACAGTTTTCTATGATGAAACCTGTTCCATTCCTTCCATTGTTTCCTCCACTGTATAAGACGATGTGATCTCCTGATTGCAATATTCCATTTCCTGACCATCTCATTTCCTGCAAAGCTGCAATTTTTATTCTGTATTTTACTAGTTCGTTTTTCAACTGTCTTAATGCACCTGGCTTTCTCATAGTTTGTACATTCCATGTGGCTATATATATGTTTCCTTTAACCTTACTCAGTCCGTTCGTTCGCCGGGTCTGTCCCTTAATTTCAGTCCTATTCCGAGGCATATATTCTGAATCCGTAACATGGTTGTTTTCTAAGATAGGGTTGTTAACCCTATGCTAAACCCCCAACCTGGAGGACCGGGTACTTTGATTTCGGAGTTTTCTTCTCCTAGACAGGCTGTCTTTGCCATGACTTGGAGACCTGTCTGCCCCCACAGTTCATCTGCCGTACCGCTGCCCTTCAGCTCCGCCAGATGATGTCCGGCCATGGGCCCTACCGACTCATACCATCTTCGGCCCCATGCCAGTACTGGTGGCTGCTGTTGTCCACCACCAGGGATGTTTATCGACTTCCCAGTCTATTTTTTTAAATAAAGGAATATTAAAAGCACATAGCAGAAGTCACGTCATGACATTGCACAATATTTTTTAAAATATGCGTAAAGTACGAGTTAATTTCATGAGGGATGTGCAATGGGAATATATGTTAATGTGGCAACAACGAAGTACACGGTTATCGATGCGATATATTTTCGTTCATACAATACAATACATGTCGTAAACAATGTTCAGATGAGCCGGACAAGAGAAAAATTACACCAGTCTGCATTTTGAAACTTTATATCAGATGATTTATTAAAAATAGGTGTTCTAGAATTAATTATTTACGCTAGTTCTAAAAATGACTTCCATTTTTTTCGATCACGTCAATTTTTACAAAAAATATAAGAATTATGGTTTCAATATTTTAACTACTGCAAGCACAGTTATATTAACATTACTTCACACAGTGACAATATTTTCAACAAAAATGAATTAAGGATGAATAGCACTTCCAAGGTCACACAACAATAGCAGCAGTTGTACCAACCTACGACTCATTATCTTGGGCCACTTTAAGGCTCATTAGATTGTATTGAGAAATATCCCTCGCGCAATAATTACCCAGTGGCACATATATGCACTTATCAATAAATCTTAGAAGTTAAATTTGGTCCATTCTTAAAAAACTGTACGTGATAGAAGAAAACGAAGTACAGTTCTGAAATCAGCATATCAAAGTTAGCTATTACCACCTACTATTATTCAGTCATCTGATATCATGCAGACTAGTGTTATCTAAGGAGCTAGTAAACATTCACTTCTGTCTACGAACATGCTTTCTTTTCACCGATAAGAGTACAATTTATTATGATAATTCTCATTATGTTAAGTTAATTTCACTATACAATACAAATTAACGCACAAACACACTTAGCTTTTTACTCATGAAACTGCGATAGCCTGCGAGGCAATGATAGCGCTTATCGGATACGTTTCATACATTCACACCGCGCTGATGAAGGCACCAGTCATCCTCACGCAACCTCACATACCGCAAAGAATTATGGCAACTTAGCATACGAAGTGTTAATTTTTCGGTTGTTAAAATATCTTAAGTTTAGAACTTAACGGTCCCCGCGCATACTGGTCACGTTTTAACGAAGCCCGAGTGCTCCCTGCGATAATAAGCCCTGAGGGAAAGGGAATCACATGTCAGCCACTTCACCTTTAAGCAACTTGAAGTAATGGTTACATTAGTTGGATGGTTCCTATTTAGTTGCTAATATTACGCTAATGCAATTTCCACTTATGCGTTCTCACGCATGAAAATTTGACTGGCGTATATATCTTGCGCCGATGTTAATCACACGGCAAATTTTCAGGATAGCTAAAAAGATCTATTTTTTCTAGGCCATGATAAGACTCTCCAAAAAGCCTCCTTTTTATATGTCTCCTCATGCTCGGGTGCTTCGTAATTCCCTTCCCTTGTTTAAATTTTCTCTTCACAGAGGCCATTAAAACTAAAAGGTGAAATAAGGGCCGCAACCACTCAACCGTGGACCCCAGCATAACACAGGGACAAACCTTCTAAACCGCTTTGAGGGCAGAGTAATATGCAAATGAGAAAAATAATGGCGGTTTTTTAAGGGCGCGCTGCACAGCATTACGGGGAGGCAAGATTACATTAAAAATCTCCCTCTCTCCCGTTATGAGAGAAAAGGTTGAGCCGCGAATAACTACCCACCCTCCTCTTGACCACCACCGCAACTTCCTCAGCGCTACTCTTTCATTATAAAATAGAACAGTTACAGAAATAATTAATATTATTCGTCAAAAAGACAAATTGGACTACTGGCACTGTTCTTCTCACGTTTGAATAAGCAATATAATCAGTCAGTGCAAATATTTATAGGGTAGCTACTCCTCGGGAGAAAGTATTCCAGAATAAAGATCGGAAAAAGTGACATATAAGAAATTATTACACAGACTTTGAGGCAAGGACAAATATAATGAAATAAAAAACCCACCATTTAGCCACTCGCTCCAATACCGAGACTCACCAATCAATTACTATTAGGGCCATTGAGGTAAACGAAGAACTATTTTTAACGACCATGCCAATTAGGGTGCCATGCCCGATACCAATGCCAAACGACCATGCCAATTTAACGACCATGCCACTGCCAATTAGGGTGTTAAATTAACTTTCACAGTCATATTTTAGCGTCTGTATCATTAGTGTATATACAAATTCTACCATTTTTCTTGAGGTTTGTATTGAGTGCTTAAGGTCAATTTAAAAGTAGCAAGAGTCAGGTTAATTTCACTCAAGCGACATTAGCTTGCCACGCTTCAAGCAGAATCCTAATTCATAATGTCTATTCCAGGTTTTGACTAATCGGTCATTCCGTGAAAAATGGTCCAATAATAAAAGTCATTGGTTGCATGACGATTTTTTAAATCCATTTCTTGCACGAACATACATGCATTTATTGGAATGCATTTTTTATAAGTATCGGGAAAATTAATGAAAACTATAAGCTGCCACTCCAACTATCAATTGGTCCTTTAGCAATTTGGTTCTCCTAAGAACCTAAAACATTTGTGTTCCAGCCACACAGTTTCAATAGCCCCCTCAACGAAGAAAATGAAGTTCACAAATCGTGGATTTTGAGCGCCAATCTAGTTCAACTACCATTTTTCCCATAGAATCCCAAACTCCGAGTTTGTACTCATTGTTGTGATTTTACATCTCTTTATATTCCGTCAGTCACATATTTCTACTAGCTCCTCCAAACGAGAAAATAAAGCACAAAAATGGCTACTTTTGAACGCTAAGCCATTTTTGCTTGCTTCTAGGATAAAAAGGGTTCATTGCACACGTATATAACACTTTCAAAGATTATCCTTCCATTTAATTAACAAAAAATTATAATGTATTGGAATATCCTCCTTTGTACAGTATTCTCGAGTTGGAAACCAGATTTTTGTAGGAAAAATGTTGGCTGCAACGTCGATTTCAACAGTAAAAAAATGCAAAACATAAAACGAAAAATTACATAATATTTTCTTAAACATTCTGAGTGAAATGGTATGGTTTCATTATCTCTCCGATGTAATCCTTAGTTCTTGAGATATTAGGGAAAGAGTAAACATCAACATTCTAAAAAAATCGCATGCGCCATCTTGGAAATATTTCTGCCACGATAAATTGAGAAATGTTAAGGAAAACCGGAGGTACATCATTCCTTAAAGGTGTGCCTTCAAAAGTAACAGTCGCACTACCGCCGGAATAGTCAATGGGTCCGCGCGTCCCATCTCATTCTCAAGAGTCTGGGGAATACTTATACGGTATCGCAGTTGGCACTTCCTTAGAGCAAGCGCCTCATTACTAAATCACTAATTAAACGTCAGGTGTCACCACCAACATATTTCCAACTCCCCTCGCCGCCACCATATCCACATGTGCATATCCATCTCTCCAACCTCTTCCAGCAGAGAGGACACGAATTGATTCTGATCCTTCACACCTTCGCAGCTGCACTTCCTCGAGTGAGCGGAAAGGGGTTTCAAAGCGCTCGCTCTAAATACGCTGATGCCGTCATTCCTGCTTTTAGACACACCATGAATAGCATTCCTTCACTCGTGTGGGCTCAAAAGAGAGGAACGGATGGATTACTTCTCAAGGCATCGATCAGGTGCCGTAAACTCATATCAAGTTTACCTTGATAAAATATCTTAGGCTTTCCCGGCGAATAATACGTATTAGTAAAATCTTCTCGGGTTTGCCAGCGGGTAAGGATTTTTAAGGCCAACGTTTCGACGAGTGACTCCCTCAACGTCATCACGGCTGAGACCGATTGCCGAGTTTGGAGGAGAAGAAGTTAAATCGTGACTCTGGGCAGTGCATCAGCCAAATATGGAGACTGCTACTTAATAAAACTAAACGGTCGCGGTTACAATTCAAATTCAAACCGCCTTGAACGAGCCGGGTTTTCAACCGCCCTTGGCCAGCTATAAAAACCCCGGCATGGACCAACTCGGCAATCAGTCTCAGCCCTGATGACGATGAGGGAGTCACTCGTCGAAACGTTGGCCTTTAAAAGCCTTACCCGGTGGCAAACCCGAAAAGATTTTACTAAGTTTACCTTGGCTTTGCCGAGCGTTTTATGTAAGTTATGACCCACTATTTCGGCAGATTTTCAAATCTATCTGCAATACATGATGCGGTCTATCGGTAAACGTGAAGTTTTAAATTGGATGAGGGAAAAACCGGAGGAGGTATTTCGGAAACTAAAACACATTACATTCAAATAGAAAGGTGGAGCAATTATTGATTGAGTGAATTTATGTACCTATTGCTAGAGGTTTGCGTATCAAAATTCAACTTCATCAATGATATTGAATCACTGCCCTTCAGTCATTTATTTGTTACAAAATGAAAGTGTGCAACAATGCAATTTGCGAAATCGACTATTGCCGCGCCAAACAGGTGACGCCTCCAAATCAGATTCTATGCAGCGCTGCAAAAGCATAGAGAATACGTTGGTCATCCCATTAATGTGTGGTCAATTTTGACAACTGATACTGGTAATATATCTCATTACCCTCGAGTAAAATATGAACACTAGCCACAATCTATACGATATTTCAAACGTTTAAAATATCAATTTAATTTTCCGAGAACACGGGCCCAAAAGTTCAGGAACTCGTCTTCCCTCCCCTTTTACCCATCGAGATATCTTTGTAGACAACATTAGAATTACTAGATCACATATAAATGCAAAATAATTAAAAACTATTTTATACCGTTATGACACAGAAAAGTGGTAGATTTAATTGTAATATAATTACATCTCCGTCTGCCTACCTCACGGTTAATAAAGAAAAAATTCTGATTAACATCGAAAGGTTGTGGAAAGACTGGCGATGGGACATAGTTCAGATAGGACGGGTGGCTTCTTAGGCTATTGGTAAAAATTATTACCGGTCGAATAAGGAAAATCATTTCCTCCTAAGACGGTACGGGCAAAAATACGCGTTTAAAAAGAGAAAGGTCGGAGCTAAAATCACAGTAACTAAGTGCAGGCGGTTGTCAGTGTCAGTACTGAGTCAAAAATTGTGATTATTCATCAAAATCATCTACATCTACATCTACAAAATACCCTGCAAGCCACCTCAGGGGTGTGTGGCAGGGGGTGAGTAATCACCAACATGCATTATAGTATACTCTAAAGTTTGTGTAACTACGACTAATTTTGCATTAGCATTTATCGCTAATGCTTGACACGGGGTGAAGACACACAAGCATGCACTACTACACTACAGATGTTATCACAATGGAGAGGGACCGTTAATATATATCTAATTTGCAACTACATAAATGGACAGAGACTCAAGACTTATGCAGAAAACATGCACGGCGTGCTGTAAGTACTAGGTAACAGATAAGGATTCAAGTATTATGGAGTACTACTACTACTAAGAGCTACACTACCTAACGACGAACCTAGATAAAACTCTCATTGGCAGCTGTTATGGTCCCTTATCGTTCGTGGGAAAAATGACATTTTAAATCGGTCCGTTCTGCAGTCTAATTCCCTAATTTTATTCTCATGATCTGATCTACCAAAATATGTCGGATTTCGTAAAATATATTATCAACGTCGGCAGAGAATAGACCTGTTTGGAACTTACAAAATAGATTGAGTCTAAATTTTAATCGACGGTCTGAAAGCGTTTCCCATCCCAGTTCCTGCAAAAGGTCAGTAACAATTACTAGATTATCATAACGGCCTTTAGCGTATCTTTCCGATCTTCTCTGCACGCGTTCTAACTCAGTTTCCAAGCCTATCAAATAGGGATCCCAAATACTGGATGCATATTCCAAGTAGGGTCAAACGAGGGAGAAGTAGCTGATTTGAACTTTATCGTCGCACTTGCCAAGTACTCTTTTAACAAATCATCTACCGGTTAAAGGTAGGTTTTAATGGAAGTAAAAAATCCTCCTGATTTTTGCTTGTGCATAGTCCTATCTACCTCTAATATTTCTTTCTTCATATCAACGTAAGTCCTACCCTTCTTCATTTCGTCCATAAAACCTATATCTCTTTCTTCCCCTTCCCCGCTTACCCAACATCCTCTCTCTCCTCCTCCTCGTGACCTCTTTCAGTCACCTACCCTGCCTCCCCCCAAATCTCATCCAGAAGATTCCTCACCAATCATGTCAAGCGCTTCCCTAATTGTCACCTTTTCGGTCAACCGCATCTTCTGCATAGTGATGGGAAAAGTCGGTCTTATGAGAGATTTCGGTCGCGTCGGTCACTCCCGCTTGTGATTCGATCTTCCATCGTCGATCAGAGAGACCGATTTTCCAGCTAGTGAGCAGTCCAAGTTGCCTACGATCAATGATCTCTCAGGAAAATCGTGATAGATAAAAAATCTGGTCGTTCGTGAGTTTCATACTGTAAGCATGACCGAGGTGTACAGCTTTGCTCTTGATAGCACAGAGCAGGCACAGAGTTTCAGTGCAGCTACCTCGTTCAGTGCCGGTTTCCGTGGAGTTGTGGGTAATTCTTTGAAAACAATTGAAGGCACAATTGTGCAATCGTGCGAAGGTTTGTTTTGTTTTTACACAATGCTCTTGGTTTGTGATTTTAAGTATAGTTATACGAAGAATATTAGGAATATCCCACTTGATTACAAAACTATTGAAGAGTGACATTTTATGGACCACAAATTATTAACAACTCATTATAGAAACCAATGATTAATAGTAATTTAGTAGCGAAATTTTATTTTGGTATGTAGTTCGAAACGATCAACGTTTTCTTTTGGCTGTAAGAATTTAAAGCAAATTATCCGACTGTAGCACTAAAATTCAATTTTCAATTACAGTATGTTTCACTTGTTCACGAGACGTAATATTTGTCGAGAATATTGAAACGATGGTTTATCGTGTATTTAAGTGACAATGCAATTATGGAAATTCAGTGATTACAAATGTTATATGTGCTGTGATGTATTGCGTGTGTTCTTGTGGTGATATTTTGATATTTAAAGGTTATTTGTGTTAGGTAGACTTACGCTCCTAATGGATGTGTTATGACAGGAAATACACCATGGAGGTTATAAAAGTTTCTGTGCTTCTGAAATGGCATAATATTGCGTTGTGTTTCTGGACGTGAGTTACACGAAGAAAGTGTATGTTCAACTTATGCTAAAGTTATAGTTTATGTCGTAAATTTACCAAGAGTTAGTGCTTCAAAAATAGCCTTTAATGGTGGGTTTTTGTTTGTTTACGTCGTAGATTTTTAAGTTACAGTCCCCCCTGAAATAATCTCATAGTTTGCTGCTGTGTTTGTCTAAGAGTGAATTGCATGTAAAAAAGCGAACGTTCAACTTTGGTAAAGGTTTGTTTACATCGTACTATATATCTATAATTTAGTTACTGTGCTTCTGAAATACTGTCTCGTGATCGTCGAGTGCTTACAATATTAATAAATGCCAAAATCGAAGATTTGTTCATAGGTTAACGTAATATTCGTCGTTTATTGTTTACATCGTAAATATAAAGCATAAAGTCAGAGTATTAGTGCAAATACAGGAGTCCAAGACATTCGCTGTGCATATATATATCTGTGATTCTAATAATAACAATCAGTCCTACGATGAATACTTTTTTGTGAAGTTGCTTCTGTCGTGATGTTGTTTTCTTCTCGTGAAGCACTTCTTGTGCCAAAGTGAACTGAATAGGACTTCACGTTTACTATTCTCAATATTTGTTGAAATATATGCATTTTTTCAGCCACTTGAGTGATTTATATCTAATGTAAAACGCTCCTTACAAAACATGCTTCGTTTGTTGCCATCGATTAAAATCGTTGGGGTTTCACCATGCACTTCGTCACTTAGATAACTAATCAAACTAGTCAATTATATTGATGTTCAGTAAATATGTTTTTCGCAATGCCACATAGATTCTAAATGTTTAAAAAGCATATTATTGAATGATGGTTTGTATATATACCTGCGTACCTTTCAATAAAATGTATATTCAGTAAAAATGCACTTTGTTATAGTATTGAATCTTTAGTGCTATATTAATTCCCCCTCACAAAATGCTTTTGCCCGTACATTGGAGATGTTAATTGGTTACGAAAACGATTTGATTATTATAGTTATGTCTTACAGGGTATTCAACAGTTATACATATCTTAATTCTTATCAGTTAACATATATTGCTTCTAAGCTACCTATAAGAAATGCCTAATACACACAAAATATTTGTTATTATGATGTGTATGAGTAGGGATTTAAAAACTGATTGCAGGATGTGATGAATCTTCTTAAATTGTTTGGCACTGACAGTGCTAATTTTAAACCCACTACATTCGTTCTTCCTCTAGATGATATTTCTGCTATCATTAAGAAGCACCAATGCAATGCAATAAAATATGTAAGCGTCAGTGAGTTTCTCTGCTATCTGATTGCTACTCTAGTTGCCATTTACTAGACTATATCATGTAACAGGTAGGGAATACTATATCTAGGCAAAATTATAACTAGTTTACTCTGTAGATTTTATGAAATACATGGAACAATCAGGTTATAAGAATGTTTACTAAATATCTGACCTCAATATATATGTTTATTATCTTTGCAAGGAATAGCCTCTGATCAATTATTAATTTACACAATGGTTTAGTGCTTATCAATGGTTATAGCCATCAATAACTTCAGACCAATATCCACTCTGCCAGTTCTCTCTATATTATAGAACTGTAATCAGAAAACAGTAGTGTTTACATATCATATGAGTGATAACAGTTGTATGTCATACCTAGTTTTGATTCAAAGAAGAAAAATCAGCTGTGCATACTGTGACAAATGTTTATTTCCCCCATGCAACATTGAATTTGCTAGAACAATATACATACCATCTTGGATTATTAAGAGTAAAGATTCTGAGTGTATTTCATGTTGATTTTTGCTTGATATACTTACTGAATACTTATGGGAACTAAAGCTAATATCTTTTTATTAATTTTCTTTTGACATTTTGAAAATATCTCTTCCTTCATGCTACCGTAATGGACTTTATGAAAGGATTATTCTCTGTGGGTTTGGCAATGTTTAAATAATAGATTAGAGTTGAGTATTGGAACAGGATTGTGATTGAGGAGTGAATAGCGTAAGAGGAAGATGGAAAAAATTGTGGGTTCATGATGTGGTGGAAGAGACATTAAAGGAGGAAGATTAGGAGTCTTAAGAATAGGAGAGAGTGTGAATGAAGTAATGTATGAATGCAATAGAGGCAAAGGATATATGCCAATATAGGGTATTATGGAGTAAATTATTATAAGAGAGCCAGTTTCCAAATCCAAACAGACATCACTAACAGCAGAGAGCAAACAATATCATGTGATAAGTTGTGTGCCTCAAGTTATCCAGGTACTCAATTACTTAGCAGTCAACTTAAGTGTACAGATGTCTTTCCTGTGTGACTTAAAGTCAACTTGATCAGAATAAAATAATTTTTTATGCCCTCATTTAAATTAAATGTCTGTCATAATTTAAGTCAAGTATGCACTCATAGTTTTGGTAACACCCTTTTATAAATTGAAGAAGATAATGGAGAAGAGGGTCATGAATGGATAATAATGCAATGGTAGGTAATCAATGATTTTTCACTTATAACAAAATTTTAGTGTAAAATGGATTTGGTCTATAATGCTTCATGCTTAATGAATGCTGTTACATAATATTAATATTATTTATTTCACTGATATGAGGAACCTAAGAAGCTTTCTCGGGTTTCCAACAGGGTGATGGTCTCCATGTAGGCTGACGTTTCGATGTCTGACTCAGTCATTCTCATCAGGGGTGATGAAAACTAAGGGTTGTGCAACCATTCATAAATCCATTTATTTTTAATAATCAATAAGTGAAATAAATGTTGGTGTAGGTTTTTTACAATTACTACTTGGCTTATTTTGAATATGTTCCTTGAAACCCCAATATGATTAAGTCTTAAGTCGACTCCTATTGTCATGATCTTTGGTAAATTTATGAATATTAATCAACTGTTATCAAAGGACATGCTATGATGTATTGTTTACCTGTAGTAGAAATTAACAAGGGTAATTATAGCTGTTAGGCTCACACATGCCAGATTGGACGAAGAGCAGGAACGAAGGGAACATAGTCCACTCAGCATCTGTGGATATTTTTCCTCATGGTAAGTGGCTTGCCATCTCACTCCAGAGTATAGATTGAGAATGGTCATTGAGTAGAAACCATTAGAGGCTTAAGCCAAATAGCAAAAAACAAATAGTGGAATGAAGTTGTAACTGGGGCAGAATTTTAGTGGAACGAGGTGTCCTACTCAAGATATTAAATGTCTTGTATCAGCAATATTCAAGAATTATGGGGGATATGTAATGCCTCAAGTCCTGATATAGGATGTAAACAAAAGGTTGGTTTGGAAGGTTTTATAAAGGGTTGTGGACTTCGGTGGATCTAAACCATTGGCTAATGTTGAGAGGGTGAGATTAGACTAAAGTTATATGAGGAGTGGCTCTCGAGAAGGATAATGAAAGTAAGATAGAAGAGAAGTTAAGAGATACTTGACTAGGCATTGAAGTTACATATAACAGTGAAGGAAATTTAGGAGTCCACTTTATGTCAGATAGTAGGTAATTAAGAGGAAATGAGGTCCTGAAAGGCACTTTTGAAGGGAAAGGTTTGCTTCGTTGGGAGAGGTAGGAAAAATATAGGCAATTGAAATGAATGGATGTGATGCGCAGAACTAAATTGAAACATTTTAAGGAAAGAAATTTTTGAAGCAGGAAGGGTGGAGTGGTAACTGCAGTTAACACTCCACCCTTCCTGCTGGTCATGACCACTGAAATATATATGTCTGTTAAGCTATCTGTATACCATTATAATGGTGGTAAAATGTCATGGTCGGGCAAATATAAGAATTAAAGTGAATGTGAAATGAATAGACGTTGATAACAGTCCAATGCTATAATTGCATTACTCCACCAATGTTTAAGATAGGCATCAGTTTTTAAACCAAAATAAGATTTTCTTTGCCACTATAGGTTTCTGATTATCCTCATGAATGTTCTGCTAACTTCCTGCAGGTTCCTTCTAAATTTTCCTGCTAAATATTTACCAGGGATTTTGGATGTACAATGAGTAATTAGTACTATCAGAAATTTTAATTTGTCCTTTCCAAGGAATTAAATTTTAAATGAATATGGTCTAATTGTAAGCTCCTGTGTACAAGCCATGTTCGAATACACACTTTGATGGATGATACGATGATTACAAATTTCCAGCACTATTTTACAGTATATGATGCTCTATTGCACGCAGAAATACAGTCTTTATTTATTTAATTGCTCACATACAGCATTTCTGCCAATTTAAAGTGACACAGTATCGGTGGTATGAAGTCATATATTGCCTTACTAAACATGTTAGTACATTTTGATTGAAATAACTCCTTGCCCATTTCAATGGGATGCCTAGGGCTGATGTAATGGCCCACTCATGTAATTCATTTTTGCTTACAACCAATTACAGTATTACGATATTTACATTGTACCGTTTATTGAAGCTACACTCAGCGCAAATGCAAATGAAATTCCGGAAACTCATACTGATATTTACTGATCAAGCCTATGTACATTTTTTAAACTTACTATTCACTACAAAAGTATAATGATGAAAGTATGAATCAAATTACCTGTGGGTAATCATAATTTGCAGTTATCATGTCTCGAACGGTGTTTGGATCTAACCTATATTAACTGGAATCACGCTATTATTCCCTGAATCAAGTTCTTCAAATACCATTCCTCTAAATGAAAAGGAGAGTTATTGGCACATACGAAATTTTATTCTCCGAAAAAAGGATTCGCTGATGAGATTGCAGTTAAAAATATTTGAAATAACACCAAAAGCAAACTGCATTCCAAAAACAAACAATTCTGGATGAATTCACCGGTGATTTTAACACGCCAATACTTCGGAAGACATATGGGAAGAAAATTCAGACGAAGGGAAAGCCAACGGACATCCAATGAAGCACTGGAAACATTCTTGATTGACAGCAACACCATCAAAGTCTAGAAAAAGTGATTGAAGAGAGAGGAGCGGAGTTGAATTTTTAAAATGCATTGGCAATATGAATCACAGTTGTTTATATAAACGGCCGGTATATATATAATACAGCGGCATGGGTATCAGGTTTGATTTCTAAGCGATCACGTCATAGACTCAGATATTTAATTATCACACAATTTACGACTCGTCACGGCAAAGGAAAACAATTCATAGGGATATAGTATTGTACTATACTACTTACAAGTGACGATTAACCTATTGCATGTAATAAATAACGGCACTACATAGCCAACGCAGTAACAAATAATGCATTGCTTGGCGAATTAACAAACGGATAAGTACCTGGATCATGTTTAATTTCCATTGCATTCCTTTTGAATCTTAACCCAGCTGTCTCTTTGCCGACAGTGTAACGGATTCGGTCTTCATTTTTAATGATGTTATTATTCTACTAAAAAGCGAGCCAGCAAAACTGGTAAAACTCTCTCGATGCAAGATATTTATGTCGTGATGTAAATTGTTGACTGTTATTACGCTGCGTCTTTGTTAGCGCAACCGAGCGGAGCATCGAATAACTGCCTACATCTCACGAAAGAGCGAGTAACTCTGGAATCTCTCGTTATAAAACTCACTCGAGATTTTTTTGGTCGGTCTCAAGTCTCGTGATCGATATTTGATGTCATGCAATCATTCCTGTCGCGATCGGTGAAGATCGCCTCGGTCATTGGAGAGAAGTCGTTCATCGATCTTTCTTTTAAGAGAACTTGCTCTCGGAATTCGATCTCTCACGACCGACCCATCACTACTTCTGCATTCTCCTCCACACCCACTTCTAGAATGCCTGCAACATATCCTCGCCATTATTTCTCCACAATTCTGCCCCATTAAATTCATCACTCCACATTGATTCTTGACTTATCATTAATACACTTGATTAAGGACCTCGTCATCAGCTCTCTTCTATAGCTAAATGCTTCTGACACTAACACTATTCTCCTCCTGGTGTCTTTGCTTTGTCTCCTAAGTCTATTTTATACCAGCGCACTACCCATAGAATTAAATTGCTGCAAGATATTTTCGTCACCCTCAAAAAAATTCAACATGCCGTGGGGTCATTTTAGTCTCTCTGTTCATCATTTTGGCAAAAACAAATTCTCAGGCTCAAAATTCAAGTCTGTGTAAAATACCGAACTTAGACGCGTGCGTGTAAAAGAAAGTGATTGAGAAATGCGAGAACATGTTGTCGTTGCTCACTCAAGGATCGATATCCTCTTCGGTGTAGACCCATTACCTCCAACTCAGTTCCTCTCGTTAAGGGAGCTAGATAAACTGCCGAGACAATGGACTCGTGTGAAGGAAGGAAATCGGAAAAAAGGTCAACTTAAGCGAAGAAGAGGGGGATAGGTAAAGGTCGAAGACGCAATGATTAAAATCCGTTTTAATGATTACATAGGAGCAAGAATAATTGTGTACAGGTGAGGTAAATGAGCAAACCAAAACATCGCCTGTGCAAAATAGTTTATATTTTACCCCTATACACTTAAGCTACGAATAGTCTATGATTTAAATTCCTCGTGTACGCATATATTTCATCTTTAATAACCTATGCGAAAATGTGCATAGCAAAATTACAATTCCATTTTCATTACAGAACAAGGCACGGTCTCATATTATTTTGTTAATCACCAATAAAATTTCAACCCAGAAATAAAATTTCCAACTCAGATTTCAGTGGAAGTGTTAATAGCTGCACCACACGAAACGCAAATAATATTCAGTCAAACCTAATGTTATGTTGAACATTACACCTTTGATACATTCTCGTAAAACGCTTTAGAATACTTTCGTCCGCATAAAAGCATAATTTACACATGAGATACATTTTCGGGTCGTACCACTAGAATAAGACGAGCACTGAAAAATATGAGCTGTAATTGAGGGTGCAATTAATAATCCACAACAAATAAAGTTAATTTTTATCCCTCCTCGTCTAAGCATTTATTTCTCATATTAGCCTTTTTAAAATTTCAGTTCCCAGGACGCCATTTTTTCAAATGTAGGATATATTGTAAACTGCCCACACAAGCCATCATCAACTCTCCCACATCTTTATTTAGGTTTAACTCTTTAAATCCTAAGTAAATGCTTGAACCTTTTTTAACTTTTAGATTTTATTTGTAAGGGTAAATACTCTTTGCAAACAAGAAAATGTTTCAACGTAAAACGCGGATTCCCGAGGTCGTAGAGCGTGTGTGGAAAGTTAACAAAAACGGGTGAACGTAGAATGGTGGAGAGGATAAAGATTCCGGGAAGATTGCGCATCCCTTAGAAGTAGAAACGTGATCGGTCTGACGGACTGACCCGTTTTTAGGAATTGCACACGTGCACTCGCGGGCATGGATACGTGCTCATGGCAGCAAATAGCACGTCCGTGTCCGCGGTGAGACACGAGCTGTTGAATGTCCACCCCTTCCACCCCTTACACGAAAAAGTGCACGCTTGACGAATGCGGCTAAGCGATGCACTCCTACGGAATACCACAAAGACCAGAGGATTCCCGCGAACAGTTCCAACAAGGAATTCTTTCTAGCTCCTCCCGGATCGCATCCAATACGGGTGGTAAAAAAATGAAACCGTTGGCAATAGAAGAATTAACATTTAAGCAGATTTAAGCTTCATACTTAGTCTAAGGTGGTTTGAGCGAGATAGTTCCCTAGTCATAATGGAGACCATATTAAAACTTTATTTTTTTATTTCAGCGTCAGTAAGAAGGATGAAAAAATATCGTTTCAGAAAATAAAATACCTCTCTCTGTATTAACAAATATTTTATAGGAACCTGAAGTAATCTTACTCATTTGACCAAAATCAGGGTGGATAGCTTTACTATTCTCTGATAATTTTAATGCAAGCAATTTTTCTTAATTTATCTGTGTGAATGTATTTTTGTCATGTATCCAAAAATAATTGGTTCACTTAGTCATAAACGCAAACTAATCACGACCATTCCACCGGGTCAAGAAGACGAAGGCAGTGTCAGCTCCTGAAACGTCGGCAGCAGCCATACACCTAAACCATTGGAAATCTTTGGGAAGAATTTACCTTCAATATATAACGGAAAAATAACAGATCTTTCTCTAACTAGTCGTATCTATGTTATACTCTAATCAGAATAAATTATAAGTTACCATAATTAAACTGAAATATCTTTAATGATATTATCTCACATCGCGAGGACTGATTTTAAAAAATTAATAATTTCACTGCACTAAACAGGTTATTAAGTATATATTATCCTGAAGTATATATATTTAATATATTTATAATATCCCTGGAGGAGTTTAGTGATCCAACATATTTTTTCGTAAATTTTAATTTTCTCAGAACTGTACGTCATTACCAAATTTCTAACAGAAACTCAAAAGAGAAAATGACCCAATCTAACTATGCCATACACCGACAATTATAGTGACTATTTTGCGGTACCTATATGCAAAGTTATGGATAAAACAGGAGGATAACTATGAGAATTATATAAATTAACCTTTTTTATGTAGACAAATCACAAACTTTTATTTTTAATCAGTAAACACCTTGTAAGAAAATATCGTTAAATATAGATGAAAAACTCAAAATTATTTATTGTTCCGGTGGATAACTTCCAGGAGCAATGCTAATGCAAAATACATTTATTTAAAATCCAAACAACCATGGCATTTCATTGAGCGTACGACATAAAATGGAAATTTTAAGTTACAAACGCTTAGATAATTTATTTGCGGCAATCATAACATTTCCAATAGTCACCTACGTTTTCATATGAATGTTTGAATAATATGGCTAGTAGAAACCATAACCTCGTCTTATCACTCTACCTTGATAATAATGGTGCCCTTTCATGATGATAATATTTACTTTAATTACATAACACACGATGTTTTGCTGAATGTTTTACGTAATGCCAAATCAAATTCTGTCGGAATCGATGATATATCGGTCAAATACTTAAAAGCCTCATCTTCAGCCGTGATTCCTGCTCTACTCGACATTTTTAATTCGTCGCTGATATCTAGTACGTACCCTTCAATTTGGAAGTCATCCAATAATCCTTAATCATTGCCTACAATCCATTTTAAGTAATATTTTTTAGATGTATTTACAGTTTATTTTGCAAATTGTATTATACCTGATTTCCTTTGTCATTTAATCTTTATTGTATTGTATTAATTTTTATGCTCAAAAGGAGAGGTACTCCTAGAGCAATAAAGATTATTATTATTACCTTTTGTACAATCTAGAGAGCCAGCAATTTCAACTCTCCTACGTCCTAAATCCCCTCCAGGCAAGCTCTGATGCCCTTTAACGTTTTAATTAGGGACTGCAAGGCAAAAGGCTGAATTCTGCCAGTAACAAGCTATCTTCAATCTCTTTCATATCCACAAAATATACAAAATTCTTTCAACATTTTTCTTCCGTAGCGTAAGAGAACTTCCTAATTAACGTGAAAACGTTCGCGCCCCTGAAGTTGATCTCGCGGGTTGAACATTAAATTTTATTTTTAAGGGAAAAACAGCCGTATTGATTGCGCCGAACTTTTAAGCCTCCGCTGTCAGTAAACTCTGGAAGCATTTAGTGGAGAATGCCCGTCAACGTATCCGGCCTTCGTCCGTTGAAACTCATTTATCAAGGGGATAAACGGATTAAATACACAAAAATTCTCGCTCTCTACGAAGGGATACTAGTCGCGGGAGGAGAACTGGGTGCGTCAAGAGTGTGACCCCAGTTAGATGAGTGACGTAGGAGTTAAAGCGAATAGGGAGAATGGGGGACGGATAGGAAGAGGCACACAGTAAAAAGATCTTGTTCTAAGAAAAATTAATATAATGTTCTCAGAGGCAACATTATTAAGACAGCTAGTGCTGAATTTTAGAACAGTGATAGAACTGTAGTTAAGGGAAGGAGAACGGCAACATAATAAAATAAGCCACAAACTGTCTTGTTTTAAGGCATATTTGAATAGAGTCGGCAAGTAGGAGTCTTAATTTAAGACCATACTTCCCTGCTAACCACCCAGTGTCTTAATGTAAGACGACGCTTCCCTGCTAAACCGCCAATGAGTGTCTTAATTTAAGACGATGCTCAGTAGCTAAGCAGCAGCTTGAAATCAGGAAACAAGCTTAAAATTCCCTTAACAGAAACCATAAAAAATGCAGTTGCAAGAAATTTAATTACACGAACAATTCCAGAGAAATGAAATAGAAAGTTTTTTTTAAACAATATAAAATACAATCTTCCAAACATGCAAAATATTAAGAATGATATAGGCCTCAATATAAACTCCAATGCCTTCAGGACGGACAGTTTGGTGGTTGCCGAACTCTAAAGGAAGCCAAACAACACAGCATAGATTAATTAGGTTTACTGCAACTAATATCTCTTTGCAATAGAAACTTAGGCACGTACTTAAAAATAGCGTGCCCAAGGGGCAACTTACCAGCACAAAACACGAGTAAAACCAATAAGTTTAAAAAAAATTATTTGAGAGAAAAAATTGGTCGAGATTCCTCTAGTCCGACACCGAGGAATGTAGGAAATGGCGTCGGTCTCGCTGCGTTCTCACGTGTTTCGTCCCAGCATCCTTTGCTAAAGTAGTTCACGCACCCGCCACTAGTAGCGTGCTGGTTTTCCGCGCCAATGGCAAGGCTAGCCAAGACCACTGAGACATACATATACGAGACATGTCGGTCTCGGTGGTTTTGGGCTAGCAGCATAGAGAGGCATCGTTTCCATACGCTGGGAGCGGGATTTTTAAATTACTACGACGCTGACGATAAATAAGCCTATGACATCTATGCCTTGTTTCGTCAAACGCATGCTTGGAAAGAAGGCCGTATCATAATTCAAGTTGGTGCGCTGAAATGTAAACTACGCTTGACACCAGATTTTCTTTATACTGCAACAAGTGAAAGCAAGACTGGGTCGCGAATGTTGAGTACATACCGTCATGCAGAAGAGTAGTATAAATCACTATAGCGTTTTCCATTACCGTGCGCTTCCGCTCGCCCTACTTCATTTTTTTTTTTTTGGGATTTCGTGAGATTTGGGGATGGGAAAGAGAGCTGGGAGGGTAACGAGAGGAAAGGTTGGATTGGTCGTGCGTGTTGCAGTAGTCGGATGTTATACGAGGCGGACTTTAAAGGGGATGGGCTGGACAGAGTCGAGGTCGGATTCTGTTGCGATTTCTGGGAAGATGAGTCGGTGAACGCTCACGAGGAAAGCGTGGACTAGAAAAAACAGTTGAGGTGCTCTTTAAGGTGGTTTGAGCGAGATAGTTCCCTAGTCATAATGGAGACCATATTAAATATTTATTTATTTTTATTTCAGCGTCTGTCAGAAATATGAAATAAATATTGTAGTATTAATGGCGCAAATATATAGTTATATAAAACCAAAGTAATCAGTAATTAAAAAAATAAATCTACAAAAGTCTCTAACTTGACTCATTTTTTTCTCGCCGTACGGCTGAAAACACTTCAAAACAGCAGGGTTTTTTTTTGCGATTCTGTAAAAATTACTGTGGTGAGTATTAGATTATTTTTTATAAATAGTTGAGAAAACATGCAATCGTTTAGTTTTTCGACGAAATCTAGGTGCTATAAGTTCCTAATTCTTTAAATATTCTCCCTCTGGAGCGCATAGCCGTAATCTATCCCATGTAAAACAGCTTACCTTTTCAGGGATATTGCTCGAAAATTATTTTGGCAAGGAGTTGATATTTTGATATCATTGGAAAGATGAGAGTTTTTTTCTTTTAAATGAGGCCAAATTCATCAAATTCTAGGTGAAGTGATTTTTCGCTCAAACTACCTTAATCGCCTTCATTAACCCGACGGGATTTCCAAAAATAAATTCGGAGGAAGCCAACTACATCTGATAACAATTCATTCACTTCTGAAAGTTTCCCAAGAGAAGAAAGGATCGCTTCGAAGTGAAAGCCTAACCACGAGCATTCCGTTCTCAAAACTCTTTTAACACTACCGTGCGCTATGCCGTAAAAGTACAAAGACCAATGAAAGGTGTAACATTATGATCAGCATTTTTGTCTATCACCATATAGCCTTTGCTAATCTATATCAACTAGTTAGTTGTTAGAAGCCTATGGCGTCCGTTGAATGATAATGAATATAAAAAAAACACTTTGATTTGTGGATCCATCTACCTCGCTTTGCTCCTCGGAATTAATGAGTGTATCACTTTGGAGAGTAATGCCTGTTGCTCACGATAATATTGTCGGTAAAACGTTTTATAAAATCGACTTATTTTATAAAATGAGCTTGCTAACGATAACACCGTTTATTAAACCCATTTTTATAAAACATTTTACGGAATAGGACGGGTTCTATTTCCATAAAACCGTTTTATGCAACAACCAATGAAACGTTCCGCTCATCGCGTTGATAATAATCTCGTATCCATGGTAAGCCAAACAAGAAAAATGTAAACAAACTTGGCTGGAAGTTCATGGAACGTTGAGCAGTATCCTTCTTGTTAGAAGAATGCGTTAGAGCCTTAGCACCGTTGAGTGTGATCACAAAAGTAAGTAAATAAACAACACATTTAGTTTTTTAACCTAACAGTCATTCAAAAGAGAGTGCATTTATCACTTCACGTGTTCCCTTAGCGTCTCATAGATGGCAGGACATTGCGGTTTTATGAACAGTTTTACCGTGAGCAAGCAAGTACGTTTTACGTACGATTCATAAAACTTTCAATAAAAATTTTTATAAAGCTCTTTGATGGAAAATTGTACCGTGAGCAACAGGCATAAGAATTTGCGTGAAAATATTTTTAATGGAAGTTACCATGAAGAAACCACAGCATCTAAAATGATAAGCGAAAAAACATAATAAAAAAAGAATATTGACCACTCCAGGCCATCGAACTCCATACCTTCCACTTCACAATCCACCACCTTACCACTGGTCTAACACTTCATGTAAGGAATACGCAGTTTAGTGGGATTAAATGCGTATTCGTGACTGTGGCTCCATCTTACGGCGTTACAGAGTCAGTCAGACAGTTATGAGCGTATTTATATATACAGGTATCCCCCGCTTAACACGAGAGATACGTTCCGAAAAAGTGCCGTGTTAAGTGAATTCGTGTTAAACGAATTATTAAAACCCGTTAGAAACTGTGTCATTGATCGATAATACAGACGTCAAATAACAAAATTGGACCTAGAAAAGCTCTGCTGACAAGTTTTATATAAGTTTATTTGCCAAATAACAACACAAGTAATTATTACAAAATTCTAAAGGCAACAATATTTTTATTATTTCAATTTTCGGAAATTATGGTGTGCCTGATATTAATAATATTCGCATGACTGCAAGTCCCCGCTACTCATTGAAGTGAAGGGAGTGAATCGCTGAATCCTTAGCATAGCATGTATTTCACATTGGTGGAGTCACGAATTGGAGGGATTAACCTGAAAGAAAGCACAAATTTGATATAATAACCTATTACAAACGAAGAGCTGTTACCATAGAGGCAGAATCGGCAGAATGGGTAATTCTAACAGATCGAAGAAGAAAACAAAAGAAATGCGATTGGCGCTATTTCTTCTGCCAACGACTGTAGAACGTACGGAAGTACAAGGACAATTTAACCACAAAGAAACTAAGCATATTGAAAAAGCAATGGCCTGACAATACGTAGAGAATGTTATAGATACCTGAGAAGTTTTGACGGGAAACTCGCGGGAGCAGTGATTACTGCCTGGATGCATTAGATGACGTAGGGTGGTCCTCGGCTAGGTTTGTGGAAGCATTCAATCTGGAACTTCCAGCTTTTTTGAAGAAAGCATCCAAGGAAAGTTGCTTCGCTTTGCTGCTATTTTCCTTGTAAATCTGCCTGTAACACGCAATTGCAGCATTTACTTCGCGATTTACTTTTGAACTACGGACTTCATCTGGGTCACCATCTTCGAATATTTTAAGTGCTTCTTCTATAAGTCAGAATGCCCTTGCCATTTCCTTATTTTTCAAAGTTCGAACAGCTGTCTCAGATTCTTCAGACATTGCGTCGCTGCAAGACCCTCCATGAGTTTCTTCCTCCAGGACGTGAATTAATTCGTCAGTGCTTATCTCGTGTTGTGCATTTAACAGATCTTCAACTTCTTCTTCGTTCACTTCCTCGAAGCCAACTTTCCTGGAGAAATTAAGGATGTCGGCTTTCAAGAGGGAAACACTTTCACCGACGTCAAATCCCTTGAAGTGTACACAATCTGGCCATAAATTTTTCCACACACCATTCATACAGGATAATGGCACAGCTGCCCAAGCCTCGGCGATAATGTCAATAGCTTGCTTTATATTGAATTTACGCCAAAAATCTTTCACTGATTGTTTATCACCACCATCTGTTTCTTCGATCAATTTTGTAAAGGTTCTGCGGACATAGTGTGCCTTAAATGTGGCGATTACGCCTTGGTCCATGGGTTGGATAATGGACGTAGTGTTAGGAGGTAAGAACACAACTTTGATGTGCTCAGAAAAATCAACAATATGAGGTGGGTGCCCGGGAGCATTATCAAGAACTAATAAAATTTTGAACTCCAAATTGTTTTTTGCACAGTATGCCTCAGTTTCCTTGTGCAGATGGTTTTGAAAATATTCCAAAAATAAACCACTTGTAACCCAGGCTTTTGTATTGGAGCGCCAAATCACCGGTAGAAGCTCTTTCGAATATTTTCGCAAAGCTCTGGGGTTTTCAGAGCGATAAACTAATAATGGTTTTAACTTCAAGTCACCATCTGCATTTCCGCCTAGCACAAGGGTGAAACGGTCCTTGGCCGCTTTAAACCCAGAAGCAACTTTTTCATCCTGAGAGATAAATGTTCTGGATGGCATTCTTTTCCAAAATAAACCTGTTTCATCAATGTTTATAACTTGTTTTGGACTGTAGCCACCATCTTCTATAATTTTTGCCAACACTGCAACGAAATTTTCTGCAGCAACTTTGTCTGCCGCTGCAACCTCCCCAGTAATTTTCAAATTATGAAAGTTGTAGCGCTTCCTGAACCGGTCGAACCATCCTGAACTAGCAATAAATGACTGCACACCTTCTTCACCTTTGCTTATATCCTTTTATATATTTAATGCCTTTTCTTTGATGACTATCGTACTCACCGGGATGCTGTTCTGATTTTGTCTCTCGATCCAGAGTGATAGCAACTTTTCCATTTTTTCCATGGTTTCAGACCGCGTTCGATTCACTTTTGCAGCGCTTATACTCGTTGCACATTTAAAACTATTTTTAATTTTCTCAGCGTTGGAACAAATTGTCCGAACAGTAGCCTCGTGTAGATCCATGGCACGCCTAATGTCCGCGATGCGCTCTCCACGTTCGAAACGTTCTATTACTTTCATCTTGGCTTCCAACGTAATAGTCTTTCTACTTCTTTTCCTAGGTCCATCACTCGTGGAAGATTGTACACGTTTTCCACTCATATCCGGAAAGTTGATAACAGGTTTTGAATTTTTATACAGTAAAACCACTGTCAGAGGCGTGCACTCTGGAGTTGAGGAGATACCGCGTTGCGCCCGCGCCGTTGAGACGTCACTTGTGGCAACTGTCTATACAACTTGCCGCGTAATTCGATACAATTTACTTCACTGTTTCATTACAGCCCGAGGTTTTTGAGACATCAAAATTCTCACATTCGCTGAGCTAACTGGGCACTGCGGATGCATTTTTCTGCTACGAAATGGAAACTTTGTATAATTTCACGCGATCCTGTGATACCAATACAGTGGAGGTCGACACTTAAACCCGTAACGATGTTTAAAGATTGATGTCATCGTCGGGGCTCATCAAAAGAGAATTAAATGAGTAACATGAAGTTGGTTTTTATCTCATAATGGATTTTTTCTCAGAGTTTGGTATTTGAATTGAATTTTTCCACCGGCACTACTGAGCCTGCCCTTCATATAAGACAGATATAGATGCCACACACATACACTCAGCGATCAACCCAAATGTTGATTTGATTTTTAAGGGCCAATGAATTCATTAAAATTCTGAAGGTAGATAACGTAGGATCTTTCTTCTCGTTTTTTCCTTACTTAGTTACTCCAAAAAAAGGAGGTTTTAGGGTATTAAACACATTTGCAGTTGAAATAAGCGGGAAGTTAGATCGACTAATGGAAGTTCCGCCGCGACTGTGTGAGTCAAAACAAATATTAAATTCCTCATTTTTTACATTTTGTCAAAAAAATCCTGCTTTCACTGGTGCAATGCGTTACCTATGGAAACCCAAACGTAGGGTACAAAATATGCAGATTATTCCACGAATGTATTTTAAATGAGCACTTTTTTCCAGCCATAGGAGCCGACTGCAGCGCAATTTCCTACGAATTACTGCATTTTGACTTCAATTACGGCATTAATTCTTCAATAACTAGATAAATAAGGTGGTAAGATGCCTGTATTTTATTTTTATTCTATTTCACTGTATTATTTCCTTCTTATAAATAGTTTTCCACGAAAATGGCATTTGTATTTTATGGAAAAATACCATTTTTCCCCGTGTTTCTCTCATTCCCCCATTCAACACCATGTAATTTCAAGTTAAATTATGGAGTAAAAGAGCGTGGAAAGGTATTATTTTGTTGTTCATATGTAATAGAGGACAACTTTTTCAACAAGTAGACAGAATATGAATAAAATGACATTTAAGTCATTTTACGGTGGAACCACCTTAAGTAAAAGCAATTTTTGAGGACCAATCGTGTTTTGGCGAATATCGTGTTAAGCGAATTCGTGTAAAGCGGGGGATACCTGTACTAATAATAAAGTTGAAATACAGATTTTTGAAATTAATTGGTTTTCAAACCCCATTGGCGGATTCCAACATAAATTGGCACACATGTTCATTAGACCTTGAAGAATTAAGATGCAGTATAAGAAAGACCCAATGGCCCCAAGGCCATATATGTGGGCCCTTTTCCAACCAATTCTTTCTTCCATAAGGAAAGTATTGGATTTTGATACACTCATTGTATAGGCTTTGAGTTTTACCTATCGGATGACCGCGAGACTTAAGTTTTTAACTATAACAATCGATTTTCGTGTATTAAACTTTGTGTTTTCCTAAAATTTGTGTTTCATTCTCCAAAACAGCAAATTATTGCTCTACCTCAACAATAGAATTTTATTATTTTAACCTTCTCGACTTTCCGTCCACCTATGATCCTTTGGACGGTTTTTTGCTTTGTTAATCTGATTATTCCAGAAGAAATATTTTTAAAAACATTTAATGTGGGAGGCACATTTTTGTAAGGTACTTAAGGTGGTTTAAGCGAGATAGTTCCCTAGACATAATAGAGACCAAATTCAAATTTTATTTTTTGATTCCAGCGTCTGTAAGAAGTATGAAATAAATATTGTTATATTAATGGAGCAAAGATATAGTTATATATGACCTAAATTCTCAGTAATTAAATAAATAAAGCTACATAAGTCTCTAACATGACTCATTTTTTCCCGCCGTACGGCTGAAAACCCTTCAAAACAGCAGTTTTTTTTCGATTCTGTAAAAAGTATTGTGGTGAGTAGTATATTATTTTTTATAAATAGTTAAGAAAACATGCAATCTACACACCGTGAGTTTTTTGACGAAATCTAGGTGCTTGAAGTTCCTAATTTTTTCAATAGTCTCCCTCTGGAACGCACAGCCATAATCTATCCCATGTAAAACAGCTTATATTTTTAGGCAAATAACTCGAAAAGTAGTTAGGCAAGGGGCTGATATTTTGATATCATTGGAAAGATGAGAGTTTTTTCTTTAAAATGAGGCCAAATTCATCAAATTCTAGGTGAAGTGATTTTTCGCTCAAACTACCTTAAGCGAGATATTTCTCAACTGGAACTTTTCTCAACTGGAACTTTATCAACCATCAATCTAGTAAATGCGCGAAATAAAATGTTATGCAATAACAAGTAGACCATACGTCCCCATTGCATACTAAGAAGCTTAAAAAAAACTGGAACAAATTCCACATACAATCGTAATATTACCAGGGCATGGATTTTAAACACGCATACAGCGTGTTAAAAATCCATGCCCTGGTCCAGAAAATTTTTGTCTGCATTGGTATTTCAAGCAATGTGTAGTTTGAATCATTATTGTCACACGCAAAATAATTTCTTTGCGACGATAATCTGGCGATTTATCCTGAAAACATGCTAAGAAGCGGTGGAAGGCATCCATGCAAATATCCACAAATTAATTAAACAAATATTTTTTTTTCAGTGCTAATTCAATAGTTATCACTCTTTCTAAGGCGAGAAAAAATATTAAATCCCATAATTTACGAAGACTCAAGGAAATGTAGGAACATGAAAATCCTACAGTATATAAAAATAGATATGAATCTGAGTGTTCACATCCGGGTGATGCAAACTTTTGAAAGTGATGAAACGATGAATTAGAAAATTCTAATGTCGCATCACAAAATAATTAATTGGTGATTAATAAAACGATACCGATGAACATAATTTTTTCTGTGCCTCGGGATTGAACTCGGAATCTTGGCACCGGCAATACGACATGCTACCATATCGAAAAACTCCGGCCATGTGCAGCTATCTTTAAACGCTATTGTCTCTTTTAAAAACCATTACCGTCCAAAATGGGGTGTTTATGATATTAGGTTCTCGAGTTGAGGAAAATCTAACTCCCACGTTTTAGTGAAATCGGCCACCCATGAACCTGGGCTCCCCTCTTAAAGGGGAGGTGTAATACAGTAAAAAGGGAATGGAATAAAGTGTAACGGACTGCCACGATGGAAACACCAGTTCCCTATCAGACACCGAAGTTAAGCATCGTTGGGCTCGGCTCGAGTTTGGAGGGGTGATCCTCCGATTCGTCCGAGTGCTGTTGCCCCTGTCTGCACGTGAGCGTATGTGCAGTATGAGCGAAATGAACTTAGCCGTCGTAGCACGTTTAACAAAAATACTACTCCTACGAGCATCAAATAATAGAAATATACATTTTCCGTTAGTTTCAATTAGTTACAATTCGCATAAGTGTTGAAGCCAGTCACAGCTAGCTTCAACACTGCTACGAATTCATGAAATACGTTACACTAAGGGTTGAAATATGTTATATATTTAGAATAAAAATGCTGTGGAACGATGCATAGTTTTCTAATTCCAAGGGAAGGAATTTAATTTCAACCTACGACACTGAAACCTTCGAAAGGTTCGTAAAATAAGATAGAGCAGATAAAACGCTACTGCATTACTATTTATGCGCAAGAAGTAAATGTTGCAATCACCCTTAAAATATTGGTGCCTAAATATTTTAGCCTCAGTCGCCAGCCGTGGTTACCAAAAAAATACAGATCTACTAGCAATATCCACACTTTAGTGCACAACTTCACATTCGTCACACCTATTGAATCTAATCTAAACATCTTTTCGATAGGGAAACATTTCCAAAATGAAATTATGCACCGGGCTAATATGGCTGGCAGAAATATACTTCAATGGCAGCATTTCACTTTATTTTTGGGTCTGTTTTTGCAATCTAGGGACTGTCTTTGCCCCGGTGGCAACGGTGTAAAGTCCTCGCCTAATTATCCTAGGGTCTTTGGTTCGAGTCCCACCTGAATGGATTTTCACCACTCAGACATGGGTGAACATATTCGTCCGTTTTTACTTGTTAAAAAATCCGATGTAAAAAGGTCAGCAGAGGCGTTTTTCGGGATAAAATGCGGAAATGAATAAATAATGTTGCATAAATGCTGCTATACTAGAGATGAAATAAAGTGTTCTCGGAGTTAAACGGCTGTAGCCGCAACGATTTCGGTCAGACAACTGTTTCAAAAAACTGTCGCGTACAACAGGTTAGTTTCGTGAAGGTGCCGCAGCCGCAACGTTACGCTCTGTGCAGTGTAGCGGCAACTGATGTAGCTGAAGGTGACTGTTTTCGTCTTCTATTTTGCTCCAGTTGCACTGCACGTGTGGCTGCGTTGCGGTTAGAAAGCTACAAGTTGTTGGATTTGAATCTCTTGCTGGCGGTTGCTGGTTTATTCAGCCAACACATGTCCATCGTTGCAGATAGAAATATGTAGTAGGTACTATCGTATAGAGAAGTACCTATCTTTCAGGGGTCCAAATGAAATTGTTTTTTTTTTTAGTGGAAGATTTCGTATTACACAGAATACAGAACTATCAGCCATGTTTAAGAGCGCCGATCGATCGCCTGTTGTTTGGTGTGTCCATGAATATACATATGGATCCTGAACTTGCCCCCAGTGGGTGTTGCCAAACATTCCGCATGCTCCGATAAAATCAGGACCAAGCAGATTGTAGCGCCGCCACTCTAGAGAAGGTGGCTCTAACAAGGAAAGGCCGTGATTCAAATGGAGATACTGGAAATAAAGGTACCGGAATTGGCCTCCCTATTAACACCGGCCATTTTTAACACACACAAGCGAACCATGCCGAAGGAAAGGCGGTGATTCAAATGGAGATACTGGAATTAAAGGTACCGGAATTGACCTCCCAATTAAACCGGGCATTTTTGACACTCAGAAGCGGAACCATGCCGATTGCAGTGCGACCTATGTTTTGCGGAAAGCTAGGCAACACCTTTGCTTGTACAGTGGTGCCGAAGATTTAGATCCATATTTATACTCATGGGTGTGTCTCTAGCTGTTGTCCGCAACAGGATGTTTCGCGGAGCTGTTTCGTTTTAAAACTGTTTCGGTTGAGTAACAGTTGCAGAAAAATTGCTGTGCTCTTTTAGTGCCACCACTATGCTAAACTCAACAGAACGCAACTGAAAAATATATGCCTGTGCGTCAAAGCGTGTGAGCACACTACGTATTGCGTTCCGACATCCGCGCGACGGAAGGGGGGTGTGGTGCTTCCTGCCGGTCGACTGGCCAAGTGAGGGGGAGGGGGGAGGAGGGTGGGAAGAGGGGAAGGAGAGTGTTGGACGTCCGATCGGCATTTATCTCGCATTGTGATTTCCCTCAATCGACGAATCGACGTGGAGTCCAAGTGAATCCCTTATAAAAGAGCGAATATATTTTCCCATATTTCGATGGGGAAATATGGTTCGGCCTGTTCTCCACTCCATACAAGGAATATTAAATGGACATATATACTCAAAACCGACTGGCTCCAGGGGATGATGAATGGCTCTGCACGTAGGGGGAGGGGTTGGCTTAGGGAAAAAGGGATTTTCGAAAAGCGTATTCTCACTCCACGTGACGATACATATTACACGTCTTATTTCATCTCGGTCCAGTCAAATTGAAAGGTCTGAGGCGAAAGATTGACTGCTTGGCGCCTAAAATGTTACAAGCAAGCCGAACGATATTTCAGAATGTGTCCAAGAGGGGAGGGGACAAGAGGGCGATCCAATCTGTTACGCTCTGCGTCTACTGACGTCGATGAATATGATCAGATTGAGTGAATTAGAACATGCGGTGGCCATTTCAAAGTATTTAGAACTTCACCAGAAACAACCGAGTACAGCGATAATACCGGAAATGTAAATAAATGTAGACATGGTAGGTAGTTTAACGCGTAGCGTTAAAGAGTACGCGTTACCCCCTATTTTACACTGAACATGTTAAATGAAAAACTTTGTACAATTTCCACAATATGATGTAATTCAAAACTTGATGGAAAATTTCTTGAAAAGATATGCCTTTTGTGCCGTACTAGCATTGCGAATAATGTCAATGGAGGCAGGGTACCCTATTTTACAGACTCTTTACGCTATCGAGGCGTCCTTATCGCCGGTGGATTTATGAGCGCCCTGGAGGAACAAGTTGTTTAGGACTACCGGACATTAGATTTTAAAAATAAAACAGTACAAAGCATGCGCCTAGCGCCACAATCCGCGAAATTGTGGTAGTTCCACCGTGAAATGGTTTAAATGTCATTTTATTCATATTCTGTCTACTTGTAGAAAACGTTGTCCTCTATCTGATATGAACTACAAAACAATACCTATCCACGCTATTTTATTCTATAATTGAACTTGAAATTACATATTGTGTTCAAATGGGGTACTGAGAGAAACACGGGGAAATATAGTATTTTTCCATAAAATACAAATGCCATTTTCGTGTAAAACTGTCTCTAAGAAGGAAATAATCCAGTGAAATTGAATAAAAATAAAATATAGGCATCTTACCTCCTTATTTATTTAGTTATTAGGGAATTACTGCAGTAATTGAAGTCAAAATGCGGTAATTCGTAGGAAATGGCGCTGCAGTCGGCTCCTATGGCCGGAAAAAATAGCTCATTTAAAATATATTCGTGGAATAATATCTGCATATTTTGTACCTTTATACTTTTGGGTTTCTATAGGTAACGCATTTCATCATTGAAATCAGGATTTTTTTTGGACAAAATATAAAAAATGTGGAATTTAGTTTTTTTTTTGGCTCACACAGTCGCGGCGCAGTCATCTCCTTAAAGCTGAACACGGAACACAGTGAGGAGTTCGCACTTTTGACGAATTTTGAGGATTACGGGACTAGCCACGGTATTACCATTTCGGAGTCACTTGTGTACACTTGCAATGGCAACCGCGCGTCTAGTCCTTTACCACTCAACATGGTACGAAAACTTCCCCGGTTGAGGGGAATGCTCGTCGTTGTCACCTTCCTTGCACGCAAAGCATTAGCAACGTAGAGAGCACACTCGTAACAATGGCGTCGCTTTTGTGACCCTATGCGTCACAAACATGTAACAGTTCCACGGTACATGCCCCATGCGTCACAAAAATAAAACGGTTGGTGGCAGAATTTCTGCTAAAATTGTAATTAAAAATATTTTCCCTGCATTGCAAGAGAACCAAGTACTGTAACTTAATCTCGGATAACCAGAATTAGTTAGAGGTGGCTAAATAGCCATTTATCTTAGGTAGAAAAATAGCGAAAATCAGCAAGCCAAAGGTAGTACTACTTGTGTTACTTACCAGTAGTCTGCAACTAATGAGCCACTAGCCCTACACACTGGCACATGAAGCACATGCACTTATGCACATGAAGTCTTATGCACATGAAGTCGTCTTACCTGAAAGAATAAAATTGTTCATTGAGTAAAAATATGCTTGTTTTTTTTAAATCAGTAACAGATGAAAGATAATAAATTCAAATGCTTTCGGTATATGTTAGTGTTCTAGCCACCACTAACGCCTGTTTGCCTACACATCTATTAAATAAGTAATATCAAATTCATTGGTCATTTGAATAATAAAAAAAGGGAGAATCAATTTAAAGTTAACTTAGTAACTCTCTCCATATCCCCGTTACGATTGTTTTCCCATAGAATTCCTGATTAATAATAACATAACCATCTGGGAAGAAATAGAAAATTCGGGGATAGTAACCCCATTTATTCATACAGTTACAAAAAATATTTTTTATTATTAACTCCTTCAAAAAAAACATTCATTAATGAATTCTGTGTACATATATTATCGGAAATGTACACTACATAGAATGTATGATTGAATTATGATATCTGCGCAAATTCTCTCCTAAAACATTCTATGGCATTTTTGTAAAAATAAATGTAAGTTCACAAGAAGTCTATCGCCTTATTTCCTTAAATTCGTGGATTGTCTTATTATCAGCAAGTTTTAGTTAACGATTGAGGTTTAAATGAGAAAAATTTATCTCGGATTACGATTGCATTGTCAATCGATTTATCATATTTGCGATCACTTAGGAAAATAAAAAAGAATCATAAGTTCGCCATCAATGTTAGTCGAATTTGTAAAACAAGCGCCTGTTTATTAGAACTATACAACATAGCAACTGTTCTCAGAACTTCTTTATGGAATAATTGATCAATATATGTTACCATATCCGTACAACGTTTATATTCTTTAATTTTGAAAACTTAGCTGAACTCAAAATCAATCATTTCAATGATAAAAAAGCCAACCCTTTGTCAGGAATAAATGTGCATCAATTTTAAGGTCCAAATGCACCTCTTTGTTTTTCGAACAGAATTATTTACACCTCATTCGATTAAAAAAACAGTAGCTCTTGCTAGAGTTGAAAGAACGCCGTCAGACAAGAGGGCGATGAAAATAAATCACGATTAGTTTATGCATAACATGTGTCTGCCAGAAGTGACTCTTTTGGACAACGTGGAGCTCTTCCCAGGTGAGTACTGGAGGTTGATACAACGCTCAGATCGTCAAACATGGAAGAGAAAAAAATAAAGAAGCCAAGAGGAAAAATAAAAATGGAAAATCAAACAAAATCCAAACACTGCCATGTGTGCTCAAATACAGACACGAGGGCGGATCTTACAACGTTGACATTTATTCTTATATTCCTACTACTTATGCTTCAACAATTACGGCCGTCAGCTTCGATAGTTGGAAAAAATCGATGCGCCGTCGTAATAATCGGGGAGATGGAAGAAGTAGAATTGAAAGAGGAGTGATGCGCATTTATATTAATTGACACTATCACGCATGCGCACAGCGGAAATTTAGTGAAAAGAACGAAGAGAAAAAGACTTGACGGTCACATTTAGTGGGATCCCTCTCTTTGGGCGAAAATTCTTAGGCAGCTTGGCACTTGGTGCTCATGTTGGCGCGATTTTTACAAGCGAAGGAACGAGTCAAGCGAAATGTTAGATTACCTGTGTTCACGGGAAACTGAATTTAAGTCCTCGTACGTACGCAAAAACCTCTAATTGTAATTTGGACAAGCACTGCACTGGTGTTGAATCACTCCGTCCAACATTAGAGAGAGAGAATATACTTATGAATTCAAGTATCATCTCCGATTGGAACAGGCAAGGGTTATATTTATGTGTCATCTCCGCCAACGCGGCCGGCTAACTATTACACCTTCACCATCGGAGTACTCACCCACATTCCGTATCTCTTTGGCCTTTATACCTTTATCTCTTCCCCCATAATGGTCCATCCACCCACGTAACAGCAACAGAGACCGATGAAAGTTCATAGTCACTTGGACGACGCTGAAAGGCACGAGGAACGTACTTCTTTGGATTTGTGATCCAGAGAATAGTGCTGGACAACCGATCAGTTGCTTCCCTCTCCGCCATTTCAAGAGACTGGTGCTTGAGAGCACAACGTCACTTTCGTGGAGATCAGTACAGTGCAGCGCATTTTAATTTTGCTGCTAATTCTGGAGTGATCTACATCTACATACTACCCCGCAAGCCGCCTCAATAGGCGTGTGGCGGGGAGTGTTAGGACACCAGCCGTTTACATAAAAAAGGAAACGCTCTCATGAAATTACGCCTTGAATTTATTAAAGTCCCTTATTGTTCGGGGGAAAAACGAATTCCCATACCTATCCGTTCGGCAAAATATCTCTCTTAATTTATCGTTTCTATCGGGCCTGGAAATATAGTGGGGTTCTAATATGATGTTCTCCGTGTCGCTCTTAAAGATATCTATTCTTAATTGCTCAAGTAATCTAAGCCTAGCGCGCAGCCTCCGAGTCTCTAGCGGCTCCCAGCCTAATTCGTTTAACATCTTTGTAGCGCTGTCTGTACGCCCGTAGCAGTTTTTGACGAATCGCGCAGCTTTCCTTTGTATTTTATTAAGTTCCCAGATTTAGTCCAGTTGTGTTGGAAAATGATATATTGTCGATGTAAGTAGGGAACGATAAGGGGCCTGTCACGCTTCATTTTGGACGCCGGATGTAACTATTGATGTAATATTTATCTTATCATGCTATCCTCAAACGGTAAACACGTGGGTGCTAAAAATAAATATGCTCCAAGTGAAATTTGATTGATGATTCGAAATAAGTAGAAGCAAAATTTATATAAAATCCCAATAAACCACCAACACTGCCCACATCTAATCTCTGCCAACAGCGCTCTCTTTCTCTGCATCCCTTTCTAGAACTTGCTTTTTCAAACGATATAAAGTTCCCATAGTTCATCCGTTGTATTCGAAAATAAACTCAGCTCTCCACCTTATTCCTCTTAAAGAGATACGTCTGGTAAAAAAAACAAAAAACATATCTTCTGGAGGGTCTTTAATATCCGGCTTGGCATTACAGAGGAAAAAGGAGAAAAGGTTGAATGATTGGAGAGCGTTTGACAGGGTTTTGAGGGTGTCTGAGGAGGCGGGTGGGAGGGGGGAGTGGGAGGAGGTTAGGAGAGGAATGGGGTCTCAAGGAGACGGTAGAGAAGGCGAGAATAATTTCGAAGGATTCGATTGCGCGTGCGAAACATCTCTCTTCAAGAAGAAGTGAAAAGGAAAGCCTGGAGTGTCAGAATGAGAGAGGGAGAGATGTGAAATGAATGGATGAATACTTACGCCCACGCTTCGAACCATTTCAGCGTCTCGGGTCGAAAGGAAAAGCGGCTGCAGGTGAAGGGGTAGAGTAGAGGAATGATCTCCTCTCTCTCTCATTGGAGGAAGGGCGCGTGGAGGAAGGGGGTGAGAATGTGAATGCGATCCGTCTCCACGAACGCAACTCGAAGAGAAGGGCTTTGCGTTCGGATCGAGAACAACCCTGCCCCCTAGACAGGCGTCATCTTTCACACAAACTCATCCTCTCCTCTCCATTTCCAATTTTTACCAATTTTGGTTTATTGCATGAAAATACTATAGCAATCACCGATGTGTATGTATCATTAACTTTCACAAAAAAATACATTTGAAGCTGAATCTTCATTTGGCTGCAGACTGCTTATTTGCAAAATTAAATTTGAAATATAGGTTTTCTGTTATTGGGAAAGATACCAAGGGAAAGATAATAAAATAAAGATTCATATTCCTGCAATAATTTTTTGATTTCCGTTCCAAATTCCGAAATATTTGCTAAAACGTAACGATTTTGAGTCATTACGTTCTTGAGTCATCGTCCACATAACGACCATTATACTCATTGTTTAAGGTGGCTGGAGGGAAAAATCACTCCACCTAGAATTTCATGAATTTGACTTAATTTTAAAGAAACAACTCTCATTGTCCCAATGATATAAAAATATCAACCCCTTGCCAAACTACTTTACGAGCAAATTGCCTAAAAATACAAGCTGTTTTAATTGGATAGATTATGGCTCTGCGTTCCAGAGGCAGAATATTAAGCAAATTAGGAACTTCTAGCATTTAGATTTCGTCAAAAAACTAACGGTGTGTAGATTGCATGTTTTCTCAACTATTTATAAAAAATAATCTATTACTCCCAACAGTAATTTTTACAGAATCGCAAAAAAACCTGCTGTTTTGAAGGGTTTTCTGCCGTACGGCGGGAAAAAATTAGTCAAGTTAGAAACTTATGTAGCTTATATTTATTTAATTACTGAGAATTTTGGTCATATATAACAATTTCTTTGCGCCATAAATATTACAATATTTATTTCATACTTCTTACAGACGCTGAAATAAAAAAATAATATTTGAATATAGTCTCCAAAATGACTAGGGAACTATCTCACTCAAACAACCTAAAGTCGAGATTCCATGTATATATCCATTAACTCAATGATTCGTTGCACTGAATAAGATATGAATGCTTTATTACAATGTATTAGTGTTGATTTTTTTCCTTCCCATTTATATTCCATGGGCTCCTTCTCTAGTAGTTTATAGTGACTTAACGTTCTTGATAAGCGTCTCCAGGCGATTAATTAACTGTTTTATTAGATTTATATCAGACCTTCGCAGAGATGATCATATGTCCAAATATTACGCTTATTAAAAGCAGTTACCTCTTGCTTCCCGAAGGAAATATGTACTTCTTGGGGTCCTTTCTTTTCTCCCTCTTTATTAATCGGATTCCCGCCTACCAATATGATCTATTTACCCTCCCAGAAGAAGTGTTTCACAAAGATTAACCCGATCATATCCTAGCTTCCTTCACATCCCCCAAGCCCCGTACCTACCTCTTATCTTAACTCCTTCCTCATCACTGCTTCCAAGTTTTGGAACTCGATACCCTATCACGTCAAATCCTCCTCATCACTGCAATCATTCGAAGAAAAACTACATTCTCATTTGAAAACTTCACATTAATTTTGTGAAAATTTGGTTAATGTACTGCAATTAACTTAGTTTAATAAATTGTCGCTCTGCATTTTCGGGTTCTCCATTTGCGTTCGTTGATTTAGGCTGACAACGGTTTCAATAGCCATCCTGCTATCGTCTTCAGGTCGAAGATAAAAGAAGCTGTTTTGGCCGCCTTATATGAGGCTGGTCGTCATGGTGCTGCGCTGTGATTGGTCGGAGCGGATGATCCTTCTCCATGAGCTGCTGAGGGGATAGCCACTGTCTCTGTTGAAATTTTCCGGGAATTTACAGATCTCTATTCCCGGAAAGTTTCAACAGAGACAGTGGTTATCCCCTCTTATACCAGTGGCGATACCTTCGACCTAAAGACGATAGCAGGATGGCTATCGAAACCGTCGTCAGCTTAAGGTGGTTTGAACAAGATATTTCCCTAGGTATAATGGTGACCATATTTAAATTTTATTTTTTGATTTCAGCGTCTGTAAGAACTATGAAATAAATATTGTAACATTAATGGCGAAAATATATAGTTATATATAACCAACATTCTCAGTAATTAAATAAATAAAGCTACGCAAGTCTCTAACTTGACTCATTTTTTCCCGCCGTAAGGCTGAAACCCCTTCAAAACAGCAGGTTTTTTTGCGATTCTGTAAAAATTATTACGGTGAGTAATACATTATTAATTATAAAGAGTTGAGAAAACATGCAATCTACACACCGTTAGTTTTGTTGACGAAATCTAGGTGCTAGAAACTCCTCATTTGTTCAATATTATTCCTCTGTAGCGCATAGCCATAATCTATCCCATGTAAAACAGCTTACGTTTTTAGGCAAATTGCTCTAAAAGTAGTTCGGCAAGGGGTTAATATTTTGATATCATTGGTAAGATGAGTTTTTCCTTTAAAATTAGGCTAAATTCATCAAATTCTAGGTGAATTGATTTTTCGTTCAAACTACCTTAGAGGATGGAGAACCCGAAAATGCAGAGCCTTAACGGACAACCCCGCGAAAACCTACGCCCAAATGGTGTTAAATTTATTTAATTCGATTTTATTTAATGTATGTATTACGATTATTTGAGAATAATGATGTTTACATTGTTTGTTGTTAGTTGCTCTAATGGGTTACCCCAGAGCATAATACAGCTTTAATTCATTTAAGTCTCTCACTCTAATGCTGTAGAAGTGAAAGCGTCTCAACAACCCCCGTCGAATCTTCAAAGCGATGAGGGTGAGTGCGAGCTAAGGTAAGACCCGAGTGAGCGACGCATTAATCACGGCAGAAGGGGGCGCGGTCTCTTTCAATTCCGCCGCGAGCGATTGATGCGATTGAGTGTAAAGGCTTAAGGAGGGAGAAGGTACTAAGAGAAAGACCGACTTGAGAAACCGACATCCCTGGCGCGACCCCATCGAAATAATTTACATTCCAAAACAAGTAGATGATGATTTTCTCGTCTCCTTGGAGAGAGATCTTCACCTACCAACCTCTCTGTCTCTGTTTATCTTAGTTCAACAGATAACCACGAAGAAAAATCTATTTTCCTAGCAGAAATATTACGAAGTTAAGGGATTTATGCGAAAACGACTAAACTGAGACCATTTTAAAGTGACCATGCCACACCTGTTAAAATTTTGGGGATAAAATAAATGTTATTAACGGATTATTGATACAAAACTTCAAGAGATTCCGAAAGCAAGCAGATAGAAATGGAAATAACACCTTGACGGAAGAGAGGAAGAGAATGCAAGGCAAAAGAAAGAAAAGTTACTCGAGAGAAAGAAAAGAAGCGGAAAGTAAAAAATGAAAATGAATACGATGGGTTATTTTACGTGGTCCAAAGACCATGGTCGAGAGAAGAACAGGTAGGTAATTTAAGTGTTCATTTTGCAAATACTTCGCAAGTAACAGAGTGGTAAATCTATTGGGGAAATAGGTAGACAGTAAAAGGTCAACAATAATTTAAAGATGAATATCTGCGTAAATTATGCAGAAATGTAGAATGAAATTGCTCAACAAACCTATATTTGAGCAGAAGAGATTTAACATGTAAATATAATAACAATACCTTGAAAATCACAATAAAATAAGATTAAGTCAGCATCGTTTGTGTGCTTTGCAAACAATGCGAAAAAAAACAGAATATTAGAAGAGAGCAACATTGTGGCTAAGTGACGCATTTGGCACGGTGCTATTATTGCCATCTTACATCAATACAATCAATTATCATCGCTTCACGTATGGATGCCCTGAATGCTCAAAACCATAATCAAAGTGGCCTTCAACAAGCAGAAGTTATCATATGAATAATGATGATGAAGATTCATACAAAAAATTACTTGTATTCGCATAAATGAATATTATCCCGAGCTGGCTTATCTTTTGAGAATTGACTAGAAGTCGTGCCAGGAGCCATTTTCATATCTATCACCCGAAAACGGTCTAATATGATTCAATATCTGTTGCATATCTGTTGCATTACATACATGCTGCTTCATGTAAATCTTCAGTTTTTATTCAGTTACAAGATTATTGTATAAAAACATCTTGGTAAACGGACCTAATCTATTTTGGTTTTGCACCTTTCTAAATTGTCTTAAATTAAAGTTCAAAGTCTTAAATTACAGTTCATTCATCCTCATTGGTGAATAGTGGGCTGAAATGGCTTCTGGATTTGTCAGATGTCAAACATGAAAGGGGTTGAAACAGACTGTGATTGAAATCATGGCATCTAGCGCTAGTTGAAGAGGATATAGGGTGCTTCCAATCCAACACAAAACTGCAGGAAATCAAAGAGAATCTCGAGAAATAACGACCGATTATGAGGAAAACCCATGCAATTCTAAGCTTTTGGTGGAATTACATTAACAGATTCTCCAGAGATACACAAGTTCCCGCTTAATCACCTAATTAAAGCATCTTTGAGCTCTGATCGAATCCAAGAGGGACGATCCTCCTATTCATCCGAGAGACACCGCCCGTCTGCAATTGACAGACAGTTAATGCGTAATGAAGCACTACCCGTCGAAGCACGTTGAACTGAATTGATACTAACTCACCGAAGAAAACGATTTCCAAGAATCCAATGGAAAATGATTCCTCAAAGGGAATCAGCCTATACAGTCATCTCGTTCTGCATCTTACTACATGCTTGTCGGCGATAGTCTGGAATGGACTAGAAAGTGAAAAGAGACAACCAGGATGAAGATAAGGAATTCAACATCAAGATTTACTGCATGAAAAACGAAAAACTACATGAAAAACGATCCATTTCGAAAGAAAGAAATAGAAATACTTTGCTTATTTTCTACAATTTTACTTTAATTGTCGACTAGTTTCGATACACTGTATCATCTTCAACGGACTAGTGGTACAAAAGACATAGGGACATAGTTATATACTGAATGGGTTGGGAAGGGGTGGGGAAGGATATGGAAGCGGTTGGTAGGAACATGTCAAATTAGTGAATAGGCGGGGTGGGGAAGCGAAGGAAAGGAAAGTAGGGGGGGAGGTTAGGAGTGGAGCGTGGGTTGACGTCATAGGGAAGGGGAACTAGGGTTGGGGGGGGGAAGGGTTGGGGAAGGGTATGGAAGGTAGGAAACTGTAGAAATCCATTTCGCTCTCTTAATGATTAGGTCCCGATCACTCTAGGCCCGTGGAAACGATGATGGCTCCATTTCACGTTCCGTATGACACGTGGGATGGAACTAATGAAAGGCAACGGGAAATGAAACGGATCAAGAGTCTAAAGAGCCACTGAGTGACGGGAAAGAGCTGGTGAGTCAATAAAACGATCTGCATATCACAACTTGAGAACCGATGACGGTCACACCGCCTGGGTGGTGGAGTGGAAGTTCTTTGAAAATAAGAAAAAATTCTGCCAAGGCTTTGAAAATAAGAAATAAATTCTGTTTTTCATTTTGTGGTATACCCACTTTTCAATATTCAATTCTTACTGTCACAAAATTACATGTAATTTGCTTCTTATATTACCTATATGTATGTAAGTATATGGTATGGATTATTACTTTCCTAAATACTTTATTAATATCTTTAAAATAATGTATTGTATTAATAAATTTAACCATGCTCAATTCTTATC
This sequence comes from Pyrrhosoma nymphula, assembly GCA_963573305.1. Taxonomy (NCBI): domain Eukaryota; kingdom Metazoa; phylum Arthropoda; class Insecta; order Odonata; family Coenagrionidae; genus Pyrrhosoma; species Pyrrhosoma nymphula. The sequence goes on from OY754329.1 coordinate 13,555,348, forward strand.
CCTTGTGCTTCCATTAACCCATGTTTTGCATTTCGTTCATCAGCACATCCGTATTTTAGCTGACAATTACTTTGCTATTTAAAAATATCGATTTCGATTTTTCGATTATTTTGGGCAAAAAATCGAATATTAAGAAAATCGATTTTTAAAACCAAAATCGAAAGTCGATCAATCGAAAATCGATTCTGGATTAAAATTACCAATCCCTAAGTGGAACTGCGAAAAATGAGGTAATGTGCTATATTTTATGACAAACGATGTGGTACGTAGTCACACGCACGGGTGCAAAGATGCACCTTGAATTAAGATGGCTTGGTGGTGTACCTGGTTATCACACCTGGCCGGCAATTGGGATATCCGGGTTCGAATCCCAGTCTAGTAAAATGATATTTTCTTAGCGAATTTCACCCTCTATGGTGTATAGCCCCCTCTATGGTGTATGACTCCCCTACCGCCTCTTCTGGGGGTTGTTTTGTAATCTCACATAAGTGACTGCGTATCACATCATTTGTGCAATCGTAATGATTGGAATATGAGTCATGTCTACCCTACTCGAAGGCTTTTCATAGATAGAAGGGAACACAAATATTTTGCATATATTATATATAAAATTGCAGCAACCATATTCATAAAATAATTAAGGAAATGGGAGGATGTGAGGAATTCTGGATTGGGAAAATAGGGTGAGAACTTATAGCAACGTAGGGAAACGGATGCCCGAACAAATTCATGGCACTGCACCATTCGTCGCGATGGCCCTTCTACAGTGCTTTTAATTTCTTCACAGTCGACGCAGTGGTCGCGAGATGAAGAAAATGGATACCTCTGGAATGACCAAAGACCCCTCTTCCCCCTGCTTCTACTTCCCCTCGCTCTTCCCCCCTAACTCCCACAAACATAAGTCAATCTTCCCTTGGTAAACACCCCGACTCCGCATAGATGCCAAATGCATGACAAGGAAGTGGAGGCATTACACTGGCGAGGGATAAACACCTGGAGATTTACTAAGGATTCATGTGCATGTCTGACCGCACACACAGAGTATGATGGTTCCTCAGTGGTTTAAAGCCTGTTACTAACTGACTAACTAATAAACGACATCTCATTGGCGACTTTACGTAAACTGGCTGTAGGTAACACACTGAGTCACTGCGACACTTAATAACCGTGACAAATCTTAGCCAGACAACTCGTTACTTTCTATTTCCTTTACACACATTTAAGTGAAGGCAAAGATTTCCCACTCTATGTCCAACCCCTAATCGTCAAACACAATTGGAAGCAAAATTTATAAAAAAAATTATGTTTACAACGCAGCCTAAAACTTCAGTAAAGTTTGTACGATGCTCCCGCTTTTTCAAAAACCTGACTACATACTGCATCCTTCAACAAATTCTATTTTTTCCCTTTTTAGAAAGAGTACATCGCTGAGACTTACCAGTAGACAATAAGAGGAAAACGCATGTCGCCGAATTCCTTCGGAGGGATAATTTTAAGGACTTCCCGAAAGATGAAACGTTTACCAAGAGAAGAGGATGTGCCTCTGATTGAAAAAGGGACTTTCACATGATCGTACGCAAATGGATTGCTCTCTTCTCTCAGGATACGAAACGTGCAGTATTCCGAGTTCTCCCAAGAGCAATGACACCATCGAAGGAAATGCGTTTCTTGGAGTCAAAAAAGAACAGCTGGAAATACCAAATCAATCTCGAGGAGAGAAGGCGGCCAACGATGAAGGAGACTGCACCAGGAAACCCACCAATGGCTATACAAGTGCAATGACTTTACTCAGAAAGACCTCCATAGCAACAATGCATTGTTTAAATTAAATGTATGTGAAGATAAAAGCATGTGACCTTCTAAACAATGTCGTAATTTAAATGTCAGATTTTGTCAGAACTTAACTTCGTGAAACCACATTGCGATAATTTAAAAATGATTTCACCTTGTAATATTCCACAAAATGTTTTCTTTCTTCCGATCCAGGGTTACGACTACTACACAGATATTATCAAGGTGACAATGGTTCACCACGAGCCCCTTATATGCAGAGTCATATTGATACAGAACTATCCTTATATGGGGTTTGTGGTGAACTATTGTCACCTTGATAATGTCTGTGTAATAGTCGAAAGTTTGGGTCGGAAGAAATAACACTTTTTGTGGAATATTACAAAGTGAAATCATTTTTAAATTATCGCAATGTGGTTCCACCAAGTAAAGTTCTGACAGAAAATCTGACATTTAAACTACGACACTCGTGGTACCTCTCGTAGTCATAATTGGGGTACCAGAAGATAAAGTTTAGATCCACATTCGTCCTTAGTTCGAGGTATCAATCAATCGATTCCAGACTCTGACACGGGCTAACTTCAACTGATTCCTACATTTCTGTCTTTTTGAAAGCCGTTCATCGTGAAAGGAAATTCGATTTTTTTTAAATCTGTTAGAATCTAATAAGGAAGCATTAGCAGCAAACACAAATAATGAAACTAATGTCAATTTTTTTCTTTTCCTTGCTGTTTTATAATATTAGTAAAAGTTTAATTCGAGTTTTCCAAAGTTTGTGTAATTAATATATTAAACATTCTAGTCCGGAAAAAGACCGATTCAGATGGAACCCATAACGGAAAGTTTAATTTTAAAATAGTGGCGTTAGTTGAAATGGCGTCACATGTAGTAAAATAATGTATGAAGCATTCAGATGTGCACTGCACTAGCATCAGACTTAAATCCTATCACTAAATGTATTATACGTTTACACATGAACCGATTCCATCAAGTTACTCCTAAAACTACCAATTTATATACAATGCTAAATAAAAAGTAATACGCAACGGTAATAAGAACGTTACCCAGTAATTTAATACTTATATAATCAACGGAAATTTTGACGTCTAAGCTGAAATACTAAGGTTTTAGGTCCATTTTAAATCAAACGACTTCGTTTGTGCGAAATGTGCAAAGCTATCAGAGAGACCAAGAACCAAACGACACTATAGACAGTTATCATTTCCAGGGAGCATAATACAAGGTTGAGCGTATAAATAAGAAAAAATGTTTTTAGAAGTATTATTTTTTTAAAATAAAAAATAAATAAACCACTTTCCAAAAAAGTTAATCAATACCATAGTTTACTCGAATAAAAAATCATCTTCACGTACTCACAATTCAATAAATACAACAAATGTATCAAACACTAATACATACCAATATCGGGGAATGAGTTATATAAATGGATTATCAGAGCAAATAACTCAGGTATTCAAAAAAACAATTTATAAAATAGCACATTAAAACCATAAACTCGTATATTCAAAAGTTAAGTCGGAAACCCCTATACAGCTAAGAAGCAATATAATTTATTCTATTCCATGTAAAGACTGTGACAGTAGCTATATAGGCCAAACATCCCAATATTTAAAAAATAGGATCTCGTAACATAAAACATCAATTAAGACTAAAGTTCAACTTTGTGCATTAGCATATCATGCAATTGCAAATAGTCACTCATTTATTTTCGAAGAAGCCAACATTTTAGACTCAGAACCAAATTTATCAAAAAGATTATTCAAAGAAATGTACCATATATCCAGAAATCAAAAAAGTTGCAATAAAAGAACAGACATTACTTATCTAAGCAAAATTTATCATAATTTAATAAATGGCACGAATAACTTTTCAACAAAGAAATGGATCCAAGCAACCAAATTAAAATTGTAAATAAAAACAGCACCAAACTTTAAAGGTAACAATCTTGAATATGTCTAGATGTATTTTTATATTTAATGTCTGTAAATTAACCATTATGTAATCAAAAAACAATTGTCAAACATTTAGCATAATGTTTCATTTGTTAAATTGATTAAAGATTGTTAAATAAAAATCCGAAACGTCGGCAAAAGTTTAAAAAATATTATTTGACCTAAACTCATGAAATTTGCACCATACATAGAAAAAGAGGTTGAGAAAAAATACCTGTTGAGCTTATTATAAATATTCCACTAAAAACCATAAGTACCGTAACCAAACGAGAACCAGGATTACTTTTTTATGGTCTGATAGCCTAAATAATGATAAAAATAAATATAGGAAAGCTAAGGAATGAGCCGGGCAGAAAATAATTGCCAAATTATTCTCCTTGACATTTTTCCCAGATTTCATATTTATAGATTGCAGAACGAGGTTTCGGTAGATCCGAAATTCATACCTTGAATAAACAGTGATAACATGCATTTTAATCCTATTTCCTCGCCCTTCTTGAGGAAATCATTGCAGTGGATATTAAGAAGAGGCGAGAATGGAAATACCTTACATGGGCGAAAGGAAGTAGAGGCCAAAGGAAATGATGAGAGGGTTTTTTTGTTTAGTAGGTAAGCTTCCTGAGTTTTTCCGCTGAAATACATCGAAAACACCTTTCTGGGGGTCTCAGCAACCCTTCCGATTGCCCACGTAATCCGCGCCATTGCACTGGTTGAACAAACGAGCGGCTCAAAGGATTTGTGTGTGATATCCCCACTTCGAATCCATCTGCATCCACTTCCATTGCACTCCATAAGTCACATAAGCGTCAAGCAGTGAGTATATACAGCCTTCAATTGATTCGTGCAAACGTCCAGACACTCTCTGAAAGCAAGTACTTGACGCTCATATAACGTTCAGTATTTTTCAGCACTTGCTTTGTGAGCGAAGTAAATTGCAACACTAGATAACAACTATATTAGTCAAAATTTTTCCAGTGATTAAACACAATCTAACGACTCATTCCCCTCCAAAACTAACTTCTGCAATAGATAATGCCAAAAAATAAGCGCGATTCGGAAAAATCAATTCAAATTACGGCGTCAAACCTTTGTTGAGATAATGGTGTCATACGAATCAATCATCATCCTCCTTTGTATAAAATTCACAGCTTCAGGCTCTACTTTGTAGAAACTTTTAATATTCATTATAATAAAGTTTGTACTTTCCTACAGTTTTTATTTTTTAAAACACACTACGCGTTTCACCATTTTTATGGCATCGTCAGGTGTCGTAGTTTGTTTACATGTAGTATATTGTTGTTGTTGTTAAATACAGAACATTAAATTTGATTTGAAAGAAAAGTTAACGTTAAAAAATTACAAAAAGGAAATGAAATCCAAATCTATGCAATGAGCAGCTAAATACACATACTTCCCCACTACTTTCTGGAAAATATTCGTTAAAAAACGTTGACCTTTCTCTTTACCACCACCCCTTGATTTCATTGTTTTTGCCAAATATTGTATGTATATTTTTGTTGTTATTATTTTCATGTTAATATTGTTTTTTACCCTCCTTTTAATTTTTGATTCATTTACTTTTTTGTAATTTTTTAAACTTTTTTTGTAAACTTTTCTTTTCAATCAAATTTAATGTTCTGTATCTAACAACGACAACAATATAATATCATATGTAAACAAACTACTAGACCTGACGATGCCATAAAATTGGTGAAACGCGTAGTGTGTTTAAAAAAATAAAAAATTTAGAAAAGTACCAAACTTTATTATAATGAATCTACTTTGTATATTCACCTTACATTTTAAAAATCATCCTCTGCAACAAATGCAGTATCACATTAGCGTAAAGTCCTTGCGTCATTAGCGTCAATTTCTGTTCATCAATTCTTTTTGTCGACTCATTTTGCAGCATCAGATTTCTGTACTTTTATTTTTAGTGCTAACCAGTAGAATGGCTTCGAAGTCCAGAAGGACCATAAGATTCAAAGATAAAAATTCAAGTTGGTACATCCTTCAACAATTATAGATGACCATTCCTCCATTTCTCCGATACTTGCAAATATTATTTACCTGACGAGCACTACAGATGAAATTGGAGCTCATTATCACCGCCGACCGCGACAACGAAAGGCAACAAATTTATATTATTATCCTCGATGACAGAACACCATTTCTCTTACTATTCTGGTTCCGTTCCTCATTTTATCTGTATTTTCCCCAATTATTTTGTAAACTAATGCGTGCTTAGTTTCTTTTTAGATTCCCGTGTCAAGGAAAAAGATAGGGAATATCTTTTATAAACTCATCGCACGTCGAAATTGAGCTGTAAATCGGTAGAAAATCAATCCATACTCACTGATATCGAAACAACGTAATCCCTTCATATCCGACACAAAGATCGTTTGCGTGAAAATTACTGATGATTTCATTTCTGTACAAATGTTACCGAACCATTTCCATTTCTCCCAAATTCTCTCACTTTCTCAACGTTTAGATTCTAAGTAATCTACCTCTGCAACTGAGAAGAAATTTATTTCACACTTAAATTAAAATAATTATTTGAGACAGGGCAGGTTGAATGGATCAATGTCTGAATTTTTGAATGAATGAGTCATTGTATTAACTATTACTACGCGATCAATGACATTAAGTATCCGAACGCCAAATGCTCACATTGCGGTCAAAGCAAAAACAGTGGTGAGAACATAAATCACTTTGTGTGTGATGTCTATTTACATCTTTGGCATGAAATCTATAAATTTATGGTGGTGTCCAGAGTGGCCACATGAGATCTAGAGTGTCACATCCCCTCCACTTTAATACAGACTAGTCAGTCAAAATGAGTGCAGTTTAGAGATAATAACTATTCCTGCGTTTTTTTGTCACTGCAATGCGCCTGCACCCTTTATCGCTCTTTAAATCCACTCTCCTGAACCCACACACACACAACGAACCCACCCTATTCCATAATCGTGCTAATGCCGTAAAATGACTTAAATGTCATTTTATTCATATTCTGTCTACATGTAGAAATAGTTGTCCTCTATCTGATATGAACAACAAAATAACACCTCTCCACGCTATTTTATTCTATAATTGATCTTGAAATTACATGGTGTTCAATGGGGGAATGAGAGAAACACGGGGAAAAATAGTATTTTTCCTTAAAATACAAATGCCACTTTCGTGGAAAACTATTTATAATAAAGGAAATAATCCAGAGAAATAGAATTATAAATAAAATATAGGCATCTTACCGCCTTATTTTTATAGTTATTGGGGTATTACTGTGGTATTACCACGTATTACTGCCGTAATTGAAGTCAAAATGCGGTAATTCGTAGGAAATGGCGCTGCAGTCGGCTCCTATGGTTGGAAAAAAGTGCTCATTTAAAATACATTCGTGGAATAATCTGCATTTTTTCTACTTTACTTTTGGTTTTCAGTAGGTAACGCATTGCATCAGTGAAAGCAGGATTATTTGGACAAAATATTAAAAATGTTGAATTTAGTATTTTTTTTGACTCACACAGTCGGGGCGGGACCTCCTTAGAGTAAACACGCAATGGGCACTGTGGCTTCTTCCTGCATGCATTCATAACACTGTCTCCTGATAGTTGATGGAAAGCCCATCTTTGGCCGATTGGGGGCGCTTAATTCATTGGTGAAGAAAACAGCCATGTCGTCACGGCCGTTGGGGTTAATGGCGTTTGACAGTGACTTTCTCATCCTCAGAGGAGGAAATCAGGGCGGGTAGCTTCTGCAACTAAAACCAATACGTGCATTTTTCTCATATTGACCATTTATAGAGGACCGGTCATTCATTCCTCCCTGCATTCTTCTATGTTATTTCCCGATCGGCCACGGACGCAAAGAAGCCCTCAACAGATATCAGGTTATTTGGAGAATCAACATTCTCCTGAACAATGATTTGTTAAAAAATGCGGCAACGTGAGAAATTGAGGCAGTGTCATCCAATGTAACATACACACTTTATTATTTTTAAAATTCAAATTGATATTTCACGTATAAAATGTAAATACTAGACGATTTACCGCTGGTTAATATATGAAACGCAAAGGGTTTCACCACACTTTGCTATAAAAGTAGTTTAAGTAGATCTGGTGAACAGAAAACTGGCTGGAATTTTTTTCTTTTCATTGATCTCCACGAAGTAGGTTTAAATCAATAAAATTTGAATTCGAAAGGATATTTGCTACTATTTTTCCTGCCATAATAGCGTGGAGTGAAAGCTCATCCTTCGGCAGTTTAAGTGAGTGAAAACTCATTTGCACATTCTGACATATTTTTATTCAAATGAAACCATCAGTCATTATCATGCAAACAATGTTTTCATTGGAAATGCAGGATTAACGTTGTTTCTATATCAGAGAGTGTGATCGCTTTTCTACCAATTCACGGCCAATTTTGACATTCGACGAGTTTATAAAAGACAGGGGATCACTTTAATCTTTGACACGGGAAGCTGAAAAGAAGAAAAGCACGCAATAGTTCACATTATAATTAGGAAAAATACGGATCAAACGAGAAATTGAACCAGATTAGTGAGAGAAAAGGCGTTCTTTCATCGATAATAATAATAATACATTGGTTAATTTATGGAGGTTTGGTCATGTCTTCTTTTTTAAGAAACTCAACTTCCTCTTTCCGTCGACGTTTCGTCTTTTTATTAATGAGGCTTCTTCAGGGCTACAGTACAATGCAATGAATACCGTTAATAATAATTATAATACTACAAAGATAAAAAAGTTTTCAATCATAAATTTAGCACCTCAAAGGATTAAATGTCTTACTGCGACAATGGTAACACAAAAACAAACTCTTCCTCTTAGCAACAATATCAACATAAAAAACAAAACCAAAATGGAAAAACAAGCTAAAATGTTGTTTAAAAAATATAATGAGTGAAAATAAAAATAATTAAAATGAATAGTATAAAGCATGAAATTAACAATTACAGATATCGTAACTTCAAATTTCGAATGTATATTACATATTTTACGCATATAAAAAACATATTCGTATTGAAATTCTGGAGAACACTACATAATACATAGAAAAAAAAACGTGGTCTTCGTCTGACCAGACGGTGGAAGTTATACTTCTTAGGCCGGTCGCACACACCCGCTCACACACACAGGCAGACAGGATATATAAATGAAATAAAAGACATTTTTTTCTCTATTATTCAATATATTTCTCTTCGATATATTGTTATGAGTGATTTAATTTTTATAATATACACCTATATATTATCGTTATCAGTAATTTCTTCTATAATCATTCTTTCATCTTGGTTATTTTCTGGTTGCTCATTAGAAATCGTACTGTATTCCAAGAAAGACACAATCGGTAACTTATTTTAACTTCCATACGTCCATTATTCTAATACTTGGAACCACGCACTTATACATTCTTAATTGTTGATAAATTTCAATTCTTTGTCTAATTGTATAAGAGAAAGAGTACTCACTGTTCTGCTTGATGAACACTGTGGATGGAAATGTTTTTGTTTTTGTTTACGTTACACCACGTGCACACGTGGAGCAATAATCCCGTGATTGTAACACAGATTTGTTTATGAAAATATGATATAATAATATAGAAAACAAGTCATTGAAACACTATCAATAAATAATCAGAAAAATTGCTTAGCAACGAAAATGAAAAAAGATCGAAATTTGCATTAATTTTGCGTTTAAACTTCAAATATTTCAATTTATCGATCGATAGAGAAATATCGGTTGCAAGAAGTAAATGCATTGATCTTTTGGCCTCATTTCAGTCAAAGAATGAAACTTGTATCTAAATTATTTCATATTTTAATGAATGAATGAAAATTACTCTACACGTAAATTATTCGTTTTTCCCATTTAAACCCATTAAAAAACAAAATCCTATCTGGACTCGAAACCAATGAAAAATATTGGGATTTTCGAGTTTTTCCTGACTCGACACCAAATTTGAACCCTTCCCTGAAAATTTCATCCTTTTAGCTCGATTAGAAATACCCAGGAATTCGTATCAATGAGTACAATTGTGGATTTTTCTCACCCAAAAAGAGCGTGACGCGGTTTCTCGACCAACATCCCATCCCAAAAGTCTCCAACGGGCGCAAAGAAGTATAACTTCAAAAAACTTAAGTTATGGGAGATCAAATTATAATAGATTTTGCTTAAATTCTGTATATCTGATCTATGGTTACAAACAGAAGGAGTTTTTATGATGTGGACCATTTCTTTGAATAACCTCTTCTGAAGATTTATAAATTAACCAATGTATTATTAAAGTTGTCAATAACTATTCAAAAAAGATAATACTAATATGAATCATTTGTCTTTCACTGTCACGGTCGGCGGTGGCAGGGATCTCAAATGTCATCTATTGTGCTCGTGAGATGAATAATATTTGCAACTCTCTTAGAAACGAACGAAAACGGAAGATATAGCAATTTATAAATTTTAATAGCGTATTCTGGATGTATTTAGTTTGAAACTTGCATCTTAGTCTCTTTAAAGAATTGATATTAACAAAAAAAACGACAGATAAGTTTACCTTTACGCATGGAAATATAATTTTAAAAAATTTGCCTCTTTTAATAATCCATCTATTCCATAGCTACTATTCAGTCACTAGTAACAAACAACAACTCATGTTTTATGTAATATTTTACTCTCGTCAAAACTTTTTTCTATGACTTAATGATGCTGATATTATCTATGTATGATTCTAAATACCATTGTGAGAGGATCAGTTCATCATAAAAACGTACTACCTACCATTTGATAGATAAAATGTTACCATTTCAAAGTAAATAAAGCCAGAGGGATAATTTTTTTAAGGTGAAGGTGAAAAAAGTCCAATTAATTATTGCCAGAACTTCTGGTCAAAAATGCCATACACATTAAAGTGTTATTGCTGCCAGTTTATTGCATATTTCTTTCTGCTCTTGTTCTGTAAATGTGGTTCATATACCTGTAGATGGTGTTATGTATGGAGTGGTTAAATATAAAGATAAGATCTTGATTACAAAATTTGCATATTTCCGAGGAGACAGATTAATAGTATTCTTAATTGTGTAAAAAATGAATCTGAGGATTATTCTTGCGGTGACAACTGACTTCCCAAGGGAGGAAAACGGAAGAATTGAAAATGCCTCGAAATTATCGGATAATTCGGCCCCGCCGGCTATTGAAGCCCACAGCTGGACCCCACTCGCCTCCCCCACAACCAGTCTTCACCCCACCCACTCCAGTTGCCGGCGAAATTATTTTATACCTAATGAGCCATCACTTAAACCTAACAACAACATAGCCCTTTCCCGTTAGATGTGAATTCTTTGACATCATTCCGTAATTAGTTCCAAGCCCTCATCTCTTCCATGACTATCCTTTTGAAAATTAATAAGAAGATTAGACATACGAGCATCACGTCCAGAAGTAATGAAACATTGGGTAATGAAACAGAGAGGAAGAAACAACTCTCCACTAATAATCAGTGAACTTAACTGAAGCCTCTCCCTTTAACTTTTTGCCTCTGCCTCAACGTTAATCAAAGCGTTTCTGATGAATTGCCTCACCAATTAATTCGACAACATAATCCATGAAATATTCCAATGTCTCCGAGTCCTTCATGGTTAAGTACGAAGGCAAGAGAAATATGAAATGGGAAAGGAAACGTCGTATCCAATAACATAATAGGTATCAGCTAATACGTGAGAAACAACAGGACGTGATCAAGGGAGAGTTTTCAACTTTCACTAACGGTAAACTGACATATTACATCTGACATTTGGCCAATGCGGTTAATCACAAAGATGTGTAGCAACGAAGAATTCAATATCGCACAATCCATATTGCACGGAAATCTCTCTTTTAAGATTCACACATGATAAAGTGTCCTATTTCAGACGGAATAACTTCGCAAAAATATCTTTGCATCCGTAAGCGTGACTGCGAAAAATATCATTTGTGCATGATTTTTAAATGGTGGTATTTCATTTCATCAGACGTTTGCTGATGTATTTCGCTTTTAACTCAGAAATTCACATGTCTCATCCTAGTTTTTGGTTGTCAAGAGATTATTTTTACTTAGTCGTTGAAGAACTTCTACAAAGTGAAGCCTCAAGCAGCTAAGTTTATTTGCGTTTGGCCTTAAAAGGCGACAGTTGCCTGGTCTCATTTACATTCATCCGACAGACTAATACTGGTGTGGCATTGAATTTAATGATGCATCAAATCATGCAGTGTCAGCAATTACCATTAACTACTAGGTGCTTCTAACAGCCTATTAGATAACTTATTGGGAATCATGTTAGCCAATAAGTTTTCTACTTGAGCATCGATGCCGGGCGATTCAAGAAATTCAACCACCAGCAAACAGAAGGGACAGTCGAAGATGGACTATTGGGGTTCCAAAATATCTAGCCCTTGACGAACTACTTTTCGAGCAATTTGCCTGAAAAGGTAGACTGTTTTACATGGGATTAATTACGGCTATGAGCTCCAGAGGGTGAATATTAAACAAATTAGGAACTTCTAGACCCTAGATTTCGTCAAAAAACTAACGGTGTGTTGATTGCATGTTTTATCAAATATTTATAAAAAATAATCTATTACTCACCACAGTAATTTTGGCAGAATCGCAAAAATACCTGCTGTTTTGAATGGCTTTCAGCCGAACGGCAGAAAGAAATGTGTTAAGTTAGAGACATATATAGCTTTATTCATTTAATTACTGAGAATTTTAGTCATTTTTAACTATAACTTTGCACCATTAATATTACAATATTTATTACATAATTCTTACAGACGCTGAAATCAAAGAATAAAATGTTAATATGGTCTCCATTATGACTAGGGAACTATCTCACTCAAACCACCTTAAGTGCTTAGAGTAAAATGACCTTTCCATATGAACCGTTCACTGGCGCAGATAGTGGAAACTATCTCAACACCTGATAGTCATTGAGGAATGGGATATGAACATATGTCGTGGAAACATTAAAGGATTTGCTTTAGTTGTCATCAATTCAAACACTAATTGATTGATTTTATTGCTTTACTGAACATTTTCAAAATTTTCTAAAATTCCCAGTACTCGTTCAATGGAGAACCTTAATTAAAAGAAAATACATGGAAAAACATAATCAAGGCAGAGAGATTATTGGTTTTCTCCCCAATAGGCAGACCCAAACGATCGTAAAGCTTATATAATGCAGTTTGAGTGAGATTTGTATCTTGCCATAATTGAGCACGCGTTATAATTTTATGTTAACACTTCAGTAGTACGAAGCATGGAGTAACTAAGGAAGTAATATTGACGTCAAATCTTAGTTTTTATCACTGAAACTAGAAGTATTTATCAAAATACATTTATACATTTGAGGATTTCCCGAATTATTTATTTCAGGCCGTAAGCTGAAAACACCTACACGACTGACGATGTTTTGTCACTTTATGAAAAGTACTTATTACGCTGAGTAATGTCTCAATAACAGAGGAAACTACTAACAGCACAGCGTTAATTTTCAAGCTTCTATGTGCGTCAGAAATTCCTCATTTTTAAGTCTGGAGCAAAAATAAGTGTAACATTTCATTGAAAACGGCCAACAGTTTTGGCAAAGTTTCTGGAAAAGCAGTGTGATAAAGGGCTGAGATTCTGGTAATTTTAGAATTATGAGATCAGTTTCTCCTTAATGAGACCAAGTACGTATTTTGAGTACTTTAATGAGTGATGATATCTTGCTCCAACTGCCTTTAGGGAGAAAAAACGAACAATTTTGCGCACTGCAGCTGGTGACAACCTACTATAATTTGGGATTTTATGACATTTCGAGCAGTTTGGCTCGACATGTATTTTATTTCTGGAGGAAAATAAAGGCGGAAAAGCGGGCGTCTTCCAATAAGTGGTCCTGTGGAAACAATAACGGGGCTCTATGATTGGTTGCGGCATTGCCGCCTCCCATGGAAGGATTATGGCACCTTGCAGTCGTTAACGCAATTACGAGTATAGCTTGGGTTACGTCCAGCGCACTCCATTGACACCAGATGGCAGGTCCCAAATTACGCTACCCAACGAATCTCGTTGGAACTCGGTTCACATAGGCATACATTATTTCGAAATGTAATAATCTTCATTCCACGTCATATACAACAATGCGCAGAAACAAACATCTCTTAAATCACCCATACGACAATGTATTCAAATTGAGTTTTGAATGGAAAATAATAGTTGTTTCAGGAAATGCTATTCAATCTGAAAAAAGGTAAAAATAAAATACAGTCCATCCTCATTTCAATAACGGACAAGTCATATGTTGAAGCAAAGGAGTGACTTATGAATCAATCCTTTCTTTCGAAATGCTACGACGAAATAATTGGCCAAATGTAGTTTTCCACATATGTATTTTATACCTACTATCTACAATTTATAAACTCGATCCATTTACAAAAAAAACAGTTAAACTTAGCTCAGGAAAGACGTTCTTCAAATTAAAATAGTTGCCAAATTGGTCGCTAAATCAACCTATGTTTTATACGTAATAAGATATAAAAAATCTTAATGCATCATCTGCGATAAAAACAAACATGTACATGTAAACCCAGGATACTAAGCAAGTTTTCCACTAAAAAAGCAAAACGTTAGAGATAAAGGTGTAATCTACGGCTTAACTTAGGAAATATAACTATAAATACGCCGCGTTATCATTTTTTTCCATTCGCTGTAGACAGACTTAACCCAGAAAATCTCGTATCTATCTTTCTATTAAATTCATATACAAATGACCATGATTTAAAGATAAACATCAGCAAAAGAAACTGCTGTCAGAAACGGAACGACGTTCAAATATCCGATAAAAATAAACTGCTCGGATAAAATATTAATTTGATTATCGTGCGTCGTGTGTGATGTGATACGATGGAAACAATTGAAAAATTAAAAATTCGACTAGGATTGATATCGGCTTGCAATCTCACCGTTCTGGCCCGATGGTGATTTTAAAAACCGAAGTATTCGCACTGCACCAATAACACGTCAGATCGGGATCGGGGAATTATAAAAAACTGTGCACGATCACATATGATTGCGGCAATTAGTACGACACGGAGAGGGGAAGAACTTTCGCAGTCATTATTGGTGTGCGACCACATGCTCTCGACCGGCTTGCTAATTGCAAGGTCAGAACACGATCACAATTACACCATTTGAATTTTCAACGCCTGTGAAATCTCACCGGAGGCAGTCGCTAGGATTCCAATCGATTGGCGTATCAGCAGTTAGCAATGGATACGAGTTCGTATCGGAGAATCTTCTTTTAACGTTCTGAGGAAAGGAAAAAATTATTGAAAGATTTTCTTAAGGTAATACAGGACACCGTATGGTCCTCCTTAACGTGGTTTGAACGAGATTTTTCCCTACAGTCAGTGCAAACATAATGTAGACACGACCTTGTATAGCGATTCACCGACTAGCATCAATGCCCAGGATGTAGTATGTATGGATGAGCATTGAAAATTTATGTTATTTATTTTGCTTATGTAAAATGTTGTCGAAAAAAAAAGGTTCCGCCATTTTGTGACGTAATAGCACACAAATTTTGGCAATTATGTCTGAAAGTTAAGCATAGTATAGGTAAAGTACCCTGTTCACAAATTGTAATGTTTCTTATTTCGTAAAAATCCTTCCATTACTCCTATATCTGCTCAAAGTTTAAGGCTTTCGAAGAAAAATGAGAGCGGGCGCTTTTTTGGAAATTTGGTTGTGTATGAGCATCTGTACCTAAGTAACGTGTAAGACCTATGAGAAATGACGTACCATTCCATAATCACTAATAATTTGTGTGTATATGTGCCAAGTTTTAAGACGATATCTCAAAAAATACAATTTTGGACTTTTGTCCGGCGATTTTCGATTTTAGCCCACTGTGCAGCGCCCCATTTGCGAGGCGGTTTGTGGAGTGTGTCAACGTTCAGTCGTGCGTTTGGGCTTATTGTTCTATAGTTGTCTCTCGCCATTTCCTTAACAGCCGCGGGCACATCGACCGCTGCCACGGACGCAGGGGGAAGCAGCCCTCGGACGGGCGGGATGTGGACATAGCAAAGGAGATAAACGAAAAAAAAAAAAAAAGAACTTTTCTGTGTTTTCAATTTATCATCTACGTCATTCCTACCTTATAAATATTTTAATCTCTAATAAGAGCCATTCTGGAATCCCCAAAGAGGATTACGACCGATATTAATGAAGAAAGGAAGAAAATTTAAGAGTCAGATTCAGTGTATTTTCGTCATTTTCTCGAGCGTTAATTTTATACTGGAAGAAAGAGAGGATTCGAGAAGAGGGTTGATAACTGTTCCATGAGATGATTAAAATGGATGATTAGGGAAGGCACATTGAGTGCGGTCAGCAGTTAAGAGCTAAGGTAACGCTTGCAATTCCATGGTAATTTCCATTTGTCAAGAATCCCCCCCCCCCTTCTTTCCTTTTGCTCATGTACAAAATATTCCCATTGGAGACATAACTTGTGTAGACCTGATGATGACGCCCTATAGAAACATCGAAACACGTGTAGTGTAATGTTTACATTAAAATTGAAGTGGACAGTACAATTATTGCAGTTCTATTTATGTACTATAATGCTGTTCCACCATATAACGCCAGTCTGTCGAATTTACATGGTAATGACGTTGAGATAAATCAGTAACTGATTCACCATCGTTTTTCTTAGATTTTGTATTTTACCTATATCATCCTGTAAATGATTGTAATCAGCGTCCGGCCGTTCAATTTTAAAATGCTCACTAGGCTTGAAAAAATGTTGATGTTGTTCAGGACGACAAATACGTCGGAATAGTATGAGTGCATAGCTATTTAATCGAAATGCGAAAAATGGCAATGTTGCCACCCGAAAACACTGCCTTCGTACGCGATTTTCGATTTGAGCCCACTGTGCGCTTGGTTGGTAAGGGCAAGGGGAGGGGGGGGGAGGAAGGGGGAGAACACTTGTGTCATCCCTCGTCCCTCCCGCGATGAAGGTCAAACGCGGATGGGACCTATTATGCAGGCCGTCCGGCAGCATCGCCTATTACACACAGACCACACACACATTATTACAGGGAATCGAATAGAACTTTCTAAAAGCAGCACGCATGCGTCTCCTACTACTCCATAGGCCGTTTTACACGGGGCACGAAATTGCACAACTTCAAACTGCATATTATGTTCAATCGGACGTGCAATTATTTTCGAATTGGAGCAGGGACTATTTTACCATCTGGCGTTCATGCATTCGCGCATGCGTTCTTGCAATTCACGGATTTACACCATGCAATTTGAGATTCACGTTCATACGTACATCAGATTGTGCAATTACGTGCCCCGTGTAAAACGGGCTTATAACCTTAATGGTAGTACGGATTCAGCATGAGTATATAACTGGCTGTCAATAAATTGGATCGAAAGTTTGCCATGGAAAATATCATCGAGTTGAATTTGATAAAATCCAGTACGGGTCACCAAATGTTTTTCAGCTGCGCTAAAAATGTTTTATCGTGCCTTTGATATGGCAACACTAGTCACCGTTTCTGCAGCATACACGTGTAATTCGTAAACTAGGCTTTGCCTTTAAATCCGGTTAAAATCACTGTTCATTAACCTTTCCCCGTAAATCTTCAAGATACTGAACGCTGATCTCAACCACTGCGTTTTTGCAAATGTTTTCACTGATTACAACAAGTACAATAATATAAAATGGAACCTGGAAGGAGAATATACAGTGGCAGATATGTTTGCAGGGAAAATCAGAATGTAATTTCCGGGAATTCGGTAAGGGATGGATAGAAAATATTGATGACGATGCAATTCACCCGAAGTACGTTACACTCACATAAAATATGGATTCCATGGTGACAAAAATTACAATAGGTTTAGCAAAGGGTTTTATGTAATCGATGCGTTTCCTGGCAGTAGCATGCTAATATAAATAAATAAAAGTCTAAAGATTTGGTTTTATCAAGTGTAGGTTGTAAATCACAAACCTGTTACTCTTTGCCAACGTTTTGGAGAATAATGTAAAAAATATTCTGCGTAAATAAAGGTAACTTGATGTTCAACTTGGAAGTGAAATTAAACAAATGCAGCAATGAACGATGGATATAATTTTCTGCTGTAACTTTCATCAAAACATTTCAGCTAGAGTTACTCCCAATTAAAGCAAATTTAGCGAAAAATAGTAGGTGTTTTAGGGGTCAAGATTTCAGATCCACAACGTCCCCCCTTCTCTATGTCTTAGGCGTCTTCTTCTTCTCCTTCCTTCCAGGTTTAGGCTTTAAGTCTGTTCCGGCTTCACTTTACCATCTCGTCCTTGGTCTTCCGACACTTTTTTTACCTATTGTCTTATATTCCAAAGCCTGCTTAGGATATCTTTCTTTAAGCATTCGTAATACATGCTCTTTCCAACTATTTTTGTATTCTGCTAATTTTTCCGATATCGGCTGGACACCTAGTTCCTCTCTTATAGCTGTGTTCCTTGCTTTATCTATCCTTTTAGACCCTTTAGCTGCTCGAAGAAATCTCATTTCTGATGTTGGTATTTGTTTCAGTACTCTTTGTTTTATAGCCGAACATTCTGACTTATACAACACAGTAGGAACAGCCATCATTTTATAAAATTTTATCTGGGTATCTTTTCTTATTTTACCTTTTAAATTTCTTCTTATTGTCCCACATGTCCTCTGGAATACATTAATTTTATCTGTGATGTCTTTTTCCTCGTCGTAGGTACGCTATATCACATCCAAAATATTGAAAATGGGATACATGTTCCAGTACATGCTTTTCTATGATAATTTTTGTTCTTATCGGGTTGCTACCTAAAAATGCCATTGCTTTAGTTTTAGCTTTCGAGATATCAAGGTTATACATGATACTCAATTGTAATTTGTGAACAGCCATTTGCAATTTATCTTCTCTGTCTTGTATGATAACTTGGTCATCGGCAACTAACATCGTATTTAAGTACTCAGAAGGTTCCAATTCTATGCCTGGTGCTACATTATGTTTCTTCTTTCTCCTTTGAAGATCATCTATGTGTAGATTAAACAAAGTAGGTGACACACTACAGCCCTGCCTAATGCCTTGGCTAATGAAAATTTCCTGTGTCAGCTGCTTTCCAGTATCAATCACAATTCTGGTACTTCTGTATAGGCTTTGAGTAACATTTATCAAGTGTTTAGGAAATCCTTTTTTCTCCATAATTGACCATAACATTTCTCTGTTGACACGATCAAATGCTTTTTCATAATCTATGATTGCTAGGTGCGTTTCAAGGTTAAATTCTCTTAGTTTTTGTATGATTTGTTTTATTGTGAAAACATCGTCAATGTAAGATCTGCCTTTCCTGAAGCCAGCATGTTCTTCTTCTAAGATATTATCTGTGATAGCTTGTAGCCTAGTATTGATTATTTTACTCTCTATTTTGTAAGCGGTATTTAGGATACTTATGCCCCTGTAGTTCTCTGGGTTACTTCTGTTTCCTTTTTTGAATAGGGAATCAACCCTGGCAACCCTCCACTCATCTGGGATTTCATGTTTTATCCAGCACATGTTGTGCAAATGTAGGATTCTTCTTTCTAGGGTTCTAACTCCATATTTTATCAGCTCCGAATTAATTTCATCTATGCAAGCGGCTTTCTTGTTCTTTGTTTTATTCAGAGCGTATTCCAGTTATTTCAGGTCAATCGAGTCTACTCCTATTGTTTCCTCTGGAGTATCATCCTTATCATGATTTTCGTATAATGCTGGGTCATACCATAATCTCTTATAGTGTTTTACCCATTCTTCTTTTGGTATTACATTTAATCGAGCTGTATCTCTCTCTGTTTTATTAAGATGTTGTAAGTGAATATCCTGGTGTATAGTGAATAGCTGGTTCCCTTCTCATGGTTGGCCCGCAGTGGTTAGTGGCCATTCAGATAAGGTGTCATTAAGACACGAGTGGGCAGCCGCCTGTGGGAAGTTGCAGAGCAGAGCGGTTCCAGCTCATGTGAACCATTGAGATAACCCTGCTGAGTTAAATTAAAGATTAGACTGACATTACCTCGAAGGAACTGCTGAGAGGGGGTGTGGCGGTCGTTGGATGGCGGGCAGACAGAGAGGATTCCACAGAAGAGGCAGGACTCGGGGAGTCGGTGGTAAGGGTGTGCAGTGTGCCCGGGTGAGACGCCGAGTGTGGCGAGCTCAACGATTGAGTGGATGTACTTGGACTCAGTATTAAATGTCTTTTTATGAAGCGTTGTTCAATTAATTGACCCTCGACGGACCCCAAGGGGAAGACCATACAATTTTTCATTATTTTATATAATATTTCTTGCCTACCATGTAAATCACCTTCTATCTCACTTACAAATCTGTCCCATGATGTCACATGGGCCTGTCTTATTATTGCTTTTGTACGATTTCTTATATTGTGATATATTTTCTTTGTTTCCTCTGTTTTTTTCTGTAGATATTCTCTGTATGCTTTTTTCTTGTTTTCAATGACCTGACTCTTCGTTCCAGATTTTTAAACCTCTTTCCGTTTCTTTTTGTCTCTAGTGCCTAATACTTCCATAGCAATTTGCTTAGTAGCGTTCTTAAAATTTTCCCTTTCTTTGTTGATGTAATGGTCTTTCTTTGTTTGATCGAGCAGTTGTGTTAGCCTGTGTTGATACAATTTCCGAATACTGTCTTTATTCAGCAAATATGTTTTGAATACTTTGTTTTCCTCTCTTATCTGTATCTATCCTAGGTTTTGCTTTTTCCATTTCGCCCATAATTGTATTTTTGTCTTAAGAAGGAATTTATCTGCATAAATATTTGCGTATATTGTAAATATGGGCGTAAATGTCTTAGGCGTAAAAAAGAATTTAACCGCCCAGGAAGTCTTCGCAAGGCACCATGCTCAGCATCCTTTGATGATTTCGCTCAATTGAAGACGGAGGCACGAGGTCTAAGGGACACGAGGACAGAGTAACGAGAACGAAAGGATGATATGTGATGAAACAGATCGCGAATCACTTGAGAGGATATGGTCTTGGGGATTGAATTGCTGGTGAGCCGAAGGCGACGCGGTAAGCTGTATCTCGTTGTGCGCATTATCGTAGCGAGAATCACGCCAAGGCGCCGGAGAAAAAGTACTTCATATTCAGGAAAGCAAGTTAAAAAGTTTAAATGTAGCAACTCCATCATTATTTAATATTTATTATGCCCGGAGGATTAATTTTAAAAGACAAAAGTCTAACGTGAATTTCCAAAAACACTTCGTGCGTAATGATCGCTTGCTTCACTATTCTGGCGCGGTTTTACACTTGACGCATGCGAAATATCGAGACACAACTCCCAATAGTCTGTCGGTATCAAAGCTCAACCGGAAGAAACACGTAGGGCTCTTTGATCAGCAGCGTCTATTTTGGAATAAAACTCACAGCTTCAGGCTATACTTTGTAAAAACTTTTAATATTCATTATAATAAAGAAGTTTTGTACTTTTCTACACTTTTTATATTTTTTTAAACACACTACGCGTTTCACCAATTTTATGGCATCGTCAGTTGTAGTAGTTTGTTTACATATAATAAATGTTTGTCGTTGTTAGACACAGAACATTAAATTTGATTTTAAAGAAATATTTACATTAAAAAATTACAAAAAGGAAATGAAACAAAAATGAAAAGCAGGGTAAAAAATATTAACATTTAAATAATAACAACAAAAATTTACATACAATGCTTGGCAAAAACAATGAAATCAAAATTTCATTTGAAAAATTGAAAAATTTCCTTCCCAAAGGTTTAAAAATGTATGCATTAGTACAAATTGAATATATCAGGAACTCTCCAAATCTATGCAATGAGCAGCTTTTTACACACACCTCCCCACTACTTCCTGGGAAATTTTCGTTAAAAAACGTTGACCTTTCTCATACCACCACTCCTTGATTTCATTGTTTTTGCCATTGTTTGTATGGTCACCCATCCAACCGCCGTTCGGGCCCAACATTGCTTAACTTAGATGAACTTACGGGAACCGGTGTGTCAAAGAGACTTGGGCCCTTGCCATCCCAATGGCGGGTACTGGCAGTTGAATCTGATGTAAGTAGCATGTTTGTGTCCGAGAAAAGAAGAGAGTGAATGAAAAGTTGTGGTATCTGTTGGATTATAAATAGCAGTGGTCGCCCGAGGGATCATACGAGGAACATCAATGTGATGGCGATAACAGGAAGCTATCGTGCATACTAGTCCTCAGTTATACATTTTTCATGAGTTCCCATGTTATTTCAGTAAGCAATATGGACATTCCAGGAATTGCATATGCTTATAATTATTAAAAGACATGAGAATGCATGATTAAGGGAGGAATGATGTAAAATTTACTGACTAACCTGCTGATAAGAGAATCCGCCGGAAGCAGTCATGGCGTGTCATCGGCGTAATCCAATCGCAAATCCACGATTATTCCAAATCAAATCAAGAAAAACACTCAGAAACACAAGTGTACTTAATTTCTCTCAGAGAGAGAGAGTAGATTCATCACACGTGGTCACTTCAAAAAATGGAGAACACGCAATTGGAAATAATCCACTTCCAATGACGAACGAATATCTCAGGAGAGCACTTTCACACCAGGTAATCATCACCACGCGCCCTCAATATGATATTTATTCATACAAAGCACCACGAAGCACTCATTTTCTTCACGCTATGGAGGAACCAAAATGTATAGCCTTCATGAAATTATCATCCAAAAGACATCCTATCTTGCCTTCGTCCCTTACAACACCGAGGCCAACTAAATCATTGTGGGAAGCCGGTTCACAAAAAACAACAGAAAAACATTCCCATGTGTTTTGGGCTGAAAGATGAAAATGGGAAATATGTGAGAAAAATATACGCTCACACTTCCAAAAGAGATATTTTAAAGGGAGTTTGATTGGAAATTGCTGAGGATGTAACGAGGGGTGGACTTTGGAATCGCAAACCAATGAACAATGAACGTTTGTTCATTGTTAATTGCAAACCAATCAACGACTGATTTGTTATTTTCTTCTTAATTATCCTCTTGACCTCACTACGACATTTGAACACCTTGAAAAAGAACAGGGCGCCATGAGCACCTACGCTCTGAATTGCGAAGTCCCTTGACGAAAACTTGGGGTCATGTTAGAGAGTCAAATTTTGAGCATGTTAGAGAAGGAATTAGTTCACGAATTCCAAAAATCTGGAAGTTTTTCCCTCTCCTTTAAGCTCTTCCCTCGTTGTAGACTTCAACTGAGGAAAGAGCGAATAAAAACAACCACCCGTCAGGATTTTAGTTCTATTTTCATTCAATTGAAAAAAGAAAAACTCTGATGGTTAAGGGACTCGTCTTCCGTTAAAAGAAGGTTCACTTCAGCACGTATTTGAATTCAGCCTTTTAATCGTCACACAATACGAGCATTCGTAGAATGAGAGAACATGGCTACTTATCAATGTTTTGACGCGTGTTTTTGTGCAAAACGACTGCTGTTGACGGCATGCCAAAATAAAAATCCACAACAACACGTCGATTATGATTATGTTTGACTACATTCGAACCACTGAAAATATAAACACATTTGTATTTCAAAAACACACCTCTTTTTCCATCCGCTAGAATCAACTCAAACACACGTTGGAAGAATCAACAAGAGATGCAGAAATATCGATAGTCGTCTCAAAATGGAAATACGAATAAGTCTCACTCGTCTCTAGAAATGCTAAATATTTCTTAATGACGTAACGAATTCACGCATCGCGGCATACACAAGTAAGTCAAGCGCACACAAACAAAACAGGGACGTCGACAAGGGAACAAACGTCACACTAATAAAAAAGCGGACACATCCCCTTGTTGACCCTGAGATAAATGAGGTGGCATTCACCGCAGAAATCCATACAAACGCATGCTTGGATTCTTCCGAGAGTAAGAAAACCTTCCCCTGACATTCGTCACAGGTTTGCACAGCACAATTTCACCATATAGTTTGTTTTCATCAGATTCCGTCCGTAAAAATTATGCTTTCCCCTTTGTAATACACTGCATCACAGGGTGTGATGCAGATAACACAACCAGGAGCAAGTGTTGGTCGCTTCCGATGGTCGAAACGGGCGATTGGTTACAACCGCGAAGGACAAACGAAAGGAGCGGACGCAGTGATGGACGCAGACGTGGGGGCGTAACACAAGGTATTCACCGAGCGAAGGTTTAGTGCCGACTGCAGAGGAGGGAAGGGCAGCCAGGGCCCCGGAGCGAGCGTACTGGACTCGAGATTGTTATTGCGACGGTAGGGGAGGAAACAGCTGATTGTGAGGGAAGGGGGCGAAGATGAGGAGAAGGCGTAAGGGGTAAATAGGCTTAGGAAAACGCACAAGAGGGCTGCGGAACAATGGGAAGAGATGTGTTTGAGCAGGGAGGTGGAGGACTCCTCAAGTAGAGGTGGGATTCTTGAAAAAAAAAACGAAACATCACTTCAAGGTAATTTAAGATGGTTTGAGCCTTGTCATTATGTTGTATTAAAATTTCATTTTTTTATTTCAGCGTCTGTAAGATTATGAAATAAACATGGTAATATTAATGACGTAAAATATAGTTATATATGACCAAAATTCTAAGTAATTAAATAAATAAAACTACATAAGTCTCTAACATGACTCATTTATTCCTGCCGTGCGGCTGAAACCCCTTCAAAACAGCAGGTTTTTTGTGATTCTGTAAACATTATTGTAATGAGTGATACATCATTTATTATAAATAGTTGAGAAAACACGCAATCTTCACACCGTTAGTTTTTTGACGAAATCTAGGTGTTATAAATTCCTAATATATTTAATATTCTCCCTCTGGAGTGCACAGCCTTAATCTATCCCATGTAAAACAGCTTATATTTTTAGGCAAATTGCTCGAAAAGTAGTTTTTGCAAGGGGTTCATATTTGGATATCATTGAAAGATGAGAGTTTTTTCTTTAAAATGAGGCCAAATTCATCAAACTCTTGGTGAAGTGATTTTTCGCTCAAACTACCTTAAGCGAGATATATCTCTAGTCCATATTCAAATGTTATTTTTATATTTCAGCGTCATTAAGACTACGAAGTAAATATTGTAATAATAGCACCAAAATATAGTTATATATATGACAAAAATTCTGTTATTAAATACATTTATCTACATAAAGTCTCTAAAAATAGTCTCTATCATGACTAATGTTTTCACGCCGTACGTTAACAACGCCTACACAAAATAATGTTTTTTCTGCGATTATGTCAAAATAACTCCGATGAGTAATTGATTAATTTATGTAAATAGTTGAGAAAACATACAAACTACACCCTGATAGTGTTTTGACGAAATCTAGTCGTTATTTATTCCTAAAGTTTTCAATGTTCTTCCTTTAGAGTGTACAACATCAGTGAATCTATCCCATGTAAAACTACTGATATATTCTGACAAATTGCTCGAAAAGTAGTTCAGCAAATGGTTACTATTTTGATATCATTGGAAGGATGAGATATTTTAAGATAAATCTGCTGAATGTTTCCACATATATTTCTGAGGAAAAATTAAGTATTATTATTTTTGCATATATGAAGCAGTTCCACAAATTTTAATTGGATATTATTAACTATGTGAGGGAGACATGAGCTTTTTCAATAACATCATGTCACATTCATATAATTCCACGTGAAGTGATATCTTGATCAAGCGACCTTAAATAGAAACTAAGTTATAAAAGTTGAAAATTTTCCAATTACAGCTTAAAATCGAATACAAAGGGAATAAAACTATAAAAAGAGATTTTGCTACAATAATTGCATTTACGTTAGAAAACTTCCATTTAGAAATAAAACTTTTCCCATTGCTATCATGAAGGGAATTTTGTTGGGGTGCAACTGGAAGTCAGCTTATTACAAAGAAATAGGACCGTGTTCAATGACTACTAAGTGCTACAGCATCACAAGCCACCACAAGGGTGTACGGTATGGGATGTTAAAGTCTTCCATGCATAGATTAATGGCTACTTTCAATGTAACTAGTGAACTGCAGTTCGACCCAATTTCGTTCTATTTTCTCAGTAAAATAAATGTTCTAATTTAACATTATTTTAAGTTCTATTTCCAAGAATATTTTTATGGTATATTCCATAGACATTCTAGAAGCAGAAAAATACCAAATGTACTATGTCGTAATGTCATTGCATACAGCGGCCATAAACTGCGCTAATGAGGCCCGTATGAGGGTACCCGTAAAAATTCAGCGGGAGAGAAAAAACAAGAAAGCAGTTATATGTGATTATAAGAATCAATGTGACTTGCTAAATGCGGATAATCTGTAAAAGCCATTAAACACAAATAGAGAGATTGAGGTAAACAATGCATCAACTGAAATCTCACTAAAATTTGCCATAATTATTTATTCAGTAAAATGAAATCCATAAAAGGCCCGGGCAAAATTTACCGTTCCTAGCCATTAATGAGGTTGCCAAGGAAATACGCTATTGATGCAATAATTAAATTAAAATAATAATGTCCGAACATTTGAAATGTTGTTTAAATAATGACACCAGCTCTGTGTTTGCTAAGCATCTGTTTGACCACAATCACACTTCTAATTTTAACCCCAATATTTTATATTTTTGTGACAAAGGTGCCAAATTGGATTTTTTAGAAAATTTTGAAATTGTTTTAGCTTTTAAAAAATCTAGTCATAGGGTCTTAAATGATTTTATTCTGGACAAATTTTCCTCCCTTTTTACCGTGCCTCTCCCTCCCCCCTTTTAACTCTTGACGCTGTTGGTTTTTAATTTCCCGTAACCTTGCCCCGTTAACCCCCGTCTCGTTGCTAATATCTCCCCCCCGCCCCCCGATCCCAACCTCCTCCTACTTACTTCCTTCCCCGGGAACCCAGTGTATATTTCAAACCACCACCTCTGTACGCTGCAATATTAGCCCCTGATGATGATGTGTTAACATTGAAACCGGTCAGGCTTGTACCATTAATAAAAACAAGGTGGAACATTAAAAAGTTTTGCTTATTGCATCATGTCGAAATCCCACAAAGTCAACTCTACAACCATCTTGTATAAATATGCTATTGTTGATATCAAAGAGTAAATGTTAATTTTGGCATTCAAAACCTAACTTTTAATAAAAAACGAAACTTAAAACATAATCGAATATAAGAATAAAATAATTCGTTTTTTCAGCCATCCGATAGTGAAAATTTCAATCCTTTTGCATGAGGGCAGAGAAATTAAAAATAAAAAATCTCTTTCCTCATTCCAATGCTTATGGGAGTTAAATGTAGGGGTCCTGAGGAAATTTATATAGAGCCTATGTTTGTTTGTCCCAGTGCACTCAAATACTCACATTCAAAATTTCAAAGTAATCCGCTAAGCCGTTTTGAGTGACTTGTTAGTAACAGACGCACAGGCACACACAGAAATAAAGGTACACCACATTGCTACCTATATTTGAGAAGAAAAGTGATAGTGTAGTAGTTCCCTTTACACAGAAGAGAATCTTACTTCTTATTTCTCATCTTAGTATTTTTTTTACTTTGTGGAGATTCCCCGTTTTGTCGCTTAATGATGCATAATACTAGGCCATTTCACTTAAATTATTTATTTTTTAAAACATTCAAACTAAAAACAATCCATTTTCTCGAGGAGGGAGTGGGGAAGATCGCCATAAACATCGAATGTATTTTCTCTAATGTTAGTTTGAACTAGATTTTTTTATTTTAATTAAATTTACTAAAACTCAGTCCCGAAACATTTTGAACAGACAGGTAAATGTAAATTAAATGTAAAGGCATGTGTCATGTAAATTTTCTGAACACACAGAAGTGAAAAAAATTTGTTGCTCAGCATTATCCAACTAAAGAAAAATAAAAGACTGTGGAACAGCAAAAAGTTTGCTTTTCTTCGAATACCAACAATTAATGCTAACTTTATGTTTTAAAAAATGACCACAGATTACCAAAATTTTATTTTCAATATGATCTGTTAAAAAAAAGTACGTCTGGATGGCTTCTTGGTTCTACAACCGGGTGAGAGGACCTCCAGTTTTAGTGGCTGACTGGCGAAGGAAGTTTTAGAGATCGGTATAGAGAAAAAAATTATAATCGTGGCTAATGGCTGCCCATACTTAAAGAAGGCAAACGTATGAGGAGAAAATTGGCGCAAAAATTCGAACTAATTAGAGGATACTTGGGAATGAGAATCAGCGCTATATATTATGGACAACCCAAGGCATCCACACCAGCATCCCTGCTTGACTAGGGCCGTATCGGAACACGAAACGTTGGAGAAAACGGAACCTCTCACCCGGTTGGAGAGACGAGAAGCCTTCATTCAAATAGTACTAAAACCCTATTCCTCCACTCACCGTCCTTCCTATACCCAATCCATGAATATACATATGGATCTAAATCTTCAGAACCACTGCACGGGCAGCAGTGTTGCCCATGTTTCCGCAAAAGATAGGTCATGCTGCAGTCGTCATGGTTCCGATTCTTTGTGTCAAAAATGGCCGGTTTAATTGGGGGGATATTTTCGGTACCTCTATTTCCAATATCTGATTTTGAATCACGGCCTATCCTTCGGCATGGTTCGCTTGTGTGTGTCAAAAATGGTCGGTGTTAATAGGGAGGCCAATTCCTTTTATTTCTATCTATTATTTCTAGTATATCCATTTGAATCACGGCATATCTTTATTGGTACCACCTTCTCTAGAATGGCGGCGCTACAATCTGCTTGGTCCTGAATTTTCGGTGCATGCGGAATGTTTGGCAACACCCACTGGGGGCAAGTTTAGGATCCATATGTATATTCATGACTCAAACGGTGAGCACTCCGTACTTCTCTTGTTTCCAACTACAATCGCAATTCCGCCATACTCTTTCATTTATTCCTCTTCCCTCCCTCTCCTTCTCACCTCGCGTTCTCTCCATTCTTGCGAAGATCTCTCGCCACGACCGCCCTTTCCCTGTCTCAACGACGAATCTAAGAGAAGCCTCTCAACTCACATAGCCTTCCTCCCACACTTACATCTCTCTTCCTTTCTCTTCCTTCTCTTTCCCTCTCTTTCGTCTCCTGGAAAGGATAAAAGAGTCGAGATTTCAAATCCGCACTCATCCAACCGCCTTCAAGTGAATGAGCGCACTTTCTCTTCCCACACCTCCGTCCCTCCGCTCCCCAACCTCCCCCTCCACCTCCACAAGCTCCCTTCTCTCCCTTCCCCCAGGAACCGCAATCTCCCCCCTCGGCTTTCATCTTCGCCATTTTCCATTCTCTAGCACTCCCGACCGCCTCTCTTTGCCACATTCTTTCAGAAAAACCCTTTTCCATTCTCCCCCAACGTGATTCCGCTCCTCGTAATCCAAGAAGGGAGTGGACAACGTAGAGAATGGAGACGGGAATCGAGTCGAGTGGGAGACCACCAAGGAGACGTCGCCCGCCGCGTCTCGAAATCCTTCCCCTGCTGTCTTCCCTCGTGCTTGCAATAAGTTGAAAACATTGCAGAGGAAAATAAAATGGCAGAACAAAGAGAGAAGGAGTTTGAAAACTCCCCAAAAAGCTCAATTCCCGCTTTTTCTCCTCCTTAAATTCATCTCCCATTCTACATCGGTCTAATTCTTGGCCTTAATGGCACTCTTCTCAATTGGGTAAATTCCTTTCAACGCTCACATTCATTCTCACACAGGGATCAAATACTACGAAAATGTTTATTCTCGCAGACGAACACAATGTAGCGAGCTTTCCACAAAAATCTCCAATAGCGGGAGAATGAACGTGGACTGTTCATCATTCATCATTGAATAAAATATCTAATGTGTATATTTTTATTTTGAATTTTTATCCCAAGCGGAATCGGATTGACATTATGGTTAGAGTAGGTACTGACTTCCCATCTCGAGAGTCCAAGGTTTAATCCAGGTGGAGACGGAGTTTTTTTTCAGCGGAGTCCTAATCCCTACTTGGGTGCCATGTGTGGCGCATTTCAAGCACAGTATTCCTTTCGTCGGATGAGACGTTAAACCGTGTTCCCATTGGCGCATTTTGCTAAGAGCAGGATAATGTAGACGCCATGTTCATCTCCATTCCTTCTTAATTTCCTATTCATTCCCTTCCCTTAAAAACGTATTTCACTGTCCTTAATGGCGGCCAAAGCGGCCGGTTTTCATCTCACCTACAGCAATTACAGGTAAAACAGGAATTCTATTACAAAAAAGAAATAAATATAGCAAAAAAAATTAATAGTACTTTGAGCCGCGACTTAGTCATGTTTATTAAATTTAAATCAAAATTAAATTATGTTATTGATGAAGTGTTTGTAGCATTCGTTTAAAATTTAGGATAAAATCCATAACCTGTCAAAATCTGTTTCTTCAAATACTCTGCTAGATAATAAATTCTAATTTTTACATTCTCCACGACAAAAAAGATTTAAAAAACTTTTAATAAGTGTTATTTAGAGGGAAAGAATGTTCTCAGATTGTGAGGCAATGACAAAACATTCTGAACATGTAATCAACAATCATGAGCACTTTATATGAGAAGTGCATTTACGCGAGTCAACATTAAACATCCGTTACGCATATAGTGGCTGACTAATTTTTTTCTACTTCTATATAAATTCTGCCATTCCTCTATAAACTATTTAACTCACGGCAGTTCTCGGAAAGCATTTACAAGTCTTTTATAATACGCTAATAAGTTTTCTTCTCACAGGCTACCTTCCGCTAATGCTCTAAGAAAACCCTAACAGCGGAAGGTAGTTAATCTTTTAATGGAAATAATGGATATTTACCACAGATAATTATCGAACAAATATTATTAAGCAGCTTCCAATGACGTATCCTCTTAAGATAAGAGGTTTAGCACCTGCGATCACTCGAGGGTATTTTTTTAAGCTGGGCGCAATTTTTCATTAAACTGCGTGAAATGTAAGATCATAGATTTTTCTCACTAATGGCGTTTAAATAGAATTTTGGATTCAACCGTCCATGACACTAGTGAATGTCATTAACGATAAGTTATACACTGGAGCTTTTTATGATATGAAGCTTTCCCGGCGTGTGGTAATAAGAAACTCTATTCGGGATGTCCACCTGGTTAAAGAATCCATGGTTGCCGACGTTATGAGTCGTCCATCGTCTTCAGGGTTGACTGAACGGTCTTCGAAAAGTCGGCAACCATGGATTCTTGACACCGGTAGACATCCAGATTAGAGCTTCTTGACAGCTTCCTATGTTTTTCCTATTGGCTATCGACAATTCATTTCTTCTTTTGGAAAGATTAAGATAACAAACTAGATTTTTTTAAAATGGGAGAAGAGCATGTTTTTACTACCAATAAAATCTTGTTTCTTGACGACTCATTTCTTAATCAAGTCCAACGATAGTTCATCAGATAGATCGTCAGAAACACCGGAAATTGGAAATACAAGGCAATAGGAAATGAGCTCTCACCATTTACATATTTGGATAGGATTTTGATTCGGATGGAGATTGCCAACTGGAGATGAATTGTCGCTTAAAAACCATTAATCCACAAGAAGGATTAAAGGAGGCTCTACACACACATTCCATCCGGGAATAAGAGCCTTTGGAAAGGACCTCTTATATTTCGTATAACCGACCTAACTGAAACTCGTGTGCTGGACATTTCACTTTTATTCATTCGGTAGATGAAAGTACCTGAGGGAAAAACATTCGATTTCGTCCAAGGTGCTTTTGCTGCCTGAAATAACTGCCTCTAATACGATTTCCGGCCGTAAGAGAGTCGGATAATTCCGCGGCCATATCGTTATTAGGCAGTATACAGTGACTGATTTAAGCACTGAGCTTTTTCATTCCAACGATTGTGAGATTGAGAAAACAACTCTCAAATAATCATAGTTTGTTGAGGTTGAAGAGAAAGGAACAACGAGGCAAAGGAAATTTTACCACATACATTTTTTAAGGAAAGAAACGTTTTTTGTAAGGATACTCAATATTACAAGAAGATTACTTAAATATCGCCTCGTTTCCGTACCATTGCGCCTCGGTCACGATATGAGCGGCAGGCGGCGGGCGGCAGATCGGCAGGCTGGTATAGTGGCCACGATACGAGCGGTGATTCGACCTAAGATTAGTTCAGAAGCAGAAATGGCAGTACTGTCAATAGGAAAAAAAAACGTTCTTGACCGAAAATTTGCTAGAGAATGAGTAGAACGGCAAAGCGGAAAAAGAAAATTTTAATGTCTGGGCTTGGCGGCAAGTGGCAGTGGAGCGGCACCTAGGCGTGCCGTGTTGCCGCTCACGTCTATCATGGCTGGGTTCGAGCGTTTTCCATGTCAAACATTAGAAATATAAAACTCAGCGTTGCCGCTCGCCTCCCGCCGCTCGTATCGTGGCCGAGATCTTGGACGAATACATTTCCATTCATCGAAAGTCTTACTTCTCCGTGTATTCTTCCACGCGAAGTTCAACCTGAAAGACTAAAGTTTTTGTAAGCCATCCATTCAACCGATATCTTCAGGTCGGAAGTTCTTTAGTACAAATGGGCATTGTAAACAATAAATGGGGAAATAAACTGTTTAGTGGAAAACTAATGAGAGAACCTCATGCAATAGAAAGATGAAAAGAAAAACAATATGGATAGGAGACACATTAAGACTAATAAAAATTAAAGGGAAAGGCAGGAGGCATGTCTCACGTGAAAAAACAAAGAGTATGTACCTGTATGAATCAATCTTAGAATAAAGTACGAAGAAAGCATTATCACGGCAAAAGAGATGTTCCAGGGATTAGTGAGGAAGGGGGACGGGACTGCTGGGAACTAATCTTTGGATCTAAATAATTAATGACTAAACTGGATTCACGGCACGAACAGAAAAGATAAGTAACCGCAAGAATTCCATTGCTTTGAACATCTATGCGATTCCCATCAAATCCGAAGGAAAAAAGTCCAGTTAATCAGGCTAACCAAGCGAATGGAAAGGAATAAATTCGGCCATACTTAGCTGAAGAGTGATAGACCACTGTAACTACGAAACTGAATACTCTTCCTTATGACCCATACATTTAATTTAACATCTATTCATGAGAAAACTATGGTTGCGTTGGCATTTGGAGAAATTTGGAGGCTATGTTACTCATCAGGAAGCATGGTTACAACGAGCCTTTACGATGTAACACTTCAATGTATCATTGATTCCGAGAAGTCAATGCCCGTTTTGCGATAATAAGTGTCTTTTATGGTGCTCTGTATATTAAAATTCATTCTAACAGTTCATCCCTGATTAATGTCGAGCGGCCCAAGGAGTCGAGGAAAGGCGTGGCTCTCAAAACATAGGGTTTCCGCTTCGTGTCTATTTGGTACAGCTGACTAAAGGTATGCATAACCTGGGTCCCTACGATTCTAAACCACAATGATCAATTCCTTACCCTTTTCCTTAGTAAATGTGTTGCCTATGACTCAAAAATCATCAGGGTGGCCGCGAGTTTAGTCAAGAGCCAGCCGAGATGGATGAAGATACAGCATTCAGGCAGTCCATTGTACGCAAGATGTAAGCAACCTGGGATCTGACTGCGTGTGGACGGCTGAGCACAGCATATGCCTCCATCAACATTACCAGTGAGTCCATTCACGAAGGGCAGTGCAGTGTATGGTATGTACTAATGAATGTCAATCCCTTATTCAACTCCCCAAAGGTAAACGTGCGTCCTTCTCTACCTCCCTGATGCACCCCACAATTGCATCATCACCGAGAGACCGACCGGCGACCCCTCATCCTGGCAACAACGCCATCTTCAGACTTCCCCCTTCTAAACTCACTTGCCCGTGCACTCCACACCAGCAAGGGCCTTCGTCGATGGAGACAGCAACACACGCCAAACTCCACTCCTTCCTCCAGCGATGCACAATCACTAGCGTGACACAGGTAGTGTGAGCGAGATGTCACTTTATCTAGAAATTGATGAATCTGACCTCATTTTAAAGAAAAAACTCTTTCAACTTTCCAATGATATAAAAATACGAACCCCTTGCCGAACTACTTTTCGAGCTATTTTCCAAAAATTACAAGCTACTTCACATGGGATAGATTACGGCTGTGCTTTCCAGAGGGAGAATATTGAAAAAAATAGAAATTTACAACACCTAGATTTCGTAAAAAGAATTAACGGCAAGTAGTTTTTATGTTTTCTCAACTATTTATAAAATATAATCAATCACTCACCGCATTAATTATTACAGTATTGCAAAAAAAACCTGTTGTGAAGGCTTTTTATTCGTACGGCGTGAAAAAATGAGATAAGTTAGAGACGTAAGAGGATATCTTTATTTATTAACTGAGAATGTTTATCATATACTTATAACTAGATTTTTGCGTAACTGATATTACAAAGTTACTTTATACTCTTAAGGACGTTGAAATAAAAACAAATAAAAGTTGAATGTGGACTCCGGTATGACTAGGGAAATATCTCGCTCAAACAACTCTGAGTGCGAATATACATCAGGTTAACCTTTCTCCAATACAAGGGGTTTCTCCGGTAATAACGGACTGCCTACTGGGGAGGGAGAGAGGCTCCTTGCGAGAGGCATTTAGGGAAGGGCGGCCTCTCTTAAGCAGTGGTCACCAGAGTACACACACCCCAATTGAGTCCAAACATGCTCATTACAAGGAGCAGTCCCTTCCCAACACACCTTTTGCACGTGTTCATGTACGCATATACCCTTACTTCGAGCAATTAATAAAATTAACAAGTTGCACTGCTCACTTTATCAATTTATTTTACGATACGTTTTAACGCCTTAGCGTCATCTTCAGGTGTCAGGTACCTGAAGATTATTTTTATTTATAAGATGATGTTCCATCACGTCTCACCAAATACAGTTGAGCTTACTGCGATCATTTCCTTGTCGGGTGATTGCAGTGAAATTCGCTACTAAACATTAATCTCGTCTTCTTTGTCATTAGGCTCTATTGAGACAACCAAAGCACCTCCCATATTCCATATTACTCAACAAAATCCTTGGTCTACATTAACACATAAAGCACTGATGGTTTCTTTAAGAAGTCATGCCACACTTCCACAGTTGGTGGGTGACTTCTAAAGTAGTTCTCGTCTTACTGTCTCCTATTTTCGAGCACTCCTCCATTGCTGGTGCCTTTTTTTTCAATCCACCACTGTCAGCTGATACCCTCATAATAAACAAAAATACAATTGTAGCTAAGGTAGCAGTCATACGAAAATTCATTTGTTATTTCACGGTGAATGAAGTTGGCTCATTTTTCCTGCGTTAAGTGGTGATTGCTTACCTGTTTATTTTGTCTGTCTTAGGAAAAAGGATTAAATTTCACTTTATTCATTTATGCTGCATGCTGAAAGCTGTAGTATTCATCACAAGCAAGAATAAAGGGGTAACAGCATCATAGTGCTAGGCTAGCCTCTCACTCATAGACCATCAGTCGTATCAACTAAATAATCTAATTGTCACATATGATAACTAGCTTTCATTCACTAAACTAACCAACTAGCTAACTAGCAAAGAAAATTGGGAATTTGGTAATTGTGTGGGAGAGTGACTCATCGTATTTTTTCGACATTTCTTTATGATAACTTAGAATACGTGCTTTACGTATAAAAAATATTTTTTTCGCCGCGCTGATGCGAAAAACACCGTATATTTGCGATTTTCGAAAGGTGATTAAAATAAAGAGAAAATGACATTTTTTCCTGTGAGCGTCTTCAACACTTTTTGAAAGCTGCCGCTGTGTCCTACTTATTAATTACTCCCACTTATTAATGTGATAATTTTTAACATCATTTGAAAATATTTGAAATCTGGTTTTTCACAATGGTCATAATAAAAACAGGAAAAATCATTTTCTCTTTACTTTATTAACCCTTACAAATGTCGCAAATATACGGCGTATGTCCCATCAACGCGCCGAAAAATTGTATTATTTTAAATAGTTGCACTACGTTTTCTAAGCCATCAGAAAAAAAAATTCGAAAAAATACGATGAGTCACTCTCCCTCACAATTACCAAAAAATGGAGCCACTGGAGGCAACATGGCGGCAGGCGCTTTTTCAATAGCGACAACATGAGCTCGAGAGATTTCCCTCCTCCTCCGTGAGCGTCGCCCTATAACCTCCCTCCTTCGCCCAGCGGGTTCACGCAGTAAGGGGCTGGAGATGTAGTGCAACGGATGATTTCCACGGAGAAGGGGTCTTGATTCATTTAGGGCCGAATTTATAGTCGTTACCCAACAGTCCCACAGCCCCTAGCAGGCCCGTTCGTCAAAATCGGTATATATAGTCACGTTTCCACCCCCAGCAGCCCACGTAGCCTCTCCTAATTCTGGAAGGAGATGCATGCTCCACCAGGGGCCACCTAATCGAAAAAATAACACAACAGATATTACTAAACTGACTGTAATAATCGTGCATAGCCTTAAATTAATAATTTCGAAGATTTGGTGTTAATAAAACAACGGTAAGATTTGCTCTCAATCGATAAATATCTGATGTGACGCCAGACTCATTCCAAGGATGTTCATATACACTCGCAGCATGTTTTTTCCCACAATATCTTCTTCTTGTGGCAGGAAACTGCGTCCGTTTTCTTACTTTCCACTATATCTTTATGCTTCTACACCAGGTCACACAAAATCTTCTTCTCCACACCGTTGAAGCTATTTGCACGTCGAGAGGCCATCTTAACAGTTTGCATGCTGCGTCTGGCTCTTAATTTATCCGTATCCATGTTGATCACGAGCGTCACCACTTAAAAATTTGAGCTGTGAATTCCATTTCCCGCCGTTTGTAGTTCTTAGTTACCAGATTTAACCCCCAACCATCCCCTTCCTAGCAGCTCCCTTAAGTTTGACTATAGGACGCACAATTCAAGGGGCCTGCTGGGTAGGGGATGGATAAGGGGACTGCTAGGTAACGACTATAAATACGGCCCTTAGTTCCCCACTCCGTCTCCACTAGTTAGTGCCCCCACCCCCCCTCAGCCCACATTCGCCGCAAAGCCCCGGCCAACCCGGGGAGAAGAGGAAGCCTCGGAGTAATCGCGGTCGTCACTAAGTGATTGAACCGCGCGTACCATCACACACTCTTGGGCCGGCCGGGGCGGGCGATTTGGGCCGTGGGAGTGTTTGTTGGCAGGTGAGAGTGGGACGGTGGAGGGAGTGGCTGAGGAGGGGGTGGCGGTCGGAACAGAACATGCCGTCCATTTTTCCTATTTCTCCTTCGTCCGCCGTTCCCATCCGCAAGGGTGTGTTGGTCGCTCAAGTTACACGTGATGCAAGAGTTACGAAACTGTTACATGGCAAACTTTGTCCATCCCTGAAATGCCCTGGAGTCCACGTGGCGAACCTCGAAGCGATGCTGCTGTGTAATGGGTTATGATAATATGGTCTCAAGCAGGACTACATTGGTACTACGTTTAGTTATGCCTGAACTCCACATAATAGTTAATTCGTTATGTGAAGCTTTGAGATAACTTGTAATTTATATTTGTTTTACAACGAGACCTCTGAGCATTCAATAAACAATTTTGAGTCCCTGTTTTAGTTACCTTAAAAAGAAACTAGCGTATATAAGTAAGATTTTGAAACTTTTAATCGAGGTTCTCAAAAATAATTTTCTTGAGGCATGGGAAAATTTTAACAACATGGTAATTTGTAAAAAAAGGCGAGGTATCAGCTAACAGTGGTGGAATGAAAAAAAAAACACCATCAATGGGATAGTGCTCGAATTTATAAGAATATAAGATATTGCAGCGGCGTGACAAACGAACTTTATCAGGACGCATTATGATGACGATCCTAGAAATCGTGAGAATGCCTATGCATGAAATACCGTGAAAGTGCGTTCATCAGCAGAAATAGCAAACACCGAACAGTAGTTTTTACCGTTGCTAAATGTAGTACTATCATTACAATGAACCTCAGAAAAACATCAAAAAATAACCACACCATAAACCCCAAAATATGCATGTGAAACGGACGTGCTTTGGAACAATTTATCAGGGTATCTAAAACTATGTAATCGACGAAAAAGTTTGCAAAAATCGATATCACTGCCTAATAGTGGAGTTTTAACAATCTTGGAAAGGAATAAACCTATGAAAAAACATCGATGGTAGCTAACTAATTGAGGTTTACGAAAAAAAGCGTTTCAGTTGAAAGTTTCATTCAATAGAGAGAAATAGTGGTTCAAACAAAGCCCCGGAAAAAATGCGTACTTGTTTTCATGATTTTCAAATTTTGAAATATTAAATGATTGAACTGCTTTTTATTTGGAGCATACCATTAAAACATATGATATTTTATCCATTATTTGTTATGCCAACAATAACTACTTTCTTGATTATTGGACAGTGACAGGACTCATTGCCAAAACAAACCGCGCATACTTGCGCGGGGATTATTAGAACTCAAAGAACTTTGTCAACCGCAAGTAAGACGCACACAAGGAGGTTAGAAAAGAAATGGAGGCGATATACCACTTGATTCTTGAAGCCAATTCCACCATTGCAGTCGGCACATTTTAGATCTTCCTCTGGATTACGTGCCCGGCAGTCGCGTTCGATTTTCGCCAAATCTAAGTTAAAAACGACAGACTAGGCGATGTTTTGTGACTGGTTTGGCCGTACACCTACTCGGCACAAAAACCTTCCCAAGCACCCCTATTCTTGCTTTACTTTCGCCCATGAGCGTTCACGGTCATGCTTACTCCATTTCATTTTAACCTCCTTGAGACGGACAGGCGGTGTCCATCCATGATCCTAAATTTCCACGATTGGGAGTTAACAATCCCAGGTGTCCCAAAATGGCATTGTGGGTCATCCTTGGACAGAAACACTTGAAGGTCATTCCCCACGACCTCTATTCCACTCTCGCCACCTTCGTTCCAAATGTTGCACGCGTTCCGCCGCGCAGAACCTTTCTACTTCACTTTACCAGAACCTTTCTACTTCACTTTACCAGAACCTTCCTACTTCACTTTACCAGAAGCTTTCTACTTCACTTTACCAGAACCTTTCTACTTTACTTTACCAGAAACTTTTTACTTCACTTTACCAGAACATTTCTACTTCACTTTACAAGAACCTTTCTACTGCACTGTAACAGAACATTTCTACTTCACTGTAACAGAACCTTTCTACTTCACTTTACCAGAACCTTTCCACATCACTTTACCAGAACCTTTCTACTT
The DNA here is from genome assembly GCA_963573305.1 of Pyrrhosoma nymphula. Lineage (NCBI taxonomy): Eukaryota > Metazoa > Arthropoda > Insecta > Odonata > Coenagrionidae > Pyrrhosoma > Pyrrhosoma nymphula. Next base: position 13,594,408 of record OY754329.1, read on the forward strand.
CACTTTACCAGAACTTTTCTACTTCACTTTACCAGCAAATTTCACGCAAGTTCACCCGCGGGAGGCGAGCAATGCAGGGCTCGTTGGGACTCGGCCGTTCCGGGAACGACATTTGTTCGGCGAACGGGAGCGGTGTCCATTTATATCTACGAAGCACCGTGCATGCCACCACTTTGGTGTGTGGCACGGGGTGAATCCATACCAGGCATGAAGAACTCATCCCAGTTCTAATCGGGACCTCGCACATTCCCCCGGCCGCAGACCAAAAATCGGTCAGGAGAACAGTGCGCAATCAAACCAGAAACTGGGAGAGTGCTACGTAAACGAACATGCGAACATGCAGTGTACTGCTAAAGAGACAACTAAAGGTTAATATCATTAATACTATTAATTTATGAATGCAGCGAGATACTACTTCATGCAGAGCAGAGACATATCAAGCGGGGTGAAGGGTTAGTAATGATGCTATGCTATTAAACACAAATAAAAAGTCCACTCTACTAATCGAGGGTAGGATTTCATATGATTGATCTATCGCAACTATAATGATCCCTTATTGTATGTGGAAAAAATGACATTTGGAATCAATCGGTTCTGCGGTCTATTACAGGCACAAGAATCCAAGGCATATCCATGGCACAAGCGGATAGGGGCGCTGGTGGCGTGAGATTACGGCGAAGGAGATAGAGAGAAGAGGCAGAGGGTGCCAGTGCCAGCACTCTGGGGCTCTTAAGTAGGTGCTCACCGCTTGTAAATGACGGACATTCTGCGGGGGTGCGGGTCACTCTCTGTGATCGCCTCCGGCTTCCACTCCGGGTGCGGTCGTTGCGGCAACGGGGAATGGGTTGGGGAGGGAATCGGGGAGGGGAGCCCTCCTGAACAAATTGCTCCAAACACTACGAAACCCCTCGATGCGTGCTTGTTTGCGGTCAGTCTCCAAGGCAACACTCACTGCCGGTTTTCAACGTTGTTCACTCGTAGCTCTAGCATAAATCGTTGCGCCCTAACTCCGTTTTTTCCACAACTTGTTTGCGGAATGAAAAAAGAAAATTGTTTAATACTTAAAATTATACACAATGTATCTCTTCACCCAAATGCTAATTTGTGGAAAGGCTAGAAAGCATATGTGATACACGTTTGCTGGTTTCGGAGCTACATGAGTCCATGATATTTTTTTTAAATGTAGAACTCCGCACTAACGATTCACGCAACGGTAATTAAGAGTACCAATGAATTATTCCAGGCCAGTGTTACTTCAAATGCTCAAAGAAATTTATTTTAAAATATGTAGTTTTTTCAGTGAATTCAGTTCATTTAACAGGAAAGTAACAAACACAATGATATTCGCAATTGTAAAACTGTAAAGTCGCAATCGTGTTGCAAAAACAATAGGCTTTGAAGGCGATCACACAAAAGAATAAAATTGCTTGGGGTACCACCAATGTTTGACGTATTGAGTCGACACTTTGAGCCAAAAAAGGTTTTGTAGTCATTTGCTATTGAGTTGGGGGTGGGGCGGTGTGAAAAATTTAAATTATTTTGATTTTATAGGTCGCTCTACTGCACATAATCATCGATTGGCGAGTTTACTTGGTTGAATAAAGACATGATGTTTAAGAATAAACTTGGTTATATTCCACACAATATTAATTGCACTCCACCGGTTTCAACCTTTTTAGGTCATTATTAAGAGTTGCCACAAACGGAGAGAGATACTTGGCAGTATATACAGGTTTGTAGTGGCGATTCGCCTTTTGTCACCCATATGACCTATGATCCCTGAGTAACCATTGAAGGCCAAGGGATGACAAGAGGGATCTGAAGATCATACCATCGACCTCTTTAATCCTATGATTCGAAAGGTTTATAGCGGCGATTCACATTTGTCACCCCTGTGACCTTGAATGTTCCCTATTAAGGGCCACGGTTGCATTTTCGAACTCGAAAGTTCATCCCTCGTGTTTCTCGTGCCCAAAAGCTTAAGAATTGCAAGTTTTGCAAAATAATTCTGACTTTTTTGGTATTTCGAATAATTTAACATTGAAAGCCCAAAAGGCAGAATTTGTATTTTTGGTTGGACCCTATTTCTGGGGTCAAAAGGTCATATTTATAAATTTTTGCTTCAATTCAACAAAATGTACGACCTTTTTCTACCCAGGTACCAAATTTTTTTCCAAGTGGCACGAAAGAGTCTAAAACGATAGGTCAAAAATGACGCACTATCAATGTGTATGTAGGGTCTCAAAACTGGTGAAGGGGGATTGGGGGGGGGGAGAATTCAAGGAGAGTGGTGAGTGGAAAGCTAAGAGTACGGTGGTGGGGAAGAAGGGAAGGTCATGAACGAGGAGGGTGAGCACACAACTAACTGGTGGAAAGAGGATCAAGGGCAGCTTATCTATGTGGATGGTGCTCTGGGGGACAGGTACTGAGTATAAGGGGGAGAGGTTCGAAGAGACTAGGTCACTTAACATATCATTTTTATGTACACAATAAAATAGGATAAAATGTCAAAATTCTCCATAAAATCAAGTTTCCTCCACTTGTCACATATATGTAATAGGCTTAGGATAATATCTAAGGAGAGATCACTTTCAATTATATGTGTATAAAACATAGACTTGTAATTACCATTTATAAAAGATTTAAAATATTCAGATTTACGAATGCCTATTTTTCCACCAGTTTGGCCGATATAAAAACAATTGCAGCCAGGGGTATCACAATTAAACATATACAAACCACTTTTATCACAGTTAAAATATCTGTCATCCGAGTTTAACAACAATTTATCGTGAGTAATAGAATTATAAAAACAAGAAATAAATAGTGTGAGGAATATAACCAAGTTTATTCTTAAAAAATCACGCCCTACTGCACACCCGCCAACTAGCCATACGGTCTACCTCTACCGCGATTATTCTCAGACTAGCTAGAGAGGAGGAGTATGAACAAGGTGATAGGGTAGAGACGAAAAATGTACGCCCACGAGAGATAGAATTCCATTTCATGGGTATCGGCCGATTCCGAGGTCACGCCTCTGTGTGCCGGCCGGCCGCCCGCCAGCGATTTAGCGGCGAGGGAGGGTGTAGGTACCTAGCGGAGAGAATGCATAGTGCGCGGATTGACGCACAGTTATGTGGGTAAATTGGCGTCGTTTGGCCATCCAGGGGGGCAGTACTCCTTCGGAATAAGGGGAGGGGGGCAAAAGGGAGACACACCTATCCCACAAATGGGTTTCAACTTCGCATATCCCTCGTGGTGGAATCTGCCCTCGAACATTTACTCCTAATGATGCATCCCCGGGTGCGGTATTTGGTTTCAACTTGCATGGACGGTGCCAGTCGTTTCCCACAGTCACTATTTTATTTCATTCTCCGTATCCAAATCTATTCAGTTACATCCTAAACACACTTTGACTTTGCACCTCTATGATCTAACAAGTTTCTCCAATCCAATCGTTTACAGAATAAAGAAAAAAGGGAGGTGTGTCCGGACTCAGGACTGATTTTACGATGTAATTCCAAAAGAGATAATAACGGTACTTGCACTTCAATAGAATCCCGAAGTAACGACCTCTCAATCTATTTTTTTCTCAGTTATATCATGGGTATTACAGCAATGGTAGAATTAAAAATAAAATAAAACTGCTATTAACTAACTAGAAGCAGAGTGAATACATTATCGTTCTCATACAACATACTAAGAGGAAGGTTACTGTGTCCATTTCCTTTCCGAAGATTCCATTAAGACCTAAAGCCCAGAGCAAGGGCTTGAAAACTTTCCTTGCACTAAAGCGTGCTTCCCCAGGGAAGTATCAATACTAGCATCATGCAATCATCCAAATACCACACATAATCCAAATTCAATTAGAGAAAAGCTAAGAATTAATAGTGAGCCCATAGTCCAATAGGTTCTAAGAATCCGTGGTAAATATGTGAGAAAAACATTGATTTGATTACTTTTGGACTTATTTTTTGGAGTGAAGAAACAGATTTGCTGTCCAGCTTTGCAACTAATCGTCGTTGGCATACGGACCGTAGCGCCAATTTGCATGATGATATGAAAATATATACCACATTTCCCTACATTACGTTCATAAATTGGCACGAAATCGATAAAAAATTGATATCTGGTAAACAAAACCCATTTACCAAAGATATTATACCACAAAAATACCAATGTAATATTCCTGACATTCGTTGTTTGCCCAGAACTATTGAGGGTGACGTATTGCCCACGCTGAACACGGCAATTAATGGTGTGAAGATACGTAGTCTGCCTCGTTCATTTTAAATTGACCTTTAGCTAATTTTTAACTATAGAGAGAAAGAAAATCTAGAAAGGCGGTAGAAAGGGGTCAACAATAGTAGCTGTGTCGGAAAGGTAATTGAAAAAGCAGCCCCCTGGGGACCGAAAAAGCAAAAATATAAAAATTGGGTGTGCTTAGGACCACACACGCTGGAAGTGAAAACTTCTTTGACCGATTTATATTCCCAAATAAATCTGAATAAAAATTGAGAATAAAGTACAATAATTTTTTTAAATGAATATTCCATTTATGTAAATTTTATTTTTTGACAACATAAGTTTTTATCTGAAAAATAGGTATTGTACATGCGTCTGAATAATATAACACTCATTTATATCTCTTATGTTAATTACATTTCTATTCTAATTATTCTAATTAACAATTCTCATAATCATTGGTTACATCTTCAATCACCATTTCCTCATTTTCACAATTTTCTCCCATGTTATTTTCATTATCCTCATGAATAATGTGACTTATTTCATAACTATTTCCACAGAATTCTAGGAAACAAACTGTTGGCTTATGATAACTAAAGTAACTAATAACCTTTGAATTTCAAGATTCGGTAAAGAATGCGAACAGGGAAATATGGTACGCGATTTAAACGGGGCACTTTTTCCCGCTTACCGCTTGTCCTACCATCTGGTGGCAGTAATGCGCACTGTTAGGACAGCGGTGCTGCCGTCTGACGACGGTATTGGAATTACGTCGCCGAAGCAAAAAGTGCGGTATGATACGTGACGCGAGTTTGCTCTTTTTCCCCCATGATGCCAAAAGTGCACAACGGGCCAAAAGAAGTTATCACTTCAAAAAACTTCTCTCACTCACTCCTCCCTAGGATGCCAATTAAAAAGTGCTTCTCATCACGTGTACTCAGGTGAACGGTCGAACGTACGGAACAAGTCAAAAGATAAGGGTTTAGGGTCTGAGATTCGGATCGTTCACTCCACGAGGCGAAATCCAAAACACCTTTTGGCAAAATCGACCCCGTGACCTCAAGCATCCTTCGGTGCAGGTGATCAGCGCGCACGGTACCACCTGCAGAGCTCTTCCCTTGAAACTCTGTGTATACTGTGACCACTGCTCAGTAAAGGATAAATGACAACCAACATTGGAATCCCTCGGAGATGGTTAAGGTGGTTCCACCGTAAAATGACTTAAATGCCATTTTATTTCTATTCTGTCTACTTGTAAAAAACCTTTTCCTCTCTCTGATATGAACAACAAAATAATACCTTTCCACGCTATTTTATTCAATAATTGAACTTGAAATTACATGGTGTTCAATGGGAGTATGAGAGAAACACGGGGAAAATAGTATTTCTCCATAAAATACAAATGCCATTTTCGTGGAAAACTGTCTCTAAGAAGGAAATAATCCAGAGAAATTGAATAAAAATGTAATATAGGCATCTTACCACCTTATTTTTCTAGTTATTGAAGAATTAATGCCGTAATTGAAGTCAAAATGCGGTAATTCGTGTGAAATGGCGCTGCAGTAGGCTCCTATGGTTGGAAAAAAGTGCTCATTTAAAATACATTCGTGGAATAATCTGTATTTTTTCAACTTTACTTTTGGTTTTCTGTAGGTAACGCATTGCATCAGCTGAAAGCAGGTTTTTTTGGACAAAATATAAAAAATGTGGAATTTAGTATTTGTTTTGACTCACACAGTTGCGGCGGAACCTCCTTAATGGCGGCGTTGAGGAGGAAGATGAGTTCAAGGGTGAAGTCACTGCCCACATTGACCATTCAACCTCCCTCTACCCAATCCTCACGAGTGTCGTGCAATGAAGTTCCCGCGTTAAATTCATAATGCTGGTGTTGTGCCTGCGGTAAACGTTTCGATGCATATAACGGTGTCTGGGCGCAGCAAATTAATTCGTAGAACTCAATGGGTTTTGTCCTGGAAAATAAGTATTTTATGAGGTGATATTCCATTTAATAGCTCGCTAAGTTTCGTTTTCCATGCAGAGGAGATACAAAGGCATGGCTGGCAAAAAATGTAATCCCAACTCTCCTTCATTTCCTTTTCTCCAATTATATCTATCATAAGTTCTCGATTCATTGGAACATTAAAATAAAATAATAGCTTTTTACTGATTTATTATAATTAATTCTTGACGCGAAAAGATTATTTTTACTTCGGTGTTCTACATATCGACGTCAGAGATTCAACAGTAATTGTTTAACGGGGGTAGGTCGGAAATCAAAGTGAGGTATATTGTGCTCATATTTGTATCACAGAGGTCTCTGCAACGTAAACATGTGCACATTATACAAAAGGTATTTAGTAATATACTTGCGTATTTTTACTTCCCTTACTTTGGTGGAAACATGAACAATCGGAAGTTTAAACTTCTTCAAATTATTCTAACCGATGATGGAATTTATTAAATTTCAAAACTTCAGCAAGAAACAACTGGTATGATATTTGGTCTACAATCGGTAAACTACTGCTGATAGTATTTTCAACTAATTTACCTAGCAGTTCAATGTTTCATATTTCATTAGCTAAAAAATGGCAGTGAACTTCGGCAATATTTAAAGGCACCTGCATATCATTTTCCCAATAATATTTAATCGCTCATTTCTTAATCAATTATAATTGAAGTAAGGAAGTATGGCCTCTATTACATTACCATGTAGACAATAGTGCATTATTTCAAATTCACCAGCAATATATCACGGAGCACAAAATTCTGACAAAGATATGGTGAAAGTTGAACCACAAATGCTATAAGGCACTGGGCATAAAAAATACCCGTTGGCCAAGTCAAACGTACCCAGTGATGATTCAGTGAAATTAGTAATTTTCAACAAAATGCATGAATAAACAAAAGAAAAGGCCCAATTCCCTGCAGTGAATTTTTCACAACTTAACCTGTTTTTTGCTGGATCCCCAATGAATTTCATCTTGTTATAAGTGGGGATTTTTTAAAGAAACTCCGTCCATTTAGCCTCCCTTGCAACCTTAATTGGGTCGGATTGTATGGTAATATGAAGATTTTTAAGGCTATTTACGAGCTGAGTGAAGAGATACAATGCTGGCTAGACACTTGCTAAACTCCTTTGTCCCACGCGAAGTTAATTGAGATGGCCGATAAAGATGCAAATGAGCGGGCACTAGAGCCTCGTTGCTGCGCTGCGTGGTAGATGGCGTTGAAGTTGGGTCCAGGATGTGAGAGGAGAGAGTCAAGTGAACGTGCATTGGTCCACGAATTTATTCAACAGGAGATGTTGCAAGGGCCTTTGGGAAAAGATAGTCGCGTTAGGAGGCAGTATATTAATCAGCTTCCGATCCGACTACTTTTTCGTTTTACATGCTTTACGTCGCTTTCCCCAGGCGTTTTCGCATCTACCGGCTCCTTGTATAGATTTTAAAATTAATCAGAATCGCCAGGAGCGATTTTAAAGACCAACAATTACACAGCATGAGTAAAAATAGAGTGAGATCAAAATGATTTACAAGAGCTATCACTTGTAAAAGACTTCGTACTGCCGGAATAGTAAATACCAGGTACGACACTTCCTTTTCATACACGCTTTACTCAATTCAGAAGTTTTCTTTACCCGGGCTATATTTTGTGAAAGTACTACACTTCGATACTAAGTCAGAGATCCGAAGTACTTCTCCACAGGTATTTGTTTGAAGGTTCTCGCAGCGATTAGTATTTCCACCATCAGCCATTTTAGGATTTTCCGCTCTGTGAAGAGAAAAATCTTTTGTAAAACTTAACGTTTCGTTTTGGCTAATGAGAACGTCGTCAGGAGACCTAAGATGTCGGTTATATTTGCATTATTTCTATGCTTAACGACTGACTATTGTTGATACAAAAAGGAATAAATAAAGAAAGAGACGGTTACCGCCTAAGCAGTGTCTGGAAAAGATATAATTCCACAAATATGAGTGTAGCAACCGGCCGTTAACTTTTTTATTTAAGTCTCCGTTAAAGATATAACAGAAGGAGATGATAGAAATATATATTTTTTTTAGAATTGGAGACCATAGGTGGCCATAAACTTCATCCCGCAGGTGTCCAGAAGCACGGCTGAGGCCAACCAGTCCCAACTCTACTGGTCCCAAGATGTACACTGTCCACCCCACCCAATGAATTGCGATAAAATAGAATCAGGCATTAAAAAACAGCTGACCCGGCGCGTCGCCAAGGGGAGATGGTACCGAATTGATCGCTGTAAGCGACGGAGGAATACGTGGTGCAGAAACATGAGGGAGAGAAGGAGGAGAAAGAGAGAAGAAAGTAAATGGGTGCACTTGGAAAAGAGGAATGAAAAAGTCAGATCAGGCAAAATGCGGGAGGGGTGTGGGGGAGAATGGAGGGGAACGGGCATTCGAAGCGTTTGGGACGAAGGGAGATGGCGCAGGAGAGAGAGATGTCATGGGCAGACAACATAGAAAGAGGGTAGTGAAGAGCACTCCATCTGCACTGAATTGAGAGGAAGTGTCAAGAGCAGCAAGCATTTTTCGCTATCGCCATTAATCTTTCGCGAAGAGGGAGTAAGCCGGCCTAAACGGGGGACGCGACCCCCCCTGCTTCATGACCACTCCTCCCTTCGCCAACCCCATACCACCAACTCACACTCCAAGTTTTCATCTTCCAGTCCCACTTCTTTTATTTTATCTATTGATAACTTAATTTTGATTTCCATGGAACACAAGAGCCGTTGGGGGGCAAAAGTGGTGCAAGAATGTTTTTGCCTCACTCTAGTTAAATGAACAGAAGCATTACTCTACCTGTATTCTGTTTCGTGCATGGGTAATGTCAGTCCACCTTCAGTTTGTTTCAAAAGAGAGTACAGAGTAGCAGAACGTACAGTTTAATTATTTTATTTATTCAACTCTGAGCCCCATTTTCCAATAAGTGGCCATGTTGACCGACACCATTCTTGCTCCCAATATCTCACATTAAGTGTCCCGGCCCACAACGACCCACAACGGCTCACCCTTAGAAGTATTTCAATTACGGGGAATTGTAAAGGAACAAAAGTAAAGTTACTGAAGAGATACGAATGCTAGTTCCAAGGACGGACAGAAGCAGTAAAGCGCAAGTATTTCTAAAAAAACTGGCAAAACCATATATTTTTAAGATAAATCTAGGGGCCTAATACTTTACATACAGAGAGCAGCAACAATACAGAATTGACAGCTAAGGAGATATGAAGATGAACCTTATGAAAGTCATTGCACGTTTTTAATGAATGATCACCCCCTCAGTCTATTCGAATAACATCATAAAATATGTCGAACTTTACTGATAAGTCAAATAGTATTTATTCTCGACCTCTTCCAACCCACGGCACAAACATCACGAGTTTAGGTCAATTGAGATATATATATATATATATACATCTTCAAGCTTTTGCCGACGTTACGGACCTTTATTGATCCATCTTCAGGGCTATAAACAAATGATACATGATGTTAAAATGTTTTACAGTTATTTTTTTATTACATAATGGTTTATTTATCATAATTTAATAAATGGCATATAACTTTTCAACAAATAAATATATACAAGCAAGCAAACTAAAATTGTAAATAAAAAAAAGAACCAAACTTTAAAGGTAACAATCTTGAATATGTCTATGCATTTCTATATTTAATGACTGTAAATTAACCATTATGTAATCAAAAAAGAATTGTAAAACATTTTCAACATCATGTATCATTTGTTTATAGCCCTGAATATGGATCAATAAAGGTCCGAAACGTCGGCAAAAGGTTTGAAGGTGTATATATATCAATTGACCTAAACTCGCGATGTTTGCGCCGTTTACTGATAAGTATTTTCTAATAGATTCAAAGTCTCATTTGGGATACGAGGGGCAAGCCCCAGAACAATGTTAAGTACTCATGTGATCACGCTCTTTCTTGTAATGTGAGTGATCGCATGGGATACCGTAGTCTCCTGCTCCTGGAAAATACTGCACAAGCAGATGTAATCCATATTGCTATGCCAAACAATTACATTACATTTTTCTAATTCATAAAGGCTTTCGTTTGGCTTCTCTTGAGTATAAAATAATTTTGCACTATATTTTAGACCTTGGGGTCTAACTTCTTCAGCAGCGTCTCTCCCATAAACTATTTCATCCAACATTCCTCACAACAGAAACCAAAAGATGCAATTCTACAAACTGCTTCAATTACCCGCGAGAATTAGATATGTTTTGCAAGGAAAGGGATAGAGCTGAGAGCTGGTGTTCCCCAATTTCCTTTTAAAACCTGTTTTCTTGACCTAATAAAGGCACGATCAGCCACTCACAATATCGTGGGCTGAAATATTCTTTGGGATATTAAAAATTAGCTGTCGTTTCAATGGACTCTTTAAGGTTTGGGTGGATCTTTAAAGTAAGACCTCACACAAAGTACCAAAGAGAAGGTCGGTTTGCTATTCAGAACTACTTATCGTTTAACATATTATGGTACCCTATCTGTCAACAGGCTACAACGTAATCTTGCCACTGCTAAAACTCAACTCAAGTTCACACAGCATTTTTGATTTCACACTTTTTATGAGAGATAATATTAATATTACTTTTTTTTAAACTCATCCATTGCATGAACTGGATATCAACAAGCACACCCAGTTCTTTCCTCAATGCAAATGAGGAGGAATATCATACTTGGAATTCTTATAATTCAACCATGTAGCGTATCAATTACAAACTACTTTGCACTTACAATATTACACAAATTTCTTTTGAATTCTAACAACGCTGCGACCACACAAAAGAAAATGAAATTAAAAAATTAATTTTACTAGTAAATCTCAACTTAGAACGAGAAGAGTGGGTTTTGAAAGGATTGCTATTCTTTTTTTTTAATACCAGCTTCAAATATAGAGAGGGGAACAAATTTTGGCTTAAGAAATCAGGAAAATAGGTATAACGGATTTTACGTTATTTAAATTATAGTGTGACCCTATGAGGGTGCCTAATTACTCTATCGGAATGTGACCTTCGTTTATTTTTCCCTTGTACTTACGGCATAGTACAAACTGAAGCCATGAACTTGCATGACATTGGAGAAAATGCCACAGATGAAAGTCAGAACAAGTCTTAGGTAGGAAGATGTTCATCTGCTGTCGTCGAAATTGAACTTTTAAGAGTGTGAAAAACTTTTGCTAGTTTTTGGCAAAAACATTGTTCGCTAGGGAGATATTTTTTTAAAACTCCAAGGAAATATTCAAATTCATAAGCATTATCAAAACTTGCTCTTGGAGAATGGCGCAGTTGTTTTATACTCAGCAATGTACTTCAAGGGTAATGAAGCACGTCATTAAGGACAAAGGGGTAGTTAGGGAAGCAAAGGGAGCAATTAACACGGCTAATGCGACCGAGTGGAATGAAGAGTGGGCATAGTTTTCGACCATTACGAAGGAAACCTTTATGGTGCACAAGTTAACGACTCTTGCAATGCAGCACGCAAACATCTCAATGCGGGAAAAACTTTACCATGCACAGGAATATAGCTCATTCGAAGTCAAGTAGTTAAGTTCAGCAATATTTGCAAAATGGTGACGCCCACAGGTATTATACATCATACTAAATCTCACAACAAAAGGAAGCGAAGAAATTAGTATAATATTATTGTGATAAACGTACGGATGAGTGGATTTCTAGTAAAGGTACCCGTTTCAGCAAAGATTCCACATTGGACGTTAAAAATAAATCTTTAAAGGACATTGTACTGGATAGAATTTGAGAAAAAGTGGTTAAAAGCTATTTTATAACAACTACATACTTAAATATAATGCATGATGTATTACAACTTACTTCTGATTGTGCCAAAGCCGTCAATATTTGCTTCGCAACACAAAACGAGCTCGAAAAGAGAAAATAAAGTATTTAGACCTTACCTTTGAAGTTTTGCCTGCCTTTTAGATGCACAAGATGACATTAGCTTCACTCTTCCAGGCCAATTTCCTGAAAAAATGAAAATAGCATCTTACATGAAAATATTATCAAGTCATGTTCATGGACTGCTGGAAAAAATTAATTTTATACGATTTGGAAGATATTTATATTAAATTTGTCCAAAAAATTATTAACTATTGTAAATCAATTTTAAATAAAAGATAGTATAGCGTTAAAAAATGTTATTCAATATACAGGATATTAACGTTAGTAATAGATAAAGAGCTCCTTATTACAGAATTCAGGAAAATATTACGACTGTGTCCTCTCAGAAAATGCGTATAGATTATAAATTTACTTACTACTAGGTGGAAACAACTCCACATCACTTAGAAATTA